>JAWWMP010000028.1:8440576-8467291 GCA_035047865.1 Dendrocincla tyrannina
TTCCCGTCTCCTTTCCCGTCTCCTTTCCCGTCTCCTTTCCCGTCTCCTTTCCCGTCTCCTTTCCCGTCTCCTTTCCCGTCTCCTTTCCCCTCTCCTTCCTCCTCTCCTTCCTCCTCTCCTTCCTCCTCTCCTTCCTCCTCTCCTTCTCCTTCCCCCTCTCCTTCCCCTTCTCCCTCTCCCTCTCCTTCCCCCTCTCCTTCCCGCTCTCCCGCATTCCCGTCCCGACTTTCTGCAGCAGGGCTAGGCGCCTTGGCAGATGTCTGCAGCAGGAATCCCGCTGTTCGACGGCTGCAGGCTTCCACTTCCCAGGTGGACTGTGACTCGCGACACTGCCACGATGGAATAAAGGCAAAATACCCTCCCCACGCACCCACCCACCCACCCGCGCTCACCAAGGTGGGCAGCCACGCTGGATGTCACTGCATCCTCTCGCAGGCACGGCGTGGAGCCTTCCTCTCGGTTCTCCTTCGCTGAAGGGGCAATATTACCCAGGCTGGCAGCGGTACCTTCAGGTGTGTTTGTAGCTGTGGAAGGGTTAGCTTGAATTGATTAGCTTGAATTGACCTTGAAGCAATTCGTCCCTGAGCGAGGTACTCTCTATTTTTAGTTTGTACTGGGACAGAGTGGAAGGCTTGTTGCAGAGGCAACGTGGTGTCTTCTTGCTCTGTAAGAGGATAAAAAATCCTGCACAGGCGTTCAGCGTTTATCTATGAGAAATACGATGTGAGGGTAAGACAACAGCTGCATTTCAAGCCAGGCTGAAACTTTTGACAGCTTGAACACGAGTGTTACAAACAGCACAGGCTTAAGAAATGTTGCATGTCAGACTGCCTGAATTCTGATGAAGAACACAGGGAAAATCTGCTCCGTGACAGGTTTGCTGACAGGACATAATATGCATAATGAAAAGGATGACATGGATGTTTAAAATCCTAGAAGAGATTTGGGTTTGTCAACAAGAGGAAATCAACCAGCAAAGTTATCCCAGTCTGACTCAACATGTGCATAACAGTGTGCATTTCTAATTTGTTTGGTGTGAAAAGGGTTTCACTTCAACAAAGCTGTTCTGTTGGGGAATGAGACCGATCAGACAAACTGGTAACTTGTTTTGATAACTGGTGTGAAGATGGCATTCTTTGTGTCCATAATGATAACAGATATAAAACTGGTCTTCTAGACTAAGGAATTAGCAAAATACAATTTAAGTGAGCAGGTTTAATCTCTTTGCATTTCAGAGGTAAAAGGATATTGTCTCGTTTTGCACAGGCAGCTTTTATAACACAGTGGAGAGCTGAGTTCACTGAGAATATTAAATTAATTATTGCTATTGACAAAAAATCAACCCAAAGCAAACCCAAATCCCCAAACAACAACTGTTTAAAGTCAAACCAAAGCAAGACTGGGGTGTAAAGCATGGAAACATTGTGATTATTTTAATGATTACCTCTTCTGAAAGCTCCCTTTAATTTTCCTATGTTGCAGTGTCCTAAAACCGAGTAGTGCTTTGCTGGACAGATGGAAATTAAAAATAAATAAATTAATTAAAACCTTACTTTTTTTTTTACAGAATTATTGAGGATTTGCATTTACACACCTTACATAGAGAAGAACTCCCCCCTCTTCTCGGTGGGATGGATGGATGGATGGATGAATTGATGGTAGAATGGGTGGATGGATGGATGGATTGATGGGTGGATGGATGGATTGATGCAATGCCTAAAGGTTTGGTGTGGATTTTGTAGATTTTTAGAGTTTTAGAAGTATAGGTTTTCTTGCTCACATATTAAGTGGTGTTAGAAGTTACTAAAGTGATTCTCTCACACATTCTCAGGCTTTCTGAAGGTCATGATGTTTTTCAGAGGCACCTGTGAGATAACTTGAAGTCAAAACAATAGAAGAGCCCAGAAGCCCTTGGAGGTGGTGCAGGGGCATAGCCTAGGACCCCGATGGGTGGGCCACCAAGAGAATTAGAAATGATGGTTGGTTATAGATATCTAACATGTTAATTGTTTGGAAGAGTATAAAAGCTGTAACATTCCGGGGGTTCTTTGGGGATTTTTGGGTGCAGAGATCCTTGTTGAAGCAAGGTGCATTTTGTAGGCCCAGCAGAGGCCCAGAGCCTCGGAACTCCCAATAAAAGGATAATTGTCTCTCTTTCTCCATGACTGTTTTCCCCGAGTGCCTCTCTTCCAGGGTTTTAGGCATCAGATGGGCGGATGACTGTTTTCCCTGAGTGCCTCTTCCAGGATTTTAGGGATCAGATGGGCGGATGGGCCGCCCCCGGAACCTTCCGCGGCCGGAACCTTCCGCGCGGCTGGCGGGCCGGGCCGGGCCGGGGAGGAGCGGGGCGGGGGGAAGGCGGAGGCGGGTGCACCGCCCCGGTGCAGGCCGTGCTCCCGGTGCCGCCATTCCCGGCCCGGCCCATTCCCGGCGCATTCCCGGCCCGTCCCCGCCATGTACCGCCCGGGGTTCCGCGCCCCCACGCCTCGCTACTCGCCCGCAGGGCTCTTCCGCAGCCCCCCGCCGGCCGGGCCGCCCCCGCCGCCCTCACAGCCCCGGGCCGGGCCTCACCGTGCGGCGGCGGCTCCGAGCGGACCGGGAGCAGGCGGCGGCGGCGCTCGGGCCCGGCTGCGGCGGCGCCTTTATAGGGGCGGGGGAGGCGGCAAGGACCCGCCTCCCGCCGCCTCGCAACAGCCGGGCTGCCCGCCGCGACCGCCGGAGCGGAACGCCCCCGCCACCGCTCCCGAACGGCGATGAGAGCGCGGCTGACGGTGGAACGCGCGGGTCCCGCCGCCTCCCGCGGTGCGGAGCGGGGAGCGGAGCGCAGGGCGGCGCGGGGAGCGGGGCGGTGGGTGTTGGGGTTTTCAGGCGGCGGAGGGGCCGCTCAGTGGGCGGGGCCGGAGGGTCCTCCCCGCGGGCTGAGGCGCCGTGAGCGGAGCGCGGCCTGTGGGGGGGTCGGGCCCGACACCGGGACCGATAGTGGTGGTGATAGTGACCAGTACTGATACTGGTACTGATAGTGGTGTTGATAGTGGTGCTGATACCGGTACTGGTGCTGATACTGATAGTGGTACTGATAGTGGTATTGGTACTGGTGCTGATACCGGTACCGGTACCGATAGTGGTGCTGATAGAGGTGCTGATACCGGTACCGGTACTGATCCCGACACTGACACTGGCAGCGGCACCGACGCGGTGTGAGCACAGCCCCTGCCCGGGTCACAGCGGCCGGGACTGGCTGGGCTGAGGGGAAGGGCGGGCAGATGTGGAGGGGTTTGCTCTGTGAGGGAGGCAGAGCAGGGCAGGAGCCCCCACAGCACTGCCCAGCTGTGTGTCCTGGGGCCGGGGAGGGCAGGGGGACACGGGGGGCACCAGGAGGGGCACTGGCAGCGGGTCAGGGAGGGGATCCTGCCCCTCTGCCCAGCCCTGGCAGGCACATCTGCAGGGCTGTGTCCAGCAATCAGGGCAGGAGGGACACGGAGCTCCTGGAGCGGGTCCAGGGGAGAGCAGTGGGGATGGTGGTGGGACTGGAGCATCTCCCTTCCAGGGCCGGGCTGAGGGAGCTGGGCTGTTCAGCCTCGAGAGGAGGCACTGAGAGAGGACCTGCCCATGGGTATAAATGTCTAAAGGGGGTGGTGCCAAGAGCATGGACCAGGCTCTGCTCAGGGGGCCCAGCCATAGGACGAGGAACGGGCCTGGACATGAGAAAGAACTTCTTTCCTGTGCAGTGACCAAGCTCTGAACAGGCTGCCCAGAGAGGGTGTGGATTTTCCTCACTGGAGATATTCCAGAGCCTTCTGGACACAATCCTGTGCTCTGGGATGGCCCTGCTGGAGCAGGGAGGTGGGACCAGATGCCCCACTGTGGTCCCTCCCAGCCTGACGCCCTGTGATCCGAGGTGTGTTGTGTTGTGCTGTCACAGCACCCACTCCATCTCCTACTCCAGGGCTGAGGACCACATTCACTGCACTAAAAACACTGCCTTTATTTTTCTTAATTTTGTTTTTAATTTATTTATATTAATACTCCTTGGTTTAGAGGATCAGACAATGACAGAAGGTGGTCTGTGGAAAACATCTGCAAATCCCAAATCCCCTTTCCCAATGCTGGCAAAGACCACGGTTTCTGACTTGGCTTGTGCCCATTGAGCACAAGCTCTCAGACTGCAAATCAGGCTCAGCAAAGGGGGATGGGGTTTGCTCTCACCACGAGACAAATCTAATGGAATCTAGGAGCAGGCAGAGAGCTCAGTTCCATGCTTAGTTATAGCTGTGGGTGAATTTAATTCAAAATTGTACTACTGATGAGCTTTACACTTGGTCCAGCTCTCTACAGCTTTCCAAAGGAGACAATTCCATCCTCAGTGGACTTTGAATTCTGCTGTTGAATTAGAAGTCTGGGAAAGTTACACCAACAAAAACACCCCACACCCCAAAAAGAGGCAGCCGGCTGTCAGAGATATGCCATAATCACAGGATGGCACCTCCCACTGTGCCCTCCTTAT
Source organism: Dendrocincla tyrannina (assembly GCA_035047865.1). Lineage (NCBI taxonomy): Eukaryota > Metazoa > Chordata > Aves > Passeriformes > Dendrocolaptidae > Dendrocincla > Dendrocincla tyrannina. Next base: position 8,445,081 of record JAWWMP010000028.1, read on the forward strand.
CATCCCAGGGACCTCCCCAGCCACTCCAGGTTATCCCGTTATCTGTCACGCAAAAGCAGCTGCTGTGGCGTCGATAGCCCAAGTCCTGCAACCCAGTCGGTATTAATGGCACAAAACACCCATCCTGGGCTCAGAGCTGCGAGGCAAAGAACGAGATTGTTCAAAAAAGGGGTGGCCCAATTCCAATTGTTCCACACGTAGGTGACAGTGTGGTGCAGATAATCCCAAACCCCGGCATTGTCCCCTGAGCACAGAGAACAGCACCGTGTGGCGGCCACGGGGACATTGCAGAGAGAAATGGGGAAGCTTAACACTAAAGCAAATACCTGGAAAGATTGGAGCAACTGAGCTTGATTTAACGCTTAATCAGATCCAGAAGAGCTCTGACCTACATACTGGCAGCATCCCTGGGCTGAGAGGGGGAAGGGGCTTTGAATGCACTGATCGGGAGGAGCAGCCCAGGGGACACAGCCCTGCGTCAGCCCCACGGCCTCCAAATCCCTCTCTGGCTGTTCCTCTCAGGCAAAAATCACTGAGCCACCACCCCTCAGGACACCTCACCTTCCCCTCTGACAGAGAAACTGCTCTCTGCTTTTTGCTGATGGTGGTGATTTAGAGACTATGGAGATAATGCTGATTATTTTCTGTGGGACTCTCAAAGTCTGATGGCAATCAGGCTCAAAAGAGCTCAGCTTTGCTCCATTGAGAAGCTGGGAACTCCACAGAACTCAGCCTGAATTCCCTGAATCAGTGAGAACAAGCCAGGTACGACCATGGGATCTGAACAAGAACCTAATCTGCATCTAGGGGAGAATGAGACTTGCTGCAAAAATCCTCCTTTTTTCAGGAATAGAAAAGATGAGCATTTTTTAAAACAAGCAGCCACATCATCAAGTTTGAAGAGAATTGAAGTGACTGGTTCAGTGTAAAACCAGAAAACATCAGAATTATTCATGTGAGAGAGATGGCAGGAAGACACACTGAGCTCAAAGGCCTGTGCCACTGTTGTTTAAAGCACTCCTGCACCAATGCAGCAGCAGAAGAGGAAAATTCTTGTTCTCAGTGCAAGTCTGAAAAAGTTAGTTATATAAGAAGCTAATTCTTGCATTTCCACTTCATTAAAACGTGTATTGCAGCAGCATCCTTGCGAAGGTGTCACTTTTCATTCAAGGTGTACCCCAGCAACACGAGGTGGTGGGTGGCGGAGCCCAGCACTTGGGTGAGAGTCCAATTCACAGAATCAGAGTCACACAAAGATTTGGGTTGGAAAGGACCTTAAAGCTCATCCAGTCCCACCCCCTGCCAGGGGCAGGGACACCTCCCACTAGCCCAGGGTGCTCCAAGCTCTGTTCAACCTGGCCTTGGACACTCCCAGGGATGGGGCAGCCACAGCTTCTCTGAACAACCTGTGCCAGGGCCTGCCCACCCTCTCAGGGAAGCATTTCTTCCCAATATCCCATTTAAACCTGCCTTCTCTCAGTTTGAAGCCATTCCCCTTGTCCCCAGTCCCTCTCCAGCTCTCCTGGAGCCCCTTTAGGCCCTGCAAGGGGCTCTCAGGTCTCCCTGGAGCCTTCTCTTCTCCAGGTGACCCCCCCCAGCTCTCCCAGCCTGGCTCCAGAGCAGAGGGGCTCCAGCCCTTGGAGCATCACTGTGGCCTCCTCTCCTCTCTCCAGCAGCTCCACGTCCTTGTGCTGTTGGGGACCCCAGAGCTGGAGGCAGCTCTGCAGCTGGGGGGTCTCACCAGAGCAGAGTGGACACCAATGGACTGACAAAACTCAAACAAACCCAGTCAAGAAAACACCAAGTGGGCTTTTTTCTTTATCAACTATTTCTTCCTCGAACACCACTCACATTCCCCTTACATAACTGCAGGGATTCAAGAGAGTTTGAAAAACTAAAGATGAAGGGGGGGGAAGAAGACTGAAAATAGAAACACCTACCTCAAACCTATTTGCAGCATCTACTTCCTAACCCCATCCTCCCTCCACCTCCACATAATTAAACAGGGATTTTTGTAGCAGCTGTGCCTGGCACCCTCTGGAACCATGCGGACGGTTCCGGAGCAGGTCCCGGAGCAGGCGGGCAGTGCCACGCGGTGGCGCCGGGGCTCGCTCCGGGATGCGCTCCGAGAAAGAGCATTCCAAGAAGGCCGGGACGAGCGCAGACCTTAAGTGGTAACCCATAAAATTGGGGATATCCTTGATATAAGCACGAGGGGAAGGGCACGGGGTTGGCTCTTCAGGGCTGCCGGGCACTGGTGTCCAACCCCGGGGCAGTTCAAAGTCCAAAAAGCAGATTCTGGGCTGGGTCTGACACCACTGATGATAACGAGCAGTTGTTCTGAGGTTTCAAAATCCATGGGAATAAATACAGCGTGTTTCAGAAGTCAGGCTAATTAAAAGCATTTTTAAAAGCGATTCCAGGGGGGAAGGGACAGTGGAGGAACATCTTGAGATGGCTGAGCTGGAGCTGGGTGGATTCACGAGCAGACAAAGAGAGAACCCAGCAGCAGCCTGTCTGTGCGTCCCCCCGGAGCTGTGGCACCCCCTCCCCGGGCACCGTGCCCCAGCAGCAGCCGGCTGCGCTCCTCTTCCCCGAGGACAAAGGCGGCGCTGCCAGGGGAGCAGAGCTGCCTGCAAAGTGGGTCAAGCGTGGAATGGAACACCACGGGATCCTCCCAGACAGGGCTTCTCCGGGGCCCCCCCTTTTCCGTACACAAGGAGGAGAGCAGCGGTCACTGCCCCCTCCTGCACTGACTGCCGCGGTAAAGGGTTTTCCCAGCAAGGTTTGTGGTTAGGCTAGGGGGATGTTTTGGGGTTTTTTAACTCCTGAAAAACAAAGGCAATTGGGAGCCAGGCTCAAGCCTTTCAGCTCAATCAATGGCGCAATTAGCAGTGTAAACAGTACTCTCCTCTCTGACAGTTCAGCACTTTCGGTTTTAAATGCATAACCCAGAAAACGGCCTATAGATTTAATGAAATAACAATAAAAAAAACCCAAAACAAACCCCCAAGCAGCTAACCTCCAAAACCCAGAGGTGGTCGGGGGACACCTGATGAGGAAGATGGTACACTGAAGCCAAGACAACCAAATAGCAAAGGTTTAGTCTGATTTATACAACCTTGTGCAATGACATGAGCAGCTGCAAAATGGGAGTTTTCTCCTCACAACCACTTTCCTGCAAGTTTTCCTCCAGGATGCTCCATAACCAATTAGCAATTAATATTTTATACACCAGCAGAAAACAGTTTGATCTCCATCCCAAAGCAGTTCTGTTCACCGGAGAGTAATTAAGAGATCAGCAGTTCAACTCATCTCAGAGAAGAAAGCTTTTAAACTGTAGCACAGGTTTTAAAAGGCTGAAACATGCAGCACTGCTTAATTTCAGACCAAAAGTGTTGTTTCAGCCTTTTTTTCCTGTCCACATGCCAAAGCACTCTGGTCCCTTGCTCAAGAGAGCAGCCTGCCTTTATTCCCATCCAAAAAGGAGCACAGCCAAATGAATTAGAGCACCGAAATAACTTTTTGTAAAACCACAGAAGGCTGACTCATGAACTGCTGACTCTGCAGGGCTTTGTTGGTGTGTTCACGGGTACTGAAACATTTCTACAGAGTCCAGTGTGATTTCTGCTTGGCTCTTTACCTGTTTCCAGCCTTCTGGAGCCTGCAGAGCACCAATACTCCGTGTGGCGATTGCTGTAGCACACAGAAGGCACCCAATGCCTTCCACAGGGCTTCAGAAAGGATTGCTTGCAGACCCTTTGCTCCAAAATCCAAGCTCGTGAAAACCATGCATATGGTTGCAAAAACACATGGAACACTAAAAAAGCCACTTCTCTCATGTAAAATTTGCTTTATCCTGCCCAACGACCCCTAAAACACATCTCAAGTTTCCACTGGTGTTCAGCATCCAAGCAGCAATTGAAGAGTGATAAACGAATGTGTGACAGGAGCATAAGGTGGTGAGTGGAGCCACACCTTCAACTCATTCACCTCGGGGCAGTGTTTAATTTGAAATTCAAAACTGTGATCACACTTGCCTCTTCTTACAGATCATTTATCCTGAATGAACATTTATCCTCCAGCCCTGTCCTGAGGTCACAGCTCCCCCGACAGCAGGAACTGCACTCCAGGATTACTAAGGAAACAAAGGGGTGAGAGGGGAAAACCAGAGGATTGTGGTTATTGAAGTACAAAAAAGGCCCAAAATGAACCCAGCACTTGCATCACACGGTTGGGTTTGTCTTGTACAGGAGGACATTATTTAAGATTCAGGCTGAATTTTTAGATTGTCAAAGATTTTGTCCCAGGCTCTCGACACACAATTACTTTATGAAAGTGACTTTAAGTGTTTCAGTTGCCTCCTATAAAAACAAAGAAAATGCCCTCCCGTGGAACATGAAAGCATGGATTGGCAGGTATTGGCAGCTCTCAGCAGTTTTTTCTCTATTTCCAGATGGATTGCTGACAGTGACCAGACTGAGGTAGAGGCAGGCAAAATGTCACAGCTTTCATCAGCAGGATCTCCCCTCACCACCTTTTTCCCAGGGCAGAATTTGTTCTGGTACCATCCAGACATGTGGTGATGCTCTGTCTTCCCTCTCTCATACACCCAGTTATCTTTCCAGGGTATGATCTGAAGACCTAAACCAGGTACCACTGCCCAAGGGCTCGGAGCAGGGATACTGAGCCTGTGTGAAGTGTCAGCAGCTGGAAACAATCCCACAGGGGCACAAGGAGACTCACAGGCACAGGTTACCTTGGACAAACATCCACCTACAGAGGTACTCAAACAGAGCAGGGCCCATGGTGGCAGCAGCAGCCGGCCCCAATCCCCAGGGATCTGTGGAGAGCAGGCCAGGAGCAGAGGGAACAAAGCACAGCGTGGGAAGAGGCAAAAGAAAGGTGTAGAAAGAGGGGGATGGGGAAAAAACCTGGCAAATCTATACACTTCAAACCTGTCTCACCTTTTCTTTCAAAAACAAACTGACTGAAGTGTTTTCCTGTGTAGGAGTGTAGTTTTGTCTCTTGATTTCATAGCCTCTTTAGTTCAGGACAGGCCTCCACCAGTGCAGGGCACTGACTTCGATCTCATCCAGCCAAATGCCTTAAGTAAAACACAACAGGGGAAACTCAAAACCCTCCCTTCTCTGTCCACCAGGATTCTCCTGTCTCTATCCAAGTTCTGAGAAAGAAGGAAAAGGAGGGAAGTTTTTAAAGTGGTTCATAGCAAAGTGTCATTTCATTCTCAACTGCCTTCTGACAAACTAAACCCCAATGTCAGCCCTCCCCCCTAAGAACTGGGTGTAACATTCCTGCTTAAACACTGAACTACCACAACATGGGATTTCCACCTACTCCTATTTTGCATTTCTTGGAATTGTCAGTCCTGGTAGTGACAGAGGCAACATCACCACTGATCTCCAAAACAAGGACAAGCCCTAATTCTGCTCATTCCTTTGCAGCCAGTGTCCTCACAGGCTGAAGGGAAGGAAGCTTTGCTCAGGTGAATACCAATCAGCTACCACTAAATCAAACACCAATTATTTATATTTGAAGTTTTCTTTCTCCTCTTGAATCTTCCAAGCATACTTTTAGCTGGTTAGTACTCCAGCAGGGTAACCACTTTTTATTCACAATGTGGTTTTCTCAATGGAATCTTCACACAGACCATCACAGCATAATTTGGGGAAAGCACAAAAACTGGAATGACTCCAACATTGTCCATGGACTTTACTAACAAGCACTTGGATTTGTGTACAGAAACTGAAGCAAGGAAGGGACTGAGAGCACATGAGTCACGCCAATTAAAGTAACAAGGGAAACAGAAAACAGGGCAAAGTCATTCCTCTTGAAGGAATGGTGTCAATGAAAGCACAAAGTTCCAGCTACACAAACACAGAATGGCAAGCGACAGGAATGGAACATGAACTGCTCTCTGCAGCAAAGGATTATTTTTTAATAGTGATCAAAGCAAAAGCTCCCAATATACTAAAAAAAGCCACTTCAGATGCACTTATTTTTAGCATGCACTTCTTCCTGTAAGAGATCAAACTGCAGGAGATGGAGCTCCCCAGAAGCCATTTGGAACCCAACCTATGGGACAAGGCTGAAATTTTGCTGAAGGAAAAGCAAGCACCCCAGCCTTTCTGAAAGGGGATGAAGTCACACTGAAATGCAGCACCTTTTTTGCAAGTCAAAGAATTAAGTGGTCCTCCAGCTTTTCAGAAAAGCAAGAAAGCCCCAAAAAGCACGTCTAAGACCAGGCCTCCAGGTGAGTTGGAAATTGTTGTACAATTTCTGTGCATTCCCTTAGAAGCAAGCAGTGTAGAAAACAAACCTCCATGTTGCACAATCTACACTGTGCCCAGCAAATTGAAGATCTCAAACAATATGGCTACTCGGAGTCCTCTATGAAACCAACGCCCAGTATGTCTTTCACACATGCCCAGGAAGTTTCAAGCACAAGCCTTACGGCATAAAATTTGAATTCTTGTTTTGCACAAAATCATCAAATTGGGATTCAAATTTTGAAACAAGTTAGTGGAAAGGAAATATTTAAACAGAAGTTAACATAAACCACATACCACTATTTTTCAGAATACAAGCTTGGGCAATACACGTAGTACTAAACTTCAAGTAGTTTCCTTTAATATTTAGAAAACCGGTTTTATTCTTAGTTTTTCAGCAAAATGATTTTAAGTATTAGCACCTACATTGTAAATGACTCAAACTTAGATTTACACTTGAAAAAAAGCCACACAATCAATTAGGTGATCCTATATTCTTCCATTTTTGAGTATTTCAGTAGAGCACCAAGAGGGAAAGAGCAACATGTGAGTAACCAGTGAGCTGTTCTCAGCTGGGAGACACAGGCCCAGGCACCTCCCTGGGACACGATTCAAAAGGGCAGAGTTTTCCAGCACACTCCAGATCACCTCAGTTATAGTTACTTAAGGTGGAAATTTCTATGCAAGTTTATAAAGCCCATCCAGCTACATGTTAGTTTATTAAACCACAGTTGACCTGAGATGCAATTAGGATTTTGACATTTTTCCATACTTAGTTCACAAGTTTATTATGAAAAACACTGCAGCTCTGTCCTGCAGTAACATCGTTTTACAGAAAAAAACAGTTCTGTTCAAAGTAATTCACTATCCTTGGACAATTACAAGGGACAATATGGTAGGGCAGAGTGGAAAAGGGAACTGAGTGCAGACAAAAAAAAAAAATCAATACAATTAAATTAAACAGTATTCCCTGAAAATAAAACAAACAAACAGTTTCAGAACAAATATGAGGCCTTGGTACTTATTTTAAAAATGTTCTTTAAGCTTCAATGATTGTTTGCTGCTACCCTTATCTACAGTCATGCTGAATAAAGCTATAGCTAAATGGACAGTTAAATGTATTCACGAGGTGTTAATGTCTACATCTTATTATTTGCAGTCTCTCAGAGAAAGCAAAAGTAACTACAAATAGCGCTATGCCAGAAACTGGTTTCTTGACCAACAATGTTGCTTCAGCATGCAATGAACTGGTTCATTCTAAAGTGGTCACAGTTGCTGACGACAAGAGGCTTTGTATTTGAATATGGCACGTCTTTTGGTCCATGTGAAAACAAAGTTTGAATGTTAAATATTTTCTGACACTTTGGAGTTACTGTTGCTCTTCCCGTTTCCTTTAGGTCAACATATGGTTCATGGCAATACTGTACAGGTCTAAAATCTCTTTACAGGAAGTAGTCTGGGGTGCGGCGCGTCACGTGCGGTTCCCCTCGGCGCGGCGCCGGGTCGAACTGCAAACTGAGAGACACAGCAGTGAGGACACCAGAGGCCACCTTACATCCACAGCCCGGCTGACCCTGAACTACAGGAGCAGTGGTTTCACACAGCTAAGGCTTTTCAAGTTCTATCAACCACACGAAGTATTCTAGAGAAAGTGCTCAACCTCTTGCACCCCTTCTGTCAGTATGTACTTACAACCTCCCCATTTTACACTGCTCTTACTATGAAGGTCTGGAGAGAAATTCATTTTAGCTTTAAAACTCAAACTGGTTGAACTAATAGGTATTTAGAAAGTTAAAGCCTCCAGTAATTGTCAGAGAGGTCAGTTTACACAATACTTTTGCCTCACTCACTAGTGAAGTTGCTGCTGTGTAGTTAATTAGAAACCTCATTTAAAAAGCTGACATCCCAACATCTGAAGAATTCAAAGATTCCAAAAGTCTTTTGGCCCAGACCGACAGGAGGACATTACCTCAGATGTGACAGACTACTCCTGCTCTCAAATCACAGACCTCCATAGTAATTCATTAAACTCCAGCTAGTTACACAAAAAAACGAGGAGTCTCACTTTAATCTGACAGAGATGATCTCAACAACTGTCCCAGATATTTGACTCCAAGACTCTGAATGTGACTAACGCAACAATTCCACTCACTCCACCTCCAGAAAGCATACAGGAGGAAGAAACCCTCCTACCTTAACACAATAATTAAGTGGTATCTTTCTACAGCAACTACCTTAAACCCATGGACAACCTAATTCTTATTTTTAAATATACTTACAAGGAGTATTTTAGAGTATCATCAAGTTCCATAATTGCAGCCTGGTTGCCACAACGGTAACAATAGTTTGGAGCACTGAAAATTGTTACTACATTCCGATCATGGCACCAGTTATACCCCTGGAGAGGAAGGAAAAAAGAATTAGGACAGCCAAGTTCACCCACTGTACCCCATAAAACCACCTGACTAGTCATCAAATTTCTAATGTGCAAAGCCCTAAGTGACATTTGTAGGGTCATTTTGAATAAGATTAAGGCCATGTTTTTATTTCTCTTCTGCAAGAGAAAAAGGAATTTTGGCCTTCATAGGTTGCTTTCTACTAGTAAATATGAGCTAAACATTAAAAAAACCCAAACCAAAACAAAAATAAACAAACCAGCAAGAATCTGGCATTGCATTAGAGGTAAAAAGTTAAACCAGCAATTCTGAAGTACACAATCTACTCTGAGCCTTCAGCTGTGATCACCAAAGCCAGACTTCAGACATGCATTTAAAAATCTGAACTGCCAGGGATAACTACAGACTAACAACAAAAGCACATATGCAAGCTAAAAAAAAAACCCACATCTTTTTTTCAAGGAACATTAAGAACCTTTTTGTCTACACAGAAATGCAATACCACATCTAGTAGTGAAGCCTGGTTTGGGACAGTACTGTAAATTTTCAGAAAAAAAAAGGCCAAAATAAAGGTTATTCCACCATTAAACTGAGAAACTCCTTTAGCAGCACATCAACACTGTGAAGGTCGAGTGTCTGGGAGACTCTCAGCTGGATCACCAGTTGTCACAGCAGCACATGCACATCTGCCCCACCAAGCATCAATCAATGGACCAAGCATAAAATTCCATGTTTGAACACACAGGCTGTCCTGCTCACCTCCATTACCAACTGATGAGCTCTTGAAACCAACGTAAGGCCATTAGCATGGTTAAAGGTTTCTGAAATATCCTGTCCAAATGTATAACCTGCACCTCGAGGAGAAATTCCCCAGCCACCACGATCATCTGGATCTGACCATAGCAAGTCACACATTGGACCCTGTAAGAGATGCAAAAGACGTTTCAGAGGTGAAGTGCAAAAAACCAAACAAAACCACACAAACCATTCACACACACCACTCCCACACAACTTGCTGCAGCAACCTTTTGAGCCCTCATATGTTTCTTTCTTTAGGCAGGAAGGTGCCCGCTACTCTTCCTTCAAAAACCCTGAACAGGAAGGCAGACACTTTCATATTGCTAAGCTGATTTGAATTTCATTTTCCGCCTGTGAACTCAAGCACCCAATACATGCTGACTCATGAAACTCACTGGTTTAGAAAATCATTTTTCAGTACCTCGTGGGGAACTTCCTGCAAGCGATCAAGTGCTCTGATGTGATCCAGTGTATCTATCGAGGGAGAGAGGCCACCATGTAGACAGAAAATCTGCAAGAGTTAAGATATATGAAGTTTATTTATTGACATTAATCAGTGCTAATTATAAATGATTAGGTGAAAAGCTGCACAAGATTCCTGTGAAGCTGAGACTTGATACAATTCAGTGTTAAGATCTCCCTTTAAAACCAATATTTAACTTTGTCAAATGCCAACATACCTGGCCATCCACCAAGGCAGTTAGAGGCAGGTAATCAAAAAGGTCTGTGAAGTATTTCCAAACATTTGCATTTCCGTATTTTCTTAAACATTCATCATAGAAACCATATACTTGTGTGATTTGCCTGCTTTCGTGGTTCCCTCGAAGAATTGTGATACGTTCACGGTAACGGACCTGAACAGAACAGTTTATTTTAGAGGCATCAAAATGCATGTCTCCCCAAAACCAGAACTTGCACCCCTTAATCCCCATCAAATGTCAATAAAGCAATTAAAACCAAGCCCTTCTTAAGATTAAGATTCCCCTATAGCCTTTGAGAAAAAAAAAAGGAATAGTCCTTAACTGCCAAATACTTTTGAGATTAATTACAAATTGCATGTACTGTCAGTAGTGGACTTCATCACAAGTGTACATTAAGCTGACCTCTACCAGCGAATTCTTAGAGATTGCTACTTAGGCAAGTAAAAAGTACTCATTTTAGATAAAAGCTCAGGCTTGCACCTGAACACTCATTTATTTTAAGAAGTGAGTTAGAAAACTAAGACAGCTAACATGTCACTTTGTGCCCCTCTAATACCAGTGTAGTGAAAGTCATAAGAGATATTAAGTGTAGTCAGGAGAGTACTTATATACATTTCATACAAAACTGGACAGCTGAGAAGAAAAGTTACCTTAAGAGCTACAAGCAATGTGACTGTTTCGACTGAATAATAGCCTCTGTCAACATAGTCCCCCATAAACAAATAATTTGTGTCTGGTGATTTGCCTCCAATTCTGAAAAGTTCCATGAGGTCGTGAAATTGTCCGTGGACATCGCCACAGACTGTGACTGGACATCGCACTTCTTGTACATTTGATTCTTTTGTCAAAATTTCTTTAGCCTATAAAACAAAAGAACACATCAATCGTGAGTTTGTGTAAGGACAGTTGTTGTATTCAAAGCACACTCTACCACTTTCAGCTCTCTACTATCTGCTCTCTTTAGGAACTCTTGTCCTTTCCTTGCCTGAAGCACTTGAGGTAAGAGCCTACCTTTACTTAAAACAATATTTTGCTTTATGCAACCCTGTATTAGTAACAGAAATTTGTTTGATGGGGTTTTTCCTCCTTGAGGACAGGGTTTCAGAATTAAGTAACACTTCAGACTTTCTACAAAAATGGTTCTGTGAAGCATAAAACAATGATCATCACTGCTGGAACTTTACAAGTTTGTAACTATTTGGAAAAAATTAAATCTAAAAAATCCAACCAATATCTTATCTCCAATCCTCCAAAAGCCCAAACTTAGACACGGCCAAAACACTGCCAACATCTTGACATCCATCTGCACAGACACCTTCAACTCACCCACAAAGGCTTCCTACAGGAAGCAGAACAATAAGCATCCACCAGTACCCACAGATAAAGAGCAGGTAATTAATTACCTGCACAAGCTTTCTCTACAAGTTTTGTGTTTAAACACAGAGTAGTAACATCAAGTTGGACCTTTATAAACCAAAGCTCGGAAACATCTTTGTCATCACCATTTTTTTCCACAAAACTTTGTACATAAAAGTTGCAGACAGAGGCAATTTGTATGAAGAAGCACAGGCTAAATATAGCACCAGAAAGGTAATTTTAAAATAGTGCAAGACAGTTGTTACAGTTTGTTCTCAGAACAGTCAGCAGACACATGCCACAATAATTTTCTAAATCAAGAAGGTATTAGAAATATAAATAGTAACAAGTTTACAAGTTACCATCTACAAAGATCTCCCTGCCTTTCAACAGTCAGTGCTCCTATTGAGAAAGGCTCCTTTTTTACCTCATTACCAGAATGACAGGAGACTATATAAAAACTGTATTCTATAACCCAAGGTGTCTGCGAGACAGTGGCTGACACTCCCACCCAAAAGTGGTGTCACTGTCCCTTCACCTCATCCTGGCTGACCATCATAGTCACCACTTCAAACAGAAGCAACATATACTTGAATGATGGAGATTCATGAGATTAAACATTTCCCTCGGCAGTGACAAGAACTGCAAAAATGCAGCGTGGCTGAGCACCCTGCACAACACAAAGCTTTAGATGCTCCAGCACAAGCACAGGCTGAAAACACTCCGCAGACGTATTTACATCACAAGTCAATCTCATATGACAGTTTCCACCCGTGCTGTGCCTAGTACTAAAGATAGGTCACTGCTGGCTTGTGGTAGATGCTAAAAGTGTAGATTTATTTTAAGATAGCCTGACTTAAGTTCATTTTAATGCAGTGACACTCACCGGATGTTTTGAAGGTGTTTTAACAGCCTTAGCCTCTTCTAATATGCTCTTACATTCAGCAGCATTAGCCAGCTTAACTCTCCTTTTGACAGAGAACATCGCAGACACTTACAGCACTTCAATATGAGAAAACCCACTCTTTAATCAGAATGCTTTACCACTGTATTTTCTTAACACACTTGCAGCACTGCACAAAGAATGCAGCATTCATTTTTCATCAAAGGTATGCAGCGTTTGTGCTGACTGACAGGAGAAAGGCAGAAGTTCTCAGCCATGGAGTTGTTGCTTCCTCGGTTTCTGAAATATTAAATCACTCAGATACCCACATGACCAAACACGTAGATAAGTCAGACAGCTACTCTGATGGAAAAAGACTGTTCCAGGTCAACCTGCAAAACAGCAATCTATTTAAATCCTGCAGTAGAGGAATGCTGGTGCAGGGATTCCAACACCTCCATGTCCTAAAGCCAGTTTCATGCAATACTGTGTTACGAACTGCTTAGTCCATTTACAGTCTTATGTCCCACAGCATTCAGAGTGACACATCCTAAAGTGGTTAAGCACTCTACAAAACAGCTTCAGCAGAGCTGAGCATGGAAGAAATAACATCCTGAAAACAAGCCACCAAAATGCAGTACATCAACTATACCTCAAATTTCCACATTAAGTGAATTCCTATGAAAAGATAAAGCAAAAAACCCTTTTAGTATACTGTAACACAACACAAATACAGGTTGGTAAGAGAACAGCACATGTTAATATTTGAATTTCACACAGGTAAGTGATCACTAACAATAGCACTGCACTGTCTGTGCCCCTGACCTTGTACTGGATCACACACCACAACCCTGTGCAACCTCACCTGGTTCCACTCCCTCTTTATTGATCCTTTTGCAGAGATCCACGATGATGCTACACTTACTCAGCCACATCACACAGCTTCCTCCCTGCCCATCCTCCCCTCCAACAAATGGCCTTCCACCAGCAGCTCTGCTACACTTCCTCATGGAGAGGAAGCAGCACAGCAATGTTCACCATCCTTCACTACAAGAGAAAACTCCTTGATCCAACCAACTGACAAAGGAGAACTAAGAGAAAGAAGAGCACACACAACCCCTTGAACTTCAAAACCCCAGTGACCTATCACCGCAAAGGATAACAGTGCAACACACTGCAGTATTTTGACAGCGACACTTTGAAACCTCCAGGTTTCACTGCCAATCACCAGGAAAAACAACTACACGAATCTGAAACAGATTTTTCTTGAACACTTACTGTTTTCTATCTCAGCCTTTTTTCAGTTCTTAACAATTCTCAGCATTACTTCTGTACACCTTCAACCCTCCTAGGTACCCCACATCGCACAAATCTGACTTGTGGTGGTATTCTACAACTTGCAGATTAATGAACTTAAGAAAAAAACTTGTTACCCACAACCTACCACATTACAGTTTTAAGATTCTACCTCCAAATCAGTACAACTATTTTTTCTTCAGAATCAAGAGCAAACAGATTTAGAATAAGACTGAAAAGAACACATTACTTCAAGCAGATAAATGCTAATTTTACATCCAAGCACCAATAAAATCTAACACAGAAAAAACAGAGCTGTACAGCATAGTTGCACAAGGAGAGCATAAGAACAACCAAGTGCAATGCTGTCATAAACACTACTGCTGAGGTGAAAAGTCACGTTATTTTACTTAGAACAATCTCAAAGTTCAAACAATAAGCACACATCAAATACACTTCAGCTCAGTCATTGTGACTGGTATTCATTCTGACTTGACACTGGCTTACTCAGCCATTTTGCTGTAAAGACACAACTTGTACAATCCCAAAACACAACAAGAATAAAACCAATATTGGTTTAAACACACAAGAAAACAACAAATTTTCACTTTATTGTAAAGCAAGTAGCACTGCATAGAAATACAACCTAGTATTTTAGAATTAAACCATTCCTGGCCTGCTGTACAGCATCTAAAGGGCCAATGGAACAGTACCACACTGTTTTGGGGCCTCTGTTTACAAAGCACATCTATGCTAAGCACTGTTCTTAAAACACAAAGATCAGCTTCATTGTTTTAGACAATGCAAGACCCAAGTTTATGGACAGCCATGGATAAGAATTTTTAAAAATCTATGACTATTAAAGTTACTAACATGATTTTCAGTGCCTCACAATCTGTTTAATAGATACAGGGGTTGTATGTATGCATACGTATCTCTTAGTTCCCCTGTTCCCTGCATATATTTTTATCCTATATGACACAAATTAAGGCTCAGAGTCAAGTGCCATAAAATCCATAATCCATCCATTTTCTTTCTCAACTCTCTCTATGCTGAGGATAAGTGAGTTTCCCTCAAGAGCAGAGTACATCAACCTTGTCTCACAGAATTAATTTCAAGTGATCCATTTCTGCAAAATCCTCTGAATTAATCTGCACCCAAATTCCTCTGTTTCCAGAACATACCAGATATTTCTTATTACTCAAACCCCTTCTGAAGTCCCTACATTGTAGCAGGATCTCTGACAACACAATCACCTACGCTGAAAAACTCTGGAGCACATAAAATAACAAGACTCAAACCAAACAGCAAACATGACTGTGGCTGTGTGGAACTGCAAATCAATGCTTGAAGCAGCGCTGTGAAGCACTTACCAAAAGATTGCCACTAACTCAGCAAAGGAAATACAACCATTATTTTAATTAGACAGCACAGCTCCAAAGTCATGGTTGCAGATGGTAACGTGTCACTCTTGGCAGACCAGAATTCACACCTGCAACCCACCACTCTGTCTAGTAAAGTGTGTGATGAGAAGCAGCCAGGGTAACCAAGAAAATTAGTTATTTGTAGTTACCATAGACATTTGGATGAGATCGAAGACTTCAACCACACCCATAATTTCCTGTTGCCAAGGTGCACAGGATGTGACTAAAGGCACAATGATCAGCTAATTGGGATGAATACTGGTTTCAGCTGGCCAAATACCATGACCTGGAAGAGATTCCAGTTCCAAGCAAAGTCATCCATTACAGTCAGCAAGTTGTTCTGCAGAGTCAATGCTTTTCAATTTAAAGGTTTCCTCCCACCACCCCTTACTTGGGGAAGAAAGAGAAGATGTTGCAACAAAAAAAATGGGCTCATTTTTGAAACAAAAGCTATTTTCATTCACTGCCTGACATTTTAAACAAAACCAGATGAATGAAGCCTCCAACATCACCCTTGAGTGAAGAAGGCAAGGCAGCAGTCAGATTACACAGGGCAGAAATAGGAAACTGAATTATGCTGAACTTGGCAATCCACTAAGGAGTTCAATATGAATGTATAAGTAGGAACAAAATTAAAATACAAAGCTCCCCACTGACATTTAATTATTTAGTATTCCAAAGTAAGTAAAACCAGGATTTCCATCTACAGAGAAGTCACAGCAGCAAAATACTCTTTTGCCAGGACTGAAACAGAAGATGACAGATCTGCTTTCTCTCTGGTTTTGACTAGCACCTAAGCCTTCAGTTCTAATCTCTTCTGTTTGGTTAGAAGAAGGATCAGTTTAAACACAAGATGTTAGCCAGCCAAAAGAGCAATCCCAATGGCAGTACTGCACCTGAGATTGAGACAACTGCCTTCCTTTATCTCCTGTCAATTCTAGAAGGTCTGCAAGAAGGCATGCAAGCAGCAGACTTCTGCCAAATAACCCTCTCTTCATTTGTCTTACAAAGTAATGACTGACACCACGCGCAGCCTTGACAGTCCCCTCAACACTTCCATGTGGAAAAATCAGTAGCAGTCTTACAAACTCAGCTTAACTGACGCAGTGCTCTTTCCCTCAGAGGCAGATACAGGAGAAGGAAAGGGGAACTGCTATTTAACAATCAGTAGTTGGCAAGACAAGATGGAAAGCAGGGATACGAAGGGGCTCCTCTGAAAGAATTCAATGTCACTATTTTGTTTCATATAAAAGATACTAGCCTCTTTAGTTTTCAATTTAAAAAAGGTCTAGAGAAATCTTTTTTCAAACATAGGAGGCTACATAGCTCAGGAAATCCAGGTGCCTTCCCCCCCTCATGAGACTTCCAAGAAAGACAGCAAGGGTAGTAAAGCAGAGGCTGACCACTTACGGACACCGTTTTCAGTCCCAGTGGTAGAAACGGTTGTATTCATTTTGAATCATTCAAGTTGTTTAAAAAAGAAATAAGTTAAAGCTATTCCCAAACTAGTTGTGCCTGATATCTGCAAGTCCAGCTTCATGCAATAAACTCAGAAGGTTTCCAAGACTTTTGCTCCAGTAATTCCAGCCACAATTTGGCACAGTCATGGTACAGGTACAGGAAGGACCCCAGTTGGAGGGGCAGGCACAATTGTCAAAACTCAAGAAAGGCACTTCAGAGCCAACCAGCAGGCATGAAACACCTGTACTGGAAAGTATGTCCAACATACCCAGAAGAAATATTGAAGACCTGAGAAACTGAGCTCCAGTATTCATTCTTTAGCCAGGAATAAACTTTTCCCAGCTTAATATACTACCTAAAGAAAAGGAACCAAGGGCAACAACCACATTACTGCACATAGGTGTAGTGTAAGGGTCCCTAGCGAGGGTGGAAACTCAGTGGGTGCTCCTTTCACTGCCCTTGCACAGGCCTTTGTACGAGGCCTCCTGCACCCCTGCCAGACACAAGTGGCCAGGCTGGGTCACGGCACGGGGCAAGGCAAACAGATGAGCAACTGGAAATGGTTCAGAAGAGATCACAGAGCAGCACTGTCATCACACCTGAGGAGGCAACACCTTCAGCACAGGTGGACTGGGAAGAGGACAGTCTTACAGTCCCATCCACATCTTCAGCCTTATATTGGTAGAACTCAAGTAGGAACTTGCTCTGACTTAGGAGTGCTTACTTCTGTTAGTTTAAGCTATCCCCAAAACAGTTACCCAAATATCTTTCACTCCTATTTGATCACAACTAGTGTTGTAATTAAAAACCAAAAAACCAAAACCAAACACCTCACTGCCAGCACAAGTCAGTTTTTACAGAATTTACTAGAACTGAAAAACCCCAGAAAGCTGCTGATGCTACAATCAGTGGCACATACAAGACTAAACTCTCATATGCACATCAAATGTGAGTATAATCAGGACTAGGTGAGAAGGCTGGTAAGTTTGACACTTCAAATGCCTTCTGTGTAAAGAAAGACTTCCCATTTTGTATTATCAACCATCACAAAAAAAAAAAAAAAGACAAACCAAAAAAACAGAACACGGGAATGATGCATTTTTTTTTGTTTGGTGAAAACAAACAAATTGTTCCAGAATAATCTAAAACACACTTATTAAACTGGTACAAGAGGCTTTGTATGCTACATCTGTAACCCTGTTCAGAGATGGAAGGTATACAACATGACCCCACGGATGACTTGATCCCTGGGTATGTTCAACAAAGCAGCAAAGCAGCCCTAAACCATCCTCTGGCCTCCAGAGCCCCTGGAACAGCGACAGAGGGGCCTTTGGGCCACCAGCAGGAGGTCGAGGGTTCCCTGGCTAGAGAATCAGAGGCCAGTGCAGGAACAAGGCAAGCTGCAATGCTGCACCTTCCTCTTGAGCCATGGGTGGAGGGACACAGAACCTGCCCAATACACAGCCACTCTCGTTCCAGGGAATTCTGTTGGGGTAGGTTTTTTGGCTGATTTACAGCAAGTTCAGACACGAGCAACAATTTTCATAACCACCTTACTCTGAAGAATAGTTACACGTGATGGATATGGGAAGCCAATAATGGGAAAGCCCTTGCAAATGCATCTGGAGACAGTTTAGAATATTCACTTCTGGCCAAAAATAATCAGCTAAGAAAGGTGACTCTCAAACAGCAGAGGTAGCAGAAGGGAAACATGTGCCTTTGTCTGAAAAAGAAGTTGGGCAGACAGCTCAGCTTCAAACACAGGAGTGTGATCCATAAAACACACCAGTCCTATGCACTAGGGGAACTGAACTTTGATTGTAGAGGCTTTTCTTGACCCAAAAGAAAGCTGCATTAGTAATATACTTGTGCCCTCTCAGAACTAAGGCACTTAAGCTAAAGGAGTTGGAGCAGCTCACACAGCTGCTGCAGGTACCTGCCTGTTTGTTTAGAGAAAAACCTAACTTGGAATATCAGGTGTTAAACAGTAAAAATTCTGCAACAGGAAAAAAATTGGAAAAATACATCACGAACAAAGTACATACCAGAAAACAGTATGGCCCAGGAACATATTTATACCATGAAAATTAGCACGGATGAACAACCAAGATCATTGTTACAGACCAAAAACTGCAGGAGACAAAGCCTGAGTCAAGGTTTCTTGAATGCCTTTACCAGCATCAGCCCTTCACTTAGTTTAAAATATTTTGGCTAGCAGCACTGTCCATTCAGAGGTATTTTACCAGTAATTCAAGAGCCTTGAATACTCTGCACAGTATATATGACCAAATTGCCTCTCTAAAAACTGGATGCCATGCTCAAACCCACTTAATTACAAACTAACATTTTCGGGGAGAGACTCTGACACCTCTGCCTCCACCTGCACTAGATTCCTTTTGCAATAACCAAAGGAAATTCTACACACAAATTCAACTCATTCTTTTGTGCATTTTTAGACTGTCATCCCACCTTCCTGAACAATGCACCACACCCCCACCTCCTGTCATAAAGGCCATTTATGCACCACTGACAAGACCAGACCATTTCCTTCTACCCTCACAATGTATGGAAAAGAAACTCCAAATGAGCATCCTTTCACTCAAAATGGCCAGTGGAAAAACCCTCACCTGGCAATATCAGACTTCCTTTCTCCTCTGTCAATAAAAAACTCAATGTTAACAAGACAAACACTGCTGACATGTAACAGTGACTATACTGGGCATATTTTGACCCCTTCTTCAGAAATTGCATTTAAATGCCGGAGCAAAGTACACACAATCGGTCACTCAAGTAATGTCACATTAAGCACACAGCATATATTAAGCCTAGGATAATTTAGTTGTCACTCAGAGGTTGATATTATTTCAAATCATCTGTGAAAGAACTATGCATTATTCATGGTTACAAATTACTCCTAGATTTCCAAGACATTTCTGCCCAGTTCCCACCACCACCATCACCCACATAATCTGGTTTGATGTAAGAGGTACCAAGAGAGTAACTGGGATACACAAATGGCCACACTTTACTATCATGTTCATAAAATGCTAATGTTATGTTCTTCAGGTATCAATACTGAAATACAAGAAAGCCCTTAGGCTTGTTCTCATTACACAGGCACCAGACTGCACACATGAAACCCCAGCAGATCAAGAAATACTAGTTAGGGAGATCATCCCATCAAACGGTGTTAGCGGGGAAAAGCCCTTGCAAAGGTTTTTTATTTGTTTATTTTAACTAGCCCTAGCTACAATGAAATGTGGTGAAGAACAACAGTTTAAACCTAATAGGGTCTTTATCTGTCTTTCGGAACAGTAGCTATATTTGACACTGCCCTTAACACATTAAGCTACTTATGGAAAAACAACCCTTTTGTGTGATTACATCCATGAAACTATTTAAGTAGTCCAGATGAAGCACAACTTAGCAAGGTTTCTGAGAGTCAGTGCTGGAGAAATGGAAACACGTGAGGGGCAGAGACTGCATGGTGGAAAACTCAGAAGTCAAGGGCCTACTTCCAACTCCCTGCATCAGCAGCCATGTAGAAACTGAACTACTCTGAGCAGAGAGCCCCAGTAAATCCATCTGTAGTTATCAGCAACAAATCACCTTTCTGTAACATCCCCAGCCCTCTGGCTGTTCTCTGCACAGTGCTGAGCCCACACCCAGCACACACAGGGAATTCCATCCCAAGCACACTGTCACACGACCCAGAGCATGCCTGCCTTTGGTCTGGAGCTGGCCCACAGACACCCAACTTGAGGCAACACTAAGGTTGCTGCTAAATGATATTTTTTCAGGTAGCTTTCTCTCACACGTTCTCCTGGTCGCTGATGACAACACAGAGCAGTTAAGACATACAACTTTTCCTTCTTTTCTCCTTCACTCTACCATTACCTTGGTGATGAGCATTACACATTTACCCATAAATACAGCTCATTTCCATTCTTCACTGGGAAAAAATGAAAACGTCATCTTATGCAACAATGATGACTTGGACTACTGTATTTTCTGTAAGGAATTTCTAATGGTATGCCTGTCTAATGGTATCACTGAACCAAAACCCCCATGAACTGAGAGCTTTTTGTATATCCCTCATGCTCCTGCAAGCTACCATCCAGCCCCACAAAACACAGCCACTCCTGTGGGATTCAGGAGGCTGCACCCCTCAGTTTACAAATGATGGCAAGTGAAATACTCGCCTCTCAAACAAAGCAATACAAGGAAGAAGCTGAACCATGTCACTGGAGACGCACATGGAAATAGCCGTGCACTGACATTGCTTGCAACATGTTTAAAATACACGGCCTGGATCAAATGGAAACAATGTTGAGTTCTGGAATACAAGTGAACTAAAATCTGTACTGGAGCAAGAACCCGTCTGGCCAAAAGCACTTGCAAGTTCTTTATTAAGTCCATAGACAGCCGACTGGAAACAATTTGCTTCCAAAACAACATGGTGTAGTATTTGAAGGCATGATTCCAAATCTGAAATATTCTAACTACTTTCTGTGGCAAGCAGGCAGGCTTTTTTAGAACCCAGCACATTGATAGCTTTCTGTATTCCCTAATGTCCAGTTCCCAAACAAATCACAAATATTCCATCCTTCAGTCTAGAAATGTTGGAATACATAAAACCCTCAAGGGAGGGAAAAAAAAAGAAAGCTTAGCTATTGGGTTACGTCCAGAATTAGGATCCAATTGGAAAATGCAAATGGATGTTACCAGAACAAAATTTTCCTTGAATTTCCAAAAGGCAATCTATCCTGGGCGGGCTTTACAACCTTTCTAAGCTACAAATGCCTGAATTAACACAGTGCTCTGCAACACCCGAGCCTCAACGCTCCCAATCCATCACCATAAAATATATAGTTATATGGGATCTCGAGTGCTTATTCCGCGGATTTCATGGAATGCAGGGCGTTATTCACAGAAGCCAAAACCCCTTCAGCTAGCCATAAACGCATCTGTGCTTATACCTACCACGAAAAGCACACACACAGACACAAAAAGCACACGAATCCAGCCCGCAGCTCTGTGGGGCGCGCAGCCCGGGGCGCTGGCCCGCGCCGTGCGGGTGTTCCCGGCGCTGCCCGGGGGGCTCCCGGGGTCCCTCCGGGCCCCGCGGCGGCCGCGGCGCCATTTTAGGAGGCGCTGCGCGGGCGGGAGGCGGGGCCGGCCGAGGGGCCGCGGCGGCACCGACCCCGCTCCCGGACCCCGCTCCGGCCCTCATCCCGCTCCGGCCCCACTCCCGGCTACCCGGCCCCACTCCCTCACCCGCTCCCCGGCCCGGCTCCCGGCTGCCCAGCCCCTCTCCCGGCCGCCACTCACCTTCTCGCAGAGGCTCTTCACCTGCCCCTCAGAGAGCTGCTTGCACTCGTTGAGCTGCTCCACCCACTGGTCGAGCTCCTTGGTGAAGACCTTCTCCTCCATCCCGCGCTCTCCCCCTCCGCCGCCTCCTCCTCCTCTTCTCCTCCTCCCCCCTCCTGCTCCTGCTCACCGGCTGCTGCACCGCCCCGCGGGCCGCTGCGATCCGCGCTCCCCACAGCGGCGGCGGGCTGCGCGGGGCTGAGCGGGGCCGGGGCTGAGCGGGGCCGGCGCTGCCG
>JAWWMP010000028.1:8467391-8485307 GCA_035047865.1 Dendrocincla tyrannina
GCGGGGGCGCGCACGGGGGGCGGGCGGGAGGCGGGAGCGCGCTCGGAGGGAGGGGCGCTCCGGGCCTAGGTCCGTGTCCTTGTCGGTGCCGCCATCCTTATCCTTGTCCCTATTTTTATCGCTGCCCCCATCCTTATCCCTGTCACTGTCCTTATCCCTGTCCCCAGCCCTGCCCGGGCCCCGGCGCTGTCCCCGCCGCGGCTCCGCTCGAAGGGCCCGTCCCGCAGCCCTGAGAGGCCGTAAGGGGTCCTTGAGGGGCTGTGAGGGGCCGTGAAGGACCCTGAGGGGCCAGGAAGGGGTGTGAGGGGCTCTGAGGGGCTGTGAAGGCCCTGAGGGGCTGTGAAGGACCCTCAGGGTCTCTCAGGGTCC
Organism: Dendrocincla tyrannina; assembly: GCA_035047865.1. NCBI lineage: Eukaryota > Metazoa > Chordata > Aves > Passeriformes > Dendrocolaptidae > Dendrocincla > Dendrocincla tyrannina. Next base: position 8,467,761 of record JAWWMP010000028.1, read on the forward strand.
ATAAAGGGCTCTGAGGGGCCCTGAGAGGCCAGGAGGGGCCGTGAGGCTCAAACACCATAAAGTACCACCTCAGTATGAGGAAGAACTTCCCCCTGAGCAGTGGGAGGACGCGGGGTGTCCCCTCAGGAGACATCCCAACCCACCTGTCCACATCGCTGTGTCACCTGCTCCAGGTGACCTTACCTGGGCAGGGGGATGGGCTGGGGGATCCCCAGAGCGCCCTTCCAGCCCCAACAATTCAGTGATTCTAGTCCTGAGCACAATTGCCATGTCCCTTTGGGAGGGCTCGTGCTGGCGTTGGTGCTTAGAAATAAAGCTTTCCACATTTACATCGTGAGGTTTAGTGTCATCCCAATGTACCACTATGCAGTGCTCCAGGTTAGAAAGGCTGAGTTGCATTTCTCAAAGCAATTTGTACTGAAAGAGGTCCTGGAAGACTGGGGACCATTCTGACCCTTTTAGACAGAAGTGACTCAGGTGCAGGGTAAGCTTTCAGTAAAGGAAACTCGTGGTGGACCTTTCAGGAACCTTTTGGGAAGGTGGAGCTTTTTCAGGTCCTTTCAGGAAACTCGTAGTGAACCTTGGCTACCTTAGTGTGCTCAGACACTTGCTTTCTACCCAGTGGAAAATATGTCACTAAGTCAGAGATAAGATGCAATAAAAAGGAGTGGGAAAAATACACATCACCAATTTGTAATGGATTATTTATTTTATTGCAATTTTTATCTTAAATTATAAAGGAATAGGTTGATGCAAGATTTCCCTTAAATGACTTCCAAAAGGCATGGAACAACCAGTTTAAAAAGAAAAACTGGTTTTTTTCACTTAAATGGGTCAAAATTTAGACGAAATGTCGATTTGTTAATTTAAACAGGGTACAGCGATTTTTCCCAGTTAATTTGCATTAATTGTCTTGGTCATCAGTTGCCTAACACAGAGTCTGACTTGTTAAATTCTTTACCTACTATTGAAGCAAATTAAGAATTCCATAGTGAGCCAGGGGTAAGGAATGTTTGCTTTTGTAGGCCAGTCTTGGTTTCTTGCTGTCATACTCCTCTGGTAGACATTGGTTTGTTTGAACGAGCTGACTCAACTGCCTTGTTTTTCTTCCAGAATGTTTTTGCTCTTTTCAGATAGGTTCCCATTCTTCAGATGTTCTCAGTTTTGTACTTAAAAGTTGTAGAAGGGCAAGTGTTACTCATTGAGAAGTGATAAGTTTCAAGAATTCACTCTGTAGCACATCTTCCTTAATAGTCCCAAAATAGCCTTGAACAAATAAATTCAAAGAATATGAAGCAATAGCATCAACTCTTGTGTAACTTGCCAAGCTAAAGTTCATTTTCTTTAATAACTGTTGACCTTCTGGCATACTCAGATTTTGGAGACCACATTTAGCTCTGCATTTTCCATACAGATAGTGAAATTCTTGATGAAACTTGAGGAGATTACATGTTTGAACTCCTTGTGGTGTCAGTCAGTCAGGAGCTGTGGGGATGGTGTGGCCCAGCCTCCAGTGTGGTTTGGGTTAGCAGCTGAAACTCTCGGGCTCTCTGTGGTGGGCAGTCCATCCAGCAGTAAAAGAGGGTGCTGGGTGCTGATCCAAGTGCTCAGAATGGGCAGGATTGCATTCCCTGCACCCCTCGGTGCTTCTGGAAAAGGACAGATTGAGCGAGAGAGGAGAAATAAAACCTCAGCAGCAGGAAATTATTAACCTGGCTTGTTTGCTGATGAAACTGCAACTGAAGTCCTGTGATAGTTTATCTGGTAGGTATGGGGAAAGCACAGCCAGTGTGGATTAGACAGGGCTCCTCACAGGCTGAGTAACAATCACTGCTGTCTTCAGAGCAATTGTGCTGGGTCCCACCCCACTGCTGGTTCCTGGGAGCGCAGTGTTAGAGAAAGGAACACTTTCTGTTTGAAAAGATTCAATCATAGTCAACAGACTGGCACAGTCACAGTGACAAATGCCACTCTGGTAGGTGATTCAGCACTCCCTTCTCGCAGCTGAAGCCGTGCCATTGACTAGGGGAGAACTCAGGACTCACCAAAGGAAACTGAGCATTCATTTATATGGACAGTCACAGGGAAGGGGAAAGCTTCGGTCTCCATCTCCACCCCAAGCATCAGCTCTGTATTTTCTCCTCATACTATTTTGAATATACATGCATCAGAAATCAGATCTCCTTCATCCCTTGTACTTGAGAGTGATAATCAATAGTTTAGAGAATCACAGTTGCTTTTCTCTTCTTAGTTATCTGAGCCTTCAGAGGAGAACACAGTAATGAAAGAGTACCTGCTGTGTTGCGTAAGTTGGGGGTTTGTCAGTGCTTCAGATACACAGTGAGATTAAATTGTGATCTGTGAGATGGCAGCAATAAGTCGTGTTTAGTGTGTGAATACACGCCAGGCTGGTGTGTGTGTGTGGTTTGTAACCAGGAGCTGCTGGGTGTGGCTGCCCTGGTGACTCAGGGGTAGTGAGGCCACTCTGCTGTGCTGACACCTGAGTCAGAGCCCTGTGTCACACGAGTGCCATTCCTCAGAGAGGTGAACTGGGCAGCCTGACTGCACTGCTGTTTACACACAGCCCGCTCGAGGTTATTCAGCTCTTTGCAAAGCCACCTATAGGGCCAATTACTTCTGTAACAGTCTGAAATCAATCCCAAAATTGTTGACAAGTGTGTTAGCAGCTCCAATAATCTTATCAGTTAATGCAGTAACACCATTTCCATTGTACTATGAGAGACATCAGTGTTTAAACTATGCAGATTTATATCATGTTGTCCAACCATGCAGTGTAGTGCCGATTAAGCATTGTAGAGTAAGGAACACCTAAATTAGTTTTCTTCACACTTGTCTCTCTCTGAATATTTTACTGATTCTAAATTATCCATCAATGCATGTCCAAAGTGTCTGTTGCTATGGTGTTTTAATACGAAATGCAGAGTTAAAAGGCTCTACAATACAATACAAAGACTATACAATGCAATTAAAAGGCTACACAATATTGTAATAATGAGCTGCCACCTTTGTAGGGCTGCCTTCTTTGATTAATATGGGTATTTTTGCAAGAAAAGAGTATAGACACTGGTCCATCAGTGTGGAAGTCAAAGGGAAAGGGACTGTTTCTGATCAAAAGAAGTCAGAAGTGTATATCATGTAATCTCTTGCATAGTCAGGTACTGGGCATTACTGAGAAAAAATACACATTTGGTGTCTTAATAATCCCATTAAGTCCAACAAATCCTGTCATCTTTAGTAGAACAATTGCAAAAGATTGGAAGAAGAACACAATTTACATCACCATGAACAAATACTATTTCTGTATATTTGACTCATTTCAGAGCCCAGATAGTGCATGACAAAACCTGTGACATCAGTAATAGCACCACCAGCAGAGGCCCACTCACTCCAGCTAAATGGCCTCTGCAAAGGATGGAGTCTCATTATTAATCACCTCATATACCACAAAACATATTACTGCAATCTGCTCGTTCATCCTTCCCCCTGGTGTTGCAGATGAAGCAGGAAGTGCAGTGTCTTACTGAAAGAAGAAATTACAAAGTAACCATGAAAATCACATTTTCACATCACTATGGTTACAGATATTTCATAGTCAAGAACCTTTAAAAAGCTAGCAGCAGAGTGCTCATTCTCAAATGTTAGGTTTTTAATGTTTTGCTACTATTTTATGCCCTGTTGTCTCCCCTTGAGCGTGGTACCTTCACCTTCGTGTCCAGCCTGCCTGGGAAGGAGCACAGGGGCGGTGGGTACATCCCTGCACCTGAGCACACGGCCATGCTCCTCCACCTATCATCTGACAGGTCTAATCTGTAGAGCACTTGACAAACACTACCTGTGCCAGGACAAATACTGTCACTTTGTGGCCAGGTGGACAAACACATGGTGTCAGCCCCGTGAGGAGACAGATACTGAAGTTAATTCACTTCCCAAACGCGACAGAGGCATTTGGAGTGGAGAGTAGAGACCCCAGTTCCACGGATCCTTAGGTCCATCCTTAAATTCCTTCCTTTCAAACATATAAGCATCTGTGAAATGTCCTGCTAAGCTCACGCTGGGAAACTTCAGGCTTGCTGGTTGCTGGTGTGACTCTGATCCGCGTAGCTTGTGTTACAAGTGCTTTCTTTGGAAAAACTCCTGTTATTCGTCCTTTCCATAAGCTCTGTTTAAGCACACAACAAATTATTAATACACACAAACCGTTGTCATGGAGATAATATCCAAAATGGGTTTTTTATAAGTGGTACAAACTGGGCACATCCCACATGCCTTGTACAGACAATTCCTACATAATGTTTCCCGTGTTAGATACGGGATAGATACACGTCTTTGCTTTTTGTGCCAGGGCCCTGTGGAGAAACCAGTTCCTGGCTTTCAGCTGGTTGGCTTTAGGAATCTGAAAAATGTAGGACTTGTAAGAGGTGGGGTTTTTTAAGCAGCAACATCTTAGCAAGGGGCTGCTCTGCTCACTCCTGTGAAATCTCAAACACAAGGAGACAGCCGAATTATGGCTGAAACCTCTGCAGGATGTATTTTCTCTCCTCATCTTGGAACACAGACTTAGGCCAAAATGCAGTAATTAATCCAAAGGAAGGCAGCTGGCTAATGTAGCCGGGGAGGTTTCAGGGCCATAATGAGGATCGTTTTCCTTGGAATGAGACTGCTATCCTATTAAACGTCTATAAATCCAGGTGACGTTTTGCCTGTGATTATCATAACATTTCTGCTCTTTAACTGTGCCCTTGCAAAGGAGTTCAGTGTGCACTTAACCATTCTTACCTCTACTCTGTGCCTCTTGTCTGGCCCTGGAGATGCTGTTGACTTCAGCCAGGCAACACCCAACTGCTGGAGCCATTCTGTACCCTGTTTATTTGGGTAAATGAGGGAGATTCTCTGCATATTATAGCGGTTTTCTTTTTCTTTTTTTTTTTTAAATATTTACTCATCTGTTCATATTACACCACAGTTACTGTCATAATGACCTTGATCTGGGCCAAGCAGTTAAGCCACACAAAAACTGCAAAAAGGAATTGCAGCAAGAAAATGTGAGTTATTCCTCCCTCACTTTCCTGCCTGGTGAATGTGTGTTTCCCTCATAGTACTGCCACCATCACGAAGTGAAGGAAGCACGGACCCAGCTGGGGAGTACCCATGACTTCTACTGCACATCAGTGGAATATTCATGTTGGTTTGGAGATGTCACAGGTGTCTTGAGGGACAGAACAGGCACACACAACCTGCTACAGATGGCTTGGCTGAGCTGCTGCCGTGCCATCCTGCTCTCAAGCTCAGTTCCAAGCAGTGCTGTGTCCTGGCTGCTGCTTAAATGCTTTCTCTGAATAGAGAGCTTGGGGAGGGAAATTTTCTTTTGGAATCTCTTTGTGTATGTGCTAAAGGACAAAGGAGAAATGCACTGCACAGGCACACTTATTCCTAGACCCTGATTTCACTTCACTGTGTTTGAGAAGTGTATTATTAGTAATAGCTAGTTAATAATAAGAACCTGACCTTATTTTTAACCTAATACTGAATCAGATCTCATTGTAATAGGGGGGGTTCACTGCTGTGCTTTGCTCTTTGAATATTCTCATTCAGAATTTCAGTGCCTTCCATCTTAGGTATTAAAAATAGGTGGCAAGTTTGATAATTATTATTATTGTTCCAAATCTCGTTTGCAGCCTTACATAACAGTGTTCTCAGCAAAAGCCTTATTTTAAGGGTGGAGTGGAAGAACATGCTGTAGCAACCTGAAATTATTTGCACTGCTGTAGCTGGGTTTGTACAGAGCCCAGATAAAACCGCCTCTTCTTTTTTGAGATGCCATTTAAATATTAATCAAAATGTGGGGATTGCCTCAGCTTTGGAGTTACAGAGTCCTGTGTTGTCAGCACACCTCAGTCCCGAGCACGAGCATCCTTGGCAATCCTATATTGCCTAAACAGAAACTACTAGTCATTCCAACTCAATGACAGCCAAAATATTTGTAGTGTAAGAATAGTAAATATATAAACATGCAAAATGAAACAGCAATGGTAACTTGCTTAGAAAGAGAATAACCCCAGGTGGATAGAGCTGTGCTTGATAAACCTGAGCTTCCTCAACTGGATAAACCTGAGCTTCCTCCTTAGTAACACTGCGTCCATACACCAAGTACTGTCTCCATTTTTAGTAGCTGAGACTATTTGCCCTCCCACCCCTTGAGTTGGTTCACCTTTCCCCATCTTTCCTCATCATATGCGTCAAATACATGTGACTTGGGAAGGAGGAAAAATGTTGGGAAGAGGTAGTGATCAATCCTGAGAATATTAGATACCTCCCTCCAGCTGTTGAGCTCCCCTGCTCTCCCTGTGACCACAATCGCAACAAACCCTGCTCTCTTCTATTGAAATAATAAATTTTATATTTTCTTCTCCTATTTCATTGCATGCTGTAACCTCCCTCAGTGATCAATGCCTTTTTCACATCAAAACTAACATCCATTCTTCCTGACTACCATTCTTCTCCTCTATCCCTGTCCAGATCTTCCTTTCTTCCCCCTTTTCAGCCTCACTGGATTGGATTTAGCCAAATAATCCACATCACCTCCTGAGCTCTGGAAATGTCATTCTAAACTGGCCTTTCTCTCTGGAGTTGTGCATAAGAGAAACATCCTGAAAGTAAAAAATACACTGTTATGAATTTGACAAATAAAAACCTCACATTTGGCTGAAACAGCCATGAAAAGTGACACGTTAATCTCACTGGTAAGTGGTAATGCCAAAATTCTTGGCATTTCAGCTGGAACTGGGATCTTCCTCACAGATCTGACTTCCTCAGGGATGTGTATGGCACCAGTGGGAACTGCTGAGCATTGCACTGGCAAAGTAACACTCCTTGTGTTCTCCCAGAGTGCACATCTCCACTGGCTTGTACTGCGTGTCTGTCCTGCAGGTGCTGTTGGAAGCCCAAACCAACAAATCCTAAAAGTTTGCATGCTAAAAGCTGTGTCTGTGCTGGGCTGCCCAAGTCCACAGTGAATTGGAGCTGAGTAACTCTCTGAGCGTGGCTCCCAGGCACTGAGTGCATCCCAAAGCTCAGTGTTGGTGTGCTCAAAGGCAGGAGCTCGTCCTAACCTTGCTGCCCAGGTACAGAGATTTACTCCCAGGTGTGCATATCTAGCACAAGCACGATGTTAATTTGTACACTTCACCAGTGTGGTTTTCCTGCTCAGATTAGAAACTGAAAAGATCAGTGAAATCACGCCGGTTGTTTTCATTGGGAGGATAATTACTCCATAATCAAATAATGTTATCAGGTGTATTATCAGAGAGAAGAACTGGTTTGAGAAAACTGTCATTAACTGGAGCAATTAGAATTTTTCAACTCCATAATGAATGCATATGTATCAGGACTGAATGAGTGACAGGCAGTGCCGGCTCTGTCACAGCACTGCTTGATCTCGGCGTGCAGGAGGAGAGGGAGGCGTTTCCACCTTCACAAGGGGGGCTCCCTGCTACAGAATCCCTGGCCTCATGCTGGGGGGCACTGCCCAGCAAGTTGAATTTTGATTCACACTTCACCATCAAAAATAATTTTAAAAAATCCATTTGAGCTTCCTCAGGAGAATGCTTCTTTCAGACACATCACCTTCCAGACATCAAAGCTATAACACAAGTTACTCTCAACAGCATAAGTGTTAAACCAACCATTCTTGTGGTGAAGTTGTTCCTGCACAAAGTCGTTCAATGTACCTTTCCATAAATTTCCCTCTCTGTGTTCACACATCCCTTAATAAATGTTATCTATTCACCAGAGATTCATTCATATTTATTATTTTAATAGTCAGAAAACCTTCATTGGTATCACTACTACAGTTCTATTTCTTTGACAGTCAGGAAAGGCACCAAAATCTGTCAGGAATTACTCATGTGTAGATAATATACCAAGTGAAAGAATTTCCATAATAAAGGTGTGTACATTACAGTAGCCCTGAGATAGGGCTGCCTTCTTCCAAAACAAGTTCTTCTGGTTTTATGTGACTATTTAATGCACTTCTGTGTTGAAGAAAACTCCTGTTCTCACTCTGTACTATGAAACCAGTATAGCAGGAGGCACCATGGGCTGGTGAACAGATCAGGAGACAGGAGATGTCTCTTGTATCTGTTTGAAATCTTCGGGGCCATTCCAACTCCCACTTCCCCTTCTGTGAAATGTTAGAGCTTCTATTAATGTTGCTATTTATATGAGCAGATTTTTGAAACTGAAATACGCTTTCTTCAAAGTATGAGGCATCTTTACCAGAAAAGTCATAACTATTAGGACAACAAACTCGTTATTATGTGTGTGAAAAAGCTTCTGGGCAGTGTCACTGAATGCAAATACTTGCATTTTGTTCATCTGTTTTAAATGTTTATGCTTTCTACATATCATCCAGAAAAAATACATATATATATATTCCTTCAAAGAGGGCAGCCTCTCTTAAAGAATACTGACAGAAGGTATGTGTAGCATGGATGTTTTTCTTGCAAAGTCTTCATTATTCACAAAATACCACCCTGAAGTTCACACACCACGACCCTCAGTTGTTCAGTGTTACAGACAGTCCTTCAGATCAAAGATCTCGGGGTGGGGAGGAGAGTATAAATTCTGGTTTTTTCAGTAAGTATCCATATTATTACGTTACTTTGAAGTTAAGTTGCCCCAAAAGATTCTGCAGTGTGCAATGGCTTGCAGACACAAAGGTAGTTTCACTTACCCTGAAAAGCAGCTCTAAGATGAAGTCAGAACCACAGCACTGGACAGTCAGATTTCTAGGTGAGGGAGTGACTGAACTGATCCACTTGAAACTACTAATATGTATTTTTAAAGCAGGGGTGCTACCAGCAAAGTCCAGCTCCTTGTGCTGCAGCAGATGCTGGGAGTCCCTGCGCATCCAAATCGCTTCTACTTCCCTTTTTTATCATGGGATTGTGAATTGTGCTTTTTTTGGGGTTGTAATTAAAGGGTAGAACAGATGGTGAGAACTCGAAGAGCTGCATCCATTAAATTAATGCAGAGAATGTATCCACGTTATAATTTAATGCGATGGGATTTTACTTGAGAGAAATCAAACTCTGGTCTAGTGCTTGGGAATGTTTACTATATGAGAAGCTTCGCTGTTGAAAAGATTTCACTGAGTCATGCTGTGACTCTCTGCCAAATACCAATCATATGACCAGCCCAGCTAGAAAAGGGTGTTTCTTCATGCCAGTGTAGTTCACATGCCACCCCACAGTGAATCTTTTTTTGACTATTCACCTGTGCATTTTTTGTGGCATGAAAGGGGGACAATGTCATCTGCCTGCATGTGTTTAAAAAGGAGTAGATACCAAGAAGCACAAGCACCATTAAGACTGGTGTAACAAGAGGGGGTATGTTTGACATGATTTCAGAGGTAGATTTAAGGCAGACAATCCAAACCAAGCATTGATAAATCAGTAAAAATCAGTGTGTGTTTTGCCAATCACAGAAATCAAGATTCTGCTCTTGAGATGACAGCCAGTTTCAGAAGTTCAGAAAGCAAACTGTCTTATTTTTGTTGAGACAGAGTTTTTAACTACTATAGTGAAGACCAAAAAAGAAAATCCAGAAGTAGATGAATGGATTGTATAAGCAACAGTGGACACTGGTAGGTTTCCCTAAATCTCACAAAATATTTATACTGAACTGTAAATATTTGAGTGAGACTTGTCAAAGCCACACTTTGGGAATCCTCTGTTTTATTACTGAAATATTTTTATCTATGGAAAGCTACAGCAAATATCTTGTACTAGTGATTCTTTACTCAGCAAGCTCCAGCTGGAGACACCTAATACCCCTCTCCCACACAGCTCCACCATGGCTTGCAATCAATACATTGTCTCCTGCACACACAGGTTATTCCTCTGATAATCAGGCACTGGGAGAGAGATGAAATCATCAGGGAAATAAGTACTAGAAAGAACACAAAGGCTCACAACGGGCCCAAGTGTCTCTGCTGCAACCCTTACTCCAGCTAAAATACACTATGGATTAACTTTTCTCGGTGCCTACAGAGTAAGAAAGTTAAAGGGACAAGCACACGTAGCCCAGAAAGTTCCAATTACACTTCCCCTCAGTGGGATCTGTGAAATCACTGTCACGCTGCGTGGGAATAACTGAGAGGTCACAGGGGATTACGTGAGCATTTATGTTTCATTCTGGCTTAAGTGTGTTCAACTCCAGTGATATCAACCAAATTGTTTCCGTCCTCAGTAATGCTGCATTTGCTCCCAGGCCCTGAAAGAACAATACATTTGCTAAGTGCACATATTTAGCTGTCACTGACATCTCAGGGTTTCAAATTTCCAGCGTTCAGCTCCTGAACATGCTGAAGCTTCTCTACCTGGTGTAAGGAACTGAAAAATAGGATGGTTAGTGGTTTCAGGACAGCACACATCCCACCTCCCCCAGAGCACAGCAGAACGTTGCTTTCATGGCAGCAGGTTCTGCCAGGGAACCTGATATGGGGTGCTCAAGTCTTCACCTACCCCTGCATGAGATGGGTCACTCCCTTTTCCCTGCTGGCCTTTCTCTTCTCTATTCTTCCTCTGTAGCTCTCAGCTGAGGAATGGCTCCTGCCCTGCCTGTTTCTCACTTGTCTACTCTAACTATCGCCTTATTCTGCCTTCCCTTCAGAAGGAAGGGCTTGTGACTTGGAGGAACATTCCCACCATTGAAGTGAAGCCTCTGGTTCCACCGAGCAGTGTCTCCTTTGGCATCGCACGCTCCTCACACTGCAGCAGAACACGCTTCATGAGGTAATTAGCAGCTGTGTTCAGGGGACCCCAGGGAACACTGGAGTGCTGAATTTTGAGAGGATGTTTGTGTATCTGATGTAATTTTGCCTCATCACAGCCTGTGTAAGCTCCCTATGCAACAGAACAAAGGACAGAATTAACCAATGAGTCCAAAGTACTTACACCAGGAAAATGACTATTTTCTTTCCAACAGCTGGAGCGACTCTTCCTCCATTAGAGCTAAAGAACGCTGTTCATCAGAGGGTAAGAAGTACAGCTTTTACCATCAGTAACACCCCACAACCAACTAGAAAGGAGATGCAGCCCTTCAAAGTGCAAATAAGGCACTCTGTCTGAAACACCCCCTGAAAATCAGACTTTTCACTTGGAAAATACACTTCTATGATCAAACAACTGTGACGTGTTTCTTAAGCATTTATTCAGATATGCAATAAACTACTTAACAGTTTTAATATTAGTTCCTCTGCAGAAAATAGTGAAAACCAGCTAGCTAGAGAGTGGTGGCCAAAGGCAGAACTCCCAGAGCTGCTTGGTTGGTGTGTCTGCAGAGCCTCTCACGCAGCCCGTGGTGGGAGATGCTGTGACCTGCAAGTGCCTTCACAGAATCACCGAGTGCAGGAGATGTTTCTGCACTGGGTGGTTATTTCCATCTTCCTCACAGAAGCACCTTTTCCCCTCCCAGTTTTCTGCCAGCAGGGAGGTTCCTGCTCGTGTTAGGATTTCCTCTTTCCACGGTGTTCTCCTTGCTAACTCCACAGCGAGGCTGGAGGCGTGCAGCATGGAGGCAAAGAATTACTAATTTCCCTGAGTCAAAGCATTTAGCAGCAGAGATTAGTTCATTATCTACTCTTCTCTGACCACTCTTTTAAACCTCATAATTGCTTTTATCTGACCACGCTGAGCACATTTCTAAAATAATGTAAATACTTGTCTTTTAGAGGGAAAGTGTCACATGTTATTACCAACTCTAGAACAGCATTTTCCATCAGTAGCTCTCAGTGGGCTCTGCAATGTCGATGCCACTTCACAGAAGAGGAATCTGACATGGCCAGCAATGAGATTATTTACCCCAACCCATCTCAGGCAGGAGCACAAGGAAGGAACATGATCCAGACTGCTAGGAGAGCGTCAGATCCAGCTGGCCATTTCAAATGGAAAATATTTCATTATTTATTCTTGGGGGATTTCCCAGCTCAACCTCCCTTTCACACCTTTTTTTTTCCTTTTTTTGAGCATCATAGATACTGTTTTCTTTGGGGGATCTTCAAGGTATGCTCTTCCATCTCCTGAGCTGGGATGCAGTGAATGAAATCTGCTTTTCTGAGCTCTAACCCTGAGCCCATGTAAGCTTTTTCTGCATGTGATGACTTTAAGCCCCTGGTTCCCTACTTACCCCGAGCCCTCAAAATAAATTTTTAGATAGGATTATATGGGAAAACGCATTAAGAGAGGAAGAGGTTTTAAAAATAGCCTAGCATCTAAATCTGGGTGTAATCTCCTCTAATTCTCCCTGCCTGTGAGCACAGGGCATGGGGCTGTACCAGCCTGGTGTTGGTAAACTCGAGCCATGCGCAGGACATGCACTTTCCAAATAGTAACAGCTGGCAGCAAAGCACAGGCCAGGGAGCACAGAGGAAAGGGCAGCACTACCCCAGTGCTTCAGTGTCACCAACGGGGCAAGGATACAGAGGAAGAAACCAGGATGTGCCCAAATTATCCTAACTTGGATGGCATGACTTTCAGTTGCCATGAGACGTTATACAAAACTGTTCATATGTCAGGATTTTATATTGTGATTGCTGAAATTAAGTAGTTGTTATGCTACACACCCACCAAATATAAGAAATATTTATTGTAAGTTTAAACATAACAATAGAGCTCTTTATTGTTTAACATTGTTTATTTTTAACATTGTTTGTTTTTTTAACATTCCAGGCTTTTCACAGGTTTTTATTGTGTTTGACTCTTGGGGTGTTTGCACCTTTTTTTCCCTAGCAATGTCAGTGGCCACCTGGAAAACGCACAGAGGAAAGCTGATGAAAAATTTAAATATGTGACAATAAATGGGAAACGTGATTTCAGTAAGAATTGGAATTTGCATCCTAATTGCTGTGATCAATAAAGACTTCTAGACTTCACAACTCATTAACTCTTCCCTTTTCCTTATTGAATGAGCCTTTCCAGACACCTCGTGATACCAGATAATGTCACGATCAAGCAGAAATTACTTCTCCCAAAAGATCCAGGCTGGACAGGAGAGCCCCAACAACCCTTTCCAGGCAGCCCAAATAACACATTTTCTGTGTAGCCCAGGCCCTTTCCAGTTCCAGTTAAACATGTAGAACAGCAGGTTAATTCATCTCCACTAAGCACTTTTCTAGTTCCAGCTTCATTTTCCGCCTCTGCAGGGAATTTATCCCCAGTAACAACCCCGAATCACTCTGTGGTTGCTGGGCTGTTAATGTGGAACTGCTGCTCTTGCTGCAGACCCCCCATCAGTCAGGGCGGGTAACAGAAAACACCAAGACAATTGTAAAACACCTATTAATTTTCTGGTGGGTTTTTTTGTTTGTTTCCAATTTATGTTCTGTAAGTAGCTCTTCCTCCCACGCTTGCATGTTTGCATGTTTTCCCTGATCTGCCATCCCTGTGCAGATTCCTCATGTGTTATCTGTGTGTACTGATCCCTGCAACACGCCATTAATTCATGGGACACCCAGTTATTTTGGGCATGGATATTGGAGAAACAGGGCTGAAACAAGCCTGCAGTATCAGAGCTATGCAATAGCTTTCTGTTTTCTTTTTTAATTTCGACACTGAATGGCCCAAAGTCATTGGAGGGGGTTTCAGTTTGCCAAGCCAAGCCTGTGGTTGCATGTCCTGGGTGAAGCTGCCCCTCTGTGCCCTGTGTCCCTGCCCAGGCCACCATCTCAGCGGTGCCACGGCATCCCTGGGAGGCTGTTTTGCAGGAAAAGGATCCCAGTTCAAAATCCCCATCTTTGGTCAGATAATTTCAGTCCAGATCAGGTCTTTGAGTGGGCTCACTGCACAACCCCACCTGCAGTTAGCCCAGCATGGCTTAGGGAAAGATGTGGGACTGCAAACAAGCAACATGACTTTGGGCTGCATCAGGCAGAGCTGCTGCCAAACGAAACATTGATCAAGCTGGGCCAAATATTTGTTTTGAAACAGTTTTGAAATGTAGTTTCAGAACACTTGTAGATGAAATATGTTTAGCTGGAATAAAAGGCTACAGCCCAAGCTAAATCTGGCTCCTAATTATACAGGATAAAGAGACACAAAATTAGACTGTGGAGTCTACATAGGTCATTTTGCTGTGCATATTTAAATACTAGCTATTTAACAGCAAAAATACTAAATATATATTTTTAAATCCCTCATGCTTGTCACCCTGCTCACCAAACTACAGCCTACAATCCATGTTTAGGGGCAAAGGGGATTCCTGGGCAGTGCTGGACCCTTCTCCTGGGCATCTCCTCACAGCACTCGAGAAGGACAGCAAAATTAGCTTTTGGCTAAAATGTCTCCTCTCACTTTTTCACATCAGCTTTATTTTTGTTAATGATGCTGGGGCTGGAAAACTTCAGAAACAGAGGTAATTGAGAAACCATACCTCTAAAAATCTGTTGTTTGAAGTTTGCCATGTGAGAAAATAGCTTTTGTTCAATCTATACGTAATGTTTTTCATGTGGCAACTGTTTTCCCTTTAAATGATAAAACACTAAAACCTGAACTAAAAATAATCCTGTTGACTGTTCCAGTTCAGGAAATTTCTATGAGCCAAGTTTTGTTGTTTTTTTCACTGCCTGCTATTCCGAGTTAAGTCAGCTCAGCAATTGCTGACTCCACAATCACCACTGCTTTTGTACAATCTTCATTTGCGTTCTTTTATTTTTGGAAACTATGACAAAACATCAGCTGGAACACTCAGTCCAGCGTTTTCTTAACACACCTGCACTAAACCAGCTGATCCTCTGCAAGAGAAATGTTCTGTAGCAATGCACAGCCCCCTAAAGGATGTCTCAGATCCCTACCTGGTCCTTTAACAAGTAAGGATGTCTCTGATGCCGGTGTTTAAAATCACCCCTGGGTTGTGATTACAATAACAACTTTATGCAGCAATAAATATTTGAAGAAGAGCAGTTCTCACTCTCCCGAGTCCTTGACCAGCATTTCTCATCTTTTAGTAGTCCTACATCTTTGTGGTTCCCTCCGTGCTTTGAAGGAGAATTTCATTTTGTTTCTCATAAGAACTTGGCTTTGAGCTCTGGTAAGGATCTGACAGCAGAGGGTGAAATGATCTCTTAAGTTATATCAAAGAATATTTCCTCTTAAAACTAAATCTGCTATCTAACAACCCGGAGAGCCAAATGCCTTCCGAGCAGTCCCAAGGAAAAGGGGATTTCCCGGGGTGGGGGCACACAGGGAGCTTGGCATGTCCTTGCCGGGTGCCATCCCCGCATCCCCCGAATCCCTGCTGGTCCAGAGGCTCCACAGCCACACCTGCTGGCTGGCGCTGGCACGGATGGCTCCAGGTCAGGGCTCTGCCACGCCGGGGTGTCCCCAGCCCGGAGAGGGGTCACACACAGCGCGCTGTGCTGCTCAAAAGCAGAGACCCCTTTGCCCGAGCTCCCCCAACCCTCTCCGTACATCACCAGGGCATTGCGTGCTGTCTGCTGGTTGGACTGCAAGGCTTGCTTTGCTCCCACCCTGGCTGGGTGGCCACAACATGGGGATTTTTTTATCCTGTTCACTCTGTGATTTCTCCTCACAAAGGGCCAGATCTGGTGCTTTTCCATGACATATTTATGCTTTTAGAGGAGCAGACTCAGCACACTTGGCCACTGTCTCTGGGTCTACTCATGTGTAGGAGAACACATAATTAATGTTTTGTGAAAGACCTTATGGAACTTTGGGGAAATACAGGCTTTTGGGGCCCCTTTGGGACATTCCTAGGCTCCTCTGACCATCTCTGTTTTGCTGAACACACTCCCAAACCAAGGCCAGTTTGCTCTACAGGAGCAGGTTAGCAGTGTGTACACAGCTATGAGCTGATATCTGTTCATATCATCTGCTAATCCATAAATTACTATCATTAGGTTATTGAGAATCTTCTCATCTAGTGCTATTCAGTGTCTGTTCTCTGCTTCAATCATCCCCTAATTTTTGTTGTCATTGCACCTACTTTGGTAACACCTGGGATGTCTGGGCCTTGTTCTGCTCTGGGTAACCTAGTTCATGGTTTTTGGCTCATCCTCCTGAATTGGTACAGCGGGTGGGTGGAAGGGGAGTTGTTATTTTAGCTCCCAGTTCTAGGGTAGGTAAGGGCCCCAGAGTTTTACCTAAATTATACTGGAGAGAATATTCCCTCCAGGAGCACTCTGCTGGCTGAGGACTGTCCCAAAATACTCCTCTAATTTGTTAGATAAGGGGTTATGAATGGACTGCCAGGGTAGCTGTGGCAACTGTACATCGACTGAAGGCTGTTTCACCTCTTCTTCTCTCTATAAACGATGATCTGCCCCTCTATCTTTATTTCCAAATTTCATTTACATGTGCTGCCCTACCCTTTATGTTCTGTGGCCATGATTCACAGCATGAACAGACCTTAAGTTCTCACAGTCATGCAGTTTTTGAGCATGGAATAGGAAACAAGACAGATACCATAAGATCATCAACTTAAACCTTCTGGGCAGCCAGGAAATGCAGCATCTCTGACTGCAGGTTCTTCCCCCAGTGTGCAGCCCCTTCTCTGGGTGTGTCAGAAGATGCAGCAGGTTGGCAGCCCAGCCCAGGGGGGTCCAGGCTCCCTGTCAAAACTGTTTCCAGGTTTTACCATATGTGGCTTCCACCATATTCACATTAGTCCGTATCTGAGGGATACCACCCAAATTTAAGACTGCCAGCCTGGAGCTTCTTAAACTAAAGGACCCAGGTGAGAAGGGCAGGATCCCTATTCCAATAAGCAGAGATATTCTTCCATTAACAGTTTAGAGCATCTGATTTAATAAGTTAATTATTGCCTAACTGCAGTCATAAGAAGCATTTTTGGGGGATCTCTGCTTCTCTCCCTTGGCTATTTTGGTGAAAACCACATGCTTCCAACCTAAGCAAATAAATGAGATGTCTGAAATGGAGGGACTGACACCCCTCTAAATGCAGAGGAAGAGACCAACTTCCTGTTTGGAAAGCACATCCTCCATCCCTCCCTTTCCATTTAGCTTCCAGCTTCCACCTCTGGCTGCTGCTGGCCACTTCCACAGGGGGCACTTTAAAATGTTGCTTTTGTGCTGTCTCTGTGGGATTCATCTTACACGGAAACCCTAAAAGAAACGCAAATAAACATAGTAAGACAACATAAAATAAACGCTCCTGGAAGCTCTCAAAATGTTTGTGGAAGGATTTTGGAGGGTTACAAACACTTTTGAGGAATCCAAGGAGCCTGATGGATAAACTGCTTTCCCTTTCTTCTCTCATCCACTTCAAAGCTCCGTTTCATTTGAAGTGTTAAACTTACTTGTTATAACTCAACACCTTCTGAAAATATATCTGTAACACAAAGGCAACCCATCCTCAACCAATGCAGCGACTCTGGAGGTTTCAACACATCCCACTACAACTCGGAGAGATCTGGAAGGACAAACCAGAAGCAGGGAGGGAAGGAGTGACCCCTCTGCACATTGTAATGCAGCCGTGGGAGGGAAGCTTGCCC
>JAWWMP010000028.1:8492709-8517543 GCA_035047865.1 Dendrocincla tyrannina
GGGACATCACTGTGTGTGCACTGGGGACATCACTGTGTGTGTGCACAGGGGACATCACTGTGTGTGCACTGGGGACATCACTGTGTGTGTGCACAGGGGACATCACTGTGTGTGCACTGGGGACACCACTGTGTGTGTGTGTGCAGAGGGGACATCACTGTGTGTGCACTGGGGACATCACTGTGTGTGCAGCCCCAGGGCACGGTGCGGTGTTTCGGTTCCCTCCCGACCCTTTTCCCCATGGTTTCTCCCCAAACTCCTCCCGGCTCCCCCCGCCCCGCCCGCAGTGGGCCGGCCCGGCGCTGGCCCCGCCCCCGCGGAGGGAGCCGCCATTGCGGGTTGTTTGTGCGGCCGGGCGGGCGCGGAGGGAGCGCGGCCCGGGCGGTGCCGCGGCGCGGACTCTTTGCCCGCCATGTCCACCCCGGCGCGGCGGCGGCTGATGCGGGACTTCAAGAGGTGAGCGGGGCCGAGACTGCCGCCCTCCTGCGCCCTCCTGCACAGCGAGGGGCTGGCACGGAGCCCCCCGGCGGCTGTGGCGGCGCTGGGGCTCCCGCACGGGGAGCGGGGGGTCCCTGAGGGGAATGGGAGGTCCCTGAGGGGAGCGGTGAGTCCTGAAGGAATCGGGGGGTCCCTGAAGGAAAAGGGCCGTCCCTGAGGGGAGCGGGGAGAATCCTGAAGGGAGTGGACGGTCCCTGAGGGGAACGGGGAGTCCCTGAGGGGAATGTGGGGGGTCTCTGAAGAACAGGAGGGGTCCCTGAGGGCAGCGGGGCTTTGTCCGTGCGGCCGGGGCCGGGCGCCGACGGCTGGGGGCGTGTGAGGATCAAAGTTGGAGCGGGGTGTGCGATGGGGACAGCCCGGGAATGCCCGTGGGCACCTCCGCCAGACCCCCTCGTGTCCAAAGGCTCCGGCCTTTGGGATAGCTCGGGCAGCTTTTAGAAGCTTGTTGGGCTGGCGGCTCTCTCTGAAAATTAAGGGTTTTTTGGGGTAGGCACCTGAAACCGAAGCGCCCTTTTGGTTCGTATGCATCAAAAAGCGAAGCGCCCTTTAATGTTTTTAAGCACATGCTGCTCTCTCTAAAGTTCCGTGAGGAGTCTTTTGTGTAATCCATGCAAATTGCCGAAGGAGCTGCGCTCTTTTAAGTGTTAATGGCCGAACCACTGACTCTAGAATAAATTGTTTCCAGTCTGACACGTAAACGCACTTAGAGCAGAGCGTGGGGAAGGGTGGGGGTTCCTCTGTGAGATTTACAGTAGGATTTCTCTGGCCTGGAGTGGCTCAGGAGGAGCTGGAGGTGAGTCAGCTTTGATAGTGTCTCTTTTTTTAGCATAGCGATGTTATCCCAGTCCCTGAGAATACACCAGTAAACAGCTGATGTGTATTGTAGTTGCACGTCAGGCTTCAGCAGCGAAAGCCCCGTCCGTGGATTTCCAAGAAGTAGGAGGGTTTGGGGATGTGGAGCCCTCCCCCGCTGTTGTGTGAGGGTGTTGGTGTTTGTTAAGAGGGTGTTGCTTGATTCCCGTTCAAATCAAAACAGGATATTCAGACTTTTTATTGTATTTGCTTACACAGATGACATGAACTGACTTTTTTCAGGCTGAGTGACTAAGTAATTTTTCAAGACTGCAATCAGATGTGGGGTTTATACCCTCGTAGTCCTAGAAGGACTGGTTTAATAATTTAGCAGTTAAGGCTGGAAAGGAAACTTTAAAGCTGGGGAAAAGTCTAACCAAGTAAACACAAAGTAAATCAAATTTATTTTTCACATGTATGACACCCTTGATACTCCAAAAGTTATGTAACCTTTTCGTGTCAGTTTTTGTTTCACTCTGCCCTTTCTTAGTTACATATTTGTTTAGCCTCGTGTTACTTGTACTTCATCCTGAAACAACACACTGTGTGCTGGGAACTCTTGATTCACGTCATTAAATAGCAGCTGCTTTCGCACACTGTGATTGTCAGGAGCAGTGATGAGAGAACAGCAGATTTTGTATCTCTTCTAATTTGTCTGACTAAACCAAAAGGAAAAAAAAAAAGGTTGTATTTATTTATTTATTTTTGCTGATAAAAAGCTATTACAAATACCACATTTCCCTGAGCTGTTGAAGACTTGCAGGCGCTTTCAGGGTCAGTCCCGTTTGCAGCCCTTGCCAGATCGTTTCTGTAGTTAGCCCCTGTGTCAGTAGGGTGCACATGTGCTTTAAAGTTGATCTAACCCCCCGAGCCATGTTCCAGATGCATTTGTCAGGCCAAGGCTCAGGCATTGCTGCTGGCAGGCAGCCCAGCTGTCACGAAGGAAGGAGTCCTGTTCCTGCTTTCCTTGACCAAAATAGTAGGTGGTTTATGCTGTTGATCCTGAGCTGTCTGAACTGCGTGTGCTCGGAGAGCAGCGATGTAAACACAGGGTTCAGAGGGGCTCTGGGCTGCTCTGTGGGGCAGCACCAGGGCTCAGCATCCATTGACACAGGGGGTTTGTCCCAGGCTGAGGCACTGCAAGTGCAGGAGGATTGCCTGCCTGTGTGCTCGCGTCAGCGCTCAGTAAATCTGCATTTGCATATCCCATTTAGTTAGAATTTGTCCCCTGCTCTGCAGAGCTGTTCGTGGCAACTTGATCATAAGTTACTGTGCTGTGATCAAACCTCATGGTAACACTCAAGAATTTCTTGTGAGGCAAAGGCAGTCACTGCATTATTCTTGCATAACTGGAGGCAGAACAGGTGAGGAGAGTGAGAGCTGTCACTGAGGGGGTTTGATAAGGCAGAATGTTTGGGACTCGCTTGTTTATGTTGTTCAGGGTCCCTCCCATGTGATGCTTAAGCAGAAACACTGATACACAGAAGGATGGGGAGTGTTTGGATCCTGGTCTTTGGCTACAATACATATTTCTGTCTAGCTCAAGTTTATGGGGCTTTCAGCAAGTAACATGCTTTTCCCTAGTGCAAGGATTAAGGAACTAAAAATAATTTAAAATGCCCCCGTGATTGCTTTAGAGATAAACACGTTGTTGAACTGGTAAGAGGGAGTGGTACACAGGTTTCTCCTTGCTCCCTTTTGAAGCAATCAGCTTGCCAGTCAAAGTAGGCTGATACCAAATTTAGCCACGTCGCACACACGGCTCTGGGAATGCAGGAGAAGCTCCACTGACAGTCCCTTGTGCCGAGTCCCAGCCAGGGTGCTCTGCGTGTCCCTGCCTGGCGCTCAGCTCCTGGTCACGCCTGCAGCTTGTTCTCTTTGTGTGGCAGCCAGCAGCAATTGCTCTTTCAGTGTAAATCCCTGCTGTCTGTAGTGCTTTAAATTATTCTTCCACTTAATCCTTTGCTCCCTGAACACTTAATCAGACCTGTTGGGCTCTTGCACTGTCTCGGTGTAAAACATGAGAAAACCTCGATGTGTGTTGCCTTGTAGGTTTCTCTTTGGGAGTACTGATAATCTGCATGTAATGCTTCTTGTACTCTCTGATTTGGAATGAGAAAATATTTACAAAATGTGGATATTACTGCTAAATTAGACTTGCAGGTGGAAGTATTTCATCTATATAAGACTTGTCATTCTGTGTTTGTAATTTTTAGATTGCAAGAAGACCCTCCTGTGGGTGTCAGTGGTGCACCATCTGAGAATAATATAATGCAGTGGAATGCAGTTATATTTGGGTAAGAGTTTTTGGGCACTAGGAATTTCTATATCAGAGGGCTAAATATAACAACCTGGTTTTTGTTTTTACAATTATTCTCTTTTTTTCTGTACATAAAGTCAGCAAACTTAGAAAAATTACCAAGTGGTAAAAATCTGTTTTCAGAAATAAAGCAGAATGCATAGGAAAGAAAAATTTTAAATTTTCAATTTGTTCAACTTCTTATGTTGAATAAAGCTTGCATGTGGCTTAATAAAGAGGTTGGACTGTGTAGAAGTTTGGTTATGAAAAAGTAGGATTCCTCTTTAAAGTGCATAAGTGCCACATGTTCTTGGCCATTAAATCCAGATGTATTAGCAGTGATTGGATTGATTCCAGTGGGACGAGGTACGGGGTCTGTCTGGGAAGTTACATTATGTATCCTACAGAAGAAGAGCTGGTTTAGTATCCTTTTATAAAACTAACGTATGCTTGCTAGTAATCTGCTCATTAATTCCAATCCAGTCACATAATGGCACATGTATTGCTTGGGATGATGATGAAGTAGATATCCCAAACAGCAGAGTGACTGTGGGGGAATGTCTTAGATACAGCAAAGCTCTCAGAGATTGCTTCTGAATGCTTCTCTAAATATTTAAATTATTGCCTCTACCAATAGCCTGAGGAGGGTGAAGAAGAATGTATAAATCTGTCTTGGAGTTTATTTATTGCCTATGTGGAAGTAAGCAATGATCACTTTTAACTGGAGTTTCTTTTTAAAACCTTTCAGGCCAGAAGGGACACCTTTTGAAGATGGTAAGCCACTAGCTTTTGTATCCTTTGACATTCTTACAAATATTGCCAGTATTAATACTGTTCTGCTTTGGAAAAATAATAGATACTGTCTGTATATAATGCAAAACAAACCAAGCAAGTGAAGGAGTGAGGCTTGTTGGCTATAAAAATATGTATCTTGATCTAAGCAGTGTCTTGTCACAGTGGCTAATGGTTGGTTAGGAAGCTGCAAAGCAATGGTTCTACCAAGCCTTGTTTATACATGTCCACTGGAGCTTTTAGCAGGGCATGTTGGCCCAGTGCTGCCAGATGTGCTTTCACAGCTCCATAGCTGAGCTCAACAAGGCTGTGCTGTTCTCATTTCATCCTTCTGGCATGTTTGATTCATCACTGTTCTCCTAATGAAGAACAGGTGAAAAGCCTTGAATGGTTCTGAATATAGAACTCGGTGAGGGAATCCCAAATTTGTACATAAACATGAAAGTTGGTGTGTAATGAACCTCCCTTAGGCATATGAGGAATAATGAGTTTAATAATTATAGTATTATTGCAGTAATTGGCAGCAGATGGGTTTTTCTCTGTGTTGGGTTGGAGGAGTTACAGTAAATTATTCACTGATCCATAATAAAGGTTTTCAGTGAATCAGTTACAAGCTCCAAAGGCTGAGATGGCTGATTATGAAATTCCAATGTTTTTTTGCTGGCACCACAGTGCCTTCTTAATGAAACGCCTTAAAGTCACCTGAGTCCCTGGAACCAGCATGTTGGGTCATGGAAGAAGGGGAGGGCAGTGGGAGAGTGTTGGATCTAGCTGCCTTTGCCATCTATGTAGTGAGTCTCCAAGCTTCTACCCAGCTTCTGCTGCTGGGTTTATTACTCTTAAGTTTCATTATCACTTGAAATACATGAAAAGAAATCAGACTTAGTATTGTTTGTTTATATAATAGTGAGAAGAAATCTTGATCACGGAGCACATGAATTAATTTCTGGTGTATATTCCTGGAGATGCTCTTTTGTTATTAGTTATCTGACTGTATTTATCTTTCTTTGGACAGGTACTTTTAAACTAGTAATAGAATTTTCCGAAGAATATCCAAATAAGCCTCCAACTGTTAGGTTTTTGTCAAAAATGTTCCATCCAAATGGTGAGTAAATCATCTTTGTTTAGCTCTAATACCCATTAAATATTATGGTGTGGTCACATATTCTCCAAACGTCCAGAATGCTTAACAGCTCTTCATCTCTCTTCATTGCCATCTCCTAAGTAGATGTCTAGGACAGCAACTGCTTGATGAAAAATTAAGAGTTATGGTGCTATTAAGAAGCAGCTATCTGTCTCTTTCTAATCAATATGTACCCTCAGTAGCAAAGCCTGTAAATATTTTCAGCAGCAGCTGCATTTAGGTTGGTTGAAAGAGGCAATTCTGGCTGCAGATTCCTGCCCCCTTCCATTTAACAGCAGTCATGTCTATGCAGCCACACCATGAGCTGCAGGGACCTGATGGAGCCAAATCTATTTCTGCCAGGTGAGATTTCAGCCATGGTTCCTCCCTCAGCATTTGAGAGGTTTTGTTCAGTTATTTGTGCATGCAGAAAACCCAAACCCTGCCTCCTGCCCTTCTGTAGCAACAATAAATCATGCAACGTGCAGGCCAGTGTGTCTCTGCCAGGAGGTTTTTAGTTTGTTGGGTTTTACTGGCATGAACACCTGGAGGGTAAGGGTGTAGGACTTTGAGTGGGGAGTCTCAGTTCACACAGGCTCCATGAATTCAAACACAAGTAGGATTTCAGGCACACTTTTACATATTTTCTGTTGCCTGCCTTGGTGCATCTCACAGTGAGTGCAGAGTATGTGAAAACAGGGCAGGAATTCGCCCTGTCCAGCGTGTGATGGCCACATGGTGAGTTCCATTCCTGCAGTCAATGTCTTGCTGCCCTCTGGGAGGCCTCTCCCCTCTGCCAGTATGGACCAGTCACACTGGAGGAACAGGAAACCCAGTCTGCCCATTCCTGTGCTGATGGCACAATCTTCAGACCCTGCTTCTTTTCCTCTTTAGTGTTCTGTTCATTTCAGGAATAAATCTTCAAAACACGTCAGGCTACAGAAGATTGTGGCACATAACTGCTGTCCTCTTTCCTAAAGCCCTAATTTAAGTACAGCCTGCTTTGGAACACTAACTCTGCCTGAACAGTGTGAAATGAACTGTAAATGTGATGCCTGTTGTGTTTGCAGTGTATGCCGATGGCAGCATATGCTTAGATATCCTTCAGAATCGCTGGAGTCCAACATATGATGTTTCATCTATTTTAACTTCAATTCAGGTAACTTTGCATCTCTTTTACCCAATAATTATGTTGTGGTTTGTTTCTGTTCCAGAATACCCAGGTCAGTGATGGGGATAGCTGGGTATCTGTATCAAGGGGAACTCCCAGTCCTCCTGAGCTAAACAGCAGCTTTTTAGATCAAATAAAGGCAGAGGTGCTGACCTACATGATTACTGATTCTGAGCTACAAAACTGCCATTATATATTTTTGTACAGGAAAGCAATTGCTGGTTTGGCTTCATTTTTAACTGGTTTTAGTCAAGATAGGACATCAGATGCAGAAATTGGCCTGGTGTTTCAGATACTAACCTTTATTGTGAAGCTTTGCCCTGTGAAGTCCTGAGGGGACAATATGGTTGGAACCTGCTACTTGGAATAAGTGAAAATGGCCTGGCACAGTAGAAAAGCACATTTCCTTTTCTCCCGTGTGATTGTTTTTATTTTTCTGCAGTGAAGTTTTGTAGGAGACATCTTAAGCACCTCTTTAGCCCTGAGTGACAATAATAGTGTAATTACCAAATAGTCAATTCACCTCACAGTGCTGACTGGCACTGAAGGACTGTGTGTCCCTCTTAGGTTTGTGAACCTAAAAGTGTGTGTGGCACTGCCTCTTAATGCAGGGTATAATTTGAGGTTCAGCAGTGTAATTAGAGGTGCCTAACCATGAGTTTAACTGGGGTTTTTACAGCTGGGCCCTTCTGAGTCATGTCTGCCCTCTGAAACACATTTGACTTGAAAGTTGTAACTTGCTTTTCCCTGATTTGAATGTGTTGGTTTGTCTCACATTTTGTTTTCCCCTCTTTGCAGTCTCTGCTTGATGAACCCAATCCAAACAGTCCAGCAAACAGCCAGGCAGCACAACTTTACCAGGAGAACAAACGTGAATATGAGAAAAGAGTTTCAGCCATCGTGGAACAAAGCTGGAATGATTCGTAACAGCTGCTGTCTCCATCCTCGTAATCCTTATGTACAATTTCACTCTCAACAGAAAGGCTACCAGAAATGTCAAGTGCCACAGTTCTATGAATTTGCATAAAAACTCATTTGCAAACAAAATTAAGGCCTCCAGTTTAGGAAAGCTAAAAGCTTGTGTATCTTGATTAACGTCCTTTTTATTGCATGGTATGAACTAAGTTATTGCTACATAAATTTGTAATATATCCTGTTTGTATTTTTTTTTCAAGTGTATAATGTTGGTGTGGAGTTTTCATGACAGAATATACACGTTTTGTAAATCTGTACTTTTTCAAATATTGAATGCCTTATTTTTGAATTCTTTAGATTTTTAAATTGGAGAAAAGCACTTAACAAAGTTTTTATATATGAATATTTCATGTAAAACTGTTAAATACATAACCTTAGTGCAAGACATTCTGCTCTCACTCTGTATCTGTTTCCAAGGGCTCATTTTTAGTCCATTTTTCCTTTTGGTCTATGCTGATGATACCATGCACTTTGCAAACAGAAAAGTTAATCCATGATGGAACTGTCTTCACAAGATGCCTTTGCTTCTGCACCAGAGCTTGACTTGATTCTTTGTGTCCTCAGTTGTATGAGGAAGAGAAGTTTTTTGGGAGCTGCCAATTACAAATGGTGAAAGAGATGTAACTATTTTCCTAAAAGTCCCACATTAAAGCAGCAGGGGAGTTGCAAACACGACCTGGATGAACCAGGCTTGGTGATAATGTATTCTAGTAACTTTGATGTTGCAGGGAGAGTGTATGTTACCAAGTTGTAAAATGTTGTCATTTCAATCTGTCCTATATTCACATACTGTATTATAGCTTTGAATATCTTCTAATAATTAAAGAGGTGTCCTATTAGTTTCCCTTGGGGGTAGGGAAAAAATTAATCACTAACAGTTGCTAATCACTTGTCCATGGGATTTCATATGAAGATGGAAAATCACTGTGGAGATATCTTTAAATTATTCACCCCAGAGTTTTTGTCCTATATATCCACATCATTCACCTGATGTTAGAGGTGGACAGTCAGAGACATCCAGATCTGCAAGATTTTAGTGTCAGGCAGGAAGCCACAGGCTGGGCTGGAGGTGTGAGCCGTTCTGGGCATTCCCCACTGAGCTTCAGGTACCAGAACACCTTTGCCTTCAGGTTTATCACAGTCACATTATTCCTAAGAAGCATCAAACACTGCACTGCTCGTGCTGCTGGCTTCAGATCTGGGCTCCCTGAAGATGGCTCATCCCAGTACAGTCCCAAGCCAGAACTGCAGGACTTGGATCTTCACAAATGTGATTAACTCCTCTACTGTGAGTCATCCCTTTGGGATTCTTCACCGTGGTACAGATAAATGTGTGTAATTGCAGAACTGAGGCCTTAGGCTGTGAGAAGTGAAGAAATCACAGCTTGGGGTAGTATATCTGCAGCTTCTTTGTGGGAGGTTTTGTATTAATAGTCAATTAATCCAATGTGTCAAACAAATAAAGCTTTAAATATTTAGAGATTAAGA
Source organism: Dendrocincla tyrannina (assembly GCA_035047865.1). Lineage (NCBI taxonomy): Eukaryota > Metazoa > Chordata > Aves > Passeriformes > Dendrocolaptidae > Dendrocincla > Dendrocincla tyrannina. The sequence goes on from JAWWMP010000028.1 coordinate 8,501,908, forward strand.
GGTGCCTAATAAAAAATTTACAGGGAAAAAGGAAGATTCCCTGATCACTACAGTGGCACTAAGTAATTCAGAATAAAAAAAGATAGGATGACAGAGACAAATAAATACTTCACATTTAACATGTCAAGGTCCTGTGAGAATTGTTGATGTATATAAAGATGCAGCAGGGGAGGAAGAGCCTTCTCATCCGGCCAGACTTCCCAACCTGTGTTTCTGTTTGAGCTTTTCACTGTTTGTGGAAACTGTCCCAGGCCTTATTTGTTCAGAGTTGCTTTCTGGAAGAGGAAAGACGTAATCAGCAGGCAAGCTGCTGTAATGTGTGAGTTGGCAAGGCAGGCTCCCACCTCTCCTTTGGATGGGGCTCTGGGACGAGTGGCTGCTTGGACTGTGAGGGGGAAACAGTGACCAGACTCTGAGTGGGTGGGTGGGCAGCGTTTGTGTGTGAGCAGCCCCAGCTCCAACACTGTCTGTTTGTTATTTGGGCACCAAAACCATTATCTGGCCTTCTCTCCCTGGTTCTGTGTGTCTTCCTGATGGAAGAGCTTCAGCTGAGTACAGAATTCATGTGCCCTGTGGCTCACAGATCCTCCTCAGGGCACCTGGCTTCCTTGGAAGGTGTAATCTGTGATAAACCCTTGGATCCAGCCCTGGCCATGCAAACACCATGCAGCCAGGGTGCTAAATGATTTAGGGGGCATTCTTTTTATTTCAATAAAGTCTTTGGGATAAAACCAGTCCAAAACTAGGAGACCAACAATGAACTGTGTGTTATTGCACGTATTTGTTGAACAGTGAATCTCTGGAAGTCTCTTCATACCAAAAGAAAAACAGTGAAAGAGGTGAAGGGAAAAGGAGCTAAATCTAAAAAAATATATATAAATAAATATGTGGAATCCAAGAACAAACCCCATTAAGAATCTGATGCTACTCTGCTCTTGTCGTGCATTCAAAGGATATGAGTCATTTTAGAAAAGAATGTCTCTTGGATTATGTGTGTGTACATAGGAGAGGGCTTTTTGAGCTATTACAGAAACCTCAGTTAGGCAGTAGTGTTGGAAAATAAATGGGATTTAGGGTTGGAGGGGGTTTTTTGCTTAGAATTGTTATTGCACCTTGAGTTCATCTCATGCCCATCCACCATGAGCAGAGAACAAAAAACAGGCAGAACTTTTTAGACTCTCTGATAATGACTGTAATTAGCATCACAAGCTATGGAAATTGCAATATTCCCTACAGGTTTCTCATCATTATGCCATGTTTCTGCACTGAAAATAAAGATTTTTAGACAGGATATCTTCTGTATTTAGCCCTGTCCCACTAATGGTAATGTTCCAGCCTCTGTGACTGCGTGAATCCATTCTTAATGCTTGTGTCTGCTGTGGTCTGTGTGAAAGCTGCATCCTGCCAGAGAGCAAACATGCTCCTCTCAAACACTGCATGTTGTTCAGCAGCCAGAATGAAGCCTTTTTCTTTCTGGTGTGGTCAGAGCACATAGCGTGGGATTTTCTGAGCTACTGCAAATGTTACGAGAAGAAAGCGTGGTTTAGAATCCCCAATATGTGAGTGTTTTAATTGGGAGTTCAGTGGGGTCATAAAACACATTAATTTTGCCCTTGAACCTGTGCCAGGGCCGGGTCAAACTACTGTGTGGAGGCAGAGTTTGGTTTGATGGCACTGATGGAACAGAGACCTGGCTGTGGAGGCTGCCAGGGTGGGAGGAGGGCAGATGTCCCTGCCCAAGCCTCCACCTGTAGCACAGGGTATTCAGTCCTCAGCCCCTAGAACTGAAAAGATCTTGTGTTTCTCTCCTTGTTTTTCAGTGTGGGTCATTAACTGCCGTGTCTGATGCATTTCTAAGCTGAATAATTTTGACAGCTGCCAATTTGGTACACATACCATGGGCTGAGCTGGGAGCCACCAGGCTGGGGAGGATTCAGCTCTACCTGGCACAGCAACAACCTCGAGCACAAAGGGGGACCTGAATGTTATTCCTGAGGGAACTTGGGCAGAGAAAGGTCACCCCACAGGTTTTTATCCTGGATAAACCAGTGAATGCATCTATATTGTTTTCAAAACTCTGTTGAACTTTGAACTGCTCGGTCTCAGCATCAGATTATTAATTCCATTGTTCATTATCATCACCATCTATTTATTATTTGTATTTCTGTGCATTTTGAAGCGGATTTGGGTGGGACCAGCAGATTATGGGTTCAGGGGTTTGTCTGAAATTCTGACACACACTACAGTGTCCAGTAAATGCAAATATTGTTATTTTATTACTTCACATCAGTGCTATCATGATGGGAATACAATGATTTTGTTCTGAAATATGGTCCTTCCCACAGGCTGGGAGGCAAATTGTCTTCAGTGACTGACCAGAGCGGGAAGGAGGCAGAAATGCCATCTCCTCTGAATTAATTATGAACCACGCAGCTCTTGCTATTATCTGTTTACACATTATTGGCCTTGTGATGTGCTGGTGAGAGGATTTTCTTTCACTGTCTGGTCCAAACGTACGTTAAGTCCAATTTCATTAAGAAGGCTGCTCGCCTGCCTCGTTGAAAGGGTCATTGTGTTAGTTATTACAGTGTTTTCTTTGTGCTCGCTTCCCCCAAATTCCAGTAACTATTTTGTAGAAAGTTGGAAAGTGAACTTTTGATGCCTGTGAAAGCTGCTTCATTGACTTTATTGACTCCACAGCCTGAAGTTCTTTATCCACAGAGATCTTTAAAAGGACACTAAAAAGTTTCAGCCAAAGCTTATAGAATTTGGTACTTATAGTTAAGTATTATGGACCCAATGCTGTTCCCATGGAGACCTAAAGGAATTTTTTCCATTGAATTAAGTGGTAGCAAAGCATACCCTTTATTAAGTGGAAAAAGGAGTAGAGAGGAGAACTCCATGTGTTGTTCCCAGTTTTGTTTGTGTGCTTGCTCCCCTGTATAAAGAAATAAACCCAGGGAAATTGGGGGTATTTTCATTGTGATTCATCTGCTCAGGCTGGCTGTGTTTGTGGATGAGGGAATGTGTGGTTCCAGGGAGATAATCCACGAGGCAAAGGCAGAGCCTTTTCCTTTCACTCATTGCTGGTGTCCTTCCCTGGAATCTGGGATGTGAGGAGGGTTTCAGTCTCCACGTCTCCCGCTTGGCAGAGGTCAGTGGTACAGCTGGGTGCTGTTCCCCCGTGGTGCCACTGCCACCCATTCCTGAGGACACTTTTAGTGCCAATTTGCTGAAACACCAACTTGTTAGCACTGAAATTCCAATTATTTACTGACACCCATAGAAATCCCAAGCAAACTCACATTTAGAAGGGTTTTTCCCATTCTGGATGTTTGGGATGTTGCTCGGGGGGTTGTTGGAAGATCCTGATGAGCCCAGCTTTGAGTGGGGGCTCTGCCACAGGCATATGGCCAGATCCTGCAGCTCTGGGGTATGACTTTACAGAGAAAGATAAAATCTGAGCCCTCAAATTGTTCAATATGGTGCTAAAAAGTGGGTTTGGTTGAAGCTGTGTCATGAAATCCTTGGCTACTGAAGTCACCAGATTTATCATTGATTTAGCTGGAGTGAGGAGCTTGTCTATAATGAAGTCCTTTCATTTTGTCTCACTGAGATTTCCCTTGTTCTTTCTGGGTGCCTTATGACACATTCACTCCATCCTTGTCTCAAACAAAGAGAAATTATACTATCATGATCGCCCTTTAAATATTTTCTATTTGAGGACCTACTGAAAAGGCTCCAGAGGCAGATTCTTGGTTTAGAAGTTGCTATTTATGTCTGGACACATCTGAATGTCGTTAGCTTTGAATGTCCCGGATTGCTTGTAGTTTTCTTTGTAGAGATGGATGAGTCTGGAGAGCAAACACATTATTTTAAATTAACTTGAAATAAGCTCTAACCGGCTCAGGGTTCTACTTGTTGCAACTGGCTCCCTTGATAAAAATACATAACAAAATAAGCGACACCGCTGGGAAAATTCTTATTTATTGGTGTTTTAAAGCAGTGCAGGAACAGGTTCTCAATACGTGATATTGGATTCTGCTGGCATATTAGAATTTGAATTATTATAGTGTCTCAGACCCCTGGCTGTGGCAAAGAACCTCCACGGGCTGTACACAAACAAATCCAGCACCTTGCCTTCACTCCAAAGGGCTTCCAGCACAGGTGATGACGGGAACAGTCAGGCACAGAAGGAAAGGAAAGAGCTAAATGATAATGAATGCCAAGAAAACTATTGGTCTCCTGTTGCTAATCAATTATCAAACATCGTAATAAATCCATAGTTAAGTTTGGACATGTATATATTTCATAAAAAAATGTAATTACAGAGTCAGGCACTCCTGAAGGAGGAAACCAAACCACCCTCAGAGTGTGCATTTCAGCTCCAAAACCAGGTTACACAATACACTTTTCACAGACCAAGTGATCTCCACCTCTGTTTTCCTGCAGTTCTGCATTTCTGAAAGTATCCCAAAGCACTACAAGTGAAATTGCTGCTTGTTTCTGGTGTCTCCTGCAAACTGTACCTGCTTGCCAAGCAGGTGAGGGTCAGGAGGGTCACCTCAGAGAGCAGCCTGGCTCTCAGCTGGCTCTCCAGCTCTGCCCTGCACAGCCACCTAAGAGAGGATGGACTCCCAGCCCTTACAATTGCACCCTCCTTGCTGTCTTGTAGGTATTCATGTCACAGCATTCCTGTGGGTGTTAAATTAGCAAATACACAATTTTCTAGGCTTTTTATTTTATGAGAAACAGATCCTCTGGGTCAGTGGTGAGATTTCTTGTTTCTGAGTTCAGCACAGGCAGGGCTGGACTCATGGCAATGTTAGTGGGTGAAATGGGCATGTACAGGTAGAGATCATAGAATAGAATCACAGAATCATTTAGGTTGGAAAGGTCCTTTAAAATCTCTGGCCTGCCCTGGATCTCAAGGGTGGAACTGCACAGACACGGAGTGTCTGATGCATCCACACTCAGCTGGAATGGAGTGTTTGTGCAGCATCTCCAGGGACATTTCATCCCCAAACCTGGCCAAACAGAGGTCAGGTGTCTGCAGGAGGACAGAGAGATTCTTTGGTTTCTCATCACTTTAAAGAACACAGAATGTCATTAAACCTCTGTGTTTCAGTTTATCCAGCCTAGCTGTCTCCCTGCTGCCTGCACGCCGGTTACGTTGGGTTTAAAGGACGGAGCAAATATTTCAAACGAATGATCAAAAGAATATTTTACTCTTTTCACATGCCGAGTGTGGAGTCTATGAAACATTTATTCAGGAAATGAAATATTAGGGCCTGACAGGTATCTGTAGCGTCACTGAGTAAGCAGGTTATCTGGAGATTCCTAGAGCAAACAATCCCCTGCTTTGCTGAATACACGACTAATGCCATTACGGGGGGTTGGAAACAAGATCAGACTGAGGTTACAGTCACTTCAGCAGTTATAATAAACTCTGAAAATTAAGTCTATTACAACCAGAAACATCTTTTTTCATCTCTGTGTTTTTTGAAGCAAAGAATAACAGAACATTTTGCTTTACAGTATAAATAATAATATTTTCGTTGAGCAGGGGGCTGGATGTAATGGAAAGAGATTGATGCCTGGTATCTTAGGGAATTCTGCAGGAGGATCAGGGAAATGTTGCAGCCCTACATGGTCATAGCTTATGTTTGTCCTTGTTTTTGTGTATGACATTCGTCTTGGATGTTGACACTTCATTTTCACTCAGCGTTGTTGTCAGAGTGATGCAGCCCCTCTCTGTTAACTTAAGTGTTTAGGAGCTCTGAGACCTCAAATTGTAATTACATTGCCTCAAATGTCAGGTTCTTCAACAGCATATCACTGCTGGTGATAGAAACCTAAGCAGCTTAGGTGATATAAACCTAAGGAGCTTAATAGCTTCCCGATGCCATAGAATGTGTGGGGAATCTCCCTGCGCAGGGAATCTGATAGGGGAGATCTGAGCGCCGGTGACAGCTTCAACAAGCAGGCAGGCAGGCAAGGCAGGGCGGCTGCGATGAGCTCAGAGGAGGGGAGCTGATGATTTGCTATTTATAGAGGCACGAAGAGGCTCAGAGACAGGAACTCCAGGCAGGGCCACTCTTCGCTTCGCTACGAAAATGATTCCTCGTCAGAGCTGCAAGAGAAACACAATTTGTGGCTGGCAGAGTCTCCGGGTGCCCTGGTTGTGTGAGCGCTGGGCATGGCACGGCAGCAGCTCTGATGGGAGCCTGGAATACAGCACGGCCGAGCAATGCACTTCAGTTCCTTGGTGAGGGTGTTTTGGTTTTACAGAGAAGGAATGAAATGATGCTGTGTGTCCTTCACCCCGAGAGCAGTCTCCTCACCTTATTCTAGAGTGAAGGAGGGGCAATTTGGATTAGATATAGGGAAGAAGTGTTTTACAATGAGGGTGGTAAAAGACTGGCACAGGTTGCCCAGAGAGGTGGTGGATCCATGGAAACTTTTCAGGCCAGGTTGGACAGGGCTCTGAGCAACCTGATTTGGTTGAAGATGTCCCTGCTTATTGCAGAGGAGTTGAACTAAATGACCTTTAAAGATCCCTATTCTATAATTATTACAGGGTATCATTCAGGAATTAATTATTCCAGTTTATTTACTGGAAGATTCTCTCTCTTTTCAACCAGTTCTGGAAACCAGTTACAGCACTTAAATCCAGTAACCTTCTCTTCATAAGAGACATTGATGATTACAAAATTCAGTTCTATCTAACTCATCCCCATCACCTTCAATTAAAACCAATTATTTCCTGAAAATAAAAGGGGTCTCTGAGCTCACAGTCCCAGGTAGAAGCCTCACAATCTCTGCCTGGAGAGCAGGGGCTGCAGCTGAGAACATCTCCAGGACAGACCTGCCTCCTGCAGCTGGCATGGAACCAGCCCTCTGAGTGGAAACCTTAAGGAAGGGCTCAGCAATAAAATTACAGGTGGAAAATGTCCCAGTGCGTGCATCCAAGGAGCTGCCCGTGCAAGGAGATGTGGGGCTGTGGAGGGTGCTGGTGGGAACGTGCTCCCTTTTCCCGGGGACTCCTCCCTGTGCCAGAACAGGGATTGGTGCCACTGCCTGTGCTGCCCACGGTTAGCTGGTCCCCAGTGTGGTTTCAGGTGAGCCCAGCACTTTCCCAGGCCATTCCTCTTCTAGACAGGGCTAAAGAGTTAGTTTGGGCCATTTTCAAGATGTGGCTTGGCCATGCCCACTCTGCTCTGGAGGGGGGAAGGCTTTAACTAAAAGGGTGACAGCCATCCTGTGCCATCCCCTGTGCCAGACAGGGGGCCGGGACTTTCAGTCCACTCAGAGTGACATACCCTTTTGACTTGAAAAAAGAAAAAATTCAATTAGAGTAATCTATAAACCAACAGACACGATAATGGTACAGGTAGGTTGAGAGTTTTATCATAAAGTATTTTCTCAATCATCATAGAATCATAAATTGATTTGGATTGGAAGGGATCTTAAAGACCATCTCATTCCACCCCCTGCCATGGGCAGGGACACCTTCCACCAGCCCAGGTCCCTCCAAGCCCCGTCCAGCCTGGCCTTGGACACCCCCAGGGCTGGGGCAGCCACAGCTCCTCTGCCCAACCTGTGCCAGGGCCTCACCCCCATCTGAGTAAAGGACTTCTTCCTAACATCTCATCTCAATCTCTCCTCTTTTAGTTTAAAACTCTTTCCCCTTGTCCTGTCACTGTCTGCCAGTATAAAAAACTCCCTCCCTCCTTTTTCTAAGGCACTCCAGGCACTGGAAGGTGCTCCAAGATCTCCCAGAGCCTTCTCTTCTCCAGGCTGAACAGCCCCAGCTCTCCCAGCCTGTCTCCATAGGAGGGGTGCTCCAGCCCTTGGAGCATCTTCGTGGTCCTCCTTTGGACCTGCTCTAATAAGATATTTTCTCTCTTTCTGCTGCAAGAGAAAAAACCACTTTTTTTCCCCCTGAGTGAGTCGATGTAGCTGTGCTACCGCTCTGGCTTAGCCCCATCCAAGTCCAGGATCAATGTCCTGCCTGTTCCACAGAGGCTGCACCGAGTGCTTAAGGCCCAGCTCAGAACCTGCACCCTCTTAAATCCCGATGAGCTCCACGAGCGCCGAAGGAGCTCGGCACCTCTGCGGATCAGGAGGAGATTGAAGGCAGCCAAGCCCACGTCACATGCTTAAAAAGGTCAGCCCCATATTTCCAAAAGCCCATCAGAGTTGAATTGTGCCCTGATTGAGATTATAGTGGCTGTGCTGCTGTTGACACGATTTCCCGAGAAGGTAAAAATTCAGGCATTTATTTGTGCTGGTTTCGCCGAGCGCGGGGCTGGCAGCCTGCTTTGTATTCAGCTGCTGCATATTGAGGCTGGTCATCGCTCTTGTAAATGGGAGATAGGAAGAATTGCTATACAGAGAAATATTTCCTGTGTTTTAGGGTAGATTTTAACTGTCACCTCTGACTCCCGATAACCAAAGGCAGAGTGATGTGTCTGGCGTTCTCTGCCCTGCACTCGCCGTTATTTATTCCCTGATGTGCAGGAAGGAAGGAGACGTGCACAATCTCCATTCTTGTTACCAGGAATTGTGCACTTAATTCTCTGTGCATTGTACTGAAAATGAACTAGTAAGATGTGTTCTGCATCAGCAAAAAGGCTCCCTTATTCAGCTGGAATGAGAACATGCACGCTTTAACTTGGGAGTAAAGAAAATCGCTGTAAACGATTTCTTTAAACAGAATCTGTTGGGTTTTGCCTTCAATTTTTGCTGAGAGCGAAGATTCTGCAGGGGTTTTTTTCTCCTTTTTTTCCTACCCAATTGCTAACCTTGCTGTTGCATGCGTTTCTGCTGCTTCCAGCAGTTTTCATTCTGATGGCAGTTTTTCATCTCTTCACTAGCTTATGGCTAAAACAGTCCTCGTAACAGGAATTTCAGTGGCTCACTCTCCAGAATAATTATTTCCATTTGTTCCCACTCTGGTCCTGGGGCACAGGGCTTCCTCCTGTCTTACCATGACAGATCTGCCCTCCAAGTTCCTCTGCTTTGTACAAAGGTCTTCTCTGCAGGTGTCAACACCAGGTGACCCTGAGATGGATTTTAAGTCATTCTTAGCTAATACATTGCCTATACCTATTAGGATTCATGATTAGGACTGGCATTTTCCTGGTTGGCTACTCAATTAATAGAAATGCCTCAGCACACATATCCATAATTATGGAAACGCCTATAATTCTGTGACTTACTCTGTCTTTACTTAAACTTTGCAGAATGTTTCACAGTGGTGCTGGGAAGTACCAGCAATCACAGCACAAGCCCAGGGAATGGAGTGGGTTCTTCTCACACTGTTACTCAACAAGTCCCTAAAATAACCAGGAAAACACACTCAAATTGGAATCTCCTCACCCACTGTTCTTTGTGTTAGCCACTACCTAGATCTGAGGTGGTGTTTCTGTAGCAAAAGATAGACTAGAAAACGACAGCTCAGAGGTTTTTACTGAGGCAAAATCATTTGCATGCTGCGTGACTGTCTATCAGCACAGACCTACGGTACCCTGAGCTTTTAAAATTACATTTATTGGTGAATCTGAAGCTTCTGAAGCTGGTAGACATCAATTAATGAAAATACCATTGAAATGAGAGAAAACGTAGCAGTTTATCTGCCCCAGCCACCCATCAAGGTGGAGGTAAAACCCCTGCAGTTCTGTAAAGACAGATGTTGGGGTACAGGATGAGCAGCTCCACACCAAGCACACAGCCAGGAGAGGAGCAGTGCCTGGAGCAGGGGCTGCAGGGGTGGCAGAGAACCCTCTGCAGCCAGAGGTGGGGACCCCCATGCTGGCACCCCCTGTGCCCTCCTCACCCCCACGTCTCACAGAGCATCTACAGGAGAAAGCTGCCTGCTCCAGCTGATCTCTAAATTACAATCAATACCAGAAATATCAGTTTTTCCTGCGTTGGTTGGTTTGACTAACCCATAATAAGCCACTTTATATGGAAATCAGTGTCGGCGCAGCCCTCGCTCCAGTCGAACTGTGTCGCTTTATGGATCCACGTGAAGTTCTGCAGCAATACAACTTTATTCTGTAGAAAAGCCCTCGGAGAGTCATCAACCTCCCCTGGCATCAAGGTGTGGAAATGTGAAGTGAAGGCTTAGGACATTTCAGCTGTACCAAAGTTATGAGTTCTGCCTGAATTCATGAGGCCGTTGTATTATTTAATGCCTCGCTGTATAAAGATTCAGAGGTTTGCTTCAAAATTTACGTTGTCTGCTTGAGGTCGGAGCTGGAAGAGTTTGGAGAGGAACAACCCAGTGCCATTTATTGCCACAATCTGCTGGAGGGAGGTGAGGAGGCTGACGTGGATGAAAGGCAGAGGAAATCTGGGCTCTGGGAGCGACTGACAGCGGTGGAAAACCCCCAGGAGAAGGGAGGAAAGGCAGATGTGAGCTGAAGGGCTGTGAAGAGGGGACGGGTCTGGCGATGGGAGGAGTGGTACAAACACACTGCGGGCAGCAATCCTGGAGCAGCCCATGGCCCAGGAGGCAAATGACCAAACTGGAGCAGAAGCCGAGTGCTGGTGTGGGCTCTGAAGGGCTCAGACCTGCCTGGAGATGTTTAATACGCCCCTTCAATCCGTGTGCACGCTCAGCCCGGGGGTGAGTAAACACCTCGTGCTCCTCTGCCCGGCTCTGAGAGCCCTGAGCGCAGCACGCCCGCACAGCCTTTATTCCTCAAGGGTTAAACCATAAAGTGAAGTACCCTTGACTGCAGAGCTCAAGTGAGGGTGCTTTGGAGGATCCAGCAGCCTCCTGGCAGCTCGAATGCACAGTCTGGCTCCTGAGTGGTGCGCAGAGACTGAGGCTGTGTCTGCACAGACCCACTCTCCAGGCTTTATGTGTTTATATGTGGAAGCCCTCCACTCTTCAGCTGAGGGGTTTCAAGGGGACAAACCTGCATGAAAGGAGAAGTGGCCTTTAAATGCTAAATTTAAAAAAAGCCATTAAGACTGTCAGTGCTATGAGGATTTTCTGCATGCTGGGAGCAGTGTCCTGGCACTCATGGACTGTGGAGCTGCTCAGGGAATGAACCACGGTGTGATGGGTGTTCTTGTGGTCCTTCCTGTGCATAAGTATGCACAAACAAAATACTGGGCCCAGTTCAGAGCTGCTAAATTCTACCCAAATCCCTTTGGCTGGTGGTTCACACTGGCCAGGCAGAGCAGACTTGAGATGTAACCGTGTGGAGCCAGGAGAACATCCCAAGAGCAGATGCCTCCTCCGGCCATTTCCAACCCCTCAGCATTGTGTAAGGCTTAGCACAGCCATCTCAGGTGGGACATCTGCCCGGGATGCAGGAGCTGGGACACTGACCTCTCCACACCCCTCAGGAGCCAGGGATGTCCCACGGCCCCAGGGCTCGTCCTGCCTAGCACAGGCTCCTCACCTGAAGAAGGCGGGTGACCGTGGCTCCACCACTCTCCTGTGGTTTTGGGACTAACTTCTTGCCTGCCCATGATGAAGGACACGTTGTCACCTTCTTGTCCCCAGGGATTAGTCACAGACAGGGCTTTTTGTGAGTATTATGAAGACATTTTATCAGCAATGTTGGGTCTTCCATGGAGCAGCAAGAAGACCTTGAGTAGAACTGTGGATGGGACACAAAGAACTCTTCCATCCATCACAGTCTGCATCTCTTACCTGCACTAACTGAACACCAAGCCAACCTTTTCTGCCTCGTGCAGGGCCAGGGGTGCAAAGCACAGCTGGACTGTGCTCTGTGTGTGGCCTGTCACCCCTCAGTAAGACCCCAGCACAGACTGACCCATAAAAGCTGGCTTTGAGGCTGAAAGGATGGGTTTCCTTCCCCCTCTGGGGTTTACAGAGGGGATTTACACACCAGGCTGGAGAAGAGCTGGTTGGGTGACCCTGTTCACCAACACATCCACACACAGGGACCAGGTTTCTTTATTTTTGGCTGCCTTGGGGCTTTTATTTTCTCTTCGGTCTGGTGACTCTGTCCTGCAAAGGAAGTGTATTCAGGGAGGTACCTCTATAGTTGCAGCCTTTTCATCATGTTCACTTTCCCTTGTACAGGATATTTAACTGCTACTGCTGGAGTGATTCTACAGTGGCTATACATTACTAATTATTGAACACCCATTACAATTAGAGGACTCTCTTCTCTGCAACCCTGGGGATAAATTTTAGAGCACTAGATTTATTACCTTTTTTCAAAACCAGTGTAAAGCTAAATTTTCTCTTTTGCCCCTGGGTTTCGTAGGGCAGACTTGGCCAGTCAAGCATGCAAAAATCTGGTGAAATAAACCCTAGAGACCAGGTTTAAATGGGTTTTTCACCATCCAGAATTCTCTTCTGCTCAAAGTGGCTGCCCAAACTCAGCACACAAGGCTTAACAATAATTAATTACTCTAGGCCAGATAATGAAAAAAGTGGTATGGACAGACTCCATGTAAGCATACCAGTTGAAAGCATTAAATTCATTTTCTTCTGGAGCAAACCATCAGTAATCAAATTTCCATTACCCAGTGATGGGTCTGAAGACACAAGAAAAATACTGAGTCAACAGAATTCCAATTAGAGTCCTGTGAGTGTCCTGCTTTAACTATGGCAAAGTAAGGAGATATTTTTCCCAAGAGGATGGTCCTCTGATGAGTAAGCGTGGCTCTGAGTATTTCACTGTAGGAAGTATTTGGCAGGAACAAGAGCAGTGAAACCTTTCTCAAGTGCCTCTGAAGAGAGGAGGAAAAGTGGTTTCCTTTGTAGATGAGTCAGTCTTGTTCTGGAATTGCTCTAGAAAATGGGGAGAAGCTTAAAAGTGTGGTGAGACTGTCTCCCAAATGGGATTCTTCATGCTGGATCTACAGCATGATACTCTTTCTTTCCTTTCTTCTGTCTGGGAGGCACTGCCCAGCTTTGGGGGGTGGTTGGGCCAGGTGAAGGCTGCCCTGAGAAGGTCCAGAGCAGAACCAGTCCTTGGGAAAACAGGAGCAGCCCATCCTCACAGCTGGGGAGGAGGCAGGTTTGGTCCCAAAGGTGAGGGGGTCAGGACAGAGGACACTTCAGACTTCACTACAACCTTCATGCCTTTCACAACTATGTCACTTTTCTGGGGTTTGCCTCAAGACTGTATGTCTTAGCGACATCACACAGGAGTCTGAGATGCATTTAATATTAATAAAGCTCATTATTTTAAATTAGCCATAGACAGGAGATTCTTTAAAAGGTGAAATCGTAATAGTCATGATCGGAGTGTCTGTGTTGCTTGGAAACTGAGAGCTGTCCTGTGCTGCTCCTCACTATTTGCCTTTCATTGCAGGTCCTTCCCCTCTAGTTGTGGAAAAGGAGTTTTAAAGGACAGAAATTACTAAAAAGAAGAGTTTTTCTCTGAACTTTGGTGTTTTTTGCAGTTGGTTCTTGGGTCTGGCAGGTGGGGATCCCTCAGCAATGTTGCCCTGCAAGAAGCAACAGCAGCAGCACGGGGGGTGGGGAGTATTTTTGGGGGGATCCTAATATTACCCATTTTTCCAATCTGCCTTCAGAAATTTTGGGATTGGTTCCCAATCAGATGATGTGTCTGCCAGCCCACCCATCTCCTGCACTGGCTTTGGCCACGGACCTGTGAGCGCATCCTCCAGCCACCCCAAGAGCTCTGCCACCAGCACGGGGGTACTGCCTGGACAAACCCTTGAAAAACCTGCAGCAAAAGTGCACAAGCTCAAAACTAACCACCCAAGTGGCGTGTTCAGCTAATCAGGAGCTCCGATTGTCTCGGCATTGCTGCGCACAAATCAGTTGTATTTCGGAGGCTGGAGCAGGGAGTCACCACTGCAGCCTGATTGCATATTTTAAGGGCTGCCTGATTAGATTAAACGTGATGCTCTTTGTGGCTGATTTGGAGCAAATGGGAAAAAATCAGAGATGGGATCCAGGCACTTCAAGCTGCTCCAGATTTTGAGAATGAAACATTCAGGACTCAAACTCAGACCTAGATCCAAGTTTTATCCTGAGGCCCCTGTCTTCAGAGCAGACAGATTCAAAACCTTGCAAGGAAGGGCTCCGGGTTATTCCCCTGTAGTAATCTTGTCTTTGCTTCAAAATAACTGACTTAATTCTTGAGGAGTCTGGAAGGCTTTGTGTCCTCAGCACTGAGTTCACCGTAACAAAGACAAAGTGCTAAACCATGGAGGGGTTTACTTCAACCCAGAAATATGCACCAGAAGGTATTCCATCAGTTCCTGCAGTGCAATCCAACATCTTTGCAGGTTAGCACACACACTCTGCTTCAGCCTTTTGATTAATTGCATGGTACCCAAACCATACGTATTTATAGCTTGCAGAATTAGATAAATTCTCCAGATGTGGCTTCCTTTTAGTTATGCTGAGATGAATAGAGATCAGAGCCTTTGATCTTTAGCCTGACTGAAACCTGCTGCTGACACAAGTCTAGAAAATGATGCCGTGAGGGGAACTGGCCACTCTCAACTTGCTCCAGAAGCATCTCAAACAAAATGTATGGGAAGAAACTTTGTGAAGGATATTTCTCTACACGCCATTGACTCTCTACCCCTGAAAGTAGAAGGCAGTTTTCAATGAACCTTTTACTCTTAACAACCTATTTAAATGGATTGATTTTCTGTCCCAGCTCAGAAATGATTTAGGACTTTTCAGTGCATGTGTATCCTCTGTGATACACAGAACTGGCAGGAAATGTCATCATGAGCTAGTTTATAGCCTCAATTAAGGCTATTTCCATTGCTCCAGATGTGTAAAGCAGACTTATAGCTGAGTTCCTGGTACAGTGAACTCCCTGATGCATCCTAGGCTCAGCACTGCCAGCTCAATGATATCTTCTTCATGACCCTTGGAAAAAATGATGAATAGCCAGGGAGCTGCAAATTCAGACTGAATTCTGGCAACATGGACACTTTATACAAGTCTTAGCCAGTTAGGCAGATAGCACAGTCTGAAAACCCTTATCTGGTACCACAGGCTGTTGTAGCAGCCACAGCTGCAGAGCAGGGCAAAGTGCTGCATGGCCACTTCTGCCTCTCTCTGCAGCTTCCTAAGCCCCACAGCATGGCCATAACCCCACAGCATGGCCACAAACCCACAGCATGGCCATAACCCCACAGCATGGCCACAACCCCACAGCATGGCCACAAACCCACAGCATGGCCATAACCCCACAGCATGGCCACAAACCCACAGCATGGCCATAACCCCGTAGCATGGCCATAACCCCATAGCATGGCCACAAACCCACAGCATGGCCATAACCCCATAGCATGGCCACAAACCCACAGCATGGCCATAACCCCACAGCATGGCCACAATCCCACAGCATGGCCACAATCCCATAGCATGGCCATAAGCCCACAGCGTGGCCATAACCCCACAGCGTGGCCATAACCCCACAGCATGGCCACAATCCCATAGCATGACCATAACCCCATAGCATGGTCACAACCCCATAGCATGGCCACAAACCCACAGCATGGCCACAATCCCATAGCATGGCCATAACCCCACAGCATGGCCACAAACCCACAGGATAGCCATAACCCCATAGCATGGCCACAAACCCACAGCATGGCCACAATCCCATAGCATGGCCATAACCCCACAGCATGGCCACA
>JAWWMP010000028.1:8517643-8537171 GCA_035047865.1 Dendrocincla tyrannina
AACCCACAGGATAGCCATAACCCCATAGCATGGCCACAAACCCACAGGATAGCCATAACCCCATAGCATGGCCACAAACCCACAGCATGGCCACAAACCCACAGCATGGCCACAACCCCACAGCATGGCCATAACCCCATAGCATGGCCACAACCCCACAGCATGGCCACAAACCCACAGCATGGCCATAACCCCATAGCATGGTCACAACCCCATAGCATGGCCACAAACCCACAGCATGGCCATAACCCCATAGCCTGGCCATAATCCCATAGCATGGCCACAAACCCACAGCTCTTTGGGTGGCACTGCCAAGAGAGTTCTGATCCCCATGGCCAAGACTTTCATAAGCTGTTTTCTACAGAAGAAGTCGATACTAAAAAAAAATAATAACAAACCACCAAACCCACAAAAAACCCCCAACCAAGCAACAGCAAAAAGAATCCTCAAAAACTTCAGGTTCAGACTCACCAACAAAAAGAAGTTACTCAAAGACTCTACAGCATAGATGGAGAAGGGCTGAAAGAATGGGGAGAAAAGGAATATTAATCATAAAGTGAAATAAAAAGGAGAATGGGCTGCTCACACGTCAAGTACTGTGCTCTCTGAGAGTGCAACAGAGTCAGGAAGGTCAGATGGTTGTTGCCTTTCATGAGTGACAGAAGAATCACCCAAGGACCAAAGCAACAGTCAGAGGAGGTTTTGAAATTGGCTGGGGCTGACTTAATCCTGCAATCCTTGAAGTGCTGGCTTTAGTAATCTCAGAACTATTAATGGTATCTCCAAATTCATGGATGGGCTGGGGTGATACCAGGAGGCTGATGGATTGGCTGTCCCTAAAAGGTGGGAGAGGTGAGAGGGAAAAGAGCAGGACAATTGCACAGTCACCTTACCCTCAAAATCCACAAAAATGCTGGAGCAAATAGACACAGACCTGGAAAATAAGATGAGCGACAGCCCATATGGATTTGTCAAGAACAAATTGTGCCACAGTGCTCCAATTTAATTTTAAAGTGTAACAGGCCATGGGGATAGAAGAAAACCAGGAGATATCAAATATATTGACTTCAGCAAGGATTTTGACACTGCTGGTGTTTTGCTTTTTGTCCCTTGCAGCATTTCCCTTTCCTTTATCATTTCTTTCCAAACTAATCTAGAGGAAAATGAAAATTAATATTAACTAATTTAAAAGACCCTTTTAAGTTTAATGTTCCAAAACAAAGTACAAAATAGGGGATAAACATTAGAATTTGCAAAGGGTGCCAGGGCAAACTTCTCCAAACTTCAAGAACTCCCGTGGGGGTTTAGATCCCTCCCAGGTGATGAGGACTCAGGGGAGGAGGTGTTTGTGCATCTGTGAACACAAGGAAGGATGTGAAGAATGAGATGTTTTCCCACCAGGGCAAGAGCAACATTGAGGTCTCATTTTTTGCCACCCAGCTCAGCTTTGCAGAAACCCTGACCTGAACACCCAGCCCCTCTCCAGGGGTTCCTGCTGCCCTCCCCACCACATCCCCATGGCCCTGGGGCAGCTGCTCGGGCTCCATCCTTCCCCCCAGTGGGCTCCCCGGGCTCAGTCCTGTGACTGGGGGCTGAATCAGACACTTTGCATTTAATCAGCCTTCCTGGAGGGCACAGCACGACTGTTCCCACTGGGCAGAGGCACCGGCCACCCTCAGTGAGCACCACTTTGTGTTCAGCCATCTGCCCGGCAGAAAGGAGCTACTGGCAAGAAATGAAGCCATCATGTTGCATGTGTAATCATATTTTAGCAGCCAAAAGTGTGATATTTTGAACAAAATATATTATGTCTTTGGGTATGAGGTAGGTGCAGGTGTACATTTGAGAATGAGGAGTTGGACTGGTGGATTCTGGCTCTTTGCACTTCCCAGAGAACCGTGAAAAGTCTCCCTCCTGCTTCGTTATCTCTGCACGTCAGCACTCTTGTAAAACACATCACGGACATTTCTTTCCTTCGCAGCAAACTTCTGGCCATGCTTAATTACAACCATCACCTTTTATTCTGCTTTGTGATGATTTGATACAGTAAAATTTCTCTGCAGCTAGTAGAGAGGTAGTTTCTGGTCAAAATATTATCATTTTTTTACAGCGCAGAAAGCCACTTTGCCTTTAGACAGAATATAAGCTGCATAATTCTACCTCCTTCTGCCTCTTCCAGAAGTTTCTTGGTCATGACACTTTTATTCTGCTGGTGCATCAATAATTGGTTTGTGATAGGCAATGAACCCTTTTGAAACCTGCCCCTTTCCCTCAAGTTATGTTATCCCTCCCCTGAACAGCCCAGATCAGGTAAAGGGACACAACCACCTTCTTTTCTCTTTCTTTTTTTCCTGTAAGTCTGGTGTTCTTACCCACTCTGTTACAAACCCACCTGATGGAGACCACTGGGAAACCACTGGAAGCAGGGAATGGAAAACGGGTGGGGCTGTGGAGAGTGAACCATCGGCTTGTTTTTGAGACAAGCACAAAGCAATAGTGTGGAGGAAGCAAAGATGGGCACAGTGGAGAACGATGAGCAGTAAACAGAGATAAATGATGAGTACGCAGCTTACAAGGCAAAATCCGGCCCTCTGGAGTTGTACAGGGGAGTAATGGGCACTCACACCAGGTATAATGTGTGGTCTGAGCCCTCCAACCTCTCCGGGCTGCTCAGCTGAACTGAAGCCAAGAGCAAGAGCAGTTTGTTGTCTTCTGCAGAGCTCAGGCATCGCCCCCAGCCCCCTGTTGAGCCAGCACTGTGCCTCTCAGCGCAGCAGGCTTTGTCCTTCAGCCCTTAGGTGACATCCTGCTGTCACACCACACCCAGCAGCGCACAGTCACCTTTTGCAAGTTTACCTCCCCGGATATTTTTATGGCATCACCTCCGTCCCACCCCACGTGTCTGTCCTCCTCCCTCCTGGCCCGCAGCTCTGGAGCACACAGCTGGTTCAGCAGCAGCTTTATCTGGAATGAAAAAAGGTTTACAGCCTCAAAAAAAAGCCCCAAAGCCCATATGGTCCAACATCTGATTTGTTTCAAGTCACTTAAGTCACAAGTGGAAAACCCTCCCATGTGCATATGCCAAGGAGTCAGGGTGTGGATTTCTCTGGGAAAAAAAGCCTCCTGCCTGCCTTTGAAGGGAGCAGCTTTGCCTTTGATGTAGCCATCGGTGAGGAGATGGCCTCATCTTACGGCGTGTTTCCTCCACAAATCCCTGAACTGTCGGGCATTATTTACAGTTCATCCAGAAAACTAAAAGCAGAGTCTTACAGTACAATGCTAACCCCGACCAGGCTGGACTTTGTAAAATTCCAAGTATGGTATGGATGCAGGTATAGGTATTGTCACATTTAAGGTAGAGGTATTGTCACATTTAAGGTAGAGATATTGTCACATATTCTTTATTTCCAAGGACAGGGAGTTTCCCCACTGGGCCAGGCTCTGGGGTCAGGTGAGGGCACTCCCAGGCTCTGCTGACCCCGAGCAGCTGGAGTCCCTCTCAGCTGGGACACATCCTCACTCAGCCCAGGAGCCCATTTAAGCTCAGCCCAGGAGCCTCACCCTCTCCCTGAGCTGAGTTGGGGGGTGCTGGTCTCCAGCTGAGCCCCAGCCATGCCTGTGCTAGCCTGGACCCCTCAGTCAGGCTCAGCTCTGGGGACCTTCTGCCATAACAGACCTGCTTGGGAATTGCTGGATGGTGTCTACGTGGGTTACCCTTCTAGATCTCACCTTGACGTGCTGCTCCTGCTCTGAGCTGCCCCATCACCATGAACTTGCCTGCTGATGTGGGCTCGTGGTTGGACCTGGCCAGGACCTGTAAGTCTGCTCTGCCCACCTTGGTACTGAGTACCACCAGGTACTGAGGGCTTTGCTGGGTGTGTTACCAGGCTGGACTCCTGCCTTCCATCTCTGTAAGGGCTTTTAAACCTTAAATTTGATTGGTTTAGATTAAATTTGGTAAAATGACTCATGGCAGGGGCTGAAGAAATCCGTAAAATGTGACTCTTCCCCAGGACTACAGGGGTTGTGCTGGGGAGATGGGGTTGTGAATGGATAAATGAAAGGTTTCAGGGATGAATGTGGCTGGGAAATGAAAGGTTTGTTTTGGGGGTTAGATGGAATAGGTTTGCTAATGCAGTGTGGGGGGTGGTGTGCCCTTTTTTGAGTGCAGGGGGACCACGGGGGATGTGGGGTGTTCAGAATCATAGTTCTGTGTGTCCAGGTTATCAGTGTGGGAGGTGCTGCCTGGCCAAGGCTGAAAGGCAGGGATGCTGGTGTTACCGGGGGTGAGACAGAGCTGGTGCCATCTGGGAGGCAGTTTTCTAATGTCTGATACCTTCTTGGAGAAGTCTGCACAATATGCAAACAATGCAGTTTTATTCTGGTGTATAATTGAACTGATCCATCCAAATAACTGCAGGTTTATCCCGAATTGGAGTTGAATCTAAATTCTGATAGTCTCTGGCACCCATGGCTTGTTTTCATATTTTCAAGCATTTCTGCTGCCTTTGCTCCCCTCACAAGTCAAGGAGCTCGCTGTGAGCACCACGGACCTGGACTGTTGTCTCCTGGTCAGTCAGCCATGCACTGCTCCCACCTCTCTGTGCCAGGTGTAAGCCCAGTGTTTGGTTTGGATTAATGACAAGCTGTAAGTAACAGTTTCCTGCATCCTAACATTGGCACTGAGCTCTGTCAGGGGGCGAAAAAACCTCTTTTCTGGTTATTAAATTGTCTATCTGAAATTGAAGAGTGTGTTGCAGCTGAAATGCTGATAAAAGCACTAAATGTGGAGCTGCTAATACAAAGCTATAGCAGCAATTTAGTTTGCTATCAGGCAGTAAATAAGAGTTACCTGCTCTTCTTTGATCAACCTTTTTTCTGTCATGAACTGCATGTGTTGACAAATTATGTCACCAAAAAGAAATTCAAGGCTTTGATGAAATAACAGGAAACATGCATGTGCTGGAAGTTGAAAAATGCATTGAAATAATCTGCTGTAGGATTTTGGATAGCAGGAGTCCTGCTCAAGGTGCGTGAGGAAGGGTTGGGTTGGAGATGGGACAGCGGGGACCAGGAGCAGGCAGGGTGGCCTCAAAGCCACGCTGAGCCCCACTGAGGCTTTGAGGAGTGTTTTACCCAGAGCACTGGAGCTGCAGCCACCAGGCTCTGCTTTGGGTTTGTAACAATAAGCTGGCAGTTTCTGTAAATGGGTGGAAAAGGATGTTTCCCTGGAGGAGAGGCTCCTCAAAGAGTGGTAGCACACTGTGATAAGCAACTCTTTCAGGTGAGGTTTGGATCCATGGCTTTACACGGTGAAACCTCATTATTAGAATGCTAACAGTGGTGTTTGAAGGGTCCAGTAGAGCTTAGCACGAGTCTCTGGTCAAATTCCAGCTTTCTGAACCATTTCCCAGAATGTCAGAACTGAAACCAAGACATTTCCACGGCTGCTTCTTGAAAAACATGGCAGGAGAGCCAAGTGAAATGAGATCCCACAACAAGGGAGAAGTGTGAAGTTGGAAAGCACAGATTTGGACCTAAACTCCCCCAGAGTCTGGAGGCTTTTAGATCCAAATTCTTCCTTTGCTCTGCCTCAGAGTGTGAGGCTGCCCCTTGCATCCTCCTTGCTCTGAATTCTTCCCAAGTGCAGGATGGACGAAGGCTGGGGCTCTTTCTGAGGTCAGTTTTTTCTGCTGTAACTAAACCCCAGGCTCAAAATCCCTAAAAGCTGGTTCTTTCCTAAGTATAGGCATGTGATTGAGGTTGGCTTTTGTGAAGTGTATAAGGTCTCAGCCTGTACCATGCTGGGGTCCAGCTGGCTCCATCCCCTGTCTCCAGCAGTCTCAGCCTCACCCTGTCTCAGAGGCTGCAGAAGAGGATCCAGCAGATGTGGTGGCAGGCACAGGCACAGAAGTCTGTTCCCCATGACTTTTTTCCTATCCCCAAATATATTATTCAAATACTTAGGGGGACTGGCTTAAACCTTGATCTTTGCCCAGGATGTGGCTCTGGATAGATGGATATACTCACCCACACAGACTTGGGTCTCTCCTTGACTGTTGCTGATTTATGAACATCCAGGACCTCTTCTGGCAAATCTAACAGCACACTTTATCAGTCTGGAGCTTGCCTCTTCACCTTAATGAGCATTAATTGACCACTAGATTAGATACTAGGAAGAAATCCTTCCCTGTGAAGGTGAGGCCCTGGCAGAGGTTGAGCAGAGAAGCTGTGGCTGCCCCATCCCCGGGAGTGTCCAAGGCCAGGTTGGACGAGGCTTGGAGCACCCTGGGATGGTGGGAGGTGTCCCTGCCCATGGCAAGGAGTTGGAACAAGATGAACTCCAAGGTCCCTCCCAACCCAAACCATTCTATCATGATAAATTAATCAATAGTACAGTTAAATTATCCTTTATGTAGTAATATATTCAAATGAATTAGAATTAAGCCCAGAGGAATTGCTATGGAATCTCTCTCGTATCTTTCCAGTGGCTCCAGCACTCGCTGATGTGAGCTCTCCTCCCCTCCTGCTGAAGGTTTCCCCTGTGAAGGGGAGCTGGGCAGCAGCTCTGCCAGGGCAGCGCTTCAAATCGACCTTGTCCAGCACCTTTTCAACCACGGCTGCCCTAGGAGGAGATTCATTTCTCCTTCCCCACTGACTGGCACATGCAGGATGGTCAGGCAGACCCTGCAATTAATTGGCAGAGACTTACAATTCATCTTAATCTCTCTCACATGTATGGCTCAATAAATACATTTGATTGCAGCTTTGATGGAGCTGCTGGAGCTCCAGAGAGCTCATGAAATCGGCGTGTTCAGTCAATTTTTAACCTGCAGAAGCACCCAGTGAAAGGCGGAGATCCATTTGTTGGGAAAACAGCTGAATTGGAGAAATGAAACATCTCACCAGGAACAAATATTGTTTGACAAGGTCGGGGGTAGAGAAATACTTTCCATGATATTTTTCTGCCTGAGGCACCTCCCTTTTGCTGCCAACATAATATACAGGAGGGATGATGGTGATAGGGGTGAGATGGGATTATTGACAGCTTTTCCTCTCTTCTTTCTTCCTGCCTCTCATCACAACCACCAGCACAGCATGGGGGGCAAAAAACCCTCAATGTGACGTTCCTTTGCTGCCTTTTTGCTAAATTAACCTACACAGGGATCATTGCCCTGGAGGAGGAAGGGGATTAGCCTTTCAAAATCCTTCTGATCCTCAGATCTGCAGGAGTCTCACGACTACTCCAGAGACATTTTCCTCTTGTGGTTAAGTGGACAGGGGTCCACGAGCTCCTTCCAGAGGTCTGGAAAGGGTAACTAAGGGAAAGCAGCCTCGGAGAAATTCTGGGGATTCCCAAAGCTGGAGAGGCTGCTGACCACCCCTTGGGGAGTGGAGGTACAAGCAGGTGGAGCTCTGGCCCTGTGTGAAGCTGCCTCCTCCTGCCCGGCTGGCTCAGGGCTGTGCTGCAGAGACTTGCCAGCTGTGGCTGCCCACAGAAACAGGCTCTTTAACCTAAAGGCAGGTTTGGGATTCCAGACAAGCCTCGCTGCACCACCTGTGCAGGGGCAGGTCTTTCTCCTCCCCTCTCCTTAAAGTTTGTTTTGTCTACATCTGCTGGCTCTGGCAGGAGAGTCTCTGTAAGTCCGAGTAGGAGGTCACAGCCGTGCAGGAGAGGAGCACCTTTTTAATGTAGAAAAGGACTAGAGCTGCAGTGGGAAGCCTGGGATGGATTTCTTCTGAAAGCTTTTTTTTTCACCATTGGGGTGACATGACCTGACTTCAGGAGAAAGCCTAGAGCCCAGTCCAAGAGGAGTAAAAGATCTGTGGTCTCCAAACTTGCCCCAATTTGAACTTGAAAGTGAGCTCCAAAGCCCTCCTGCTTACTTTTGAAATTACAACCTTCTCCTTGTGCGAGTGAAGTTCAACCAGTCCCCGGCTTGCAGGCTCTTAGATCCCCATCCCTGGAAAGAACAAACCCTGCCTTCCCACCTTATCAGCGTGCCCTGCACTGCAGGGGAACAGCAGTGCCTGTGGAGGAAGCTCTGGGAGGATTTTTTTTCAGCTTCCTGTAGTTATCTCAAGCCTTCATCTCCAAAACGCAAAGGCTTTTACAGACTTTGTATTCTATTAGTGCAACACTGAATGCCCTCGTTCTTCAGGTATTTATAGCAGCTTCTGCAGCTCCCATAATAACTCTCCGTGGCTCAGCACCTCGCAACATGATGTCTTGTTATCCCCATTTCACAGATGTGGAAATAGGGCATACGGAAATTAAGTGACTTCTGCGGGATTTCCTATAACCCACTCGCTGCCTTGACTATAACACCACTTTCCTCTAAGTTTATAGCTCAGGTAAGGTATTGTGGACTTGAACATTGTCTTAAGATTATATACTAAGAGACATAAACATCAAATTGAGAATAGTGCCCTGATTTTCAGCAGTTCTGAGGAACCTCTGACGTCTCTGGACTCAGTGCAGACATCCAGGACCTCAGAAAGTTAGGCTGAGGTTTAGTTGCTTAAATACTGGTGGTGCCCTTGCTGGGATTAAGAGGAGCTGAAAGACTTGATTAATTCTTACTGAAGTGGGGTGCAGGGCTCCCCAGGAGCTGTGTGGGCACACATGGAATCGTGTGGTGGAATAGCAAGGCTCTTCCCACTGGCCTGATGAGGCTCTGGGATCTCTGAGATACCAAACACAGTGCCCTTCTTCCATGCCTCGGTTTCCCCATCCCCAAATTATGCCTGGCACTAGTTACCCACCACCCCAGAGTGGCACAGAGCTGGATTATTTTCCAGCGAAATTATTTCTTGGCCCCTGGACTAAACATGCACCTGGGTGGTACCGTGCTGCTGCTGGCCAGGATGCTGATTCGAGCCTGGGCTAGGCAAAACCTGAGTCTGGGTGACAAAATTGTTCCTTCTGGATGCAAACAGTCCCAGGACCCACAGGTCTCGCTCAGAATCTCTAAGTCTGATTTTCAAACTTGACCTTTTTTGCCCTGATTTGCTACTGGAGTGGCCTTGCTCTAAGGTATGATACTCTTGCTGACTGCCCCAGTATCACCAGTTCTAGTTTCAGCTCTTTGACTGTGTGGCAGGAGTGTGATGTAGGGGCTGGACTGTTTGGATCCTTGATCAGTGTGATGTTTTGCAAGGCAATATGGTGGTGACACAGTATACTTAATTTCTTTACTATTATTCCCTAACGATGGAGCAGCTTTGGGAAGCATGATGGATGCAGGCAGTGAAGGATGACAGCTGGGCAAAGGACTGGTGTACATACAGGAATCCTTCCTTAAGCTGATGGATATATTGCTGCTGTGGGGTGGTTTTATGCATCCAGAGATGCTTCCTTCCTTTGTTCTGCACAGCAGGCCATCCCAAAGCTTGGCCATCACCAAAGCACCTGATTCGTTGTGCCATCAGGAACGACTGGCTAATCATAGAACAGAATCACAGCGTGGTTTGGGTTGGAAGGGACCTAAAAGATCATCCTGTTCCAAATCTCTGCCATGGGCAGGGACACCTTCCCCTAGGCCAGGTTGTGAATGGCACTGGGTTGAGCTGGATCAGCAGGTGCTTAGCATCAGTTCCCATCCTCCCCAAAGAAACATCCAGAGCTGAACCTTCAGCTTTGTTGAGAAGGAGAGCTCGCCTTGTCCTGAACCACATTGCACTTGAGACAGTGTTGGAAAGTCCAGGAAAACGGCTTTTCCCAATAAAATTGTATGAAGGCAGCAGTTCATAAGGTTTTCATTAACCTTGCTCTGGGAATATCTATTACTTCCAGCCACGGTGTCTGGTGCTGCTTGGTACTGAACATACGTGTAACAAACCATTCCTGCCCCAGAAGAGCCAGCAGTGCAAAGCTGTGCCTGCTTTGGGGAGCTTTTGCTGCAGCACATGGACATCAAAGGTCTGCAAAGCCTTCCATGTCAGTGTGTTACACAGATGGAATCTTGGAAAACTGGTAGGTAGGAACACAGGACGTTTTAAGAAGGATTACATTTAGTGCAGTACAATAGCCCTTTATAGCCAGGGCCTTCATGTGCTGCTGTTCACGGTGGTAATTAGTTGGATTAAGTTGTACTGATATAAACAAAGTATTAATGAGAGAGTTAGAGTGCATGGAGTGAGCAGCACTCACCCTGGGCCACTGCAGGGGCACTGCCAGGCATGTGGGATGCAAACCTTGGGTGTTTGTGGTACAGGGAGGACAGTCACAGCCAGCCCAGGAACATCCAGCTGCCAAATGGAGCAGGATGGGGAACAGGAGCACTGCTGGCACCTCAGCAGGCAAGCAGGTACCAATCCCCAGGCAGGCAGTGGCAAATGGCCCATCGTGTGAGAGACGAAGGGCTCGGAGGAAAAGGTGAAGCAGCAAGGCTAGAAGTAGAACACAGGATCAGATTACAGCTTTGTTTTAATTGCATTGTTTAATTCCAGTTTCTAGTGCTCAGAGACTAGACATCAAATAGAGTGTTAAAATTATTCGAAACCAAGCTACAAGTCTCAACATCAGAATGCCTATTACACTTATCTGTGACCTTCTTAACATCAAAACCACCCTATTATTATTATTGTACATTTTCAGATTATTATTAGGCTTCTGAACTCTGCTGCAGCTTGATTTATAGAAACTGCTTAGTCACTGGCAGCAGAGCTGTGCTGGGAGTGGGAGAGATGCTCGCTGGTGTTTCAGCAGAGGCTCCTGCCAAGAAGCAGCCGCTGCCCTTGACAGATCATTGAGAGCTGGTGAGCATTTCCCTCTCGTGTAGAACTTCTGGAATAGTTGCAAACCAATCTCCTTCCCTGTGAAGAGCAGGGGTGGAAAAACTCGAGGCTCAATGAATCCCCTCCAGTTGTTTGGGACACGTTTCTATTGTGTTTTGCATGAAAAGCAATCTCCTGGTTTGCCATGTGCTTTGCTGGGAGCACTGCCCTGGATTTTGGGGAGGTGATGCTCCTGTGAAATTGGGATTCAGCCTTTGGAAGGAGCAGAAGCAGCTGGCAATGTGGGAAGGAGGTGCTGTGCAGCCAGGTTGGGATGGGAGTTGGGGGGCTTGCCATGGTCCAGGAACCAGAGCACAGAAGAGCTCTTTAAAAATGAAATACAGGGGCAGGGGCCCTGCTGCTTCATCACTGTAATGATGATGGTGTTTTTGGGACCTCACTCACAGCAGCAAACAGAGCAAAATGTGCAGGACAGGCCCTTACAGGAAGGGTGTTTGCCCTGGGTTGGGCATAGTAAATGCTAACCATTTACAACTGTCTGAACAAACCAATTACAAACCTGTTTCTTTCAGTTATTTGCTGAGTAGTGACTATGCTGAGCTCTTTATAAATCACAGTCTCAGCCCTGTGTGCTCTGAATGGGTAGGGAGTGATGCTTTGTCCACCACCTCTTCAGTCAAGCTGCATCATCCCCAGTGCTGGTGCTCCAGCAGCCCTGCAGGGCTGGTAGCAGCAGTCCAGAACTCATTGAAACTTGCAGCAGAATTAAACTTAAAAAGAAGAAAATAGAGGTATCAAACACGTCCATCCTGATTTCTTTGGTGGACATGTTTCAGCATCAGCTAATGGAGTGTGCCTGTTTGCAACATGCTGGTATCCTGGTGATTTAAATAGGATAGTTCAAAGAACACACATTGGGTAAGTAGCTTAGTCTTTAGTTTTATTCATGCTGGAGTAAGCCATTGCCAGCCACTTTCAGGCAGCTAACAGGAGGAAAACAATGGCTCTATTTGGCAGAGTCCAGTGGATGAAAAGTACCAGAAGTATAAAATCTCAAACTGCTGAAAATAGTGGAAAATAATGGATTAGTTCTTCTCTCCTGACTCAATACCTTTATTCTTTGACATTTTTTTTTATTGCCTTTGCTGCTATAATGCATCGTGGTGACTCAAGTGAAAGGTCTGTAATAATGTTTCATTGCTGTGAAGGCACCAGGTAACCACTAATGATCCTCTGGTCCTGCATGGTTCTGTATGTTTAGAATATAGCCAGAAATGGGCTGGCATGGATAGAGGAGGGGAAAATAAGAGGTGGAAAGAGCGTTACCAAGCATGTTCTGGGCAGTCATACACTCAGAAAACCATGGTTTATGTAGCTGTTGGAATTAAGAAAGGGCAGGTGATAGTCTGGTGATGCCCAGAGCTATTTCATGGCATGGCTGGTGCCACAGCAGTGCACTCCTGCTCTTCTCTTCAAATAAGTGCACTTGCTCAAAGATACAAGGCTTGAGTCAATATTTTAAGGAGATTTGCAACTCATTTAGCCCCAGACCACACCTGGAACCTTTTGCTCTTTCAGAGCAAGGCTCATTCCATGTGGTCCTGCAGAAGTGCAGGGCTGAACAGGAATGAGGCTCTGGAAAAGGGACCCACTGGCTGTTCCACCCCTGTTTTGGTGCTGCTGCCTCCCTTAAAGTCTCTGTGGCAGGTTCTGGGTGTTCCAGCTCCTTCAGATGCCTGGGGGTGTTGCTCTGTGGAGCAGGGAACCTGTTCCCAGGGACTTGACTTGGTTTCTTCTCTTAGCAGGGACATCTGAGGGCCACATTCTAAGTAGAGACATCATGACTTGGCCTAATAATAAAACTATTGACTTAGGACATATGGGGGCATAAATACAATGAGTGTGTACTTTACTGAGCATGGTGTTGGCCAAGTCCCTTCTAGCCAGAGGCCATCTCTTCTGAAGCAACCAAAGCACTAAATGCAGCAAAATGGAGAATTTATAACAAAAAAGAAGTGCTGGCTTGACAATATTGCACAGTCCCATCCCAAACTGCATCCAGTTCTCAACTATTCTCTGCCTTCAGTCCAATAGGAGAGTCATATTTATTTCCTTGGCTCTGCTGTGTTAATGAAAAAGCCACTTAACAAAACAAATAGAAGGAAGGACATTTGCAACCAATTATGGTATTGCTGATCAGTCACATTGTGCTGGAAATTACACACTGAAGTTCAGCCCAGGCAGCTGATCAATGACCTGGTAGCTTGGCACTGGTGCACACTATCAACTTAATAAATCCATGTAATTTCAGTCCCTGTGCCAGAATATATATGTGCAGTCAATATGGCATCAATATTATATAAAGATGGTTCAAAGTAATTGCCCAAACACTGTGCTCTCTTATCTGCTGTGCAACCCCGTGGGTGCTCCAGCAGGCTGGGTGGAATTTGGCTACCTATTCCTCAAAGAGATCCCTGGGCATCACTTAAAATGATGCTTTTAAAGGTTGGTTGGGGTTTTTTTTTTTGTTCAACCACAAGGGAAGTCAGCACTGCAGGGTATCATTCAGGGTTGACCAAATTGGCAGGCAGCTCTCTGCTTCTGGGAGGGCTCGGTGTGCACGGCGGGTCATGGTACGGGTGGGAGGAATGGGAGGAGTGGGGTTTCTCCTCAGTGGCAGATGCCCATCTTGGCTGGCTCTTGCTTGGCTTCCCCTTCTTAATTAGCTGTGACATTTCAGCTGTCGTAATATGGGTTTGGTTTAGAAGTTAAGGCTGAAATCACCGGGGTTTGCTGCAAAGTTTGGTTTAAGGGCAGGGAAAGGAGGCTGCTTCTGTCTGGCAGCTTTGAGATGGGCTGGACCTTGGAAACACGGGAGCTTCTGGGCATGCTGGTGGCCATTTGCTCCCACACGTGATAGCACCAGTCTCAGTGCTCTCTGATCCTGTGCTTCACTCTACAAAGAACCCTAGAAACTGCATAGTTTGTACTTATCAAAAAAGGCAGTTTTATATAACTCTTTAGAAACAGCTTTTTAAGGGTAGCTGGACACTGCAGACATCCTAATTGCATTTTTAAATGTCCCAGCCTCTCCAGCCAAGTGACACACTCAGCTCTCCACCTCTAGCATTTCACACCCAGGATTTTACCTGGAGCCACAGCAATAGCCACTCTGGCACATGCTCCAAGCCTCTCACTTGGCCATGGCCTCAGCCTTTCTGGGAATATACCCCATCCTTTTCCACCTGCTGTTTGTCCCAGAGCCTGACAACAGGAAAAGGGACATTTGGGCACTACGGACCCCTCTTGAGTCACTTTGGTTGTGTCCTCTCACCTGAGCTGCAGTTTTCAGATGCATCATGTGCTGCAGCCACTGGGAATACTTGCAAGAGATTTCTATATCATTCCTCTGGGCTTAATTCTTATTAATTCAATATATTACTATATAAAGGATATTTTAACTGTAATATTGATTAATTAATCATCAAAGAATCATGTTAGGCTGCTTTGGATTGGAAAGGACCTTAAAGCCCATCCAGTTCCACCCCCTGCCCTGGGCAGGGACACCTCCCACTATCCCAAGTTGCTCCAAGCCCCGTCCAACCTGGCCTCGGACACTTCCAGGGATGGGGTAGGAGAAGGCAAGGAGCTTTTATAAGCAACCTGTGTCAGTGTCTCACCACCCTCACAGGGGAGAATTTCTTCCTGATATCCAGTCTAGCCCTGCCCTCTGTCAGTTTGAAGCCATTCCTCCTTGTCCTGCCACTCCAGATCCCTGTCCAGGCAGTCTGATCTCCTTCCCCCCTTCATTCTGTGCCAGTGACCATTGCAGTCCCCTGGTGGTCCCCAGCTCTGCTGTGCCTCCTCCAGGGAGTGCCCTGTTATCAGTATGTGTTTGTATTCTGGGAGCTTGGACAGGGAATTGAGCCAGGGCTCTGCTGGGTGCTCTGCACAAGCTGGGGGGGGAAGGCAATCCCTGACCTGAGGATTTTATGTTCTGCAGGCACCAATAACCATGGGGATACAGCACATGCACATTCTATATATATATATATGTATATATGGCAGTGATCTTTCTTTGGTAGTGTAATTGGGTTTGGCTAAAGCTTAGCTGAGAGCACAGGTAGGGAGCAGGGAAAGGAGGGAAGAAAATCCTGCTTCATCTGTTGCTCAGCCACAGTCAAAGCTGAATTTGGCTGTTTTTCAGGCAGGAGTGAGTTGTGAGGATAGTTTTGAAGGAGGAGGGAGGAGTGGCTGTTCAGATTGTATCGGGAAGGTTTTCCCAGGCTCTAAAGAAAACTGGACAGAAGGCGAGTCTGTGCTTTGGGAAGGAGCTGACAGATGGATTATAGAGGCTGGTGAGGCAAAGGTTGTGGGTTATTGGTTCAACCAGGTAAGAGGAGATGTGGAAAGGTAATAGGAATAAAGAGGAGAAGGCAAGAAGCTTGTAAATTATGTAAAAGAAGGACTTGTATGGATGTGGTCTTGAGGGGAGCTGCTAAAACTGAAGATGGCAACAGCTGATGGAAGAAGAGGGAGGCTTGGAGGAGATAATTTAAAAAATGGTTTAGAGATGATAAAAAGAGAAACTTTGGGATGTGATTCCAAAGAAATCCAGCCTGGTATCACCTGAATGAGAAGGAAAGGGGGAAAGAGGGAGGGTGGCAGGAAACCACCTATTCTTAGTGGGAGGGGTGGAAAGCGGTGGGTGAGCTGCCCTGTACAGCTCTTGCAGCCTCTGAGTTATTTCAGTATTCTGCCAGTTTAATTTTTGAGTAATGGATTATTTTGGTATCATTACTGATCGTGGTAACTGCCCCAGTGTCACCAGAGGTCAGTGGCTGTGAGTGTGCCCTGGCTGCACAATCAGCCTGGTTCTTCCTCACACGACATCAGCTTCACACAAACTTGGTTTCTCCTGCTGTTTCCAGAAGTCCAGAGCAGTAAAATACTCTGAGAAAACTCTGCCTTGTGGTGCCTTCGCCTTTCTAACTCTGGCCATCAGTCAAATGAAAAAATGGCAGTGGTCTGTGGAAAAGAGCAAAATAATTGAAAAATAGGTTTCTTACTTATATTCTTCCAAACCACCAGAGCAGTTTACCCATTCCTGGGAAAAGGCGCAATCAAGCAATGTTTCCCTTAATGCCAGAATACTGAATAGTGCTTAAAGGAATCTTTCAAAGAAGACAAATATATATTTGTCCTGTCAAATGTGGAAATAATCAGCTTTTTCTTTCTCTTACCCTAAATATTTACCTCTAGAAATGTTAAGTGTGTTTGTTTTCCCTCGGTAGTTTGCTTGGTTGGGAAAAAAAGAAAATATTGACTTTTGTTTGTCTGTTTTTCATGTTGGAGTACAAAATCAGGATGCAGAACAGCTGGATGTGGGTTGGGGGATTTATCAATTGCACTTGGAGGGCATCATATCCCAGTGTGGTATGATGGGAAGAAGGTAAGAAATCTTGGATCCAGCAGTGTCAGTAGCAATATTTCCTTCAGTTTTAATTACCTTTACTAGTTTGGAATAATAGAATAATTCATGCTCTTTTAAGAGCAAATGATTTCTCCAAAATAAGTGACGACTTAGTGACCCTCTTCAAATAGGATGACACCTTGCTCTATTTGAGTTCTCAACCCCACCGATCTCTCAGCAGTGATTTCTCCCTGGAGAAACCTTCACCACAGCTTTGGCTTGGGATTTGCTTCGGTTTCCATGGGGAGATCCTGAAGTGCAGCCGGGGTGGGCTGGGGAGGGTGTGGATCCCCCCTGAGCTCCCGTGGCCTTGCTGAGCAGGGAGCAGCTCTGGGTGCTTGAGGCATCTCCTCCTGTGGGCTGTCCCCGAGGGAGCTGCGCTGCCAGGAGCATTCCTGAGGCTCTCAGCAGGTTCTGTACCTGCACCCTGTGCTGTGACAGCCACGGATTCCTCTCAGCACAAGGCTGGGGGGGCAGCGGGGATGGAGGTGAAGTGATGCAGCCCCGCTCTGGTACCCAGCAAAAGATGCAGCCCCACGCTGGTACCCAGCAAAAGAGGCAGCCCCGCTCTGGTACCCAGCAAAAGAGGCAGCCCCACGCTGGTACCCAGCAAAAGAGGCAGCCCCGCTCTGGTACCCAGCAAAAGAGGCAGCTCCTGATGCTCTCACGTGGCAAGTGAACCCGCAGAGCTGCAGGAGGACTGAAACACAGCCCCACACAGAGCCCTGGGGCTGTCCCCGCTCTCAGGTGGCACACACACACACACACACGGGCACCTCCAGCAGCCTCAACTGCAGCTCCTCGCTCTGCTCTCCCAGGCACGGGAGCACATTTGCATAAGGAGCGACTCGTGAGTAATACCTGCCTCTGCAGACAGCAAATCCTGCAAGTATTTTGTGGTAAACCTTGGGCAGGGAGGATGCACTTTGCTCTGAAAGTGGGGTATGGAAGCCTCTGTGGCAGCGCCTGAGCCCAATCCCCTGCACAAGCAAGAGTTTATTATCAGGAGAACTGATCTCCAAGAGCATTTAATGCCCTGCCCGCACGGGAGGAGCCAGCACACGCTGCAGCCTCGCAGCCCTTTGCTGAGTAGCTCAGCCTTACCCCAGCAACGCTGCTGTTAATGGCAATACAGGTGGATTTAAGGGATTTACCTGTTTCAGTGTCTTGTTCAAGTGGGTTCAGGGTGGCACACCATGAAAATAACCACCTGAGATGGCTGTGTTTGCCCAACTCCTAAGCTACAGGTGTGCAGTGGCAGACTCGTGCCTGTCAGCACAGAACCAGGTCTAAGAATTAGCTCGATTTGCACCTTGCCTATCTGTCTGGAGATAAGAGTGTTACCTCAGAGCCAGGCAGTGGATATTGCTGATAGACTGAGCCTGGGTGCTGGGTTACTCCTGACTTTGACCTTGGCCACTTATAGCACTGGAGCAAAATTTTGTGTGCTTCTGTTTGCTCACATGGAGATAAGGACAGTGGTCTCTGGATTAAAAGTGTCATTAAGGAGGCACATTATGATTATAATTATTATTTTACAAGCTGAACAGTGTGCAGAAGCTGGCAGTGCTGCTGCTGAGCTTCCTCAAGGAGTGCGTGCCTCTGCAAAAGGGTAGAGGAAACTGCATGGGAGGATTTTCTCCTACATAAGCTGAGGAAACGGATTATCTGTGAAACAGCCAACAGTTTTTATTTACTGTGAAAATCTGAGTCTCACTCGCAATTTCCCATCAAGATAAAATGCAGGCATTTGGTTAAAATGGCAACTTAATGCTCCAGAGGTTTAATTACCACCACTCTATAATCAAAATCAACACAGAGTGCAGGCTGTAGCTCCCAACTCCAACAAGAAATGCAGCTCCCCACAAAGCAGTCAATAAAAAGAAGATATATAGCATGTGCTTGGATTTTGTGGTCCTTCCCACAGCTGAACTTGCAAATCTGCTATTGCTAATGGTTTTCTTTCAAACCTCAGGTTCTCCCTTGGCTTTTATCAAACTCCAGAGCTCCTTATTTCTACATTTTAACTTTGTGTGTAATACCCATATACATGGCACTGAATTAAGGGAGTTCCCAGTGCTGGGAGCTAAATCTCCACTTTTTTTCCCTGTATCAACAGAAAGCACTGAGCTACTTTCAACAGTGATTGTTGAAACTTTGCAAGGGCCTTGGCTGGAAGAAGTGTCCAGAAGGCAGGTATGTTTGCTGGGCTGTGGCTGGTGTGATCTCTGGCATGGATCTCCATAGATAAAATGATTGATCCTCCTCCACTGCAGCTCCTGGTGCTTTTCTTTAATGACTTCAGGACTTGTCTGATCACAGGACCAACCTGGGTCTTCCTTGGTACGGTTTTCCCTCTGCAAGGTAAGATTTCTTTTCTGCAGTGCATTTTCTGCATGAGGTTTGTTGTGCTGCCCCAGCTGTTGATCCCTGTGAAAATTGCACATGCTCTGTGTTTCACTCATTCCTTTGCAAGTTGGGTTTTTAGTGAGCAAAGCCTTTACCTGTCTTGCAGCTACAAAGCACAGGTACTGTCAGCAGTGTGGTCCTCTGCCTTCTGAAGGGTTGAGCCCTGGCTTTACATCCTGGGATTCTCCCAGATGCTGCAGTGGCAACCACAGAAGTTCCTCTCAAAAAAAACCCCACTTTGCTATGATTTCTGCTCTTTCTAAGGAAGGGTTAAGTTTCCTTCTCATCACCAGCCCCCCATAAAAAGTAGCACATTTTGTATCCTGCCCCTAGTGACTTGTGGAAACAAGAGATACCCTATTAGCAATCCTTGTCCAAACACAGTGTCGGCCTGGTTAGTGCCAGCACTTTCCATCCAGCACTAGTATTTGTTTTTCCATGCTCTTAATCTTAGAAATTGAATCGAGTCTGATAAAAGTGACTTCCTGAATATTGCATAACAGTTTACGTCTGTCAGGAGGGAAGACAAACAGACCTGACCTTGAACTTGGAAAGTTTCCTCCCAGCAGGTAAGAGCTTCCAAAAGTCTGGGCTGGGGCTCCTGTTCTCCTTGCTGTCCCAGGGCAGCAGTGAGGCTTCCCTGGCAGCCATCCTCTCTGCACAAAAAAAAAAAAAGCTCTGGAAAATGCTTTGGATCCTCCTCTGGGGACCTGAGAATCCCCCGGAAAGAGCTGCAGCAGGAAGGCAGCTTCATGTTCTTGCTCCGAAAAGGAGGCAGTGGAGAAATCCTGTCCATATCTGGCAGGGTTTAGCCTCCAGGGATTAATTAAAGGCTTTTTCAGTTTTTCTTTCAAACCTCACAACATTCATCCCCGCCTCACTGAATAGGGAAAAGGGAGAGGCATT
>JAWWMP010000028.1:8547613-8580935 GCA_035047865.1 Dendrocincla tyrannina
AAGCTGTGGCTGCCCCTGGATCCCTGGGAGTGTCCAAGGCCAGGTTGGATGGGGCTTGGAGCACCCTGGGCTAGTGGAAGGTGCCCCTGCCATGGCAGAGGGTGAGACTGTATGATTTTTGGGGTCCCTTCCAACCCAAACTCTCCCATTTTGAACTTCCTGACCTGTTGCATCCAACCAGCACTACGCCAAGAGCAAGACGGTGGCTCTGTCCCAGCTCTGGTGCTCAGAACTCCCTGGGCTCGTGCAGGATGCTTCACATTGCTGAGCTCCAGCAGCCCTGGGCTCGCTGTGCCAGCCTGGGGCTCTGCAGAGATCCCGCGCCCATCGCTGGGGCTGCTCCGGAATCCAGCAGGTCCCAGCAGGTCCCTTGGCGTGTTGCAGCACAGCAGCCCAAGCTCTGGAGAGGGCTGTGATAGGGAACAGCGTTGTCTGTCTTAGATGGTATCTCAGACTCGACATAGACGTGTAAAATGCCAGGCTGGATGTTTGCAGAGACTTGTCGAGCCAAGGGAAGCCGTGCCAATGCGAAACATTGGGGAAGAGCTTAAAAAGGCAGACAATGGTGTGTTTGCTTGCCGAGCTCGCCTACAGGATGCTTTCCCCCTTGACAGAGTTTTTTCAGCTGGTTGGTGGCTGTGGGGGAAAGGTGCAGCCCCTGCCAGCCCCATCCAGCCAGAGGTGCTGGGAGTGCTGCCTGGGACCCCTTCAGCCCCATCCCTCCCCAGCCCTGGGGGCTTCTCAGGGCCCCAGAGCTCAGCCCAGGACAGGGACATCACACTGTGGCCTGAGAGATACCTAGGATGTCAAAGTTTTTCATTGAACATTTAATTAGTAACTGCTCCTTATCAGTACTCCCTCCAGCCTTTTTTTCTCCTTCTCTGCTCATAAACGAGGTATTTTCTCCTGTTGCTTTGCAGCAAGGAGGGAGGATAGCAGTGCAGGTCATGCTCCTCCACTGTCTGGACCGTTCTGGATAATGCACACTAATTAAATGCAAAGTTTAATTGTTTTGTGTTGCATCCTGCTGGTCCTACCGTCCTCATCTCCATGCCTTCTTGGGTGATGAGATAGTGCTCATGGGGAGACAGGGTGTGGTGGGGGCTTAACTCTGCCTCTAACCCTTTGCAGAGAACCTTACTCCTGCTGCTGACAGATTTTTTCCTTCATTTTTCCCTTACCTGGAGTGACCTCATGTTGCATTTGTGCCCCCAGGATCTTTGTGTGCAGGTGAGAGGCAGGACTTTTGGGAGCAGTGTTCAGTGTGGCACCATTTCAGTGCTGCTGAGCTCCTGGCAGCAGCATCCCCCTCTAAAGGCAGCTGGGTATCCCACTGCTAAAGGTTGCTGCTCTCAAAAAGCCTCTCCTGGTTATTGACCTTATATTCCTGGTTGTCTCTGCAGAGCAAGCTCTGGTAAAGCATCTCTTCCACCTCTGTTAAAGATCCTTGTATGGGGGGAATAAAAGACCCACCTGAGACCTTGTGATTCTGCTAAACCCAACCAGGAAAAACCCCCTCATTTACCCTCAATTTCTGCCTTTTGGCTTCAGTTTTACAGTTCCATTTAATTGGCCTTAAAAGGGTCAGTTTTCAGTTTTAACAATTAAAGCATTGACTTCGTGTTGCCAGAGCTTGTCGGAGCCCTCGCTGCAGAGAAGCATCTTTGCAAAACTTGTCTCCTTGAACATTTAAACTGTCAGCCCCAATTATCCGCATTGCTTCAGCTGAATGGGTTTCCTTCCTCCCAGCCAGCAGCAATATTTTGTTACTGTCTCTGAAATGTAAACTGCATCCCGAGGTAGGAGCAGCCGTTTTCCGAGTCGTCGCTTTTCCCGTCGCCGTGCATTTGCCTCTTGAGCTGCGATCTGAAATGCTCAGCCCTTCGCAAAGCGCTCCCCCAAGGCGGGTGGGCGCCGGAGCTGCATCGGTGGCTTCGCCTTCATCCTCTGCCTCCTGCCTTGCAGAGAAGCCTGAGCTGGACGAGATCACCCTGGAGCGAGTGCTGGAGGAGCTGGAGACCATGTGCTACGAGAACATGAACATCGCCATCGAGACCGAGGAGGGCTTGGGCATCGAGTACGACGAGGACGTGGTGTGCGACGTGTGCCGCTCGCCCGAGGGGGAGGACGGCAACGAGATGGTGTTCTGTGACAAGTGCAACGTCTGCGTGCACCAGGTGAGCCCCCGGGGCAGGGCTTGGCTCTGCCCACCACGCTCTGGTACCCTCCTCTGCGTTCCTCCCATCCCTGCTGTCCCCCTGCCCCTGGGGTGCTGGAGGCTCCTGCTAAGCTTTCCTGATGGATTCCCAGGTGCCTCTGGTGGAGCAAGGACAGCGCTGGGGTCTTGGGTAGCTGGCAGTCAGCAAAGCTGCTGTTCTCACTTTCTTACCCCCAACCCTTTGGGAGTGCCCACAGAAATACACAGCCAGAGGCTGAATTTCTCCTTCCTCCTTGTTCTCTGGTCTCTGTGATCTTTTCTGTCCCCTCATCCATTACTGTGCTTGTTCCTCTTTCTTCACCCCATTTATTGAACTGCAGTGGCACCTTTAACACCCCGGGGTGGCCAGCACTGTGTGCAGGACTGGCTGGTGGCTGGGAGGGTTGTGGGGCTGCAGTCCTGCCCTCTCCAGAGGGGTGGGCTTGCACAGACCCCTCAGCCTCCTCCTCCTCTGCTTTATCTGGGGGGTGATAGGACCTTCCAGCTCCACCAGCGCTGTCTCACATCACAGGGTTTCTGTCCCAGCTTCCCTGCTCTAGGAGCGTGGGCTTTCATTTTATTTTGCTGCCTGGAGGAAAATAATTTTATTTTTAGAATTGAATGCAAATGCTTCAAGCCCTTGCTGGGGAGGTCTGTGGGCTCCTGCATTCGGGGAAACCTTGACAAGAAGGCAGCCAAGCCTCCTGGGTCCCATGTGGGCCAAGGAAGGTTTTATTGGTTGTGCTTCCAGGGGAAGCAGCGTGTGGTGCTGGGGTGGCAGCTCCTGGGCTTCACCCTCTGTGTGAAAGGGTTTGGGTTTTTTTAGTTCTAAAGAGAGCCATTTGCTCATCTTTTTGGGCAGCTTTTCCATCAGCGCTTCCTGGAGGTGGGAGAGCACTGGAGATATCTATAGTTGCGGGAGGTGGGTGTTTTGAATGGTTTCCATCAGTGAATCAGATTCCACAAAATACCGGAATGATTCAGGGCTGGCGTTGGGTTTTTTTTTGTGTTGGGTTCTTTTCTAACAAGCCCAAGTGGCAATGTCAGGCTGTGAGCTGGCATGTGCCACAGTAGGGACTCTGGGGGAGCTGTGGCACCCTGTGGGCTCTGCTTCCAGCAGCAGCCCCAGTGCTGCAGGAGGGGACACAGCGGGCTGGATTTCAAGGCTGCTGAAAGAGGGATTTTCCCTTGTTTTCAGGGAGCAGAGTCCAGCCCTAAGCCCTACGCCAGCCCATAAGCTGTCCATGATTTAATCTCTGCCCCAATTTACACCCTAAGCCACTAAATCCAGAGCCACAGTGCAGGGTGTTACATGGCATCGTGGCTCTTATCTAACCTGCCCTGTGCCTTTGCCAGCCCCACATCCAAAACCTGCTGGGGATTCTGCTTTCCTGTGGGCATGGGGGTGCTGGTGCCACAGGCTGCATCATCCCATCAGGAAGGGGCTCAGGACCACACGGTGGTGGGTTGCAGTGCCAGAAGGTATCCTTGTCATCATCTCATCTGCATAACACGAGCCACGAGGCTTGCTATTAATTAATTCCTAGGAAGCGTGGCTTTTAGAAAGCACATGCAGTCGTTGTTTTAAAATTGTCAGCGAGGTGGAATTGTACCCCCTGCTGCTAAATCACAGTTCAGTGCTCTGAGGGTGACAACGTCGCTCTTCTGTTTAGCATGGGAACGAGCCACCTCCAGCTTCCAGCCAGCGTGCCGTGGTCCTGTCATTACTGAATTCCCATTCCCTGCTGTGGGCACGTGGCTGAGCCCGCCCTCTCTTCCATGGGCCACACCAAGCTCGTCTATGGCTTGGCATCCTCCCTGTTCTTTTGGCACCCCCTTCCCGGTGATGTTGCACCCGTGACAGACACAGTGGTAAAAATAGCTGCTCTGCTCCTGTTCAGCTTTCCTCTGGCTCCATGTTCCCAGAGCACCTTTTACAGGGTGCTGGACTTGGGAGAGTTTGTTTAGCTGAAAGTGCACCTTGTTCCTAGAGCTGCCCCTTGCCCAGGACAGAGGCCCTGTAGTATTTGCTCCTAAGGAGCAAACTGCACCTTCAGCTGCTCTAAAACCACTGGGAATAAATAACCAAGAGCCAAGAATCTGCTAGAGATGGACACCTGATCGTAATTCCTGCTTTCCCCTGGATTTTGAGATGAGTCTGCCAGTTTACTCTCCTGGTAGTACATATCAGACTTATTCTTGCCTGGTACTAAATCACATGTTTTATAAAACTCTGTTCCAGAAATGATTTATCTGCCAGATTTGGAGGCGCTGCAAAACACACAATTAAGTCTCTCTGAACCATGTACACTTGCAGCAATAATGTTACCTCCCTTCATTCCTTGTCATGCCAATAATCTGTTAACAAAGTGGCTTTCTCCCCCTTGGAACTCACTGTCAGAGTCAATTGGTGATTTAGGGCAACCTAAAGTCATGTTATAAAGTCTGTTCTTGGCCAGTAAAGACTGAAGATGTGCTTTTCCCACGCTCACACATCTCTGTGTGCCCCCTGTGTCCCTGTCCCCCCTTGCAGCACCTTCACTCACGGTGACAATGCCCTGCAGCAGTAGCAGGATGAAAAGCTGTTCTTTTTGGGGGGAAACTTCAAGAAGTGGAGCTGACAAATGCCTGGGCTCAGTTTGCAGCCACCAGCCTTGGGGGGTCTGCGTCAGCACTGCCTGCTTGCCTTCTGCAGGGATGTCAGAGCAGCCAGATCTAGGATTAATTACATCTCCTCACTTTAAGTAGTGACAGAGCCCTGTGCCAGTGCCCGAGGCAGTGTGTGTCGCCCTCTGAAAACCCCTTAAGTGCAAGTTATCAGGACCTGCTGGTTAAAAACTGTCTAGTTTTAGTAGTAGCTGTTTAATATAAATTATGGTCGAAGTGGAAAGTATTTTATCATTATCATTATGTGATATGGCTTATCTCTTGGCTCTTCCCCAAGTACAGAAGAGAAATGTTTATGAAACACTTTGGCTTCCCCGCGCCCTGTGTTACCACAGCAGGTCAGGGAGCTCTGTGGGTGACCCAAGTCCTTCAGTTCTCATTCTCTTGGCTGTAGCCTTGTCTGTGCCCCCTTTAGATGTGTCATCCTTAAGATTTATCACCCTTTTTGGTTCCTGTTGTCTAATTTACATTCATGACTATTAGTTTCCCCTTTTTACCTTTCCGTAGTTATTTTTGCTTCCCCTTTGGGCTGTGCTGGGTCTATAAACCAGTGTGACCAACTTTCTCAATCATGGGCCTGTGGCTTTTCAGCCCTCAGTGCCCTCGGAGGATTTCTCTGCACAGCATTTCTTCTTCTCTGAGCTGTCTTGGGTTGGGAACAGGCAGGAGATGAGCAGGCAGGTGTCCAAACCGCAGAGCTGCCAGTGTGGGGGCTCTCATGGAGCAGCCTGGTTGCCCACTCCCAGCCTGGAATTCTTGATTAAACCCCAGAACACACTGGTCTGCCATGAGTACCCATGTGCAAACAGGGAAGGCAGCAGGGAAGGAAGAAGTCAACCTCTCTGTCTGTGTCTTTGGCGCCGCGTTGAGTCCGTTGTTTATTGGGATGCAGCGATGATAAGAAAGGTGGGAGTGACAGAGGAGGTGTGGGAGGATGCTCACCCTGGCTGCTCCCCCGTGTCTCCACAGGCGTGCTATGGCATCCTGAAGGTGCCCATCGGGAGCTGGCTGTGCCGCACCTGTGCCCTCGGAGTTCAGCCCAAGTGTCTGCTGTGCCCCAAGAGAGGGGGAGCGCTGAAGCCCACCCGGAGCGGGACGAAATGGGTCCACGTTAGCTGTGCCTTATGGATACCTGAAGTAAGATGTTCTGCAGCCTCCTCTGGACACGTGGACAGATACAGACCTGGTTTCTGTAATGGTCTAAAATAGCAAATGTAGTTTGGCTCGTCGAGCTGTGCCAGGGCGATGCTGGGCAGTCTTTGGGCTGTGTTTAATCAGCAGCCAAGGGGCGCCCTGGAAGGGTGGGCACAGAGCTGGGGGACAAGGACTCAGATTGGGGGGCATAGGTCTGGGCAGAGTAGAGCTGATTTCATGTGCCCCTCTGAGATACACTGCAACATCCAGATGGGGAATTAATTCAGAGGGAACAGCAACATAAATGTTCTCTTCTGTTTCATCCAGATATGTTTCTGTGTTTGGGGTTTTGGGTTTTTTTCCAAGAAATAATAAATACAATCCATCCCTCATTCAGACTGCCACAGCCACCCCCTTTGTAGGAGATGTGGGGTGGTAGCCAGTCTTTACAACTTGTCTTCTGTCTTGTGGCCAGGTTAGCATTGGATGTCCTGAAAAAATGGAACCCATTACGAAGATCTCACATATCCCAGCAAGCAGATGGGCTTTGTCCTGCAGCCTCTGCAAGGAGTGCACTGGGACATGTATTCAGGTATGTAACTTGGCACTGAGGAAACTCAGACCTCCAGGGTTGTGTCTGTATTAGCCACTGGAGATTCTCGGGATGCTGGAGGACAGGTCTGGCCAAGGCTGATTTCTGCTCTGAGTAAAACAAACAACAAGAGCCCATCAGGCATCATCAGATGTTGTTTGCAATCACTTAATGCATGGAGGGCTAGAAATCTAGATTAACTTTCCTTGCATAACATAGTGATGTCGCTGTAGTGACACTAATTACTGGGACTGCAAATGACCTTGGTTTGGATCAGGAGTTTCCAGCAGAAGAGCTTTGTGAGGCTGCCAGGAGAGTGAGATGCTCATGAGATACATAGCACGAGTATTTCACAAACCCCTGGGGTTTCAGTTTGGGGGATATCAGGGAACCCCAGGATTGGGTAGTCCTCACTAGCCTGCTGGCTTGGAAAAGGAAGTATTTACCATGTATTGCATTTCCACATTTTCTGTTTTGCCACACCTAAGCAAAGCACTGCAGACATCTGATTGCCTGCCCTCCCCAGCAGGATGAACAGACATCCTCTTTTCAGATGGAAAGCAGGATGGATGCTCTGGGCTTTCCTATTGCAAAAGTGGGACAGAGCTTCCCACCCCATGATCTCTCTGCTTGGGGAGCAAAGAGTAGGAGCTCCCACCCAAAATGCAGCACACTTGGTGTGAGAGCTTTGCTGAACCCCATGATTCCCCCTCCTTCCCCCTGCTTGGCCACTGTGGTGTCTCGGTGGTCCCTGGGGATGGGCTGGAGCATCTGCTGCTCCACAGTGCTGGTTGCTTTCATTGGCAGAGCAGGCAGTGAAGCAGCCTTGGTGTGCAGGGGGAAGTGGAATAGCCATAAAGCTTTGAAAAATGGAGAGAAGTCTGGGATATGTACCAATCCCAAGGGATCAGCTCCAGTACAGCAAGAGGAGCTGCACCAGGGAGGTTGGTGTTGGTGCCCACAGCAGTGGTGGTGGGGAACCAGGAGCAGCTGCCTGGTTGCAGAAGGACATCAGGGATAGGAGATCTGTAGGCTGCACAGTGTCTGTGCCATCGTTTTGGGTTTAATACTTTAAAGGGAGCTATTGGAGAGTAATCCGCATAGTTTGAAACGAAATCTCACAATACTTCTTTAAATCTGTAGCATTGACTCACTCCTTTTTTGATGGCTCTGGATGCTTATTCACCCTGCCAGATGGAGATACTGTGTCAGAATGGCAACTGCTTTCAAAGAACAGAGGGGCAGGGAAGGAGGCAAACAGGCTTGGCAGCATCAAAAAGAATTCAGCGTCTCTCAGGCTTCATCCTCTTAGTGCCAGCATGACATGGGAGCCATGAGATCCTGGGGACTGCATGGATTTGCATTAAAGGTCACCTGTGATGGAACAGGAGCCTTCTTGTCTCATGTGCCAGCAGTTCACAGTTTATAAGTCTTCATGAGATTGTCACTGGAGCATTTGCTGAGGCCACCCTGGCATGTGCAGGATGGTTTTGCTTCAAGGAAAAGAGGGAGAAGTGAAAAAAAGCAGGCAGTGCCTTTATTTAAGGATTTATGGGGCAAATTAACACCCATAGATAAATAAATATGCTCTGTACTCTTCAGTGCTACAGAGCTCTGTTTTGAAAGCTTATGTTTATGGAGCATATTTTATGCTAGTGCCTGTTTATACAGGTGTGATCTACCTTTGTCAGCATTTCAGGTTTGTGACCCAGCTCTGAAAGGAGGGGGTTGTTTTCTGCAAGAGCACTGGGGGTTGATTCTTGGCAGCAGGAATCAGGTGCTGCAGGTGGGCAGGTCTGGGGAAGGAAGGGCATTGCTTCCAGGAGGAGTTTTCCAAGTGGCCAGTGGGATCTGGGGTTTTGCAAAGGTGAAATCTGGGAGGCAGGCTGGAGGAGTGGAAGCCTGCCATCCCAGCAGGGCATGGCATGCTCAGAGGCAGCAGCACAGCTTAAGAAAACACCCACCTCAACCACATTTGCAGAGACAAATGTGAGAAATCTTTGCATGGGCACCCCTGTGTGCGGAGGTGTTTTTTACCCATCCAAATTTGTCCATCAAAAGGGAAACAAACCCAGGGGAGCCTGAGGAAGGGCTCTGCACTGCTCCCAGTGCCTCTGCCCTTGCTGCTCCCCTCTACCTCCCCCCTTGCTGTCTGTGCAGAGCTGGGAGCCCAGTGTAACTCGGCGTGGCCGTGGCTGAGCCAGAGCTCCCAGACACACTGCAGGGATGCAGTCCTGGAGACACCCCTCCCCTGACTCCTGTTAAGGGGAAGTCATTATTTCATGGTGGTTCT
The DNA here is from genome assembly GCA_035047865.1 of Dendrocincla tyrannina. NCBI lineage: Eukaryota > Metazoa > Chordata > Aves > Passeriformes > Dendrocolaptidae > Dendrocincla > Dendrocincla tyrannina. The sequence goes on from JAWWMP010000028.1 coordinate 8,556,497, forward strand.
TGTGGTCAGACATCAGGAGATGCCAGAGAGCTCAGTATGCAGCAGGAATTTTCTTGTTTGCATTGCTGAGGTGGAAAAGAGAGTGCCAGGAGCCAGGCTCTGGAGCAGCCCAAGTCCTGACCATGCTTTTTTGGAACCCAGTTCCCTCCTCCTCGCTTGTCAGAGCAACTGGAAGAGTTCACTGAGGCAGCATGGAATGCCAGGGCTCTGTTAGTTGCTGGCAGGCTTCTCCAAAGGGCACAGTCTTCGCTGTCATCGTCTTCCAGCTTTCTTTTTGTTGTTGTTTTTTGGAGGAAAAGCTCTCGACAGTGTTCTCTGCCACTCACTTGTCCATCATCGCTCCTCTGCCCACTGCCACCCGCTCCCCTTGAGCTGCTTGTGCCAGTGGTCCCCATCCACTGGGATAACTGGTGTGGTGGTTCCCAAAGCTGTCTTCTGGTTGTGCTGTAGCCCTGAAAGCACACAGGGTGACACCAGAGGAGGGGCAGTGTGTGTGCCCCGTGCTGCCCCCCTGCCACCCTCTGCCCCGTTTCCTCCGAGGGTGTCTGTGAGGCTGACATTGCCCATTTCAGCTGAGAGGCTCCACCACGATCCAGACCGTCTGTGGTCACGAAAAATCACATGGTAGCTTTGGAAGGATGCAGAAGTGTTGTCTCTGATGGCTTGGCCGGCGTTCAGCACCAGTAATTAATTTTCCCTTCCTGAGCTCCCCTCGCAGGTCTCTTGGAGGAGCCGCTTCCTTCCCCTTCAGCCCCGAAGTGCAGCAGAGCACCCCTGCAAGCTGCTCAACTTCGGTTTGAATTTCCTTGGCAACTAAAACGGTCCCTCTGTTTCTTCTCAGTAAGAGTGATTTGCGGACTAATTAACAGCCCACATTAATCTCTGGGGCAGTTTTCACCCTCTCTCTCTCTCTCTCGGAATTGTGTTTGGGAATGGATTTGCCTGGATAAGCAAAGTGTGCTGAAATGCTGGAGTGGAAGGTGCTGTGAGATAGCAAAGCACGATCGATGGCGGAGCAGGGGCTGTGCCAGTTTTTGAGGCTGGTTTGTTCTGCATGGCAGATCCGTCCCTGCCATCCAGAGTGGCTTTGTTCCAGCCATTCTGGGATGGATCAATATGCTTTTATCCTTAGTTTATCCAAGGTCCTTCAGTGGCTGTGGCCGACCAGGTACCTTTCTCTGTTGCTCAGCTGAGCTGCTTCATTATTTTCTGTTTGCATTTTGGGCATGGTTTCTTGACAAGTGCTGCTTGCCATCTGTCAGAGGAGAGATCCAGGACAGGCATCACTGGATTTGCTTTATTCCTAAGGTGGAATGATGGTCATTCCTGCTAGCAGGACATTGTCCTGGCAGAAGACATGGCCGTGTTTTTAGTGCTGTTTTTAGCCCTGGTGGCAGAAACAGCAGGGAAGGGACATCACTGCGTGTGCTTCAAAAGCCAGTGGGTGATACACTGACTGCCCTGAGTAAATCTGGAAGCTGCAAGTCGGGCTGGGCTCCCTCTTTTTGTGTCCCTCCTTCGGTGCCAGAAATAAACACTTGAGAACGGAGCTGGTGCTTCAGCCGAGTGGGAGGCTGTGACAGGGCTCATCCCATGGGATGGGCAGGGGGAAGGGTGGGCACCCACTGCCTGCTGTGGTGCTGGGTGCCCCAGGCTGGCACAGGCAGCACCAGTGGGTCCCTCGCAATGCCAGGTCCATGAGGCACTGGCAGCATAACAGAGGGAGCTCAGTTTTGCAAGTTACTAGCCATTTTCATGAACAATTTCAGGCTGAAATTAGGACCAAATGGCCATATTTAACAGAGTGTCAGAGTTCATATTCCACTTGCATGTGGTACATGCAGGAGTTAGTGCTCAGCATCACTGCTTGGAGCCATGCTGGTATAACCAGAGCTGCATCCAGCTCTTCCCCCTGGTCTTGGAGGCTTTGGAACAGGGCCTGGAGAGCCCTGGAAGTGGAGGACTTGGACAGTGCTTGCCTGTGCTTTTCTTGGCCCTGGCAGCTGTGTGAGCACCAGCAGATTCATTTAAAAAAAAGGAAAATATCTAAAAGCAGCAACATTGAAAGTTCCCACGTGGGTGCCTGAGCAGGATTCAGGGCTGATGGATGGGATGGAGATTAAAAGCTGTAAAAGTTCTGTTCCTCAACTACTGCCAGAGTATATTTATTTTTGTTTTTGAGAGTTAAGATGCAGTAAAGCTGGATGGTTTGTCATTAACACTCAGGAAATTTCATGTGCCTCTGCCTGGTCCTTCAGGCCACAAGTGCATCTTCATCCCCCACAAGAACAATTCTTCAATTAACTCTGAAATGGTGCCTACAGTTAATAGCCCACTTAAAATGTCTCATTATTGCAGTTTAACTGGTCATTAGCAGCTGGAATAGACTGATTGCTTATTGGTTATGGTTGAAATAATTACCTGACACTCTGAGCCATTAAAAAACAGTTGATGAGTAGAGGGGAGGAAGGTGCTGACCTGGACATGGGCACTGTGCTGGCTGGTGGGAGTTCCTCTGTAGGACACCAGCCTGAGGTTTGTTGCCTGTGGGATCCAAAGTAGTTTAAGCCTGAGGCAAGTTAGGGAAATCATTAAAAAATTGATCTGATACAAGTTTGACAACATTCTAGCCACTGTACAGGTTTTATAAAGTTCATTTCATGGTGTTTTCCTCTGATTGCCTTTTTTTTCTCTTAAATTGGAGCAAGTTAGAGGCTGTGTAATTTCCAGAGGAGGAGGAGGAATTTGCAGCACTTGTTGCTTCTTAGATCCCATGTTCACTCATAAACCTTGCCATGTTCTCTGTGCTCCCAATAAGAATGGCATATTGGCTTCAGATGTGGTAATGGAGGGAAGCAGCTTAAAGGTGAAATACAGAAGAGCATTTCTTCATCAGGAGAAACAAATTGACATTCTTGGAGCATCCTGTAGGCCGGTGCTGTTCTCTGGCTTTTGACATGTCTTGCTGGAAGAACCATTAGAAGCTCCTGGTTCTGGCAGGTGAGAGCTGAGATGGGCCTGTCACAGAGAAGGGTTAAGGAAGGTGAGGTGGGAAGGTTCCCACTGATACCTTTTGAGCCCTTGGGTTCTTCTGCACGGGTTGGGTCTTGAGTGTCTATGGCTGGGGCAGTACAGGTGTTCCTCCATGAGGAGTGTCCCTTGTGGAGCATCCATCCCTTCATGGCAGGTGTCGCCCAGATGGGTCTCCTGGGTTCGTGGTAAGCACTTGGTGCCCGTTGTGTGGGTCGGTGTCCCCCCAGCCTCGGTGCTTTGTCCTGGCCCTGAGCCCTGTGCTTGCCCCGCAGTGCTCCATGCCCGCCTGCGTCACCGCGTTCCACGTCACCTGCGCCTTCGACCACAACCTGGACATGCGGACTATCCTGGCAGACAACGACGAAGTCAAGTTCAAGTCCTTCTGCCTTGAGCACAGCACCGGTGCCACCAAGCTGCCCGAGGAGGCACGGACAGAGCCCGACCAAGCCCAGCTGGACTTGGAGAAGGTCACGCTGCGGAAGCAGAAGCTCCAGCAGCTGGAGGAGGACTTCTATGAACTCGTGAAGCCTTCGGAGGTGGCGGAAAACCTTGACTTAAGCGAATCGTTGGTGGATTTTGTCTACCAGTACTGGAAGCTAAAGAGGAAAGCGAACTCCAACAAACCGCTGCTGACACCAAAAACGGATGAAGTGGACAACTTGGCTCAGCAAGAGCAGGATGTTCTCTACCGACGCTTAAAGCTCTTCATGCACCTCAGGCAAGACCTGGAGAGGGTGAGTACAGCCTTTCCTCGGGTGGTGTACCCCGCGTGCTCCATCAGGGCTGCTGTAGCGTTGGTGACTATAGACAGCACAAGCCCTGTTTCCCCTGATTCGGTTTGACCCCCCTACCAGTTGTGTCCTTTCATCTTCATTCAGAAACATAACAGTGCCCAGTGTGTGTACATCACCATGGCCAAAACACTGACACTGATGGAGTAGCTCAGTGTTGGTCTCAGCTGGGGGTTCAGAGGAGCAAATGTGTGCAGGGAGAGGTGCCTCGGCAGGGCTGGGTGGATGGGAGGCAGATGATGCTGCAGTTTGTGTCCACTGTATCTAAACAGTCTGAAACCACAAAATTACCTTGTGTTGCCTCTCAGATGCTTTCCAGCAGCAAGGCACAGGAACACGTCATTATTTACTTCCATTAAATATCAAAGGCATGTGAAAGGCAGGAGAGAGAGCAGGGCCAGTGGGACTGGGCATTCCCTGCCCTGCCGCAGCCGAAAGTGGGACAGCTCCTGGGGGAGCTGCTGGCAGAGGCAGAGCCGTGCCAGAGGATGCAGACACCTGCACTCCCCGTGGTGCAGGGCATCCTTGAATGCTCCCATCCACAGGGGAGGGAGCAGCTTCTTGGGTGAGAGTGAGCACTGTTGGAGCAGCAGCACCCAGGTGGTGCCTGAGCTCCCCGGGCTGGGGGTGCTGCTGCATGTTGTTGCTGCTCTCTGTGGTCCTGGCTGCACCATTTTCAGCCCTGAAATCACAACCATTTCCACCAGGTTAATTGCTGAAAACACTAAAATCGATGTGATGCCCTCTAAAAGCCAACCCCAGGGTGGTGAAGGTGGTGGGGATGCTGCCCCTGCATGTCCTGAACCCTTTCTTCAAGCTGCTGTGGGTCTGTTCAGATTTGGGGAGAAAGGGCAGTGCAGGTGGGCACAATGTGTTCATGTCCAGGTGGGGTTTCAGCTCTGGACCAGCCCACCCTGGACCCTTGCTGCATCCACCTCCCAGGTGGATCCTGGAGCCCAAGAACCTTCTCCTTTCTAAAACCAATGGGATTTGAAGCTATTGATCCCTTTTCTGTGGTCCTGTCTGCCTTCATCCCTGTGGTCATTATTGCCATTGCTCTGCCAGTCTGTCCCTCCTCCATCCTTTATTCCTGCCTTTTCCCCATCATGTTTCCATCTCTGTCTTGGGCTGGTGCCACCATCAGTGGGGCTCCAGCACCAAGCTGTGGCAACAGGCTGCAGCTGCCCATCCGAGGGTGACAAGTTCAACTCCCTTTTCCCCCTCCTCTGCTTTGTATTGTAAATCTAAACCAGGCTGCTGTGCCTCCCACTGCTTCCCCTTGTTCCCAGCTTGGCTTTCCCAGCTGCAGTGAACCACTGTGCATCCCTGGGTGCCATGGTTTGCGCAAGGCAGCTTCTCTTTGATTTCTTTGTGTCAAAACTCGGTGTTTTACCAGATTTTTTGTTTTCCAGAGTTGCTTCCAGGCTTTTTTGGGCTGTGCCTGTCGGTGTTCAGCCTCTGCTTAGCAACTCCCTGCCAGGTTTCACTGCCTGGTCATGGAAGAGCTGTTTGTTTGTTCTGCTTCCAAGAGTGGAACAATAAACACCAGCTGGATCAAAGTCCAGTGCTCAGATGGGTGATAGAGATTTAAATCCAGTTGTTTCCAGTGCATCCCAGGTATCTGATCCTGCCTGGCAGTCTCGGTCACAGCCACCCTGTTTCACTTGCCAGTACTGAGGAATCAAGTCAAACTGGAGACAAGCTGCTTGGAGGGGTGGCTTTCAGAGGGTGTCCACAGGACATCACATTGGATTTTAGTGTTTTCAGCAGTTAGTCTGGTTGAAATGGTTGGGATTTCAGGGCTGACAGTGGTTGTGGAGGCAGAAGCAGCCGAGCAGATGACATGGGGACAGCCAGGGTGATGGTGTTTCCCTCTGCCATTTCTTCATCCCTGTCATTTCTGCACTTTACAGTGTCAGCAAAATCAGCCTATTGCCTAGGAATCTTAATACCTCCCCCCCATTTCCTTTCTGACCTTTTTAAACCATTTTTGCCTTTTTTAAAAGGTTTTTCTAAGGGCTGGGTGTTTAAATTAGCTTTAACTAAAAGCTGTAGTTTCCAGGCTTTCACACCAGCATCCAGGCTTGGCTTGGGGAAGCAGCACTGGGTGGTGTTGAGCTGTGTAAGTGTGGGTAAATACCAGCAGTCTCTAAGCAAAGCTAAAGTAATATTTTCTTCCAGGAATAACAAATCATAGAGAAGAGATACCACCAAACACTTGGAGATTCAGGTTGCCAGAGGCAGTTGTTTTCTTCATAAAGAAATTTTAGTTTGATGTTTTCTCCAATCTAGAAGGAAAAAAAGAGAATGTAGTAAAATACACCATATAGTTTGCTGCCTTAGTATTCACAGCCAGGGGATTCAGTGAAAAAAAAAAGAGCAGCCTTTTCTCCTGTATCCCTAAGCATTCCCAAATTATCCTCAGGTAAGAGCAGTGTCATTAGGGAATGGCTGCTCTTGTCCTTTTGCCCTCACAGCCTCTGGTGGCAGATGCCAGGTGAGCATGGGACAATGTCCTGGCTTGCTCTGTCACTGTGAGAGCCACAAAGGCTCCTGACCCCGTAGGGACAGTTCCCCAAGCCTGACATCTGCAGAGAGGGGTTTGAGGATGAGGAGGAAGTGAGGGCATCAGAGTCACACGTGAGTGTGGACGTACCCACACGTGTTCCTGCCCGTGCCTCCACTCAGGCCACCTCCTCCTTGCCTTATTGCAGGCAGCTTTGCTCTTTCAGAGCATCAGAAGGCCGAGTAAATGCTGTCAGATCCTGTTAGCTTCCATTAGCATTTTCTGTTCTGCAGCCAAAAGCCACCACTTCCTCCCCAAACCTCAGTGCCTGCCACAGTGCCAGAGCCTGGCAAAACCTGGTGACACTGCTCGAGGGGACCAGCTTTGGCCCTGCCTAAACCAGACACTGTGTCTTGTGTTTCTGTAGGTAAGGAATCTCTGTTACATGGTGACGAGACGGGAGAAAATGAAACACACCATTTGTAAACTGCAGGAGCAGATCTTCCATCTCCAGATGAAGCTCATTGAGAAGGATCTTTACCCAGGTCAGTACCACTTCCCAGAGCTTGTTCTTGCAGCCACTGTCCCTGCCATCCTCTGAAACCAAAGCTGGGTGCCCAAATTCCCCAACCCAAGGAAGCAAAAGCTGCCCTCTCCCCTCATGTGTTATTTTGGAACACATATGGTTCATATGTTGACTCAGCAACACACAGCAAAGCCAGACCCTGGGTGACCAAAGTACCAGAGCTCCTTGTTTTCACAGACCCCTCTTGATCCTCCTCTCCCCGGGAATCAGTCAGAAAGACCAAGCATTTGCTTAGGTGGGGATGCTGAGGCAGTGTGTGGTGCCTTTCGTGGAGCTGGAGCAGTTTGGGAGGAGATGGCAGATGTGGGCACGGGGCTGACCCGTGGCAGCTGGCTCCCTGGCACGGGCCAGCAGCCCCACTCTGGGCTCCTTGCAGGTGCCTTTGGCTCTGTCAGGAATCAAGGGTTAAGCTGCTGCTGGGGGGTCTCTTGTTCCAGGAGAGCAGCTCCTCTAGCTCTGGTCGGCTGCAGCTCTGCTTCACATACCCATCAGAGGAGCTCATGCTGCCGCATGCAAAGCCTCTGGCAACTTTTATTAAGGAACTGAAATAAAGTCGGTTTCCTTTTGTCCTACTTTTTTTGCCTTTTGCACAAGCAGTGCCGGAGCCCAGAGCTCCTGCTCCCTCCTCCTCCTTTCCCTTCAGTGGCAGGGCAGAGCAGACCCCATGGCTGCAGAACAGTTTTTCCAGCAGCAGCATCTGGCGCTTTGGCAGCCGCTTCCGACGGTTGTTGTGTTTGTGGCTTTGGGTTGTGTTTGAAACCATCACATGGTTGGGCTTTCTTCAGGAACTGTCTGGACTGAGCTTTCCTTGACAAAAGTCTCCTTTGACTGAAGTTTTGGAGGCTAAGGATGTGTATGTTGAGATGTCTGTGGCTCAGGCCCACGCAAATTGCTCTTGTTTGCCAAAGCCAGGCGGTGATGGGAACAGGGGTGGCTGGGACCCCGAGGTTTGCAGCAGGGAGATGTGTGTCCTGTAAATCCCAGTCCCTGTGACACTGTGTGTTGCCCTCTACATCCTCCCTGAACCAGCCTGAGCACTCACAAAACAGCGTTCCCAGCTGTTCACACCAACTGGAGACCCTGCTTTGCACATCCTTCCCTTGTCACCCTGGACATTGGTGCTGGGTGCTGCTCCTGGCAGTGCTCTGCTGGCTGGGCTGGTGAGCTGGGAGGTCCAGCTCAGGCATACAGATAGCAGACGGGAGGAACAAACTCAGATCCTGAAGACAGGTGCCATGCACTGTCACCACTGGGTCTCAGGGGCATCACAGGGGACCTCAGGATGCTCTTCACTTCAGCTGGGTGAACTCAGTTCATTTGCAACTCTCAGGAGACAGGCACAGGGTAGTGTATCAGGAATTTTTGAGGTCACCTCCCTTGCAAACAAGGTGTTAGATGACTGGAAATGCCCTTGGGGACCTGTGTTCCCCAAAACACCTTGGGCAATCTGACCAGCAGTGCATGGCCACCCTCTCTCTGCTCAGTGATGGGGTAGGAGCTGGCTGCTCCTTCCAGGGAGAGCTGGGGCGGGGGTGCCAGAGCCTCACCAGTGGGGTGTGGATACCAGCCAGTGATGGAGAGCTGTGCTGGGGCTCTGCTGATGGTGTTTGGGGTTGTCTGCATTGCCCAGTGATGGCACTGTGCAATTGCTCTTCCCTAAAATGTTGTGTGTCCTTGAGGAAAAGTACAGCTGCCTTTGCCATGGTGTTTGTTCTGCCTAAAGGTGAGTGCTCAGAGACAAACCCGCAGTGGGAGGATGGTCCAGCTGGGGATTGGTGTGCAGGGATCACTGCAGACCTTGTGGTGCAGATGCTCTTCTCTCCTGCCCCACCTGGCTCGTGTTTGGCTGTTCATTTTCCACTCTGAATGGACCGAGATGAGCTGCTTGTCTCTCCTTTGGGTTGAGCCTCAGTAGGGACTGACTTCTCTCTGGGACCCAGGTCCCGGGAGTCGCTGCTGCCAGAGAAAGGAACTAGCTGCAGGGATTTGGTCCTGGTGGTTTGGGCATCTGGGTCTTTCCCATGCCAGGGGGGCATCAGGGACCTGAATGCCTTTTGTCATCAGTCCACAGAGTCTCCTGGGCCTGGGAGGAGTTCCCTTCCCAGGTGATGGTACCTACAGCTACAGGTACTCAGCACCCAGTGGGAGCAAAGCTTTGGATAACTCACTGCTGCATTTTTCAGCATCACAAAGCACTTACTGGTTTGGAAGCAGGGGATGATTTCATCCTCCCCCACAGCTCGCAGGCAGGCTGCTCTCCACACCTGGGGCTCCTTGAGGAAAGGAAGAAGTCTCCATTGTTTCACCCGGATGAGGCCACTTTTAACTGCTGTTCCAGTAGCCATCGACCAGGATCTCTTGGGGTTGTTCCAAAGATGGTTTTGGCACAAAGGTTCTCTTGGACTGGCTCCCACATAAAACTCCGAACAGGAGGGGTTTATTTTTCCCGCTGTCAAATGATCATTTAAGCAGGAGATTCTTAATAAAATCAGTGAGAACTGCCCGTGTAAAATGAACCCTCCTCTCCACCCTGTATTTTTCTTGCACAGAGTGGAAAGTAAACACTGTCTGGCTTTGAAACACGGCTACTATTTTGACAGGTTCCTCTTCAGAAAGTGCTGCTCGGGTTTCTCTTCAGCCCTGTTGTGCTGTCTAAACAAAGTTAAGATTTCGATTTTGTGAGCGAAGTGAAAAATGTGTCTGCCTTCCTCCCGTTACTTGGCAGGAGCACAGCAAATACCAGCTTTGCCTTTGCTTTTCTTTCTTTCTACAAGTCCTTTGGTCAGGAGGGGTTCCTGGCTTGGCAAGCCCGGGACTGTAAATCCTCTGTTAATCCAGACTCGGGCAGGTGCAATGCATATTCCCTCCCCTGCTCACCCAGTACATTTCCACTGCCACAGCAAGGGGAGAGCTGAAGTTGTTACTCCCTCTGACCCATCCACTCCTTGGCCTCTCTGCCAAGTCTGTTGAGGATTTGCTGTTGGCTGACACAATAAACCGATTTCTTCCTTAAAATCATTGCTCAGCCTATGGGCCAGACTCTGAAAAAGTGCCTGTCTCGCCTCCACTTCCATCAGCCACCCACATTTTGGTTTAAGGGCAATATCCTTCCCCTTCTGAAAATTAGTAGAAGTTTTAGCACGGACTTTCTGGGGGGGAATGGCCTAACAAAGTAAGTAAAAACGGTTGCAAGTATTTTACTTGGCTGTGCAAGTTGTACTTTTATAGGGTATTTGTCCTGCTTACCCAAGAGGAGTAAATTCAGTAGAAGTTCAAAGCCATTTAGGAAATGATAATTTTTTAGGTGAATGTCTGCATAGCTAAGAGTTTGATCCCTGCTTTTTCCACAGGCAATCCTGGTCATCTTCCTACTTCATGTACTTAACTTCATTTTGGTGGGTTTTGTCCCCCCTGCACAGTTTGAGTGTGAGCGCCTACTGTTGCCAAAAGGTCATATCAAGATCAGGTGTCCAGGCAGGATTTGGGGTCACGCCCTTGTGGGTCCTCACCCCAGAGCCCTGGCCCAGGGGGGCACCTTGGTGGCTGCAGGGTGTCCAGCGAGTCCCCTGCCCTCAGTGGGGCTGCTCCTGTGGCCGTGCTGAGCTCCTCTCCAAGGCCCAACCCTCTTTTTTATGTAACCTACGGGATTCAGATTTTCTTAAAGACAGAGACCGTAGCCTACAGCTGGCCAAAATGTGGTTGTTGTTCCCCCTTTGGAGCTGTTTGCAGGGGTGCTCCAGGTCTGCACTCGTGGGGTGTCCCCAGGGGAATTTGGTCACCGCAGCGTCCCTGGTGCCTCATCTCACACGGCGTTTTCCTTTTCTTTCTAAACAATGCCAGAACAAACTGGGAAGAAGACAAAGGGTAAGAAAAGTGACCCAAGAAGGAAAGGAAGAGATGGTAGAAAAAGTAGTCCTGAGAAGACAGAGAAAAGGAAATCAGTCAACGAAACTGTATTGGGACAACTGGGTAAGTCTGATTTTATGGGCACAGAGTTGACCCGTGCCACTGGAGACTCCCTGTTTGGGTAGCAGGGTTTAAGACTCCCAGTCCCTGATCCCTCCTGCACGTACACAGTGGAGTTACACCTTCCATCTCTCCTTTGTGGGAATCAACCTGAATTATCCAGGTCCTGTGAGAGAGACTGGGTCCGAAATATGGTCCCTGGCGGGGCAGGGGATGTAAAATCCCCCCTGTAGCCCCAGGATTGGGAGAATGTGTTACAAAACCTGTGATGTGCTGCTGGAGTGTGATTTTGCTTTCCGGGTGATAAAATCAGACTTACCCAGGCCGGGGCAGAGCTGCTCCCCCGAGTCCTCTGCTGTGGCTTTCCATGGCATATGCTACCCATGGTCATGCTGGTTGTGCTGGCGGTCCAGGAGTTGGGCACAGAGCCCATCCATGTCTTGGATTTGCTCAGGGGGTGAGGAGATGCAGGCTGGCCCCGCAGATGCTTCGCCCACCTCCAGCTCGTCCTATGACCTACCACGCCTTAGCAGCAGGCAGGGCTGGGGGAGTAAAAATAGACAAACAAAAAGGTCTTTTTGGACAAGATCCTTGACAGCTGCATGTGGTTTTTACATGGAACTGGGTTCTTGTTTGACTTCCTCCTGCGCTGTCACCTCTGCCAGCAGAGGAAGGAGGTGATGAGTTCACGTGTGCTCAGCTGCCCCGCAGGTGCTCTGGGGTGCATTGGTCCTGTGGGGCTCTCAGGCAGTCTGAGGGTGCTGTAAAACCCTCCAGGGGGTACAGAGCATTTCTGTGAGAGGTCTGGGGGTCTGGGCCACCCTGCCTTGCTGGTTGGTTGTGGACGTGACTCACCCTGCCCGTGCTGCTGCTCTTTCCCTCTCTGTTGCTGGAGTGACTGTTTCAAAGGAAATCCAAGCTCAAACCTCATTTTTCCTCCATCCATAAAAGCAGCTCTGATGTTGAACCCGTGGGTTTCTGTCTCAGGGATGAAAACCGTGTGCCCTGTGCAGGTGTGCGCCTTTGCTAAGTGGACCCAGCCCAGCCCACAGTGCTCCCTCTTGCTCTCAGAGATCATTACTAGGAAGTTTTTCAGCTTTTTCCATTCCAGCTTTCATCTCTGCTCCTCCTCTTCAGTTTCCACACCTCTCGAGATGTTCTCAGACCTGCCCCCCATGCAGATTTAGCACTGGGCTCATCACCACGCTGGCTGCCTGGCTCTGGTGGTGGCCCCCGTGGTGGCCTGGTGGCAGCTGCGCCCTGGGGAACCTGTCACCCCTTGCCTGGGCACAAGCCCTGCTCTGTCACCAAATGTTTCAGTGTATACTTGGATTGTTTGTCTGCCACTTTTGCATGGGGATGTACTTTCTGTCTGTGCTGGGGTGGGATCATTGCTTGGCATCTTCACTGAAGAAGGGTGCTTGATTTGGATTCGGGGAGGTTCATGGAGTGTTGCACGTGAGGGACAGCTCAGGTTATCTGCTGTGACCTCAGTGAACTCTAAATTCAGCGTTAGTGCTGGAGTAATCCATCCTTTGTCCTGGTGTAGTGTTACAGTTGACCTTTAGGGTGTTTCCCGAGTGCCAGGGAGTCAGTGGCAATGATGGAGGACAAGTTGGCTGTCCCTGGCTTCTGAGACAGTCTCCCATTCCTGTTTTTTCCAGGCTTGTCAACCTCCTTCCCCATCGATGGGACCTTCTTCAACAGCTGGTTGGCGCAGTCGGTGCAGATCACGGCGGAGAACATGGCGATGAGCGAGTGGTCCCTCAACAACGCCCACCACGAGGACAGCACCCCCGGCCTCTCCGAGGAGCTCCTGCAGGACGAGGAGACCTTGCTGAGCTTCATGATGGACCATTCCCTCAGGTCGCCCTTCAGGCAGAGCGAGGCCGCAAAGAAAGTGAGGAGCAGAACGAGAACGAACACTAAGAAGAAGCTGCCGCGGAGCAGCCCCCCCTCTGGGGGCGGGGGGCACCCCGAGGGCCCCGAGCCCTGGACTAACAACGCCAGCAGCTTCCCGGATGACCCCACCAAGCCCTTCGCGCTGGATTCCAGACCCAGCAAGTCGGAGAAAGGGGCGGCCAAGGTCCTTGGTGACCGCAGAGGGACGGGCGAGGCCAAAAGGGCGGCCAAGAAGGGCTCTCTGCAGAAAGCCAGCGAGCCTCACGCCCCTGCCGGGACACGGGGCTGCGTCAGCAAGGACGAGGAGGAGGAGGAGGAGGATGAGGAGGAGGAGGAGGAGACGCCGCGCTGCGCTCAGCCGGAGCCCAGCCCCGCGGCCAAAGTGCCTGACTCCGTAGGTAGCCCCAAAACCATCGTGCGGTTCAAATTACCAAAGGAGAGCCGGGGCCCGCGGCGGTCGCAGCCCCCCAAGGGCGAGGGCGCCGGCGGGGCTGCCCTGCGGCGCTTCGACGCCGACACGGACGGCTACTTCTCCGACGCAGAGATGAGCGACTCGGACGGGGAGCCCCGCGGGGGCCGGGCACAGCGGGGCCAGCTGGACGGCGCGGCCGGCGAGGACATCGTCAGGATGAGCATCCTGGCGTCCTAACCCCTCCCTCCCACCTCAGCCCAGCTCCGACTGCCACGCCCGGTGTCCGCCTGGTGTCACGGCGAAGGGGGTTTTTAATATGTGTATATAGTTGGAAGTTTGGCACTGTTGTCTTTCTCTTCTCGATACGCCTGAGATGCAGCTTCAGCTTCACCGACATCGATGACTGTGCCAGCGCCTCCCCGGCTCCCTGCCAGACCCCTGCCCAGGGGCACGAGCTGGCACGACCCACGCCGAGGGTGGCAGGAGGGTGGAGGGTGCCCCGCGCTTCCTGCAGGGATGGCAGTTCAATTAACGGGCATTATTTAATGACGGGCAGGTTCCTGCCCCGGGACGGTTGCCCTCAGAGCAGGGAGCGAGCAGAGGGTCCGGCAGTGACCAGTGTGGGAGGGGAAACTCCTGCCCGTGTGTGCAGAGACGAGGAAGCAAAATAAGCGATACTAAAATAAATAATGACTAAAGCACAAAAAGCTTGTTGGGAGGAAAACGCTTGGGGTGGAAGAGAGCAATGTTGCATTTCTATTTTTAGGGAAAACAACCCCTCGGTCATTATTTTTCCTCTCACCTTTCCATCTGGTCGGGATCCGTCCAGGGGCCAGGATGCAGAATTTCTCCCCATGCCTGCCCCCATTGGGGTCATTAGCAAAACTGAAGTGATTTCCTCAGGTGAAGGGATCAGCTGGCAGCAGGCTGGGAAATGGAAACGGGGGGCAGGATGGAGGAGAAAAGCATCCTTTAAAACCACCGTGGGAGTCAGGGTTGCTGGAGCCCGGGAGGTTGAGCGATTTTTAATGCCCGTGCTCCTCTGTGGAGCTGCCGTGGTCCCACCATGCCAGGCTGGCACGTTTGAAGTCCCCTTTGCACACCAAAAGCACGGCCCCAAGGCCAAACGTGCCATCACCGAGGCGAAATGGCAACCTTTCCTACCAAACGCTACAGTGGAAATGGTGAATTTATTCCTCTCCATCCTTTGGGGTTTTGGTTGGTTTTTTTTTTTTATTCCTTAAATCCTGGTTACAAGCTGTTGACTCGTTGTGGAGGGGTGATTCACAGAAGCTGACATTATAAATATTACAATAATTTAATGCATAAAATGTCCCCAATAAGCCTTAAATGTTGTTTAAAAGCCCATGTTACCTATAAGTCAGGCGAATTTCCATGTTTGCACTTAATTGCACCATTACTTCGGTTTTGGCTTCAAAGGTCACAGTTAAGTCATGCTACGTGTTTTATTGGAGTGACCCCAGTGTGAGCTCAGGGAACAAAAAAAAAAAAAAAGGAATTCACTGAAACTTTTGTTGTTGTTGTTTTTTAAAAATAAAAAATGTTTAAAAAAAAAAAAAACTGAAAAAAAAAAGAAAAAAAAACACCACACCACAAAACCAACTCAAAACCTGGGACACTTCTGCAACCGGTTAAACCCATCACTAAACAAAAAAACCTTGCAATTGTCAAACCAATCAGTCAAAGAATTTTGTGGATGCCAAAGAAATATTTTGACAGTCAAGCAGCACAGCCAGAAACCGGAAACTTGTCACTATGAGAAATAAAATGGGAAGTTATTTAGCAACCAAGGACTCAAGACACACTCATCCCACACTGCTCGGCGTTAGTTCCAGGCTTGCTCCGAGGGATGCTGCTGCTCCGAGACCGCATCCTGCCCTTTTGGTTTCCGATGCTTTTTGCTCATTTCACTGTGAGCTTTCTTTTTGAAACTCTTGAGACTCTTTTCGATTGATGTTTTAGGGTAGGTCATCTTTATCAGCCTTCCAAAGTCCTTATTCTTGGTAAAATTGCAGCACAGCTCAGCGGTGACAGCCCGGCTGATCCCAGGCACGGCGAGCGGCGGCGGCGCCGGGTGGGATGCCCAGCCCTGCCTGAGCCCAACACTCACCTGGCTGAGACTGACTGTGCCTGGGGAGGAATCTTCCTCAGATGGGAAAAACGTGACACAAGTTATTAGTGGGGGGAAAAAAAAAAAGAATACAGAAAAACGGCAAAAAATCAACCAAACGAGAACCACCTTTGTTATAAATTAGCATAATCCATTGAGGTTGGAAATGAAAATCTGCTCATTAATTAAGGCTCAGTATGTTCAGATAATGTTAAATACAGTAAATAGGACTTAGTTTATCTTATCAGGCTTGCTAGCTTTAGCTCCAGTATCCTAGTATAAGAGTCATAACAATAATCAATATGCTGCCTTTTAATGAATCTTGCTTCCGTGTGCTTCACTCAATTATGGTTAAAAAAAAGCAATCCACAAATTTCACTGTACACAGCTCCATTCATCAGCTTCTGCACTACTTGTCTTCTCAGTACAGGAAAGCAAAAAGGGGGACACCATAAAGAACAACCAACCCTGCACCACCAGCACCGGGCAATAAACCAGTCTGAAACACTCCCAAAACGTCAGGCGGCGTGTTTTGCCATCAGGAGGTGGCATTTAGGTGGGGAAAGCTGAGGGGGCTGGTGGGGCACAGGGAGAAGAATGGGATGGTGGGAATAGGGAGGAGAAAAGGGGTTCTGGTGGGCCATGGGGCTGCAGCCACCCCCGAGCAGGGGAGTCTGGTGTTCTGGAGAGAAAATGCACAAGGAAAATATTTTTGATGTTCATGTAAATGTATTTTGAAATGAATAGAAAGAAAGGAAAAAAAAAAAGGTTTATTTTAGTAGAGAAGTATCTTTTAAGATGTATAAACTGCAGGAATCGATATTTGCACTGTAAGAGCACCTGTTTCCTTGGAGAAGCAGCAGCTGTTGGGATGAGGATGCAGAAGGCATCGTGGCCTGATGGAGCACAGCCCCACACCAGCCCCAGCCCCGATGGCTGTGGCAGTTTCCCGAGGACAGCTCCCATTCCACACTCCCATTTTCCCCACACCCATCTTTCATCCTTTTCCTTTTTGGGTTTTTTTTTGGCTTGCACCTGTTTTTTGGGGTTCGGGTGCCTGCTGTCCCGTGGAGCCCCCTGGGGTGGGATGCAGAACAGAGCTGGCAGGGATGCAGGATGCAGGAAGATGCTGCTGCAGGGCAGACCGGGATCTTTGGTTGTTCTTTAAGGAAATCCCCCCAGTTTGCACCATTCCACATACAAAACAACCCACTTCACATCAGTTACAGGAAACGATATGAATGTCACAGGAGGAGAAACCCTTCTGTTTTCTTTGTTTCAAAGAACGTGATGTGCCATTTGTTAATACAAAAGAGAAATATTGAAAATATATTGAAAAGAGCAATTTTAAATTATTTTTGGCTTATGTTGCAATATTTATTTTCTTGTATTAGAAATTCCTTTGTAGAGAAAAAATGTATTTTTCATTAATGCAAAAACCTATTTCTCCTTTTTGTACATTTTCCATGTTAGTTAATCCTTAAAGCAATATAATGTTATCAAACTCGTTCTGTGTGAGACTGTATTATGCATGCTATTTGTGTTGCCTTGGAATAGCTCTGTCTGCCATTATTTTCATCCTGTTTAGATACAGTGTATGCTTTAATACACATTGGGACCATGGCCCATTGCTTATGAAAAACCCCTTTGCATTCCTCAATGTGTTGGCAAATGCAGTCAATAAAGCAGTGTTTTCTGTGTACCTCGTGT
The DNA here is from genome assembly GCA_035047865.1 of Dendrocincla tyrannina. Classification (NCBI taxonomy): domain Eukaryota; kingdom Metazoa; phylum Chordata; class Aves; order Passeriformes; family Dendrocolaptidae; genus Dendrocincla; species Dendrocincla tyrannina. The sequence goes on from JAWWMP010000028.1 coordinate 8,573,534, forward strand.
TGTTGTAGCGAGCAACCTCACCCGGGGACAGGAGAGCTCAGTGGAGCATCCCAGGGATGCAGCTCTGGGGGGATGCAGGGCTGGGCCAGCCCTGCTGGTGCTCCCACTCTGCCTGTGAGTAGCAAATTTCCAAACTTCCCTTGCATTTCCACTTAACGTTTCCATTGCCAGCCCTTGGAAAACGCAGCTGGAGACATCTGTCACAGCTGGAAGGGCAAGCCCAAGCGAGAGGATGCTCACAGGGCCCCCCCATGCCTGAAAGTTTCTATAATTCAAGGTAACCACCTTTCTCGTGGAGATTTCAGTCTTGTTTTGCAGTTGGAGCAAACCCACAGGGGAAGAAGCCCTGCTGCAAGATGGGATGCTCAGAGGAAAAGCTTCTTGCACCAGGAGCTGCTGTAGCAGGCAGGGAAACACACTGCTAGATTTGCTATTCAAGGGAGAAAAAGCAAGCTGTGAAATCCAAAATACTCCAGCAATGTGTTGCTGTTTGTAAGACGCTCCTTGTTACCCTGCTGATACCAACCAGGAACCTGATCTAGTGGGTGGCATCCCTGCCCATGGAAGGGGGGTTGGAAGGAAATACCTCCAAGGTCCCTTCCAACCCAGACCCTTCTGTGATTCTGCCAGTGCTTGCTGGGCCTGCCCCTCCACCTGTGCAGCGTGGTGGGAGCACAGGGCTCTTCACACAGCTTTCAAAACTCGAATGGGATCCACATCATCCTGGGAACACTTGGCTGGCTTGGAGGCCACGGGCATGGGTTCTGCCTTGTTTCAGCAAATACCGGAGTCATCGAAGAATGGCTCTTTTTTTTCTGCCTTTTTGGCATTTCCTGGCATATTTTCCTTCTGTAAAATTGACCAAGTGCCCGAGCTGCTGAAGGAAAATGAGCTACTTAATAGACGTTCTTTGTTCAATTTATTAGCAAAGTGATTAATCGGGGAAATCACACAAAACCCATCCCTCTGAGATGGGTCTTCTGGGGGGTGAGGGGAAGAACAGGGACCTAAAACTACCATGGGCTTAAATTTTGCTCTTAAATAAAAAGGCAAAGGATCAGTTTATTGCAAACTAAGGATTTTATTACCGGGCTGTGTTATTGCTCGCAGCTCTCGAGGCACCCCAGTGATGAACTCCAACTCCTGGCAGGTCCCCAGAACCCCACGGTACAGGCACGGTGCCCACAGCATGAACCTGCCTGTCCTAAGCCAGTTCAAGAGTTCTCTTCTGTAATAAGTTCTTCCTGTTTTAGGCAGGGAAATATTAAAGAATTTGATTCCATAAGGCATGGAGTGAGGCCAGCCTGCCTGTCGCGGTTTAACCCCAACCAGCAACCCCTTCCCAGCTGCCAGAATGTCCAAGGAGATGATGCCCAGTCCAGACAGACCCTGCAGATCTGATTGTTATCCTTACATAGTGGCAACAATTTTGTCTCCAAAATATTTGAGGCTAATGGAAGAGCTTGTCAACTTCCTGGGAAGGTACAACCCTGGCTCTGGCACCTGTGTGAGACCAGAGGTGTCTGGGATGGTCTGGCTGGACGTGGCATGGGGAATGGAGCACAAATGCCTGCAAGGAAAAGAAGAGAGAATTTTGGGCAGCTAAAAAGACTGCATCACCTCTGTTTGTCCCCTCCACTTCCAGAGAGCCCCATTTCCAGGAGATAAAATAGCTGAGGTGACAACAACAGCAACTCACCAAGAACCGCTCAGCTCCTTATTTCTGACATCCTTCTGTTTAGACAAACACCTTCTAAACCCCCAGCTGGCTCTTGGAGGAACAAGGTGCATCAGGGAGCTCCACAAGGCCAGGACCCAAACTGGGGTTGCCAAACTGGGACAGCACCCACCATGCTCATCACCATCACCAGGAGAGCCACTGGCACTGGTCCCTGAGCCACCAGGGTCCCTGCTGGTTTTCCAGGCACCCAGCAGAGCAGGGACAGACAGACGTGAGGCACTGGGGCTCCACCAGCAGCACCACAGCCCAGCCTGAGAAATAATTCCCCAATAAAATTACAAAAAGCCATTCTTACTGAAAATACGTATTTATAGGCACTCAGAGCACATAGGGCTTCCCTCTGTTGCTCACTTGGGGTTTGCCTGCAGTGTCCTCATCACAGATGGTGCTGAACACCTCGATCTGGAGTGAGCAGCCAAAGAATCATTTCAATTTAATTGCAAAATAAATGTTAGGCTAGCCCCTATATGTTTTGCACAAGGATTGGAAGTGCCACCATAAATACTAATGGGGCAAATACACGCCAGTGTCAGTAAATCATCAGCAATGGATGTGGAAAGGAATTAATTTTCCTTCAGCTTATCCTGAAAGAAATGCAGCAAGACCTTGTTTTATTATTGTGTTTGATTAAGTGCTGGTGGTATAACATAATTTCCCCTAACCATTAAAACCGCTGGTGTACTTCTGCATAAACGCCTCTAATGTGATGAGAGCATATTTAATATTTACTCTTCCAAAGTTAATACATTTAGGGGAGACATTTTGTGCACTAAAAATAGTTCCTTGGCCTGGGATTTCCATGTAGGGCTGTGAAATGATGTGTCTGCTGTGATTGCAACAGATGAATAAGAAAAAAAACCCTCTAAAAAATAAACAAACCTATGACTAACCCACAAAACAAGGGAAAAATCCCACCGCAGCCAATGCCCGACCCTGACTGATCCAGAGGGTTTCACAAGGGCTGTCTCTGCCTTGACATCTTGCTCATCCCAAACTCCACCTGACAAACTCATTCCCTGTTCATGCACAAGTTAAAAACAGATTCCTGGAAGGTCCAACCAGCCCCTTTTTTCATAGAAGGTTTAACCAGGTGCCTTTTTTCGTGGAGGCTCGTCTTGGGGATGAGACGGGACTGGTGTTGCTTGCAGGCAGCTCTTTCTTCTCCTGTGGTGGCCCCACATTCTGGAGATCCACCATTCAGTCATGGTGGGAGGTGCTCACCCCCCAGCCAAGTTTTGGGGGCACGAGGTGAGTCCAGAACTTCACCTGTATCCATCCCTCATCCACGAGAGGGTTCTGTGGGAGCAGATCCTGGTCCTCACCTGCCATGGGGTACAAATCATGCAAACAGCAATATTATAGGGGAATATATAATATTATTGCTATATTATAGCAATATTTATAGGGGAATCAGGAGGAAGGAGGAATGTAGTTCCCTTCCAGAGCTGGGGGTGTTGTTTGTGCTGAGGGTGCCCTGAGAAATGAGCCCTGGGGGTGTCCATGAGCTCTGCTGGTGCGGGCAGCGGTGGGATGGAATTTTCCAGAGGGGTGGGATTTTGGCATTTCCCAAAGCATTGGGATTTTGGCATTTCCCAAAGCGTTGGGATGGTGTGCCCCAGCTAAACCCACTCTGCTGAGTGTCAGGCACAGTGTTTTCCCTCAGGAGTAGCTGCTGTGCATTCAGATGTAATAAAGATTCAAATCATTGACTGCCTGTGCTTGTATTTTAAGTGGTGCTTCATAATGCTGACACTGAGCAGGAGGAGAAAATGCAGAGGTTAAAATAGTGCCATTACACTTGCTCATTAGCAGTGAGCTCCAAAGGGTGGGATCAATGAAAGGGAGTTTTTCCTGGGAGACAGGCAGGTCAAAAAGCAAAATAACACATCTGCAGCCGGAACTGCTGGGAAGGTGATTCTCAGGAGGGAGACGCTGTGTTTGTTTAGGACCCTGGTGCTATCCATGTGGGAATGGACCTGCCATGTGTTCTGCCTCCAGCCAAGCATCTCCCCGTGCAGGCTGGAATGCAGCACCCTGCAAGAGAGAAAATTCCCTGCAGAAAACAAGGTACCAAAACCCCTTCCAAGAATGCTCAGCTAAAAATAGGTGTTTGTGCTATGGGATACCACAAATAACACTCACACTGCACAGAGGGACTGGCAGGAAGGGGATGAATTCCTGCCCTTAATAAGAAAGCAGGATCAATAAAGCACTTTTGGAAGAGGGAAATCAGCAATTTTTGCAGCTCCTGCTTTAAAATGACTACATTGAGGGGATAAAGCACAGCAGCAAGGATGCTCTTGGACAATGCATTCCCAAAAACAGAGGAGTTCTGGACACCCAGAGAGACCTGCATACAGACCTGGGGAGGGCCAGCCCCAGCCCCCCATGAAGGGCTCTGTTTGGAAAGACATGGGCAACGAGCTGGTTCCAATGAGGATTTTAAATCCAGCCCACAGAGAGCAGCTCTGGAGCAGCACAGGGCCAAGCAGCATCACTGTGTGGCCAGAGGCAGGTCAGGGACACACATCCTCTATGCCATGAGCATCACCTGCTTGGCACCAGCTCTTCTCTAGTAGCAAAAGGGCCCATGACTGACTTTTTAGGCTTTCTGAGTCACGAAGCACAGCCCAACCACAGGGCAGCAGCACATTTATTGGTGTGCAAGAGCAAGTTGTGTGCTGAGCCATGGAGACTTAGGTGAGTGCCTGCAAGCATCTCCCCAGTCCTATGTGCTAGACAACAGCTCCCAAACTGGCTCATACAAACACAGCAGGAGGAAGAAGGAGTGTGAATAGCCAAGCTCCAGGAGTGTGGGCTGGGAGCAGCGTGGGCACGGCATGGCACAGGCACAACCAGAGCCAAGGGTGTGCCAAGAGTGGCTGTGCCTCCCCCAGAGCACCAGCAGCCACAGCCCCCTCTCAGCATCCCACCAGCCCACCTGACAGGCATCTGCAGTGTTTTCCATCCCAAGCATTAGAAGGTGACAATGACTGAGATGTCACTGCTGCCCCTGGCTCACAGCTGCCTGTTGGAAAACACGACCTGAGATTTGAAACTCAGTGTGAACTCTCTGCTTCCTAATGGGGAACACAGGATACCAGTACTGCCTTATGAGACTGCTCACTGCCCTTTTTCTTATACTTTCATAGAATCCTTGGCTTAGCTAAGGATTCTCCCCTCCTGACAATGAAGTGGCCAGCACCTGCCTGAGCAAACAGAGCTACCTTACAACAGTAAGGGCTGAGTGGCTGGGGGAGCCAAGGGCAGTGCTGCCTGATAGCCAGAGAAAACACGGGGGGAACCTTGCAAAAATCCCATTTAATCTGATTTTCCAGTCTGAGGGTGGTGTTTGCTGGCTGCTGGAGAGCTGGGATGCCAGGGGCTGGCAGCACTGAACTTGTCATGCATTTACCAACACATTTTGCCATTTTGGTTTCTGTATGTATCAATGAAAGGGGTTTGTTGGAAATGAGGGAACCAGGAGAAAGGTTTGCTGGCTGGGGTTGTGTGGACCTGAAGGGCTGCACTGATGGGGTAAATAAGCAAGGAATTGGCGGCTCCTTGCTGAATGGCTGGAAAGAAACAGGAGTCAATTTTCAGCAGCAACTGAAATATCTCCCAGACTCAGCCATCAGCTAAACCCAGCTGGAATGAGCACGCACAGCCCTCTGAAGGGAAGCAGTAGCAGCAGGAATCTTGCTGACAAAACATCCCCATCCCCTTCTCTTTGCTTTGTGCCTTTGCCTTTCCCAGGGAGACGTGAGAGGCTGTGGCTGTGTCCCCTCATGGGACATGGCATTCGGAGCAGGGCTGTTCCCCCGGAGGATGCTCCCTCGAGCTGGTACAAGTGGAAACCCAACCACAGGCAGCAGTTTCATTTACATTTTGCTCTGAGAGTCTGACTCATCCCAGCCTGAAAGTCAGAACTAAACTCTTGGTGGGAGGATGGATGACACCTGAGACACTGAAACCCAGGGGAGGTTTGTCCCCACACCAGGAGCCGAGGGCAGTGGGGAGGCTGCTGGGGGCTGACACTGCCTGGCACCTCTGACAGTCACACCTCAGTGCCCAAGCCTGGCCTCCCACAGGTGCTGCAGCCCCTTTCAGGATGCTCTGAGCCCCAGTCTGAGCAAGAGGGCTGACAGCATCAGATCCTCCACAGAGGAATTCATTTTTCATTCTGTGACACCATCAAACATAAACCTAAAGAAAAGCTGGGACTGAAACACCACTGACCCCAGCCCAGCCCCGGCTCTGCTCCCCCATCCCTGGCCCAGGTTCCCCCAGCCCACATGCCGGTTTTGCCCCCACCTCCCCGAGCAGCAGGAGGGGATGCCCAGCTCCTGCTCTGGTGGGCACAATTATGACCCAAATTCTCAAGGCAGGGGACGTTGTAACTCCCTCCTAACCCAGACAAGGAGCCATGGTTCTGCCTGTCCCAGGCAGGGCTCAACCCCTGCCCTTCCATCCCCCAGGGCCATCATCTGCTCTCAGCACAGGTTTCAAAGAATTACAGAATAGTTTGAGTTGGAAGGGACCTTAGAGATCATTTGTCCCATCTAGTCCCCCTGCCATATGTCTTCCACTATCCCAGGTTGTTCCAAGCCCCATCCAACCTGGCCTTCCAGGGATCCAGGGGCAGCCACAACTTCTCTGCCCAACCTGTGCCAGGGCTTGCCCACCCTCACAGGGAACAATTTCTTCCTAACATCTAATGTAAATCTACCTTCCTTCAGCTTAAAGCCATTCCCATTCGTCCTGTCACTCCATGCCCTTGTAAAAAAATCCCTCTCCAGCCTTCTTGCAGCCCCTTTAGGCACTGGAAGGGTTTTGGCACCTTCACCTGGGGAAGGAGAGGAAAGCAAAGGCATCACTTGGCGACACTGAGAGCATCCTCCTCCCCCGAAACACATGAGTCATCCCCGCAGCATGAGCCGGGTTGAGGCTGAGCCGCAGGATCCCACACGCTGCTGGGGGAGCCAGCCAAAAAGAGCCCAAAACGAGCCCAAAACGAGCGCCTTTGGCTTCCCGGCAGCGCCGGCCCCTTCGTCCTTCCTTCCTCCCTCCGCCACCTCCCCAGCCACCGGCTCTGCTCGACAAGACGCTGCTTTTCAGAAGGCTGGGGTTTTTTTTGGGTTTTTTGCGGTCGATCTGGGCCAGCTGGCTGCAGGAACACAAAGCAGGGCTGATCCCCCCCGCCCTGACGCGGCTCTCCAGGCAGCTGGTGTTGGGTCTGATGCGCTGGAGAGACAGGGGCTTTGCTCCTGGAGAGCTTCCCTTTGCTGCTGCACACCCTCCCTGTGCTGGGGGCTGAGCATCCTCCCAGCACAGCAGCAGGGAGGGGGACAGGGACAGGGAGGGGGACAGGGACAGGGATGGGATGGAGACAGGGATAGGGACAGGGATGCGAACAGAGACAGGGACGGGGACAGCGGCAGGGATGGGGAGAGGAACAGGGGCAGGGGTGGGGACAGGGACAGGGATGGGATGGAGACAGGGATGGGGACAGGGACAGGGATGGGGACAGGGATGGGATGGGGACAGGGATGGGATGGAGACAGGGATGGGGACAGGGACAGGGATGGTGACAGGGATGGGATGGAGACAGGGATGGGGACAGGGACAGGGATGGGGACAGGGACAGGGATGGCAACAGGG
>JAWWMP010000028.1:8581035-8605442 GCA_035047865.1 Dendrocincla tyrannina
GGATGGGGACAGGGACAGGGATGGGGACAGGGACAGGGATGGGGACAGGGATGGGGACAGGGACAGGGATGGGGACAGGGACAGGGATGGGGACACGGACTCCCAAGGCACGCCAGGATGCTCATCACTGCCACGTCTTGAGCAGCACCCGCTTCCCTGTGCTCTGTGTGACCAGTGCTCTTTGTTTAATGATGGAAACACTGTGAAGATGTTACCACAACCATTTCATGGCTTCTCGAGCCTAATTTGATGGCAAAGTGGCACTCCAGGCCCACAGGCAGGTGATTACACTGCAGAGCACAACAAATGACACTGGGCTGTCCCCATGGGCCTGTCCTGGTGACCCACCACCCAGCAAGCTGGTGTGTGGGAGCTAGGCTGGACCTAGCAAAATAAATTCCTAACTAAATAAACCCCTCATAAAACAGCAACACTCAGCCTGCTGTGTGTAGCATTTGCCCCAGCTCCCCCAGACCAGCCACCTCTGGGATGGAGAGCAGAGGTGACCTGGAGGGACACTCAGCTGTGCGTGGAGGAGCAGCTTTTGTGGCAGCAGCACACGGGATTTGCTCTTTCCTGCAGGAATATGAGGCCCCAGCAAGGTCACTGGCAAAGGTGCTGATGATGAACACCCCTCTTGTGCATGTTCCAGCCTGGGCACTGCTGCCTCTGGGCAGGCGTCCCAGTGCCGGGGAAAGCATTTTTGGGAAGTGCAGTGCCACTGGGCCGGTCTGAGCTGCCACGTGGATCACAGGGAGTGCCTGCAGAGCAATTTCATGCCCTGGGGTAGCCCAGGAGCAGCTGGGGAAACTGTCCCACTGCCCGTGGTGGTGTGTGCTGTGCCCGTGGAGGGGCAGCTCTGTCACAGCTCCCAGCTTTGGCACTTTGAGTGAGCACCACATGAACCATTATTTCAGCAAACAGACCAGCAAACCACAGGGGAAGGGTGGGGAGACACTGAAATTTGTGTCAGGTTCTAACCCTGCTTGGCTGCACAGCTGCTTCTTCTCACGTGGTTAATGCCTAGAAATGGTGAAAATAAATATAAAGCAGCATTTGCTGCAGAGACAGAGCAGAATCCACCTGACAGAGCCCCCCATTTCAGCTGCCCAGGAGCTGCTGCATGCCTGGCTCAGAGTCAAAAAGCACTTGGAGATCTTTTTTGGATAAAGGCATGGACCACTTGAGCCAGAGGGAAATGGGTGTTTTCAAACAGAGCCTGAACATCTTCTGGAAGTAATTGCAGGAACTCAGTGTGTCAGAGCAGCAGGCACAGATGGAGGCTGGGAATAATACAGGCAGAATAAAAGAGCCCAGCCTGAGCAGGGGGGGGTTCTATTGAGTGTGATGCTTAAACTGTAAATGTCCCCCACCACCTGCAATCCCTCTCTCTGGCTTTTCCAACACACATGTGAACCCCAGTGGGGAATGTCTTTAAAACACAAACATGGCCTGACACCTGTTCTAACGTTTCCTACCCAGCTCCTGCTGAGAGAAAAACAACCAAACCAGGCCTGATGGCACCAACAACCCCCAAAAAGCAAACCTGTAGTGAAGCTGTTGGGTTAAAGAGCATCTCCTTACACAGCTCCCACCTGCAGGCACAGAAACTGCCCAGGCACCACAGCTGAGCATCCCACCAATGCCAGCATCCACAGTCACCTGGAATTAAAAAGGTTTCGACTCTTATAAAAGTATCTGACATGCATGCCTATCTTGAAATATCTATATATGAGTATCTATATAGATAGCTATCTATAGATAGATAGCTATAGATAGCTAGCTATATATAGTTCTTCATCTGCAGATACTCAAGATATCTTGAGTATCTATAGATGAAAAACTATATTCCTAGAATTTAAGGTTGAAAAATCCAGATCCACATGGGGAAAAGAGAGAGAGGCCTTACCTTGGGTCCTGAGTTGGACTCTATGGTCCTTCCAGCTCAGAATAGTCTGTGATTCTGTGTGGCATGAGACATCACCCAGGCTCAGCCACAGGGTGCTCACAGGGGGTCTCTGCACCCCGGTGGCAGATGCTCATCCTGGACAGGGACCACCCTCCAAACTCTACTTCCAAGGAAATATGATACTGGCAGCTGCCAAGAAGCTGGGGTATACACTGGTGGTTTGAATAGTGCCCTTGTGCAAATATTTCTGCTTTTTGCTGCTGTCCCCGGGTACTGGGAGCACTCCAGATAGGTGCTCAGCACCAGTGAGGATGATGAAGGCTGAGGGCATCCCCTTCCCCTCAGCCAGGCAGGGAACAGCCACTGCCTGTGCCATGCCCAAATTGGCATTTGATGCTGCAGCAGATGAAGAACCACTGTTCTCACAGCTGACTGACAGGGAGATCATTCTTTGGGAATTTCCTGAAGCAGGGAAGGTAAAAAGTCACCCAAATATGGGCAAAACATTGCAGGAGCCCAGATCCCTGCATGGCCTTTGCTGCCCAGGCAGGAGCCCTCTCCCTGACCCCCTGTGCCCCCCAGCATACCAGCTCCCACTCCCATCCCACAGTCTACTGGTTTCTAACCAAAAGGCCACTGCAAACTGGACCAGGATCACCAGCTCATTTTATGTTAGACACTAAACAGACATGAGATGATAACTTCAACTTAATTATATCATAATTAAGCCCTCATATTCTTGTCATCTGGAACTGTCAACGGCAGCCTGAGCTGAGCTGCTGCTCCTCTCCAAGAGCCGTCACTCAGTGCTTCTGAGAGGTGTCAAAATAGGGGTAATTTTGCCTGCAGAGCCAGCTCCTGGCTGTAAACAACTGGTTGTGCTTCACTCCAGAGCAGGGGCTGTGCAGATGGAAGGGTCCTGCTGGCCAGTGGTGTGGGATAATGCCCAGGGAGCACAGCAGCCTCTGTCCCCACGTCCCAGGGGTGGCACTGGCACTGCAGCCCCACATGGAATCACCTCCTCGCCTCGTGCGAGCCTGAGGTGTAAAACATACGTATTTAATCATGTTATTAGGGAAGTTAAATGTAAGGCAGCATGTCCTTTTCCTGACGGGACCAGACGGTGAGGCTGAGGATGGAAATGCAGGGAAGGTGCCTTTCCCCGAGGTGCAGCTGAGCACAGCACCCACTCCAGCACATGCTGGGAGCTGGATGGCTCTGCTGGGGGAGGCAGTGGGGGCACCAGGTCCTCTCTCAGCTCCTCTGCCCATCAGACCTGACCCTGCTCCCTCATAGCCCCAGGATATCCATACACAAACCCAGGCTTTCTCCTTCCCCTTTGGATGCCTCCCCTCTGGGCCAAGTCACAGAGCTCCCTGTGCATACAGGCACTACTGTAACTACCATTTTATTATTATTTAATCTTACTACACCACGTGCAGCTTGCAAGGTTTTATTTAGGATTGCTCTGCTCCTGTTAAAATTCCCGTCACCTTTGTGGTTTCCAAGTGACTCATTACCATTGCTCCAGCAACACCCCATCAGCTACTGGGCAGGTGGAGAAGAATATCTCATTCAATTAAAGCAGTGATTAATTTTTGCAGGAGAAGTACAATGACTTATAAGGAGGGTTTCCCTCACCCTTGGCTGGTGCACCTGCTCCTGAGCTTTTCTTTCTTCCTGCTTTAACAAATTCCCAACTAATCACCCTGGGAGGTTGCCCTGACTCATTGCCTCCTCCAAGCAAGTCCTGCCTCATGCTGCCTCCCAAGGAGCCCTCTGACCTCCCAGCCCTGCCTGCAGCCACTGTGGCTTTTGGCTGGTCCTTGTCAACACTGCTGATTTGTTTATGTGAGCCTGGCATGACACACAGGAAAATAAAAGGCAAACGAGGGAAAGAGTCACTGGAGTGTGCTTGGCATGTGGCACCACACTGCCCAGGATGTGCCAAGCACTTCTAGCAGGGACCCACAACCTAAAATGAATGCTAGTAGAAACACCAGGATGCTGATCTTCCTCCATCTGCTCCATCCTCAGAAGGGGATTGGCATGGGGGTGGTTTGGGGAGGGCTGGCTCACAGCTGAGCCCAGGGCAGCCACGGTGATCCTGCTGCAGGTGGAGATCCCAAGCCCTGGAGATCCTGAGATCCTGCTGCAGGTGGGCATCCCAAGCCCTGGAGATCCTGAGATCCTGAGATCCTGCTGCAGGTGGAGATCCCAAGCCCTGGAGATCCTGAGATCCTGCTGCAGGTGGAGATCCCAAGCCCTGGAGATCCTGAGCACCCCTTGGAGCTGGGGTTATCGTCACCATGGAGCAGATCATGCTCCTTGTGCTGCTGCAGCATCAGTAGCCACTTGTCCTGAGCCATCCCCGTGTCCCCAGCGTCCTGAGCCAGCTCTCCCAGTGACCCCACCTGCAGCTGACCCAGACAGCAGCCAGGCATCACCATGGCACAAAGAGGAGAGATCCCAACTGCAGGCAGAGGCTCCCAAAAGCAAATTTGAGCAAAGCTGCTTACATTTGCACCCACGTGCTTTTGCAAGGGAAAGCTGTTAACCACATAATTCTTACTGAGTTCTTTCTCTGACAAAATTGGTGCTCTTTGCCAGGCTGTGTTGGCCCCAAATAGGTGCCCATTTGCCCTTTCTTTGCCCCGAGTTTGACTTTGTGCTGTTTGACTTCCCGGAGCAGTTCAGGGAACAGCTGCAAAGGGTGTTTCGTTCCTTGAAAATAATCCGTTCTTCTTACACCAGCCCTGTGCACCAGTTCTGGAGATCATTGCACAACATCCTGAGCTCTTGAAAAACATCGATGTTGAGAGGTTAAAGATTTTAAAGCCTGCTGCCACCTATGGATGGAAGGAAAGCAGTGAGAGCAGGAATCCTCCCGGGACCACGCCTGACTGGAAGGAGAGTGGAGCTGTGGATGAAGCCCTTGGCAGTGAGGAGGTGCCAGCAAGACCCGACCTTTCTCCTTCTTCAGGCAATCCCAGCAAAGTGCAGGACACGAAAGGCTGAGGGAGGGTGGTGAGAGATTTGCTACCCATCATGTGAGTACATGTAGCACAAGGAAGGAAATCAGCCTGTTTTTTGCCTTGCTAGATTAATCCAATTACAGTGTTTTCATTGACAGACCGTGGCTTGCCCTCCCCTTTACCTGATGTAATTAAATCCTTAAAAAAAAATTGTGCATATTTGCATTCAGGTTGCTCAGGTGATAATTTCTGCAATAAACCTCTACAGAATACCTGAAATGGGTATTTGTGGGGCCGAGGAAACTACAGGGCAGCATATTCCACCCTCACTGCAGGAAACAGATATCTATAATGTTATAAATAATAACATGTCTATAATATGGATGTGCTATTGTTATAGCATCGTATGTAGCAGAGCTCTTGGTTCATGAAGAGGCTCTTTGGTCCATGGCAGGGACACTTCCTATGCCCAGAGCATCGTGCCAGACCTCACAGGGAGCCAGGCTGCCCTCTGCCCAACTGGACCAACCTTGAACGGGGCTGAGACGGGAGGGCAGGGAGCTCCAAGCAGCCAACTTACCACGGTTGGGTGTTACAGGAGACGTTGTTACACACATCATGCTCATACACATGGTATTCAGTGGGTTTTGCTCTGGTTACCCACCTGCACTCTCTGCAAGTGGAAAATGAGCTGAAAGCAGGCACAACTTAATCCCCTGATCTCAGGAATCCATCACCTTACTCTTCAGAAAAAGACTTAATACTTTCAGCACAGGGTTAAAGATGTCCTATTGCTTTATTCCTCTTCTTTTTGTAATTTCATCAGCTTCTTGAAAAACCTGTTTTTCTTTTATCCTGAGTCATTTCTAATGAAGAATCTATTGTTCTAAACTGTGACTCATCAGTTTGCATCACCACTCTCCAGACCCTGGGGGGTACAGGGGCTTGGAAGCAGGGAATGGCAGCCAGCCCTTATTTACCAATAAATAGGCACTTCATTGCTGCATTGACTCATCCTGGTTAAGCCTGGGTTTGTTCCTATTTCCAGCGGTGAACCTGGACTGATCACTCCTTTTGCTTTTTTAATCACCATTTAAGAAGAGCATCCATATGACCCATGATTTACTCATAACCTGTCTGCTGTTTCAATACAAATACTTGGAAGGAGAGACAAGTATCTAAATACCTGGAAATATCAAGTTTCCAGAAACTGCCATGATACAGAAAACACAACTGTTGGTTGCTGAGACACCTCTCAGACACTAGAACTCCCAGGGGAGGGGAGGCCACCATCCAAATTATCCTCCTCATTGAAGCTCTTACACAGATCCTAACTACATCTTTCTGAAACCTGAGTCAAAGGAGCTCTTTTGGAGCTGGAATCCCCTCAGACTCTCACAGATACATCATCGCTGCCCAGTGAACGCAGTTGTGTGAGGGATGAGCAAGTTTTGCACCAGCAAAGCCAAGCCTCGACTAACCCTCCATTCCCACCCAACATGCCCCAAACTCCAGCATGTGCCTTCATCTCCCTCCTGTGTAATGCAGCCTACAGGGCACATGTTGCAACTCTGCATCTAATCCCTTTAGCCTGTATGTCTGCATCTCCCCAGGAAATACTCTGCTCCCAGTCCTGGCCCTCAGAAAGTTTGTGGGGTTTTAATGCTGAGTTAAAAATCAGGTGAAGTGGAAAGAGCAGCTTTTCCCCACAAGCCTTCTACAGTACTGGGAAGGTTCTCAGTAGAAAACTGCCTGACAGGGAGGATCAGGATCTCACTGCTCTTTTTCCCTCCCTGGTTTTGCCCTCCCTCCTTGCATGACTTTTTCACCCAGTTCCCAGGACAGGCTCAGGTTTTCCTCCCACCTGCCAGGACTCACCTGCCTGCACAGGCAGACTGTGCCTGTCCCAACAAGCTCCTGCCCAGTGCAACCTGCCTGCCCAACCTCTCTGGCAACAGGCTGGATCCCAAGAGGCTGCCTGAGCCTCCCTCCTGCAGGGAGCTCCCTGATGCTGGACAAGGAGGTGCCACTCTAGGGCAGAACTGTGAATACTGGGGGAGGAATTAAGCACCTGGCGTGGGGAGCATCACTGACCTTTACAGCTGGGTGCTCAGAGCTGGAGCTGATGCAGAGCAGAGGTGCCAGGGACGGTGCCAGTGGCTGCAGGTGGGACACGTCCTGGAGGAGCAGCAGGGAAGGGCACAGGGTAGGACCAGCTCCTTCCCCACCACAGCCTTGGACGGTGCAGGGCATCACTGGCACCTTCAAATGAGTGCAGAAGCAAAGTATCCATGGCTCATTGCCCTCTTTTTTATCTTCTTTTGCAGTCCTGAGACATGCACTCTTAAATTTTGCAGAGAGGATCCAAGTCTCAGCCACACATCAGTTTTAAGGAGAATTTATTTCAAATTTAGAATGTACACGAGAAAACTTGCTTTTTGGTGATTTTTTTCCTAGCTGTTGTCTTTGAGAAGTGCTCTTATGTCCACAAGGTGTGTAGGATATTATTACAGAAACTCACAACACATTTCCTCTTACCTGGGTGGTTTCTCTGCAACATTACTTGAGCCTACTTTCCTTTCACTAAACATCTTCCAGCAGCACAATGCTCTGCAGTGAGTTCCAATTCACTTTGTAGTCCCGGAGAGGTGCAAGTCCAGTGCCAGTTGGCCAGGTCAGCCAAGGACTTCACCAGCCCCATCTCCATGGCATGTATTTCATAATTTCATGTTTACAGGAGACAGAAATAGACTCATCCCACAGTCACATGCATGAGGATCTGTTACACATTCTTTGCTGCAGTCAGACTTGCAGCAGCTCTGTTAACTCCAAGTAACCACAGAGACTGGAACTTATTGGGTTTTCCTTGTTTCTCCCAAAATAATAATGGCAAACAACATGTGTAAACCTTGTACTGATTCTCTCTTTCATTCTGCCTGACAACAGCTCTAAAAACACAAGCAGAATTTCTTCTTTCATAGAGGCCTCTTTACAAATTCCTTGCCCAGAATTTTAAGCATCAAAGTGTTGAAAAAAATCCCCCTCCAAAACAGCCTGGGAGAAACAGAATCATATTGTTTTTTAAACTTGAGAGGCAATTAAAAATACAGATTAGGAAACAAAAAGCTATTACAGAAGTGGTAATAGCAGATAGGAGGGCTAGAGGGCGACTGAAAAAATACTATAAATCAAAAAGAAGTTCTCTTTACAGACAGATTTTCAGGTACAAATGTCAAATCATCAGAACTTCCTTTTGGGGATGCTCAGTGGAGCTCCCCAGAGCCAGCTGTCACAGAGCAGTGAGTCACAGCAAGGGGATGGGACACACATCCTAAAAACATGCTCGAGTAAACCTCTCATTTTGTAGGAACACCCAACCTTCTTTACACCAATGCTAAAAGCATCTCCAATGCCAGAAACAAACAAGCTCTAAAAAAGGGAAAACTCCATTCCCAGCTCTGCCTCACTGCTGTTTGTCAGCAGCACGGAGCTCCAGCTGCCCTCCTGGAGCTGCACATCTGAATCCCACACTATCTCCTGTAATTAATTATTTGCCAGTAAGCAAAAGGTTTTAATTTTCTGTACTGCAAACTCCTGATATTTTTTATCCTTTAAAACCTTCTGTGAGCACAGACTTTCACGAAACGTCCTCTACAACTTCATGCTAATGCATCTCAGTAACAATATTTTGCACAGGTTCACATTAAGCCCCTTGTGTGTATATATATATATGTATGTATATATTTACATATTATAGATATATTACATACACACAGAGCAAGGAATAGAAGAGTTAAGTGGCACATACAGGAGTCTTCCTTTTACAGATTTGTTTGGCTTGAACCTAACCCAAAATCTGCTCTAAGAATGCAGAGAGGAAGCAGCATTTGGGCACTGGGGCTGGAACCAAGAGCCTGGGCTGAACTCAGAATGCACCTGAGTGCCAATGGGCAGGAGAGACCTTAAAGTATGGTTTAAGTTTTGTAGCTCATGCTTCTACTCTGCTCAGAAGTTAAGTGTGTTAAACAAGTGACCTCAGCTTTGTCCTTGGGGAACAGTCGACCAAGAACCAGCAGTTTTCAGTGACTTGGCAAACCCCAGCTTAATTGTGGGATACTGGAGAGATTTCAAAATACCCTGACAAATGCTGGCACCACCACAGCATGCCCAGGCTGGCTGAAACACGCTCCTCTCACTACCTGAGTTCTTTTTCCCCTTTGCTTGCACAAGCACCAGCCTTTCCAAACCCTGGGGTCAGCCCACACACTGGCTGTGGCACAACAGCATGAGGAGCCCTGTTCATAATTCCTTTCCCTCTGTACCTCGCTGGCAAGAGGATGTTTTTCAATCAAATTCATTTTCCCCTTCCTCCATTGCACAGTGGGAACTGGGTCAGGCATTTCCTAGTGATGCTCACAGGACGGGCAGGGCAGCCCCTGTCCCACCTCCCCAGCACTGACCTCCTTTAACCTAAACCAAATTCTGCCCTTCCTCTTCAGAGCCACATTTGCACTGAAAAGCAAAACCCTTTGCTCAGAACCGCCGTGTGCTACAAAACCTGAACTACCCCAGAGCCTCATCAGGGCAAGCTCAGGTTCTGCCCAGCTCAGCTTCCCCCTCGGCTGATGCCAGGGCCAGTCCCAGCCCTGCCCAGACACTTGTCACACTACACCCCTTGTCAACAAAGTGCTGTTCCCACCCCTGGGGTCAGGCACTCAAATATCACTAAGTGGCCAAGATCAGGTCTCCAACAGCTCATCCCTGCCCCAAGCTACTGCCAAGGCTTTGCTCCAGCTAGTGCTGCTCCCGGGAGCGCATCAAACCACTCTGACAGTGAAGCACCACCTTTGTGGGGGAAAGTCAAACCAAACAAATTCTTACTTGCCTGTGCCAATCTGGACCAAATACTGAAAGTTTGCCTTTACATCCTCCTTTTATGAGGAGAGCATTTACTTACATTGCACATTTAGGAAGGAGGATCCATGAACATGAGGTGACCCAAAATGCCATCGATCTACATACGGTTTGAGGAGAATCTCCATCAGTTTGCATGTGAGGGAGGCTTCTCCCACCTCACTAGTGCCCAGGTTAGGGAGGCACTGCTTCCTTCCAGGCTGCTGTGAGAGCTCCTCTTGGTCAGGCAGGGCCCAAGCATGACCTAATCCCTCCAGCCATCCCCTTCACCTCAGGGAAAACAGGGCAAGAGCCCTTCACCTCACTGGGATGATGAGGCAGCATTAGCAGGTTGAAAGCTTTGAGACACTGGAATGAAAGGTATCAAAGGCTCCAAAATATTACTGTGGAATTTCTTTCCATGATGCAACATGTGTAATAAGGAACAAGGTCATAAGAAAAACAAGGGATATGTTTTTTAACTATTATTTTACAACATCTGCTCACCAAATTTCTAATCCAGTTCAAATGCAGACAAGTAAGAAATAATTTGAAAAATGCAAACCATACGCTTAGGATTGGAAAACAGTCCTCTCTCAGAGTAGGTTAACTGACTTCCCCATGGGCTGTGTCAGGGCTGAGTTTATCAGTTTGATAAGCACTTGGTGGCAATCCCCACTCCACAGTCCCACCAAGAGTGCCAGTCCTAGAGGGCAGCTGCATTCTCAGGCAGCATCATTTGCCTGTCCGATCAGATCCTTCCATCTCATTTTAGAATTGCAACAAAGGAAATGATATTTTTTCCATGTTCAAAGAGTTTTCCAGGTAGAGGATTTGTTTCCATCACACATGAACAGAAATCTAACAAAAAAGAGACAATATTATTATACCCATTTGAGAAAATCTAAATTCACTAGCAGACCATGTACCGACTACACTTTTTTTTCTGGTTTTGATAACTTGACAAGAACCCCTTGTTTAAACTCCTTCAAATTCCAAGCAAAATTTCATTTTCTATTTCTGATACTTAGATTTCCAGCATGGGATGAGATAACATAATAACAAACACACTGAGAACATGTTAAAGAACACTTTCACCTTTAGCTTCTCTTCTGCAGTTTATTATAACAATTACGCTTTTAAACATTTAGAGCACTCACATTTCAAAACAGAAATTGGTTCCACACAGATACTGGTTCAAAGAGTGGTTTATCTAAGGGTGAGGAAGTTACACATCCCCACTGACAGCCAGTGGATGAGGCTGTTTTCATGTAACTCCCCAGTCCATAGCTAACAGTTATGTGACCTAAATCTGTGTTGTAGTCGATAGAAATACTGGACTTTGGCTGGTAACAACCAAATACTTTGACAGTGCAAACAAGAGAAGAACAATTGGACCTCAAGCACACCTGTGAATTCACTGGGATTGGAGACCACCTCCATCATTTTTCTGAACTGACATTATTATAAACAAACAGGTGCCAAATGTTCTATTTGCTGTTCAATTCCAATTACCAAAATACAAAAAAGCTCCCATGTGTGCAGGTATTGCACTCCAGTGAATGCCACAGGTCACCTTTGGCACATCATAGACAGGACCTGAACACAGAAATATTCATGGAATAATCTTGACCTGGCACGAGGATAAATGAGAAAGCTTGGAGATCCTTCCCATCTCCAGTGGCAATAACTGCTGAAAAGTTTATTAAACCAAGACTGAAATACAGCAATCACCTCTCAGTTATACAATAATACTAAACCCCCATTTTCATTAAAACTAAGCAAAATAAATCTTATTCAACCCAAAGATGCCAACAACTGGGGTCACTGCAGTGAAATACAGGCCACTGTCAGAAGTAGTTATTAGGATCTTAGAAATCTGCATCTATTTCTCTTAAGGAATTGTTATATTGTAAAAACAAAATGAGACAATTCATAAATAACATCTTTATTAATGAGTTTTCTTTTTCACATTCTTTAAAGTGATGTTTAATTAAAATCTGCATAGTCAAGAGTGCAAAAACAAATAAATTCATAGAAATCAAACCCAAATGTGAATGTTACCTTTTTTTAAAGAAAGACTGGTCACAGTCATAGGAATAAGATAGAAATAAATGGCCAGGGAGATGGGGGGCAGTGGGGATGAGAACCACCAGGAAGTGGTATCAGTAGTATATTTGTCTAAATCTTCACACAAAGACACACAACACTCATTCACATTCATGTGCACAACAGAAGGTAAACTACAGAAGAAAGGTCCTTCCTCTGCTGAATGAAATGAAACAGAGCAAGATTATTTGTGTATTTCTCCGAGTGTTGATCAGCTACTCCCACAAAGGGAACTATTCCAATACCCAGGTGGATAAACACAAGGTCCAGATTTCTTCAAGCCCTTACTGCAACCACGTTTCAGGCAGCATCCTACAGCAGGAACCCTATTTCCATAATACTGAGAATTATCCTTAACACACACTTTTAAAGCACTATCACCTCCCTTCTTTTTCAATTTGTAACAGGATTATCCCTTCCTTTACTGCTGATGGTCATGGCTGGTTGGCAGAGCAGGTGAAGAGGACCCCTCCATGCCCATGCAACGGCTCAGCCTGTGGAAGTGCAGCAGAACATCTCCACCTCCAGCTTCATTTCCATAAGCACAGGCAACACAGTCCCAGGTCCCTCACATCAACACCACAATGTGACTCTGCATGTAGTACCTTTAATATTTACACCATCCACTGATTTAGCTGTTGTCCTCTGCATTATAGCCACCATCAGAAAAAGCTAGAGAAAAAAACCAAGAGGCACATCCTCTACATAATGGCTGTGAGGAGTGAAGACACACACTGTCCACACGCTGGTGAGGCCACTGCTTACCTCCAGTTTTGATTTATGCAGCAGAGACACTGTTCTACAGCTGAGCACTGCTTTAAATGCAGAACTCTCCTGTGTTGGTCATTTGGAAAAGCCATCTGATACCATCACACTGAACTTCACCGTGCACAAACTGGCCTTAATGCTTTGCATATGATTCTGCAGCAATAAACTTCATTTACAATTTATATTAGCTACATTCTGAATTATTCATCTTATTCAGATGCACAGTCTAAGACTGGGGGGAACTGATCATCAATATTCAATCATACCAGTTCAGATTTGGGAAAGGAATAAGTCTCATCTATTTACTATGAGCCTACAGGCTTAAATCTGAGATTCCATCCCAGAGAAAGTTATTTATGAAATCAAACTAGTCAGATATACATTTTCTGCCATGGATATTGGAAATGTAAGGCCTAAAGTATTTTGTAGACCTACAACAAGATGTAAAAGGGATTCAGTAAAACTTGCAGCAATTTGTATTGTACAAGGGGAAAACAAACTACACAGGGAAACTCAAACCCTCGTGGTGAGATGGTAACTCCAGGGCTGAAAATCCACCTTCATTTGGCAAATTAAAATAAAACATCCTCAGCACATGGAAGCACCAAGCACAGCTCCCAGCCAGCACCAGTAAAATGCTGACAGACATCACCCTTTCTTCCAAGATAACCTGCTTTCTCCTTGGGCAACCAACACTCTCAAAGACAGGCAAAAACAGTCAGAAGACTGGAAACAGGGACTGCAGAAAACTGAATTTTACCCCAGAAATAAGTCTCCTGGGCGGGCAGCAGCTGCCCCACTGGCCAGGTGTCAGGGCAAAACCACATAAAAGAATTCATCTTGGCCCAGTTTAAAATACCAAAACTCAAACTGGCCAATTGGGTGTGAGCTGATAAATTTTCACGAGCAGCAATGGCAACACCTTTTTTTTTTTCTGGGCAATTTCATGGGCAAATCTTCTGGCAGACCCAAAAACTAATGAAATTGGAAACAGGATATTTAGTGCAGTGGTGTTCTTACTTTCTTCAGACAGAAACTCTCTCTCTTGTGCCAAATCAGGGGTTTAATTCAAGAGACCAGTAGATTAAGACCACTTTTGATATTAGTTCAAGATTTACTTTGGCACAGCTCATTTACATTATTTGTATTTGTGGTGGTTACAAGGGCATTGCATTAGATTTTTCCTTTACTATGAAAAATCCTAAAATAAATGCAATTTGGTAGTCTGAGAAACCCCACCTTACTCTAACCTGCAATGAAACTACTTTGTGGCCTGCTGCGTTTCAGGAAAATATCCCACATATTCAGATCACCAGGCAGCCTCACTAGTTAAGACACATTAAAATGAAACATTTCCCATTAAAGTTGCCAAAAACTGGATTTAAATTTATTGCATGACGTTGCATAAGAAAGTGTATTATTGAAAACTGTAAGGCATCATGCAATTATCCATCAGCTAATTATTTATTATTCCTTGAAAGATGGTTATATACTCTTGAAGTTATAAAACCAGTTTCAAAAAAGTACATAAAAAAATTTAACATAAGCATTAAATATTTTTTCACATGTTCATCATTTTCAGCTGTTAAAAAGTGCATTCAAACATACTGTACTGGAAAGTTGCTCTGACCAAAAATGGTGCTGGAGACTCATTAAATTAAAAGCTGCAAAAGGATGTTGCACGGGATTAGAAAGCTCACAGGTCGTGGTATTTAAACTTACAAACTTGCTTGAAATAATTTTTCAATCCTCACACTTATAATTTAGCATCAATGATATAATTAGCTAAAAATGTGTATTTTTATAACTGAACAGTCAGATGAATTCAAGTGACATACAGTGAGTGATCAGATGAGGAGCAGACAATGTTCAGAGGGTGTGCTGTGGTTCCGGATCCCTCAGTTGATGTACTGGGCCATCCAGCGGAACCCCTCCCCATAGCCTTGTCTCTTCAGCACACTGCACATGAACACCTCCAGGGGCCTGGCATTCAGGTCCTTCAGGGGTGTGCTGCCCTGCAGACACACAGAAACACTCCCAGTTACAGCTCCCCCATAAAGCAACGCCTGCTTTATATGGACATTTGTTCCTGTGGAATGACAGTGCTTAACTTGTGTTGGATGCTGGAATTTTAGAAATAAATTCATCTAAAATCATAGAACGGGTTGGGCTGGAAGGGACTTTAAAGCCCATCTTGTTCCACCTCTCTGCCATGGGCAGGGACACCTTCCACTAGCCCAGGCTGCTCCAAGCCCTGTCCAACCTGGCCTTGGACACTTCCAGGGAAGGGACAGCCACAGCTCCTCAGGGACCCACACAGAGAGCAGAACACACCCTCCTAATCTCAGTATTGAATATGTTGTACATTGAATATGATGTAAAAAACTTGCAGCAGAGATGGATCTAGCACACTCCAAAAGAGACCCCAGAACTCATTCCATTTACTGTTATCATGTACTAAGTATTTTATAAATTAAAAAACCCATTACTTTTGTGTTGTTAGAGTGACCCAGTCAACACATAAATAAGCCAAACAAACTCCCTAACAAAAAAAAACTCACCAAACCAAAAACCAACCAAAAAAAAGAAAAAAAAAAGAAAAGTAATAGAAAAAAGCAGCAATACCTTTCCTGTTGTCTGGCCATACAGACCAAATGTTTCTCGTAACCTTTCTTCACTGATGGCTTCTGGTCTGTCAATCTTGTTACCAAGAATTAGGATAGGCACATTAGCAATAGTTTCATCTGTCATTAGTGACTGCAGAGAGAAGGAGAAAGAAGGAGTGATGAATTCAGAATACAGGTCAAATGACTACTACTCATGTGGAGGTGACAGCAGAGCTCTGTTGGATACTGGTATTTGAACTGAGCTCTGAGAAGCGAAAGGTCAAACTTTCAAAAGCTTATTTAAACTTACATCAAGTTCTTCTTTTGATTCAAGCAATCTTTCATGATCTGCACAGTCCACCAAGAACACAATGCCATTAATCGCAGGCAGGTAGTTTTTCCACACTCTGCGAGCTACAGGGAAAAAGAGAATTAAAAATAAAAGGAAATTATCCCCAAATTCAGAGTGATGCATGTTGGTAATTAAAAAGCAGCAGGTGGTGGGGTTTTATTTGAATTTTTTTTTATGTTTTAGTTTATATTGCCAGTCTTTGGGATGCAAATTCATGTTCTACAAAGCTTGAAATAACAGAGCAAAAGTACCATTATTACTGCTCTACCCCACATGAAACAGAAACTTTGTTTCCCCAAGAATTATGTCAATAAAGTTAAGTTACCTTGAGCATGTCCACCCAGATCGAAGGTAGTGAAAGTCATGCCAGCAATTGTCAGCTCTTCTGAAGCTGGAAACACACAATTATGTTCCTGTGAAGATTGTGCAGTGCCTTGGAACAGTCTAACCTTCCAGCACAGAGATTTTACTTTTTATCTTGGTTCTTTCCAGTATTTTGTTATTCAAGAAGCAAATGAGAATAATACATTCTCTCAAAATCAATGCCACGTTTGTGTAACACCAGAATGTCATTAACCATTAAAGCACACGTGAAATAAAATATCTACAACACTAAGAACAGCAGACAGTATTCATACATTATTTATCCCTACAGATTACACAAACAACAGTTGGCTCTGGCAGCTGGTTTGCCAAAAAGATGGCATTTTGTGTCCAATACTGTTCAAAGTTTCTCCTCTTCGTGTCCTTTCCAATTTCTCACCTCCTTACTGGACTTCACCAATCCACACTTTCAACCTGTGTTGAACTTTTTCTCCTGCAAGGTTACCAGGATAACAATTACACAGCAACCTTTGAGACATAAACTCTCATTTTCCAGCTACAGAGAAGCTGTTCCCAAGAATTGCAAGCCCTTCTTCCCCACTGGTTCTGTAATACAAACTCTCAGCTTCATTGTTCTGTTTGTTACTCACCTCTTAAATTTAAATGTAACACATTGAACAATCCTACACTTTTTTTTTTTTTAATATTTACTTGAACTATCTACAGATTGCAATCCCCAAAACCTCTTTGTTTCTCTCAATTACATTGTTGGTCTTATGATGTATAATCATATCCTGCTTTTCCTGCAACCCTTCAAATACTTCCTAGCTATGGAACCAGCAACATTAACTTACTGGGGTGTAACGTGGGGACGTGTTGCCCCAGTCTGTCATCTTTGAGCATGTGCAGCAATGTAGTTTTTCCAGCATTGTCCAGTCCAAGAAACACTAGTTTGCCTGATTTCTTGTACAGTCCTAGAACAAAGAAGGACCTAGTGAATAATCAGTTCAACTGGTGGGAGTTCATTTGCAGCACGAGAGATGATTTTGCTCCCAGGAACAAAGTGTTACAGTCACAGTACAAAATACAGGCCAGCCAAGCTCCACCACACACTTTATCAGTGCCCTTTATCCATGTTCTCCTCCTTGGACAAACTACATTCCCACTTGCCACGTGCCTGCTGGACCAGGTACCACGTACAGCTTGGCAGGAGTGGGAGAGGCACAAAATTGATGTGTGTCACTCATGGAAATGCATTCATAACAGCTTAGGAAAAGCACTCCTGAACAGGACTGAGCATTGCCAGTGTGGTTTACTCTGCCCCAGGAAAAGGCCTGTTCTGCTCACAGGAGGGGAAAGGTGGGTGTGCAGGTCCAGCACTTACAGCAGACTCTGAACCTGCACAGAGGGTGCTTTGCTCAGCTACTCCAACTACAGCAAAAAACTTGTCTGAGGCAAGAAGAAAATTCAGACTCCAATCAGAATATTACTGAGAAATTTGCTTCAATGCCAAGAGTCATCATTCGTGCATGTATGCATTCTTTAATGCTGGTTCATATATTATTTGGATAAAAAGTAACTTCCACCCATACTCCCAGGAAAACTGTTGGCTACATCCTGAATGGCATCAGCAGGGCACTTCTGACACACTTGCTGCCATGTGACAATGCTTTCATAAAAGGAATAGGAAATTTTATTTCCATTGATTGTCATCTTTATAAAAAGGACTTTTCTCCTTCTCCTCCCCTCTACTTGTAAACCCAGAAATGCAACAGTTGTTGTGAAGGAGAGGAAAGATGTTTAAAACACGAACAACATATTTTCTTCATGTTGGAGATTATCAAAGGGCAATTCTCTTATAACTTGTCAACACTACATCCTCTGCCAGAATTACTTTTCACTGCTTCAAACTGATTGATATTCAAAGTAAAACATTAAGATAAATTATATTTAAAACAAAACAACAAAAAAAAAAAAATCAATCCTCTTCCGTACTGACAAAAACTATTTTATCCAATGTGTTATCCTCACGTGTGTTTTCTGTGGTGGGATTTTAAGGCAGCCTTGATGATGCCACAGCATTGCAGGGGCACAGGTGCCTCTGTCCAGCAGACCTTTACACCACTGCTGTTTGCTCACCTCTCCCTCTGCCTTTCAGCTGATCTCTGGGATCACATTCCAGAGGGACATGTTTTGTAACTTCCACAGATAAATATTCTCTTATATTTCTCAGCTTATTTAATGAATGATCTTTATTACTCCAGGTCCCCTAGAGTGTCTTCACAGTTCTTTCAAATACAACTCTTACTTCCCAGACTCACCTTCTCCCATGCTCATATGTACATTAACTATGGAACTACAGAGTGGAGGAGAAAGTATTAACATTTACAGAGAAAGAAGTGACAAACATTTTCATATATTAACTTACATCACAGTAGAAACTTGTCTTATGAGTTAAACAAAACCAAATTAACCTACAGTAATACAATAATATTTTTGCCACTCTCAGCTTGCACATCCAGGAGTCTTTACTCCCCAGTCAGATGCTGCTGCTTTCTCCAAAACATTTCATGCTTCCCAAGTGTCTTTCATAGAAACACAAGACCAACAAGCAGCAGTACTTCAGCTATTGGTGACACCAGGATGGGAATTTTTATATATACATATATTCCAGAAGTACATGGGTGCAAAGATGTACTTCCTAAGTGATGTCCTGAGCCTGCTGACAGGACAGCTCAGGGAACTGTGGGGAGCTTCCCAAGTGCTATGATCAGCCTTCTCCAACTGTGAATAGAACTGGGAATGAAAAGAGAAAGTGCTTCTTTTAGAATAAGAGGGACATACTGAAAGCAACTCTGCTTCCTGCTTCAAGCTCCAGAGTCTCACCAGAATTAGCCTTTGCTTGCTGGGGAATGGAAGAGCAGGCTAGTGTGCAGTGACCACTGCACAGCTCAGGAAGAGTTGATAAGAAAGATTAGTCAACTGAGTTAAAATTTCACTGGCTAACATTCTGATAGCAGGCCAAGGGTCTAACATTCAGCAAAAAACTTTAAACTTTCAACTGATAAGAGGTAGGTGGCACAGCCTGCCATGATTTCTTAGCCTCAAATGCTTTTTGACCACTTCAATAAAATCCTTTGAACTTGGAAATTGTGCCCTTTACCTATGAGATCTGCAACTTCCTTTCCTTTTTTCAGTATCCTAACACTCATTCTCCTCATGATTGTGGGGTTTTTTCCCCTACCTCTTAGGCACAAGCTAATATTTCACCTTGGACTGATATGGATTACAGACTCTTGCCCAGAGAATAATTCTCTGAGGCTCTTGAGCAGATGTCAGTGAAGTGTCATGCTGATTTGTGTGACACCAGTCACAGAACAATGCACTGCTGAACATGAGAAAGGGCTTCAATATCTGTCACTAATTTTTTGTAGACAGTCCCTCCTGTTTGGATTCTGAAGGAATATCCTCATGTGTAAAAGACCTGAACTAAAATAACTGGGTTCAGATCTTTACAGCACAGAAAAATCAGAAGGGCCATACAAGCCTACTGAATTACACCAGCTTAAATGGAGTATGAGTAGAAAAGTCCAACATGTTATGGTCATGAAAGAAAATACAATTTCTTTCAAGAAGTTAAGAATTAATGTAAGACTGAGAGGAGCACACACTCTGAAAATGCTCAGTATTGGTAAGTGAAACTTTTGTTTGAGTGTTACTGAATATACACCACAGCAAATATTATTATTTAACCAACGGCCTTGTTTGAAGATAACAGAGGTGAACAGACAATTACATAGAATAGCAGAAGGGAAAAGTGCCAAACAATAAAGACTTACCTAAAAACTGTAATACGCTACTGAAACCACTGTAAATCCAATCAAATAGGAACATATCTGAATCTTGGAGTCTGAAATAAACAGAAAAGATAATACATTTAAGATCTGTCAGAACAGCACATTAAGCATTGTAAAATATTTATGGGTAACAAAAGTAATTCTAAGTCCTGGGTTAAAAACCAATTTAGCCTTGGTAAACTGTACCATGGACCAATTAAGTGACCTCAAAACACATGAAAAATTAGTGTAGAAATGGAAACCAGAATCCAGACCTTGTGATTCAATAGCAAAGACTTTCTCCTCCCTCGGGAAAACACTACATGGACCAAAGTCTTTGCAAGAAGTAAAAATAGTTTTATTCTAAGTACAATTTGATGGAGATGTGTGACGATCTACTGAAGATTTCAAACTGGAACTTCACATAAACTTTTCAGCTGGGAAAAAGTGGCACTTTGGAGAGGGCATTAGAGGGGTATCAGTGCAGGGTCAGTGCCCCAGCTGCCCCTGGGAGCTGCTGGGGTTCAAAGCAGAGGAAATAAGAGGGGAAGAAGTTTTGTGGAGTTGAATCTAGAGAAGTTTGATGCCAAATAAATCCCTCTTGTCCACACAGAACCTGTCTGTTTGGCTTGTTATAAGAAACAACTACCTAGCAGCACAAAGCTCTGGAATTGCAATTCAAAAGTGGTCAGTTTCTGTACTGTCCTGCACAGGCTGCCAGAATTTAAACCTTAAATGCAGAATTTATGTTTAAAATCCCCTCTGGAACACCATGTTTCCCACTGAATTCCTTCAGCTTAAGAGTCAAGAACAGAAGGCTGAGCTGAGAGCCATCACTAGGTTCACTGTGTAGCCACGAGCAATTAATTTCCAAGCTTTCATCTTCATTTCTTAATTATCTAAAGTGAGGATAATCACAGAATCATTAAGGTTGAAGAAGACCTCTAAGATCATCGAGTCCAACCATTAGCCCAGCACTGCTGTGCTCAACTCTTAAACCATGTGGGCCACAGGGCTTTTGAACACTTCCAGGGATGGCGACTCCAGCACTGCCCTGGGCAGCCTGTGCCAGTGCCTGGCCACTCTTTCAGGGAAGAAATTTTTCCTACTATCTAATCTGAACCTCTCTAGCACAACTTGAGGCTGTTTTCCTAGGAGAAGAGCTCAACCCCCACATGGCTGCCCCCTCCTGTCAGGGAGTTGCAGACAGCAAGAAGGTCCCCCCTGAGCCCCCATTCCCCAGGCTGAGCCCCCCCAGCTGCTCCTCATCAGACTTGTGCTCCAAACCACACTGAAAGCATCAGTTTGACACACTGAACTAGTACCTAGTACAAAAACCTCTTGAAAGACTAAAGGGCAACATCCTTTGAAGCATTTAGCCAGCTAATTCCTGCTGGAATGCATGACCCCTGTGGCCACTGGAGCCCTACTGCCCTGGAAAAGCTGGACTGCACTGCTGAGCACAGCAGCCACAGGCTCTGCCATGCTCAGCTGGAAGCTGCAGGGCTGCCTTGGCACATCCCAACATGACCTCAGGGCAGCTCTGAGCCTGGGGCACACAGGAGTCAAAACACAGGTCTGAACCAGACCAAAATCCAGGCATCTGTCACAACAATCACACTTGTGACAACCAAGAGTTTCTCTGCTATGCAACAACAGGTACATCAGTCAAAGATAATGCGGAAAGAGGAGGGGCGAATATTTAAATGATGTTTGATGCACTGGAACAAAATCTGTTCAGATGACGAAGCAGCAGGTGTCTTGGTTTCGCCACAACTAACCCTGGAACCTTTACCCACGTCTACGTTACTCTGGACAACTCATCAGCTGCCACAGGCACAAATTTTAAGAATACAAATCAAATATGCTTGTCAAAGCATAAACATCCAGTTACACAACGTCATGACTGAAACTGTCCCTTGCCTGGCTAAAAAGCAAAGGTCAAGAATAAGTAAACATGGCAGAACACACACGTCAGCAGATTTATTTATTGCTTGAGCAAAATACCAATCGAGAAAAGCCCCTGTGGGGCTTAGGAAAACCATCGACTCAAGTAACCTGCAAATCAGGGCAAACAGCATGAGGTAAGAGAAGTGCTCAGGTTTCTGAGGTGAGAATAACTTCAGTGTTCAGTTGTATTAAGCTTTTCCATCTATTAAACTTCTGTTTACAAAAAACATCAACCAAAACAATCTCTGTGCATCAGAGAAAAATCTTTAACGGGTGAGATTTAAATGCTTAACCTGAGAACAGGATTACTCTACAAACACAGCTGAGGTGGCCTTAATGTGGGTTCAATTTCCATCAGCATGAGAAAAGTGGTGTTAGAAACACAGCTACTCAAATCCTCCCAGAACAGCCTCCGGATCAGCTGGCAGCAGTTAAAGGAAAACACCTTCCAAATGGGGAAAAAATGGACAGCTAATTGCAAAGGCACACAGGCAATATTTGAATAGAGATATTAAATCTACTCTTATCACACAGGAAAAGTAACTACATAATTCACAGCTGTGTCAAATCAAAGCACTACAAAGTGGCTCTGCACTGGTCTCCAGAGCTGCAAGCAGGTCCCACTCAGAGCTGTGCCAAATTTCGGGGAGAGCTGAGGCTGTTGAATATACATGGCCTCAAACTCTCAGGCTCATGTTAAAATCACCATAAAAGCAGAACAACGACGACTCCAGCAATCACTGTTCACAACCCACCATGCAGTCAAAGATAAAAGGTTTTAGGTCCTTTAGGTTTAAAGGTCCTTTCAAGGGTTCACTTGAAAATAATCTGCTGCAAGCAGACAGAAGCTTTGAATTAAAAATTGTGCTGGACCAAGTCAGTCCCTTGATACCAACTACTTTTACAGGCATCACCAACTCTGTGCCTCCTTCACAAAGATACCAAGGTTAACTTTCTAGCATCAGTGACAGATGGCTATCACTAAAAATTGCCCCCAACAACCCTGCTAAATGTTATTTCCTCAGCAAAGTATCAGCCAGTCATTTCTGTGGAGCCCTGTCCACCACTCCATAGTCCAGGCACTTCTAAAGACAGTTTGAAAACCCTATATGGGACAATTAAGTAACAGAAACCAGTGACACCCAAGCTGAACAGCTCTTGCAGGAACTGGGAACATGCTGTGCCTTTATGGGGACTGTCAGCAAGAGCCAGGGAAGAAACCTCTGTCCAGCCTGAGTGCACCAACCCTGCACCCCAGCCACAGCTCAGTCCACAAACACAGCCTGCAAGCAACAGCTTAAACTCGACTGCCAAGGGTGTATTTTTAGTTTTTCAAGTAGGATCTAAATACGATCCCTCAAAAGTTATAATTTCACACGTGATCACGGTAACATCGTAAAATGTTACCACAGGCAACAAAACTCAGAAATGCAGTGAATAAACTGATGCCTTTTACAGCACAGCTTACTCCATGCAACTGTACTGGGACGTTGTGTTTTAGGAGGTGAAGAAAGGATAGAGAGGTAATGGCATAGACTCCCCCTGGGTATTTTAATGAGCTTTTTGAAAGCAGTTTCTCCCCGAGACAGCAAACAGCTTACCTGTGCAGGCAGCCCCACCACACACAGCCCCGGCTCCGACCCAGCTGTCAGAGCAGCTTCCTCAGGGAAAAACCTCACGGGCAACAACTTCTGGAGGAACAACCACCCCTCAGAGGAGCGCGGCCGGGTGGGCACAGCGGGGCACGGGCTGCCCGCACTGACAGCACGGCGGAGAGCCCGGGGCTGTCCGGGGAGGGAGGGGAGAGAAGGAAGGGAAGGGAAGGAGGGAAGGGAAAGGAGAGAAGGGAGAGAAGGGAGAGAAGGGAAGGAGGAGGAGGCAGCGCCCGCTCCCAGCCCCTCACGCCGCGCAGGCCGCGGCCCCCCGGGCCCCTCAGGGACCCCGGCGCGGCCCCCAGGCCGCTGCCGGCAGGACACAGGCACGGCCCTCCCGCTGGCCCGCACCGCTCACCCGCCGCCGAGCCTGAGGCGCTGCGGGACCCGCCGGGCACCGACAGGGACACCGACTCGGCACTCACCGCGCTCCGTCCCGGCCTCCCCGCACCGCTCCGCCCCCGCCGCTCCTTCCGCCACCGGCGCCCGCGCTCGGCTGCACTCGGCTCTGTTCGGCTGAGCTCGGCTAGACTCGGCTCTGTTCGGCCAGGTTCGGCTCCGTTCGTCTGCGCTCGGATAAACTCGTCTCGCTTCGGCAGGGCTCGGTTCGGCTGGACTCGGCAAGGTCTGTCTGTTCCCCCCTGCGTTCGGCTATATTCGTCCCGGTTCGGAAGCGTTCGGCTAAGTTCGGCTTTATCCGGACAGACTCGGCTGAGTTCGGCTTTATCCGGACAGACTCGGCTGAGTTCGGCCCCGCCCCCGGCCCCGCCCCGCGGGCCGCGGCGCCGCTCCCGGAAGTGCCACGTGTCGGCAGTGCGGCTGCGCGCGCGGCGGTTCCGGCGCGGTGCCCCGCCCGGCGCGGGGCGGTGCGGGAGCGGCACCGGGAGCGGCACCGGGACACGGGCCCGGACACGGACATGGCCCAGCGCGGGGCACCCGCCGGACCGCGGCCCTGCGCCAACGGTGAGTGCGGGCACGGCCC
Source organism: Dendrocincla tyrannina (assembly GCA_035047865.1). Taxonomy (NCBI): domain Eukaryota; kingdom Metazoa; phylum Chordata; class Aves; order Passeriformes; family Dendrocolaptidae; genus Dendrocincla; species Dendrocincla tyrannina. The sequence continues at coordinate 8,605,392 of JAWWMP010000028.1, forward strand.
GGGGCGGCTCCCGCGCCGCGCCGCTTCCCCCCGGGGCCCGTGGCGGGGGCG
>JAWWMP010000028.1:8606230-8630630 GCA_035047865.1 Dendrocincla tyrannina
CCGGTAGGGCAGCGGGCCCGGCCCGGCGCGGGGCGGCCCCTCGGGCAGCGCGGATCCCGCCCGGGGCTGTCCCGGGCACCCCGCACTGCCCGCGGGACCCGCAGCAGCCCCTCCCCGGCACGGGCCGTGACCCTCGGGACGGCCCCGCACAGGTGGCACCGTGGTTATCGCTGAGCTCAGCCCCGGCCCCGCTGCCTTATCTTGTCATTCCCGTAAAGCCGACCTTATCTGGGCCCCGGCGCTGCCAACGGGGACAGGCCGGGTGGATTTCCTCCCCGCAAAATGCACCTTTTTGAAAGGTATCCGAGGTGAAACGGAACGACTCGCAGCCAGGCCTTGAAGCCGGGAATAAAGAAGCACAAGGCCGGCCTTATCGGTTCGTTGCATTGTGTGCAAATCTGTGCTGTTGGAGGTGCCTCCTGATTTCACACACACCCCACGGCCTCTGCACTTCCCTAATTACATACTTGTGTGCCTCGGTAGCTCTGCGGCATCATAAACAGCTCAGTTATAATGAGGTCTTTTGATTTTCCTTCCCCCCTCCTCCTTCGCAGCTTTTCCTCGAAGTCACCAGCAACGTGACATTTTGCAAATAAGTGTGTAGCTGCCTCTGGGGTCAGGACAGTGGGAAGTGTGTGAGTGCAGTGTGGAGGGAGGCTCTGTTGGATGGTCTGGGCAGAGCCTGGACAAAGGGGGCCTTGGCTAGTGGAGGGGCTGAGTGGGATGGTTTACAGGCTGGCAGTGCGTTATGTTTGCTGATTTCCCTGGTGTCAGGTTAAGCACATAATGGAAGTTCTGGAGGGGCAGTCGGAGGGAGAGGAATTTCAGGCTACTCAGCTGTCAGGTGTATGAAAAATAAAGAACTGAAATGTGGAGTTATGCAAATACTAAGGAAAAAAATTGAGCAGTTGTTCTGGTGTGTTAGAGGTAAGGTTGGGGTTGCTGGCCTTTGAAATGAATCAGATTGTTCAAGCATGGACTGCTCTTAGCATTGTTTAAAATCCATGTTGAGAGGGTGCTGTGATCCTTGACCTTTGCAGTAAAAGCAAAGCTTTAAGAAACAGTGTCAAGGGTCCTGAGAGCGCTGTAGTGCTGGTGTGTGAGGAGAGAAAGCTGTCAGCGGGATGACAGATCGTTATGTAGCTGTCAGCCCTTCCTCTCCACTTGTTGCTTGCTGCAGGGTTTGCAGGTAACTCCCTGTGTCCACCAAGGCAGAGAATTGTCAGAGCAGCACCATGTGCTCTCTGGGAAATTGTTGAGCATGGGAAGCATCGTGTTGCTTAGCAACAACCTTCCTCTCCTTCATTCCTGTTTAATAGGACCAGCATTCTGCACTCATCTGACCGCACGTTCCTAATTTGCTTTTCATTTGATAGCTCTAAAGTGAAAGCAAGAAGGAGGAACAAATCTTTTTAGAACTGTTTTGCTGTTCTTATGTGGTATCTTGACGTGGCACTTCGAGGTCACGGGGTGTTTTAGGAGCTGTTGGGTTTGGGAACCAGTGGGTCGGAGTCAGCTGAAGGGAGCACTGCTGGTGACTGATCCCGTGGCATCTGCTGGGATGTAACTTTGCAGAGTGTTTATCCTTGCATCTCCCTGGAGCTTGGGGAGCTTGTGGCTGGTGAAAGTGATGTGCTAAAGAACTGGCCTGGAGAAGAGGCAAGTGAGATTGTGGCAGAAAATACAACTTGGATCCTGGCCTTCTGCATTAGTACTTTGACCTTTTTATAAAACCATCAGGCAACATTCATATATATTCTGGTGCCATTCCTGAGCTCTTAGAAATGTTGAATGACCTTGTGTTGCTGTAGAGGTGTCTTTTGCTGTTAAACATGTGGCCTTCCTTCTATCACTAACTCATCTCTCTGGTCTCCCAAGTGGTGGCTGTTTTGCTGACGTGGAGGTGAAGTAGCTCTTCAGTCTACACAGAACTCCTGGTTTGTTCTTGGCTTCACAGAAAACCAGCAGCTCTGGGGGAAGCTGGAGGGCCTAGATGCATTTTGAGAGGCCCAGTAAAGAGGTCAGGTCAACATGGGAGCCTGGCAGCAACAAAACAGCGAGTTCTGAGAAGTTTTTGTGCACTGTGAAACCCTTTAGAAAGGGGGTTTGCCCCTCAGTGCTGTTTCTTTAGCTTTGTTGGCAGCTTTATGCAGGCTTGTCTTGGAGCCTTTCTGACTTTAAAAATGAAATGTGAAACATTGTGCTGTGGTGAATTTGATTTTTTTTTTTTAGTAAGGTGCCACAGAAAATACCAAGTTGATCAGTTTTGGATATCACCTCACTTCTGTTGTTTTATTCTCAAGCAGGAAAACAGTGTACAAGAGAGCAATCCAAGTACTCTGATTCCTGTCTGAGCTAGAGAGTCATGCCTTAAGGTGAACAGTCAAGTTAGGAAATGAATTTGTATTTGTTCTGTATTTTTCATACAGCTTATAGTAATGTTGTTGTATCAGTTTGTATGTGTGGATGCAGGCTGGAGGTTTGGCATCAGGGAAGAATTCTTCATCATGTTTAAAGACAGCAAGTTTAATTGACAGTGGGGTTTGTAAATTGATTGTTGAAACCCCACCTGATACACTGCAGGGTAATTTTTGAAGGTGAGTCATAACTTAGCATTTTCATCCTTGTGAGCTTTTCCTTTGGACACCATTGATTGTAGAGAATTACTGATTGCAAAGATTTATGAGCAGCATTGTAGGGACAGTAGGTTATAACTGGGTTTCCTGGCTGAATGATAAATTGCATGTTGAAATGAATGGGTGGGGAATGTACAGTGTGTACTTTTGATGCCCAAATAACTGAGGAGTGAGGATGAGATCAGTGGCACTGTAGTAGTTAGTGTGGATCTCTGCAATATTCCATGCATTAACAGCTGCCTCTGACCCAGAGCCTAAGGCTTCCTGGGGAATGAGTTGCTGAATGACCAGTGCAGTATTTGTCCTAACTGAGAATTTCAATGTATTCTGCACTTAGCTTAATTTATTGTCAGAAAGCCCCAGTTCAGAGTTATTTTAACTTTGAAATGTGAACTTGCTCACTTTTCAGAACTTAACTAGAATGTTTCAATAGGAAGCCAGCTGTCTTTGCTTGAATGTTAAATGAAATTCTGTGACTTCATTCTTGTGGCAGCTGTTTCCAGTACTTGTATGATAAATACATATATCTATCTGCACTGTCCAAGCTAATATCTCTGGCATGTTTCTTAAGATTTATGTCTTGAGTCCTGCAGGCATTTCTGGTCTGGAGAATTAAGTGCTCTTGTTTATCTAGGTTCAAAAAAATTGTTCAAATGTTAACTAAATCTGGGAAATAGTACAGGGTTGCAAAGAAAAGAATCAACTCTGCACCACAGAGAGGTTCTTTTCTGCTCTCACTTGTGTAACTGTGTGTGTGGAATGTCTCCAGTATTCAGGCTGTGTGTTTGGGGGACAGGGAGGGCCACAATGTGACTGCTGAATGGAATGATACAACATTGGGAAGTGTGTTGGTCGTTTTGAAGGAGTCGTGGCTGGCTGGCCATGCAGTATCTAGTGCATTCTGCTCAGAAGGATTTCATTGAAAATTTAGCCTCTCTTTATGATGTCCACTTTGTGAACAACCTGTAGTAGTACCCTTCTTGATGAAGCTCTTATTGCAGTGGAAATCTCACAGCATTCTGTCTCTCAGTGTTCCCCTGTAAAGCAGAAATCCAATGATGCTCTTGCCAGCATTATTTATTGTTTGGAAAGTTATTAACCTTATTTCCATTTTTTTCCTTCAAATGAGCAAAACTTAGTTTAGCTATACCAACCCACAATTACATAAAGAGCATCATGAGCCTATCAAGTTTTATTTTCCTGACTGGTGAATTATTTTATGATAAACCTACCCTTGATTCCATGTTGGTGACCGTTGGCCACTCACATGAACGGTATGTGTATGAATAGTTCTCTTACTAAAATTAACTGCAGAAACTTTCATAGATTAACTCTGTCACTTGAGAAGTAGCATGGTGACCTGTGCTGGAGCTGACTGGTAGTGTCTCTGTGGTAAGGTGAAGTTTAAGTAGGTGTCAGTCGTCATGTGAAATGGAGTTATTACGCAATGGATCTTCCGCTTTCAGTCTGCTGTGTGCTGCTGCCAGCTGTGTGAGAGTGCTCCTCTGTGCTCAGCTTGCTTTTGGGTGTTTCTGAAGATTGGAATGGTATCCTGTGTGAATTGGTACTGGAATGCTTAGTGTTTGCAAGGCTGCTGTAAATCAGAACAAAGATCTAAGTGTCGATAGCAAAATGCTGCCAAATTCACGGCCCTGCAGCAATACTTCTGTCACACCTGATTGTTGAAAGAAGAAATGGCTTGGAGACTAATAAAACCCTGAGGAAGACCTCTTATTTTCAGAATCGATACAGCACACTGACCTCTTAAAGAGTGTAGTTTTCTTTCTTGCAGGCCCTGTTCAGAACCAGCTGATGCATTCACCCGATGGCCAGGGATACAACCCTGCGGTTCCAGGGCCGTACTCCCACCAGGCGCCGCCCAAGGTTCCTCCACACCAGTCTCCTGGACAGTACAACTATAGTGGCTCTCAAAATGTTTCTCAATTAAACAATTACCAAGGACCTGGCCAGACTCTCAACAGACCACCAGTGTCAGCTTTCCCCGGGTCACCAGTACAACAGACAGGTCCTGTTCCACAAGTGCTGCCGCCGCCTGCGTTACAGAACTCAGCTGCTCTGTCACCTGCTGGAAGCTTTCCCCCTGCAGCCAGCCCCCCGGTGCTTTCAAACTGGCAGTACAGCCAGAGTCCTGGCAGTCAGCCCCCTGGGGCTCAGACGAGCCATGTGGCTCAGGGGACAGGGACAGGGGTGGCTCAGCCCCCGGCGTCGCTGGCAGGAAGTACAAATGCCCCAGGGAGTTACCAATACGCTGCTTCTCCAGGAGGCCCCCAACTTCAGAACAGCTACATGAAGCCAGGTAACCATGACCTTTGGATGTCTTGCCCATGCCCATTTCTCAGTGTCCTTTGAAAATAAAGAATATAGAATCGGCTCTGCAGCGACACTTTGCTTTGTGGAGCAAGACTCAAGGCAGATACGCCCCTCAGAAACGCTGGGGTGTTTTCTTTGGGTTAGAAATGGAAGTTCTGTGCACAGGTTGGGTGTTCCAGTTGGCTGAATGGTATCTCATTGTTTTGGGGCACTGTGTGTGGGTGATGCTGTTTCTGTGACCTTCACCATGCCTTGGGGTGGCTCTTGGAGCATTAACATGTTTCAGTCCAGGACTTCACAATTACAAACCGTAGTCCTGTGTAGTGAGCATGGTCTTCTTGTTAGCTTTTCTGTAATCCCTCCATTCAGGTAGTTTTGTGAACAGCCTCAGCCAGGTTGATGCAGCAAACTGGAGCACAGCCTGGAGAGAAAACTGAAAAGCATTCTGTGCTGCTGAAATAAAAAGTTCAAGGAGAAGCTTTCTTCCTCCAAACTTGTAATTTTCACTTTAAATGTTAATTGTCAGTCCTTAGAAAGTACTCTAAAAGTATGAGGCTTTGTTCCTGCTGCTTGACTGCTGGTATAGGCAGTGGTAAAAGCTTTCCTAACACTAAAAAGCTCTATTATGCAACTTGTGATTATTATGGAAACACAGTTAATACTCAAGTTTCTCTTTGCCAAACTGCTGTCTGTTGTTACAGAGGTTTTTCTGACTGAGCATGCAAACAGGAATTAGGTACAGAAATATTTTCCATGTAAAAGCAAATCATTTTTCTTGTGAAGTGCTTTTAGCCTCATTAGAGATTTTTCTTGATGCTAGTTTTTTTTTTTTGTTAAATGCCTGACTAATTTTGTTGTGCTGTTCAAAATGTCTTAAGCTCTCAAAATTTATGAAATTATTTCTGGCACTGAATTGGAATAAAGAGTTAGTACTTTGGAGTTAGTGAGGAAAATGCTGAGAGCAAGTGTTTGGGATAAGCTAATTTTTATATCCATTCAATGGTGAATCCTCCTGAGCTATTTTCCTGGTATTTTTTTTTTTGGTAGAACAATCATTGCTTTTAAAATGAATTGAGCTCATTTGGGGATCACTCCAGACCTAGTTATGAAGTTTGGATGCTTTCTGTACCTCCTGAAATTCTTGCCAACAACAGCAACAGCAAGCTGACAGATCAACAGCTACAGGAACCCAAATTCCCTGCAGCATGAGAAAAGCAGGAGAGAAACAACCTGAAGTCTGCTCCTGTTAGGATTTCTGTATCTCATGCAGTTTATTCTCTGAATAAGAGGAATATTTAGAGTTCAGCTTGTGTGTTTTCCTAACAAAACTTTTGTGACTTTTTCCAGCTGGGTTAAACTCTTCCTAAAAGTTAATTTCTTTACAGGATCTGCACCTCCACCAGTGACTCAGCCTTTAACTCCACTGCACCCTCCAAGGCCACCTTTAGGACCTCCCCCAGTTGGTGGTCCCTCGAGGCCACCAACAGCTCTAGCAGGGCCCCCCACTGCACAGTCTCTGCTAAATTCAGCTGCAAATAGAGAAGGTAAGAAATCATTTGCACTTTGTGGTGAATTCCAGCATGACAACTTGCTATAATAGGCAACCTTTAAAGTCAGGCACGTTGTTCTATTAGAGACTCTAACTGTAAAATTGATACTAATACAGCTAATTATTTAATCTGAAAGGAGCAGGTAAGGACCTGGAAGGAAGTAAAATACTTCTTGTAGACAGATGTTAACGGAATTAAAAAAACTAACACTTAAAAATAGCTTTCCAAGTGCTGTTTAACACGGCCATGTCTGTTGTAGTTGGCATCACTTCTTGTCTTTTTTTTGTGCTCTAAACTGGTAGTGAAATTCTGATTTCTCTGCAACCCTGACTGCTGTGAGGACAAAACCTATGGATAACTTCCCATGTTGTTTATTCTGCAGGGAGAGCTAAACTGTGGACCTTGCAATCCTTTGCCTGTCTATGTAGCTGTCCCTTATTCTTCCCCTCTGTGTAAAACCACTGAAACACATCTTGGATTTGTTGATTTTCTGAAGGAAGTTCCTGGAGGCTGTTAAGTGTCAGTTGTTGAAGACAAATACCTGACTTTCTGTGTCTGCTGTGGTCTCTGCACAAATGTGCCATTGTCCAGGAACTCCTGGGGGTTCTGTATGAGACAGACTGCAGTGGGGTGGCATTTAGTGCCTGTTCTAGATGGGGCCACGTGCTAGTCAGCAGCTTTATTTTTTACATATAGAGTTTGTTCTGTCAAAGCTGTTGGCTTCTTGCATGTTCAGATTGGCAGTTTGTTGTGTGTGGTAGCTGAGTGAGTACAGGAATAGGATATTCAGATTTAGCTTAGTTTGGAACGTATTAAATGCATTAGAAACAGCTTTTGCTTAGAAAATATTTTCTTCATAATTAAGAGAAACATTTTCATAGCCCTGGAGAGAGAAAATGTTTAGTCTAGGAAGTAGGTTGACTGCTGCATTCTAGCAAGATTCAGTGAGTAATGTAAATTCCTTTTATTGGGTCATCGTGGAAGATTTTAATGATAATAAAAATAATTTGAGAACCTGCTTCTCCTTAGTGATAGATAATTGTGTTTGTATATTTAGGCATTGTTAGCTTACCAAAAACTGTCCTTTGGGAGCACTCTCTCCTTTTCAAGGTTTTCTTATCTCAGATGGCATTTCTATCTTGACTGGTATGTGACCATATCAGAACTGTTGCTGTTTGGTGACCAGTACTGGACTAAGTGTGCAAGTGATGGGAACTTGGTGTTTCTGTGAATTATCAGTGGAAAAAAATTAGGAGGAAACTAAGCTGTCCCCTGACCCTTTACTGCATGTAAAGTTTGGCAAGTACCTAATCTGAAAGAATCCCAAAAGGTGATTCCACCTTGAAAAAAGATTGTGAGGTTTTATGACTGTCCTTTGTTGAGGTCATTTCTGCTGGGGAAGGGTGAGAAAGAGGCCAAAATGTGTATTTAGTTCAGTTTTCTCCTGGGACAAAAACAAAGTAGATCCAAATTGTGCTCATCTAAATATTCATCCAGCAAGTAAGATATTTTTGCAGTTCCCTCATTAAACATCCTCATAACTTGTGAATTTTATTTTCTGTGCCTGTTTTCTTTAAAAGGTGATGCTCCATCTGCTGCCAGTGATGGGTCTGTGGTGCAGAACAGCTACGATGCAATAGAAGGTGGTGGCCTCATGGGTAAGGCCTTGGGAGTGAAAACGGGTTTTATTATTATTATTATGTGTCTTTTAAGGGTCTGGGCAAGATAGAAGTTTAAGCATTTCTGTAAAAACATGTGTTGTACTTGGTTCTTGTAGTGTCTTGAAGTTGAATATGGAATTTGAAGCATTGACAATTAGCATGTCTTTGCCTGTAATATATAAAGCAGGTGAGAGCACTTTGCCAAATTGACAGCAGTTGTAGTATTTACACTCAGGGACTGAACAAGCAGCTCTCCTGCTGTACTAATGCCTCGAGGAAGACACAGTTCTTCAGCAATTAAGTGTTTGTCTGCTCTGCTTCCAGCAACTCCCCATCATTCTCCTGCTGCCCCGAATCTTAAGATGAATAGAAGTGTTGGGTATTCTTACCCTGCCTTACCTCCAGGCTACCAACATCCCTCCCCACCTGGAGCACCAGGAATGCATGGATCTGCTCTGCAATACCCAGATGGATCAAAACATTTCCACCAGGTAAATGCTGCCTGGTTTTTATTCCAATACTACATGTGGGAGGTAAAGAAAAGGAATGATTGGTCTGTGTTGTGCATTTCTGGGGTGCTGCTTCTGGGGTTCCCTCTTTGGGCACCATTTGCTTAAAGAGGGTGACTAGAGCCTGAATTAATGCTTTTGCTGGAAAAGCTGTCTGCCAGCTGATTCTGAAGTGTCCTATCCTCAAATCTGTTCAGGGTGTTTCTTTTGAAGCTTTCAGCTGTTTTTGGCGTGTTTCTCTTCCCTTGTGTTCTCACCGTTAGCCAAAGTATTTGGTTTTTTTTCCTGAACTTTCAAACTGAACTGAGAACACTTTTGCCAGCTGAGCCTCTGTATTTCAAGAGCTTTATAGCAAATGTAGCAAATTTTTACCTCTGCTGTGTTACATGCCTTAGTCAAAGTTTGTGTAACAAGTGGTATTTCTAAATATATCAATACAATGGCAGTTAATACGTGAACAAAACAGAATGAAAGGGAAATCTGTTTGCTTTTGGAATGAACTGTGGCTTTCATCCAAATAACTGGTGTTAATTTCTGATATTTTATTTGACTCTAGCCTGCCCTGGGCACTAATCACTTAACTGCATCAATGGGTAGCCTAAGTCTACAGCAAGAAGGGTTAAGACCTGTGAATCTTCTTCAAGAAAGAAATATTCTTCCTACAACCCCCTTGAAGGCTCCTGTCCCAAACTTGCATGAAGAGATCCAGAAGCTCAACTGTAATCCTGAGTAAGATTATCTGTGTGCTGTAATTCCTTAAAGTAAATACAAGTGTAAATTCCTGCTTAGAAACATAACTTCACAAAATATTTCCATAATTTTGGGAGTGGCAAACATTGAAATTGGGCTTCAGTTTGTTAAGATGAAGGCGGTAAGTGGGTTTAACTTTGAAGTGGGGAAAGATACCTGTGTAGAAAGTATGGGGAAACACATGTTGCTTGCAAGGCAGCAATAGATAGGTGCAGTACAAAAACCTTGTAGCTGGCAGTGAGTATGACTGAGAAAAGATATAAAATGGGAATTAACTCATTCAAGTGAGGTACACCAAAAAAATTGTGAGTGCAGAAATACGGGTGACCTCTGTATTGAAAGTAACCTTTTAAAACAAAGCAGTAAATGAAATGTCAGACAAGAGGCTGGCAGTTGGTTATTCATGTAATCTCTCTGAGGAGACCAGCCAAACTGTGTGTAGCCAGGTATTCCTGCCTTGCAAATCTTTTTGTGACAGATAAAGGGAACAACAGTGCCTTTGTGACGTTCATGCAAACAAGCTGGACTGGATTTGCAAACCTGCCATGCACATCTGCACTGCAGAAACCACTGAGTGCTGAACCCTCAGGCAGTGACTGAGGGGTTGTTTATGGTTACTGAGTTTTAAAACAACTTTTAAAATTTTGCTAGTTCTTATTTGTTCCAAAATAGCACTTAATGTGTAAAGATTTGGTGCAACTTTGAACATTGTTTGGCTTAACTTTGACTTGAGTGACTAAAATGACACTCAGCCCTGTTAAAGAGCATTTGTGTAAAATAAGAACTCAAAGTATGGATTGTGGGTCAAGCTGAGACAGAATCAAAGTGATGTGACAGAGATGGAGAAGATCCTTTATCTGGAAATGGAAATTTGCCATCACCAACTCTAGGAAAATATATTGTGCTACTGAAATCATCATTTATTCTCTGAAAGCCTCTGAAAATAACCCTTTGTCCTCCATGTAGGTTGTTCCGCTGTACCCTGACTAACATTCCTCAAACTCAGGCCTTATTGAATAAAGCCAAACTTCCTTTGGGGCTCCTGCTTCATCCTTTCAAAGACTTATCGGTATGACAAATATTCCAAACTTTAAATGCTGAAATATCAACTATGTCTTTACTAGAGTCCAGAGCTGGACAGTGAATTACAAAACAAGGGCAGGTATCTTGGCCCAGAAAAATTACCAGAGTAACTGGCATTTCCTGTTCCAGCCAGATCATTGTAATTTTTCTGAATTATTTCTCCCTACCATTTTTAAACCTTCAAGTCTCATTTTTTAATTAAAAAAAACCGAACTCTCAAACTTGAAAAAACTGAAAGCTTAGAGACAGCACATCACTCCAACTGTGACAGAAGGCAACACACCTAATTTCCAGTTTATCTTGTCACATATCAGTTGTAGTTATTGATTTCCTATGCCAAACCTAGCACTAATTCTAAGCTCAATTAAGACTTGACAAAGCTGGAGGGGTTTGGATGTCCTCTGCTAGACAGAAGACTTTTGAATTTAGCAGCGCCTCTTTTAAACACTGTTATTTTTTCACAATTTAATTAACTTTCCAAAGATGTGGCCTTTTCCTCCCCTGAACTTTGATCTGTAGCGAGTGTAGGACTTTGGTCTTAAACCATCAGTGTAAAATTCAAGACTTTAGAGGCTTGGAAAGGGAAGCTCCACAGTCAGATACGTTAGAGCTCCGTTCCTGCCTGTTGTATTAAGGAAGTGTAGGGGTGCTGTGAGGATGCAGAAGTGCCCCTTCCTTCCACAAGAGCGCTTTGAGCAGCTAGGAGGAAGCCCAGTGTAGGTGGTGGTGTTGCTGCAGATGAATGGCTGCAGGGTGGGGATGCTTTAAAACAGGAAGCTTTTCTTTTGCAGCAATTGCCAGTGGTCACTTCCAGTATTATCGTGCGATGCCGTTCCTGCCGGACGTACATCAACCCTTTTGTCAGCTTCCTGGACCAAAGGAGGTGGAAATGCAATCTGTGCTATAGAGTGAATGATGGTAGGTGTGAAATGTGCTGATTGCTCCAAGTGTGCCAGTTAACCTTTCCCATCCTGCCCTTTGAGGCTGTAATGTTGCTGGCCAGATCAGTCCTGGGCTTGTTGTGAGTCCTGAGAAATGTTTCCCAGTGGCAAGGGTGTCCCTGGAAAAGCACAGGAAGGCAGGTGGTCCCCCAGGGTAGCCTGGCAGGTGACAAAATAGCTGCCCTGCCTAGTTCTCCAGGAAATGTTGCCCAACAGATACAGAAGAGTTGATGCATTTATTTTAAAATGCAGCACAGCCAGTGCCAGTGTGAGATACTAATATATAAACTTACCTGCATAGTTCCTGAAGAATTCCTGTATAATCCTGTGACAAGAGTTTATGGAGAACCTCATAAAAGACCTGAAGTCCAGAATGCTACTATTGAGTTTATGGCTCCATCTGAATACATGGTAAGGCTTTATTTACTTTCAGTTATTCTGTCCCTTTGTTTTGTTTTCAGAGGGAAATCAGAAAAAACTTTGTTACAGAGGATGTTTTCCAGCTCAATAGAACAGCTCTTGCTTCAAATAACATGTTTGTGAACTCTTGGGGAGAACTTCAGATAGTTCATTTCTAAACATTTATGATGTCAGAGTTGTTCTGTGTTTAGAATAGGTAGGTGTTCGTAGGTCTTCTGAAAGAAAACTAGAATTCGGGGTATTGCCAAATAAGAGGCAAATGCATTCAGAAGTTTTAGCTGTCATCTCTGTGCTGTTTTAACAGTTCAAACGTGCAGTGGAATGAATAAACTCAATGTAATAAATGTTATTTGGAAATTAAAGGTAATCTTTTCTCTGCTCAGCTGCGTCCACCTCAGCCACCCGTGTACCTCTTTGTGTTTGATGTCTCTCACAATGCAATAGAGACAGGATACTTGAATACAGTCTGCCAGACCTTGTTAGACAATCTTGACTTGTAAGTACATTTTTTTCTCAAAATCTCTTTTCATTCATCGTAAGAAACTTTAACAGACACCACCATTCCTGCATAGAAGAGAGATTTCCTGGTGTTGGCCAGTGTTGTGTTAAAATGTACCACAAAGCTGTTGTCTTTTTCCCATCACAGCTGCACCAGTATGAAAGAGAATTCTGAGGCTTGTTTTTCAGTCTGACTCCCCTATCTGCTTCACCAACCCCCAAATGCACAAAAACATCGTGTTTATGATCATCTTTTGAGCTGTGTTTTTTAAAAGCTGAAATTGAGATGAGCATTTGCTGAAGGGAGCCATACAGCTAATAAACTTTTCATAAAATACATGCTCTTTGAACTTACATAAATGGTACTTGGTATTTTGCAGTTTATTTCTTGCTTTTCCATTTCTGGTTATCCTTGTAAGGTTTCTGCATGTCTGCCAGGTGACTCTATTATGAGCTGCTTTTTTGTTGGTTTGTTCTGTTTTTTCCCCTCTCCAAAATTACTTAGTCAAGCTCTTGCAGTGTAGCTGTTAAGCTCCTTGGTAATAACCACGAAGAGATGCAGTGGATGTTCAAAAAAAAAAATAAAAAGCCTGCAGAAAAGAAATTTCATCTTGTTGAACACCATATGTCTCATTTTCAGGCTTCCTGGGAACACTAGAACAAAAATAGGCTTCATAACGTTTGACAGCACAATCCATTTCTACAGCCTTCAGGAAGGTCTCTCTCAGCCTCAGATGCTTATAGTTTCAGATATTGAAGGTATGCAGAAATAAATTCTGTGATTAGTAGCTATTAATGACTGCTGGTTGTGACAGCCTTTAAAAATATATGTCTATATATATCTGGGGGGAGTCTGTAGCTCAGATCATTAGTCCCTCTAGTAATGCCTTTAGAAGTGGCACATGCGTGTGTTCCTTTATGAAGTCATTTCCCTGATGTCTCCCTGGGCAATGCTGGGGCTGCTCGTGGCTTAAAACATGCAGACAGCTTTCCTAACTCCTGGCTTAATTTGGGCAATTATCTGCATTCCTTCTGAGATCCCAAATACTGATGCTGGGCAAATTTCTATAGATTTCCTGGGGATTGCTGCTCAGGGCTTGTCCTTCTGCCCTTCCTTTCAAGTCACTTTCTCTGCATGTCATGGGGCAGGGGAAATATTTGCTGTGTGGTTTTATTTAATAGTCTTGGTTATCCTTCAGCCCTGTTGATTGTTACTCTAGCATGGCATTCTAGCCACAGGAATGCTTATGAGAAAAAAAGAAATCCACACAATTATGTTTGCATGGGTTTATAGGCAGATCCTGTGTGCTTTTCTCAGTAGGAATAGTGGTTGGCAAATACAGGCAGGGGAAATGGTTCTTAAAGATAACTGAAATACTTCTTTTTTTCCTTCCAGATGTATTTATACCAATGCCAGAAAACTTATTAGTAAATTTAAATGAAAATAAAGAGGTAAGAACTAAGCACTGTTTTAAGTAACTAGTGGTATTCACATAGATTGGTAATTTTTGGGTTACTTAATGCTCTTGAACACCTACAGCTCAAATGCCAGGTCTGAGGCAATAAAAAAGAGGCCTTTATCCATGTCACTGCAAACTTTTGCTAACATGAAACAAGACTACTGCAACTTTTCTAGGACTTTTTCTTTACTACCTTGATATCAGAGTGTTAATACACAATGGTGTGTTCAGCCATCAGCTCTAGAAAGAAGAAAACTGTGACGACTGAGACTTAATACTTGTGTTTCCTCACTTGTAGCTAATTCAAGATCTGTTGAAGACCTTGCCACAGATGTTTACCAAGTCCCTGGAAACTCAGAGTGCTCTGGGGCCTGCATTACAGGCTGCCTTTAAACTCATGTCCCCCACTGGAGGTAGAATCACTGTCTTCCAGACACAGCTTCCCACCGTGGGAATGGGAGCCCTGAAGGCACGAGAAGAGCCAAACCAAAGAGCAACTGCAAAGGTCAGGAAAGCAGAAAGGCTGAGGGAACTGACAGCCCCATTCTGGGATTGCCTGTTCTGGCTTAATTCTGTGGGTTTCTTGCTCCTTCGTTTTAAAGTAGTAGAAAGAACAAAAAATAAAACCAGCCAGGCAATATAAACACAGATTAATTATCTGATTTTTTTTTTTAAGCTATCACTGTAGTCAGTGATGGGAAAACAGTTATTTGTATCTCTAAAAACAGGCAATAAATCTGAATTTCCTTTGTATTTTGTAATTCTCCACTCTGTTAACAGGACATACACCTGACACCATCGACTGATTTTTACAAGAAGTTAGCCTTGGACTGCTCAGGGCAACAGGTTGCAGTGGATTTATTTCTTCTTAGTGGGCAGTATTCTGACTTGGCTTCTCTAGGTGAGTCATGGAAAGCTGTTGTGGGGTGTGTAACTCTTGTACTTTGGCAAATGCAGAGAATCCACATTAATGTTTAGTGTATGAGCCTGATCTGAACTAATCTAATGTGTCAAGAGGCAAAGTCACCCCTGCTGAGCAGTCACAGTGAATAGAATGTAATCTTTCAGTCCTAATTTAATTCAGTTGTTTTCATATCCTCCCTTAGTGAGTCAGGATTCCTGTGATACTGGTGCCAGTGGCTGAAATACTTTCATCCTTTTTATGCCTTTTAACCATCAGTGTAATTGTCTTTAGAGTAAATTTTATTAGCATTTTAATTATTTTTTTCTCCATTTCACCAAACTTTCAAGTGACCAAGTACCTGCAATTTCAGGTCAATGGAAATTATTTCACCCCTGAAACTACACACATACTGGAAGATACAGTTGTGTTATATCTGTGTCTCTGTATGCAGGTCTATACCTGTGTATCACAGTGATTTGCAGGTGTGTAGGGTTTAACAATGAAGGGAATATTGCATTCAACTGGTATATTTAAGGACTGCAGCAGCAACTGTCTGCACTCTCCAACGTGTGCTGGTTTTGTTTCAGGTTGTATATCAAGGTATTCTGCAGGCAGTGTCTATTACTACCAGTCTTACCATCATAAACACAACCCTGTCCAGGTGGAGAAATTGCAGAAGGAACTGAAACGATACCTAACTAGAAAAATTGGGTTTGAGGCTGTCATGAGGATACGATGCACCAAAGGTTTGAAGTCACTTTCTTAGATTTTTGGGGGGTGGAGCAGAGAGGAAGTGGGTGTTTGCTGTTATTTGGGAATGTTTTGGTTGGTATTTTAGCTGGTTTGTAAGTTTAAATGATTAAAAGACAAAGACTAGAAAGGTAAAATTCAGTACCAGGAATCAGACAGTTTATTAAAGACTGTATTTGCAGTATCTTTTCTGGCATCCAATTCCATTATACAGTGGTTAAAACTGGAAATTTTGTTGGGCTGCTATTTCCACAATGGACTTTTTGTAATCTAGAGACTTTCTACTATTCTGCATTGATTTGCCTTGCTAATTCCTGCTGTTAGGCTTTGTGGGTTCTTTGGATTAGTTGTCTGTCTGGGATATTTACCTTTTCTGAAGATACCGTATTCCCTTGAGAGGGAACATTCTCATACAGAGCCATCTGCACTGGTGACAGTGTGTGTATTTCACAGCTGTGAAACCCAAAGATGCTTTTCTTGTAGGGCTTTCCATTCACACCTTCCACGGGAACTTCTTTGTGAGATCCACAGACCTGTTGTCGTTGCCCAACGTGAACCCAGACGCGGGATACGCCGTGCAGATGTCTGTGGAGGAGAGTCTCACTGATATGCAAGTTGTTTCTTTTCAGTCAGCTCTGCTCTACACGTCCAGCAAGGGTAAGGTGTGCAGGTGGTGGTACCTGCAGTGTTCAGATGAGTCTTTGTATCCATTGATCAGCTGCCATCCAACTTTGACTCAAACTGCTTGATTTAATATCAGGATCACAGCTTGTGCGTGTCGTTGATATTACTGCTTCTTCCAGACAAAGAATGTTTCTGAGACACTTGGTTTTGGTGTGAAACCAGGTAGACTTAACCCAGAAGCTGAGAACTAATCATTTTTAAAAGCTACTGGAAGTGGCCTGATTCACCCTTTGCATGATAAATTATGTTGAGCAAACTTTGGCATTTGAGTGTTTCGTAAAGCAAGTCTGCTGGGAGACAACAGTTTCCTTCTCTTGCAGGTGAAAGACGAATTCGTGTGCACACCATGTGCTTACCTGTGGTGACCACCCTGAGTGATGTGTACCTGGGGGCAGATGTGCAGGCCATCACTGGGCTGCTGGCCAACATGGGTGAGTGTGCTCAGAGTCTGTGTGGATATGCACTCACCACACCCTTAAAGCTCTCTGCAATAATCCTCTGGACAGTAGCATTAGAATAAGATGCTCTCTTTCCAAGAGTGCTTTCTAAGTTGCAAACCTAAGAGTTTCGTTTTTAATGCTTGGCTTAGGTAAAGTATCATAGATCTGTCTGTAGTCACCTGAGCTTAAGCTTAGTCTGGTGCATCATCATGAGCCCCCTGCCTTTTTGCTCAATCACTTGTCTTGACTTCCTCTAGAACGTAAGAAAAGCTTTTTGACACGCAGCAAAGTGTATGATAAAACCAGAAAAGCTCTGCATGTGGCTGCACTCCCACCACGGGAGGGCAAGCCCCCTGTGTGAGCTGTGTGCCCTGTTTGCAGCCGTGGACAGGTCGGTGTCGGCCACGCTGAGCGACGCCCGGGACGCGCTGGTGAACGCGGTGATCGACTCCCTGTGTGCCTATCGCTCCTCGGTGCTGAGCATCCAGCAGCCCGGCCTCACCGCCCCCCACGCCCTGCGCCTCTTCCCCCTCTACATCCTGGCACTCTTGAAACAGGTGAGAGGCAGCTTGGCAGGGCAGCACCCAGCGAAAGGAGAGTTCTTTGATGGAGGATGGTGCAGCTCAGAAGCGGGAGTTCAGGATTGTGTGTCAAACTGGAAGTAAGAGAATAGCAGAGGATCAAAGGCACTGAGCAGTGTAGAGAATGTGGCAGGGTGCTGGTAGAGGGTTTTTTCAGGAGTCTCATTTTTGTACATTTCTGGAAATGTAGTCCAGTGTGGATCAGAAGGGAGCTGGCTGGCTGGCAAAGAAAGAGTTGACTGGCTGTTTTTGCAACAGATTTAAAGCATTTAACTATTTTCTCAGTGTATTTGTAATTGACTTTTCGTGAACTCATACTAGAAGTAATTCTAAATGTTGGACAAACTAGCTTTCTCTTTTAGAGAGAGTTTTTGGAATTGTACCTCTTGATTAGGAATTAATCAGCATGTTCACACTGAGCTTGTTCATGTAAAAGACTTTATTAGACCAAATTGAGTGGGAAGAGTGAGCCCTTGTTTAATTCATAGCTGTTCTTTTTGCCCCAGCAAGCCAGGGCTATCTCTTTCTCATAAACCCAGACCTAAGATTCTAAACAGTGAAGCCAATCATAACCTGCTCCAATATTTATTCTTTTAAATTCCATCAAGTAGCATTTTTTGGGGTGTATGTTAGAGAGACATATTGCAGGATGCTTTCATCTCAGCTGTAGTGCTCACTAGGCAGGATTGATGGTGCCAGGTCATGGTTAATTCCAGAACCCAGAGATGGGAATACAGAGATTGTATGTGTATGTGAAACACTGAGGAGGACTATGGAGAAATAAAACAGCAGCAGTAAAATAACATGAGGAAATACTTACAGCACATCTCTGAAACTTAAGCTGGAAATAAGCAATAGGTGGTGTGTGAAATTCAGCTTACCTTGCTTTGCTTTACTGGTTAAACTGAATGCCTCCTTGTTTGCAGAAAGCATTTCAAACTGGGACGAACACACGTTTGGATGAGCGCATCTTCACCATGTGTCAAGTGAAGAACCAGCCCCTTGTTTACCTCATGCTCATGACACATCCCAGTCTGTACAGAGTCGATAATCTCACAGATGAGGTGAGTCTTTGTGCTGCTGCATCATCGGTCTGTTTGATTGCAAAGATTTGTATGACGTGAAAATAAATTTGTGTTAAAAATCTCCCCAAGTTTTCCACATTAAAGCTGCATAGCTAAAACGTAATGTTTCCCACTTGGTGCATTTATACATTTGCTATTTGGGACTGGATGGATGAATTCTGGAGAGAAACTGTGCTAAGGATGGGGAAGGGTTTTTTCTAACTTACTTCACTTTTTGCCTTTTGTTGTTATCTTAAAACAACAAATCGTGTACATAAAGACATCATAACATGCTTTAACTTCTTGTCCTTCTGTAGCTTCCTTTATTTTAAAATGTCAAGCAGTTCTGTGAACAGTGAATGTTTATGTAAAACTGAATAATTTTAGGAATCACATCTTTTGTACATAACAAATCAGATGTTCCAGTTCTAGAACTAATTAAATGAAGTTGATGAAATATACCCTCTCTAAATAAAACACTGAGATTTATTAGTAAATTATGAAGTTTGATGACTTGAGCTAACCTGAGAGAAAGGGGCCAGCTTCAGTATTCAGTGTAATACATCCTGCTCTTACTTAACCTTCTGTTCTGTTTTGTTGCCTCAAGGTGTGAACTGCTGTTTTTGTCCTTGCTTCTTTTAGGGGGCTCTGAACATAAATGACAGAACTATACCTCAGCCACCCCTTCTCCAGCTGTCAGTGGAGAAGCTGAGCAGGGATGGTGCTTACCTTATGGATGCTGGCTCTGTAAGTTGTGTGGAGATTTTAAAAAGCATCCAGATTTCCTTTCCGAGACCTCATAATGTGTAGGAGAGTGCTGAGGTGTGTTTTGCATGGCATTAATGTTGTTATTGATGGGTGTCTTCCAGGTGATGTTTCTGTGGATCGGGAAGAACTGTGGGCAGGGTTTTATCAGCCAAGTGCTTGGAGTTCCAAATTATGGCTCAATACCACAGAATATGGTATGTATTTGCTTTGCTGTCCACCAGTGCTGCCAGAATATTTTCATGAGAACTAAAATACTCAGATATCAGCCCTCCAGTTGTATAAATCCAGATTCAAGGCAAGAAATAATGTTACCTCTTTTTCCCAGCTAAAGCTTTATAGAATAGATTCCCATGAAAACGCAGTAAGAAGAGGCTGACAGTGATTGAGTTTCTCAGACCTGTGGGAGCAGACTAAGAAACACCTGCAAATACTGAGCACAGGGCTTGGTGGGAAATCCTTCCGTTTCTGCAGTAAGACAGGCATCAATCACAGCTCAGTCATTACCATTCTAATAGCTAATTGCTGCTGGCAGTTTGGTGCTCCTGACTGCTTCAAGCCCTTCCAAAGGAGACTGAAACGAGACATCACAAAACCTCTCTGTCTGGGTTTTCTTCATGCCTAATTAGTTGGCCTGTTTTAAGTGTTCATTCTGCTGTTTTTCTGAAAAATATCTGTCTGTATTAATGAAACCCTTTGCATTTTAGACACATCTCCCAGAACTTGAAACTGCAGAATCCATCAGAACACGAGCCTTCATTTCTTGGCTGAGAGAACAGAGACCTTTCTTCCCTATACTATATATAATAAAGTAAGTGTTTTTTAACAGTCTTTGTGCTTCTTTAGGAACCTGTTAACAATGCATATTTGTATATCAGGTACTGAACTTCCTTAATGGAAGTTTTACTGATGGTGTGTGCTGTGCCTGACAGATTTGACAACACATAGGACTTCTTGTGAATTGTCCCCAGTTAGAATTTTCACAGACTAAAACAGACTGAATGTCACAGAGCATTCTTTAGTTAATGTCATATTAATGAAGTAAATGCTGGTAAGTGCACTTACTGGAATTAATCACTATTAAGGGCTCTTTGAGATCCTCTTTTCATATGTCCTTAAGCTCTTGAAATGTCTTGCCACTTGACCTGTAGCTTTACTAATGTATTGCACTGTAGCTCTTGGCAAATGTTTATTTCACTCCAACACTTATATTTTCATTTTTAAGGGATGAGAGTCCATTGAAATCAAGTTTTCTGCAAAATATGATCGAAGACAGAACAGAATCAGCCTTATCATACTATGAATTCCTTCTTCATATACAGCAGCAAGTGAATAAATGAAACACTAGCCTTTGGCTCACTTCTTTAAGGAAAGATTTTGCAGTAAAGAATGATTGTGCTTGTAATATCTTCATTAAATCTGTGGCCTGAGGCAGTTGATGAGAAGTTCTCACTGTGATTTCAACGAACTAAAGCAAATAAAGGACCACATCTGAGAATCAAATGTGCAACTACGTGATATTGTACCTTAAAAAAAAAAAATCAAACTGTTGGAACTGGTTGAGCACCTTTAATTTGCTGCAAATCGTGTTTTTACTGTAAGTAGTTGCAGCATGAAGTACATTTACAAAGGCAATACTGAAAAGGTGAAATACATTTTGTAAAATAAAGAGTTCTTTGTTGTTCAAAATGTATATTTCTGTAACTTTTTGCCTTTTTTTTTTCCTGCTGCTAGATATAAAACCTCACAATACTGATCATGATTTGCAGGGAAATTCTTTCTAAGTGCATCCAGTGATTACAGACAGAGCATCTCAAGGTTCAACTTAATGCTTAAAAGTAGCAATGAAACAAGTGTTCATTGTGAAATGAACAAATACCTATGAAGTGTAGAATCCAGTGCTTGGATTGGATTATGGCTAATAGGACTAAAGGTAAGCTTAACCTGGACGAGATGGCTGAATTTGTAAAGCTTTTAATAAGTCAGTATTCTAATTTAAAAACAGTGGGGAGGAGGGGGCCCCACATGAGGTGGCTGGGTGAGCAGCAAAAGTAGACTTAGGTAGATGCCAAACTTTGCTTTTCTTCAGCAAAAGGAATAGTTTTAAGTTCAGTTTGTGAATGGTGTGGGAGGGAAAGGGCAAGGAAGGTTATCTCAGAGTTTTGGGGGTTTCTTGGTTTATGTTCAGTAGACTTTTGGCTCCTGTTTACATTAACTCAGTGTTGGGCCCCTCAGATCTGCTGGTTTTTATGGCAGCACTTCAGACAGAATGTTTAGAGACAACATTGAATATTTTGATGGTAAAATTGGAAATTATTTTTCCAAGAACAAAATTATTATATTGCATTTGAAGATTTGTGTATCGTTGCAAATATGCCTGAAGTTTTAAAAAAGGGGGTTTTTACTGCAGCCTGTGTAATGAGCCCAGGTCCAAAGCCAATGTGCACCAAATAAAAGCTTTAAATATACTCACAGATCCTGCCAGAACTACAGATTGAAGCTGACATCAGACTTGAAGTGGAAGTTTATATACAAAAAGTATTTAAATAACTTTATAGAAGTGTATTGATAATTATTCAGTTTGAAGGTTAAGCTGTCATTGATAGCTACTGACACAAAGAGTATTTAAGTTACTGTATCCCTATGCCCCTGGAAATGTTGCATATGGAAAAAATCTTAGCTTGCTTTTTTGTTTAATAGTGTAAACTTAAAGGACTTGCAAAACCTACTTCCTGGGGGCAAGTAACTTGAAGAGGTAAAACCTTTGTAAGTGGACAAACGTACTGTGCTTGGTTCACTTGCATTTGGTGACACAAATGTCAGGGGGGTCAACATTTGGGGAAACATTTGCTCCCATTTCAGGCTGTAGCTGCATGTGATTGTCAGGAGTTGCCTTACTTCAGGGGAGGAGTTCCTTGGGGGAAATTGTTCTTGTCGCTTGAGCACAAGAAGCTGAAGTTCAGAACAATGGCTAAAATAGCATGAAAAGCCTATTATAGAACCAATTTAAGCTTCCCTGTCTGCTGCCTCTGTAGCAAACAGGAGTATATTTACTTGAACAGCTTTTCAGAGAATTGCACAGTTTTTAGTCATAGTGAAGAGGTTTTTTAAGTTTTGACAGTTGATTTTTTTTTTTCCGGGGGGGGGAAATGGGTCTCTTCATTTGAATCATAAATGGAACCTCTGCACTTGCAGGGGTTCTGACTTAAACCTTGTGGTTTGGGTATATTCTCACTCAGATGTTGAAAACCATCCTTGCATCTAACAGCCCACTCAAAGTCTGTTTGTTACTATGACTGTATTTTGCTACTACAGCCCTTTTTTAAGAAACATGTTGGAGATGGCCTCATTGCTTTATGTCCACCAGACTAATGGCTGAAGATGTCTGTCTTCGTGGCAATTAACAGCTTTGAATTCGAGCCCCTAAGTGTTACAGAGCAGAACATGGCAAACGAGTCAGATGAACCCTCCTCTCAGAGTTCACTTTGGAAGGAATTCTGTATTGTGAGTTTATTCCCTCGCAGGGGGAAAGGCCTGCTGGGTCACTTATACTGCTGTAAGGGCAACACAGGACAGAGGAACACACACACACTACCTGGCATTTCTTATTTTACACACAGTTGAAAAATGAGGATGCTGAAGATGAACTGCAAGAGTAGGCAAGAGTGGCTCTGGTACTTAGGTGTCAGCAAGACAACTCTACCCCTGCAAAGGTGTGGTAGAGGTGTGTCCGTCTTTCTAGTTGAACACTTTTTTTTAAGCTATTTGTGTATTTGACACATTAGTGTTCAGCCAACATTGTTACCATCCATTTTACTTTGCTTTCATTATCGTCTTTAATTTTATATACTTGAGTCTAAGTCCACATAGACTGTGTTGCAATAACTAGAATGATTCACTTTTATGTAGAATTAATTTCTTAACAGATTTTAATCAAAGATGCAGAATGGCTGTTAAGGGACCATTAAATGTGATTTTAAGGTTCTGTTTACTATTATGGATGTAATCCTTATAGTAAATTTAATTTTGTAAAGTAGTGTATAATATTGTAATATTAAATCTTTGTTTTCTGAACTCAAACATTTGATCTTCAGTATGAAGTTATAAATCCTCCCCCTTCTGAATCTGAGACAGGATTTACTTGTCCTCCTTTTTACAGTTTGTAATTTTCACTGTTTTATTCCTGTAAAAAGTCATTTGTAACACATGCAAATGCTTATTTTATCTGTGCTAATTTATCAGATTTGGCTACTCAATAAAATTAATTGAAAGAACTCATGTAAGTCCATCACTCCTTTCTTATAAATCAAAGTAGAATAATGTATTTGACCAATTGAGATAAATACCCTGTATCAATCACCAAGTTGCTCTCAAGAGCCAGCTGACAGTGATGGTTGGAATTTAGCCTTCAGCAGCATTCCAGGATGGTGATCAATCTTATTACTGTAGGTAATCCTGTATCTTCATTTAACATCCCATTCTTTCAGCACCTTTTTGTAAAAGTCATTCCATCTTTTTATGGGCTGTTGTCACTGCTGCTTCTGGTTCATCCTAGATGCGTTTGCATGAGTTTGGTCCTCAGACCTCTGTATTTAACCGGTTTTGAATACAGAATTCTGTCACTCAGTACTCTAGAAGTATTTATTGGTCTGGTCAGCACTGGGTTTTCCCGCAGTGCCCATCCCCTCGTCCTCGGGGTGCTGAGCTCCCCCACTCGTGGCACTTCGGGGCTCAGGTGTGGGAGCTCCGGGGAGTCCTGCTCCTCGCGGCAGCGCCTGGGGCGTTAGTGAGTCCTTTGGTGGCGGAGGCAGTTCTTGTGAAGCACCGAGGAGATGATCCTGTCCCTGCCCCTTCGGTTCGGCTCCCGGGTGCTGTCGCCCTCTGGCCGCGGGAGTGCTCGGGTGAGGGAAGAACAGCGTGGCACAGCTTTATCACTCGGAGGGGTGTGATGGACTGTTAGGGTGCAAAAACGTGAGTATTATGCGTCTTGTTAGGAAGAACTGAGTACAGCCCCAGTTCTGTAATGCCACAGCGTGCACGGGCAGTCCTGCAGTGGGGTGGTGGCAGATTTGGAAACTGCCCTGTGTGTGTACCCTGCACAGCCTTGTGTGTGTGCGTGTTCTCTGCACAGCTCTGTGTGTGTGTACCCTACATCCCGCCTTGTCCCAGCCCCTGTCCCTGTCCAGTCCCCTCATGGTTCCCCTTCACGGCCGCCATGCCCGCTTCCCGCCCTCACCCCGCTCTGACGTCACTTCCGAGGCCGGCCCCGCCATCTTGAGTGCTGGCGCCGCTGCCTTGCAGCGCCTGGCGGGCGGGGCCCTCTCCCCGCGCTCCCGCCGCTCTGCCGCCCTTACCCGAGATGGCGGCGCCCGC
>JAWWMP010000028.1:8637430-8660100 GCA_035047865.1 Dendrocincla tyrannina
GCTCCGAGGGCAGGCCCGCGGCTGAGGGCCCGGCCCGCCGGGGCTCCTTCCGAAGCGGCTCTTCCGTGGCGCTCTCGGAGTTCCTGCGGGGCCGCCCCCGTTGTGCCCCCGGCAGCCCGGGTCACGGTGTGGGCGGCTCGGCGCGGGTGGGAGCGTGTGCTCCGGGTGGCTGGCAGCTCTCTGGGGCTCGGCACCGACCCCCGCTGTGGTGGGGCACATCTCTGTCCCGCAGGTTGATCAAACCAGCGGGTTTCAGCACTAAAGCTGCCCCGAGAGCCCCCACGTGCGGTTGTGTGCGCGCTGCAACAGCGCCGGGTCCGCCGCGGGGATTTACACCGAGAGGGGCCGGGGAGCTGAGATTTTAACACCCAGCTCGGGCTCAAAGTAGTGATTCAGTGCCGGGCACTCCCACAGATCCATCCGATTAGCTCCAAACGAGCTGGGCAGCGGTGGGTGGGACAGGACACCCCTAGAACCCCTTGAACTGAGCCCCGGGCTCGGCTGCTCCCGCCTGCAGGACCCCTTTGGTTGTCACAGCCCAGCTTCTCTGCTGCTAATGGCAAGGTTTTGCTCTTTGGGCTAAAAATAATGTAAAAAGTGTGTTTAGACTTGTATTAATTTTCTACTTTAACTCCTACAAAAAGTTTTAAAAGTGAAGGAATGGATTCGCTGCGGCGGGTGAGAGTGAATGGTGGGTGGAGATGGGTGGGGGCTGCTGTGCTGGGGTTTGTGTGAAGAAATGTTCACCAGGCTGGGGCTTTTGCAGCCTGAAATCGTCTCTTTTGTTTGCCCACTGCAGAGGGAAAAATAAACCAAAAATTTCGTTGTCTAAACCTAAAAGATTAGAAGAAATATCTAGCAGATCCTATGGCATTTAGTGACATAGGTGGGCAAGTGGAAATCTCAGTGCTGACAGATGTTCCTTGCACTCAGTTACACTCCTGGTAGGCAGTATGTGGGTACCATGCCACTGTACTGACTCCAAATGCACATGGTACCTAAATATACTGCATAATATAGACTAAATATAAATGTACTGAAATAAACTGTTATTTTTAGTGCTGAACTGCATGAACACAACTCTGTGTGGCAGTGATGAGAGTGAAAGGAGGAGTTGGGGGGCTTAAAGTCTTGCCTTCTCTGCTTCTTCCTGCTTTCCCAGGCCTGACTGCTGGGCTTGTTAGGAGAAAGGGCCTGAAAGAGCGTCCTGGGCCACAGGAGGGTAAACAAGGGGATTATTCTGGCATGGTGGCCAAAAATCAGGAATTGGAAGAAGAGGAGATGGTCACAATCAAGGTCCATCTGTGGCTTGTACAGCTGAAGATTTTCCTAGAAAATTCCTAGCCCTGCTCTGTCCCATGGCTGGGATAGCAGAGCATTAATAAGGGGAGAAAAAGAGACACCCATCTCCATCACACTCCTCCAAGCTTGAGCTTCTCTTGTGGTGTTTGATGATATTATGGAATTTCTTTTGATGTCAGCTTGGTAAAGGCATTGACCACAGCTGTGTCACATCCTCAGGGGGTTATGTTTCCTTAATTCCAGTTTGACAGATTGCCCATTGAGCAGATGGGAAATCCTTACCTGGAGAAACATTCTATAGATTGTAGAAAAAGCAACAAAGAGCAGTTTTGTTTGACACATTTTGAGATAGCTTCAAAGAGCCTCCAGCTTTTCCTATATACAATGGAATTCTGGTGTGCTAAAATAAAAGTGTGACCAAATAATCCCTCTAATTTCAGCATCACTAGGAGTACACGTACATTAATCAGTTTGGCAAGGTGGTTACAAATGTTCAGAAATTTAAGAAGCCTGAGAAATTAAGATAAATGATTGTGTTTTTGTGCTCACGGTGCTCTGTGCTGGTGCCTTTGTGCCTCAGGCATTACCGGAAGCGCTCGGCGTCCCGCGGGCGCTCCGGGAGCCGCTCCCGCAGCCGCTCCCCGTCGGACAAGAGGGGCAAACGCGAGGACCGGCGCTCCAGGAGCAGGGACCGCGATCGCAGGCGGGAGAGGTCACGCAGCAGGGACAAGAGGAGGTCTCGGTCGCGGGACAGAAAGCGCCAAAGGTAGGGCATCACTTCCAGTGAAAGCAGCTGAACGTTGGTGTTCTTCCACCCTCGTGAGTCACTTGATATTTGTGATGGATTTCACTGTGCCTGAGGCTTTTTGCTTATTAAGTCGTTTCTAGCTGCTGGTGCTGGAGTTTGTAGGTTCTTAGTGGTCTTGATGATTAGTGGATCACTTTTACAACCCGTTCCTGAAGTTATACTGTCATCACGTGCTAAGTAAACACAATTTTGTTCTGTGTCAGACGCTCAAGGAGCAGAGAAAGGGAGAGGAGCAGAGAGAGAAGGCGGTCCCGGAGCCGGGAGAGGAGGCGCTCGAGGAGCAGGAGCAGGGGCAGACGGTCTCGATCCTCCAGCCCAAGCAAGAACAGGAAAACAGAGAACAGGTATTCTTGTGTTCTTGACTTCAGGAATGTGTGAAAACTGCAGGTTATATTCTTTTAAATATATCTTAATGGAGTCTTCAGACATAATTGCAAGCAGTGTTATAATATGATCTTGCTGTGCTGTAAAATGAGTGGGAAGCCCATAAATGGTAACAGCAGTCTGTATACAGAATAAGCAGGTTGATGGCACCATAGAAATAGTGAGAGGCTGGAATCACAAACCTTTGGGAATCTGTGTGTGTTTTGTATTAGAATAGCCCAAAGAAAAAGGCGTAAAGAGATTTAATTGGCTAAAGTGAATTTTACGTTATTGTCATAAGTCAGCATATATTTGGTTTAGATGCATTTTTTCTTTTAAGTTGGAAGCAAGAAAGGATACTAAAACCCGTGGTAAATGGGTTTTGTACGCAGTGCAAGTCTGCATGTTACATTTGCATTACATAAGTAGCTTTTCCCAGAGAGAGGTGTTTTTGTCTTTCAGTACTGTGGGCTCAGGGGGATGTTCACACTTCCATGACAAGATGCCAGATCACTTTCCCTTTCTCTGGAAATTCCACAAACAGGAAGATTTTAGTATCTCCTTCTAAATGCTGGCTTCAAGGATATGTAAAATAAACTGCAGAACCACTGGTATATCAATCATTCCAGTGTTCTGGAAATGAAGTCTGTGAAGAAATGGGAAGAACAGAGCCAAAGCACAGGAATTGCGATAGATCGTGCATTTCTGGTAGTTAGAGGAAATAATTCCATGACATGGAAAGATTGTCTGGGGCACTGTGTTTTTTGAGGTGTTTGAAAACATAAAGCTGTACAGGGTGTTCATAGTGCTGTTTCTGTCCAGCACAGTGTATCCTCCCCCTGAGAAAAGCTGTAATGTGCTGAGAAACCTTTGACCTTACCTTTCAGATCAAGATCTAAAGAAAAGACAGAAGGAGTAGAAGTTTCTAAAGAAAAGAAAAAGGACAAAGATGACAAGGAAGAAGAGAAGGATAAAGATGCTACCACAAATGCTGTGGCCACTGAGGTAGAGTCTGGTAACACTTAAAAGTTTAGAAGATAAGTTTAGAATTTAAACCAGGATGTTTTTGAATGTGCAGTCTACTACAGCCTGCTCTTGCAATGGTTATATTTGTTTGAAGAAGCATAGGCTAAAGTCACTGACCATTAATGTTCACTGTTTGGTTGGGTTTTATTACAGAACTTTGATCAGAATAAACTTGAAGAGGAAATGAGAAAACGAAAGGAAAGAGTGGAGAAATGGAGGGAAGAACAACGCAAGAAGGCGATGGAAAACATAGGGGAGCTGAAAAAAGAAATTGAAGAGATGAAACAGGGGAAAAAATGGAGTTTAGAAGATGATGATGGTATTTTAACCTTTTATATGTAACAGAATACTTTTGTTCCTAATAATATTTTTATTACATTACCTTTAAAGCATTAAATTACTCTTCAGAATGTAAACTATAAAATAACAAAGCCTAAATCTGGTCATGGTTTCAAATGGTTTAAGATACATTTTTGAATAAACAGCTGGAGAGATTTATATGAGGAAAAATTAAATATTATAACACTGAACTGTAATTATTTGGATAGACAAATAATTTGGCACATGTGAGCACTTTTGTCTTTCCCTGTGTTTTATCGTCATCTTTCTTGCTCAAATCAGATGATGAAGAGGAAACTGCAGAAGGAGAAAAAGAAGGCAATGAGATTGAAGATGAGGAGTTGGATCCTTTGGATGCCTATATGGAAGAAGTAAAAGAAGAGGTGAAGAAGTTCAATATGAGAAGTGTGAAAGGTGGAGGTGGGAGTGAAAAGGTAAAATCACATATAAAATTTCTCATTTTTAAAAGACAAAGATAATTTTGTGTTTTAATAGTAAAATGGCTTGGAAAAAAAATGGAGGGAAATGCAAAAAAGCAAGAAGTTAGATGCCCTTAATGCCTATTTGCCTTAAATTTAATTCCTGATGTTTTTATGAAAGTTGTTTTATTAAGCATTATTCTAGTAAAATTTCATTGAAGGAAATGAAAAAAAAAACCTCAGCATAATGTCCTCAGAAGTACAAATATTCTGTATATTTTATAGAGTATGTTTTTTGTTCTGTGTAAAATGCAGCAATTTTCTTAACTGTTTTGTAGAAGTCTGGACCAACTGTTACCAAGGTGGTAACTGTGGTGACAACCAAAAAAGCAGCTGCAGAGTCAGAAAAGAAGAAAGGGGAGCTCATGGAGAATGACCAAGATGCAATGGAGGTAATGGAAACGTCTTGTATTTCTACTGTGGAAACACAATGTGCCTCTTCTTACTTCCTGAGGGGGTGTGGGCATTTGGCTGTCTTAATACAGTGAGCAGTAGCTCTTGCTTCTGAATAAATTCTATGTATAAATTAAAAAAACCCATTAATTCATACTGATGTACACACAAATTGTGATCTCTGCAGTATTCCTCAGAAGAGGAGGAAGTTGATCTTCAGACTGCCCTGACTGGCTATCAGACCAAGCAGAGAAAGCTGCTAGAACCAGTGGATCATGGAAAGATAGAATATGAACCTTTCAGGAAAAACTTCTACGTTGAAGTACCAGAACTGGCTAAAATGACTCAAGAAGGTAAAGACAAATACAACCAGGACACCATGGGTACTATTAAAGAAAAGAATGGTGGATTTGAATGTGCAAAGGAGCAGCAAAGGGTTTTGGAATATAAAGAACATTTGGAGCAACTTGGCATAGAAAAGTTGAATCAGTTGCATCACTATTGTTGATAACTTATAATTATCTGTGAGGCTTTGATTGGAGGAAAATTACCTGAGTCCTTTCCACCCACCTCCTGTGTTTACACGTAACAAGGAAAAAACTTTTTCTGGTGGTGATAAAACTAGTATTTCAAGTGTTTTTTTGATTAAGGTAGCAGAGAAGTGTCGAGTTTGACTCTGCTGTAATGCAAACTCTATTTCAGAGGTGAATGTGTACAGGCTGGAGCTGGAGGGAATTACAGTCAAGGGAAAAGGCTGCCCCAAGCCAATAAAAACCTGGGTGCAATGTGGTATTTCCATGAAGATTCTCACTGCCCTCAAAAAGTAAGCAAGCACTTCATGAACTCTGTTATGCTTGATTTTGCTCACTGTGCTCTACATTCATGAGAAACACCTTTTCCTTAGTTGCATAATGCCACATGTCCATGTCTGTAGATGTTACATACACAGTCATCAGTGTTTATGACTCAGTGTTGAATTACTGTTATTAACTATTCTCTGCCGTTTATATCATGGCTTTACTGCTCATTTTAATCTGTATTTTTTGAATGGCACTGATGTGTATATATATTTTATGTATATGTAAATATGAATTTGTAAAAAAAATTTTTTAATGACTATGATTCCCATCAGTCAAATTCTCTTTTGTTCTTAAAACCCCTTTTTTTATCTTTCTTTAAGACATGGCTATGAAAAGCCTACTCCCATTCAGACCCAGGCTATCCCAGCAATCATGAATGGACGGGATTTGATTGGCATTGCTAAGACAGGAAGTGGAAAAACTATTGCATTTCTGCTGCCCATGTTCAGACACATTATGGATCAGAGAGCATTAGAAGAAGGAGAAGGTCCTATAGGTACAAAGATTTTATTTCCAAAGTCACTATTTAAATAAATATAGCCTCAAGTCTATGCTTTAGGTGGTCTTCAGTTCTTCTCTTGGTTATAGGGAGAAATACTTACTAATGCCCATTAATGACTGGCTTTTTTTAGTTAATGATCACTGTGCTCTTTATTGTTGGTGACCATTGTGCTGTGTAACGTTTCAAGAGCGCTCCCATGTCCATGTGTCTGGGAAACCTTAGTCCTTTGGTTTTCACACTTGGACCAGATTTCCACCCCATCCTCATACTGTCTCAATTATCTTTCTCTTGCAATTACATTCTTAAAAATAGGAAGCAAATTGCTGTAGACATAATTACAAAGGTTTCATTTTTATGGTGTAAATTACAAGAGCTCTTATATTACAATGTATGATGAAAATGCTTTGCTTTTCAGCTGTCATTATGACACCTACTCGTGAGTTGGCTTTGCAGATTACCAAGGAGTGCAAGAAGTTCTCAAAGACACTTGGGCTTCGAGTTGTCTGTGTTTATGGAGGAACAGGAATCAGTGAACAGGTACACAGACACACACCTTGTCAAAGAATTCTTGGACTTCACTAGTTAATGTGACTTTTGCACTCAGTTTGGGGTCTTGTTCTTTCCCATAAATCCAGTACATTTGCAGCCTTCCTTATGATTTTTTTCAATGTGAATGGCAGTAATGCAGAAAGCTTAAGTGTTTGCAAATAAATTGGCCTCAAAAATAATGAGCTTAAAAGTTTCAAACTGTTTCTTTTCCTGTATATATTGAGCAGCTGTATTTTTCTGAGAGTTCCCCTCAAGATAACAAAAGGCAGAAAATGGTAGCTTTTGTTGTCAAGTTGTCAGAGATGACTCTCTTGGGAAGCAAAGTTTTCCAAGGGCTTAAAGAAATTGCTAAGTAAAATCTTTGCATAATTCACATTAGTAGAACAGTTGTGTTACAGTGTTGGTTGTTTTCTTTTCTTGCAAGGTGATACATGTTTGAAAAAATTAAATTACAGAGCAAAAAATTAATGGTTTGTTTACTGTGTTTTAAAATCAGATAGCTGAACTCAAAAGAGGTGCTGAAATTATTGTTTGCACACCTGGACGTATGATTGACATGTTAGCAGCTAACAATGGTGAGTAGAAAACCTTTTCCTATGGAGAATTTTTTGTATTTTTTGTGTAATTCTAACAAATTCGAAAGATCATGTATTTTGATAAATGGTCTTATGGAATTTTCCTATATCTCTTCAGGCTGCACTATCTAGCTATTGAGAATATAAAGCACTAATAATAGGTTTAAGCATATATTGGTTTGACCATATATTGGTTTGACTTTTTTGGAGAGGACAGGAAATACTACATTCTTGAAGAGATTCTGAGAATGTTTATCATTGCTGAACTTAAAATGTGCTGCTCCAAATTTCTTAACTTCAAGTGATTTAGGTAAAGGTTATGTAACAGTTGGTTATTTTGTCTGCCCATTGATCCGTTACTTGTGTTAGTGCAGCTCAGCAGTTTCCCACTTTTGCATAAGAGCATCTGGCTCTGCCTTTATCTGTTGGTTTTAAAAACAGACAAAGAAGCCCTCCCTAAATACCTGCCCAAAAGTGAGAGAACTGACCTTGTATCAGATATTCAGATTTATTAAACTGAGCCACTGCAGCTTTAAGAGGTTTTGTCCTAGTGTAACCATTGCATGCTTATTAGATAAAGTTTTATTATTAAATTATTCCACATCAAAACCTCTACTAAACTGTTGACATTATTTAACTTCTGTGGAAAAAGTACCTTCAAGACATATAGAACTGGGCTTCCAAGACTTAAATCGTCAAAGGTAGGTGCATTAATGCTGTTCCCAAGTAATTTTACGAAGTTATTATTTGGGGATGAAAGTGTTAAGATGTTAAATAGATATGTAGATTTATTTTGTTCCGTAAATATGAATTCTGTATCTTAAAAATGCAGCGCTAAATGTCTTTAAAATAATTTGAGGGTTCAGCTACAATTTGCTGAAGCTGAGAGGACCAGATTCCACTGTAGTTTGATAGGCACAAGTCTGAGTGATAGTTGTAGAAAATGTGACAAACCTGTTCCATTCTGAGAGCATTTGACAGTGTCACTCCACAGTTGTGTGGAACTGAATGCATTTATATCATTTGAGAGTATGATTCTTAAGTCCTTGAGTTAAATCCTTCTCATGAAAGGGAATCTCTTAGCTATTTGTTTGGGAAGGGTGCTAATTATCCTGTCCATCATAATTTCCAACTGGTCACAACTTACTTTATTTCCAGCTGTCCCAGAGTTTGGGGTGGTTCTTGATTTTAAATTCAATAGTGTTACTGGGTAGGTTTTAGTCTTTATATATTCATTTTGAAAAACCTGCTTACTCTGTTTTATACATTTTATTAGCAGTGACATAGAACTAGTATGCTTATCCTCAACTAGTTACTCCTAGCTCCAAGGAGGCATTAGAGATTGTGTAGAAAGGAATTTTCTGAGGCTGCAGCAGTTAGCAGTGGGCTTTGCCTTCCACACATGCGCTGTAATCTCTAATATGTTCTTTTCTAGGTGCCGCTGTCAGATACTGGCTGATGTGGCTCCTTGCTTCAGCTCAGTCTTAGTTTTATGATGTGTTTTGGCGAGGGCAGTTTTCTGAATTTTACAGGTTCTCCTGGCCCTGTGATGGTATGCAAGAGAAGAGTTTGACAAAATAAAAGGGCCTTGTGCATACTTACACGTTTCCCAGAATGTATGTGTGATTAAAGTGTGAACATTAAAATTCACGTTTAGTGAATTTTTTAAAAAATTAATTAATGTCTGTGTTAGAAGATAGTTGAGATTGTGTAACTTTTAAAAAGTATTCCTGAGGGAAGCTAGATTTTCTTTTGATTTTGTTTCCCATGTGTTTTTTCCTCTCCTTTCACAGGCCGAGTGACAAACCTGCGTAGAGTCACGTACGTTGTGCTTGATGAAGCAGACAGAATGTTTGACATGGGGTTTGAGCCTCAGGTAATTCATGGCATGAGTGATGTTGGGGAAGGTGCTGTTTTTCACTTACTAGGACTTTGCAGTGCTGTTATTACTACATGTCCAGTGGGTGTTCAAAAGGATGTGCTGCACGTGGACAACAGTTTAAATTGATACTTCTATTATGCTCACGTCTGTTATCACATTACTGTAACATCACACATTATCCTCACACCTACAAGGTGTCCCTGCCAATGGCAAGGGGTTGGAACAGGATGATCCCTTCCAACTCAAGCCATTCTGTCATTCTGTGTTTTACTTTCAATGAATTCTTGTATAGCTTAGATTTTTCACTAATACACAGGGGTTTTTTACATGCTTGTTTTGAATACTTGTGGCCATGCTGTAGCCCTGTGTAGTCCCTTGATACAGGTGATGTGTTAGTGGTTGTAGCCTGCTTATAAAGTCTTTGGTGTCTCTTGGCAATGTCATGCAAGAGACGGGAACAAAATGTTGAAAACGCTGGTGACAAATCACTTGCTGGGAACTTTGGACTTCAGGACTCTTCCAGTTGTCATAGGCTATCCTGTTCTCCAGACCTGGGAATATTCATTTATTTGTCTCTTGAGCTGTCTTCTGCTGCATTTCCTGAGATTGCTGCTGGGCTGTTGTCAGGCTGCATATTGCCACTCACCTTCCTCTCATATCCAGTGTTCTGCTTGCAATGGCAGCAGCTTGGTCCCAGGAGGAAATCTGTAAAGAACGTGTTGTAGTGTGTGCAGTGCAGACACACCCACCCTTGCAGCTGACAGCTCTGTGTGTGTGCAGTCCAGTGGCAGCCCCTGGGTCCTGACCGGCCGTGTTCTCCTCACGCAGGTTATGCGCATTGTTGACAACGTCAGGCCTGACCGTCAGACTGTCATGTTCTCTGCCACTTTCCCCAGAGCTATGGAGGCGCTGGCCCGCAGGATCCTCAGCAAACCCATCGAGGTGCAGGTTGGAGGCAGGAGTGTTGTCTGTTCCGATGTGGAGCAGCACGTTGTGAGTACCACACGCATCTTCTCGTTCCCTGCCTAAAGGTTGTTCCCAGCAATATTGAGTATAAACCAATGCACCCACAGGGCCTTTGTTGTTAGAAGTTTAGTGACCTTGTTAAATGTGAACTCAGGATAAATTAACACCCCAGTCTGCAAATGCAACGTGATTGCTTTTTTTGTAAACTTGGTTTATAACCCTAACAGCAGTTTTGCCACCAACTGTGGAAACAGCCTGAAAAGGTCATCTCCTCTTCTGATTTTTATTTTTATGCACCTTGAATGACTCCAGATACAATTTTTTATACTCTTTCTACTTTGCTTTCGTATGTCTTTTTCCAGATTGTCATAGAAGAGGAGAACAAGTTCCTGAAGTTACTGGAATTACTGGGACACTATCAGGAGAAAGGCTCCGTTATCATATTTGTAGATAAACAAGAACATGCCGATGGGTTGTTGAAGGATTTAATGAGAGCCTCTTACCCTTGCTTGTCCCTTCATGGAGGTACTTTGCAAACCTAAGGATTTATATTTACTACTTCAGACTAGAATGTTGGTATTCAGTAGTCAGAAATTACTTAGGTCCTGTATAATATCAGTTATAATTTCTTCCTAAGCAGGTTTTGCTTTGTAATTGGGGAGGATAATTGTCTCTTAATTTGAAATAGAAGTGATAGCTTTCTGTAATTGCAGTTAATTGCTCCCTGTGAGATGTCATCAGATGCTAGATCTTGTGCCTGTGCCACAGGACTGTTACTGAGTTAACACCTCTCAGGGAGTATTGCTGACTGCTGGGTCCTGTAGAGTATGAATGCCTTAAGGGAGTATTATATGATATTTCTATTGGAGATTCCACAGTAATAGCAGCAGTTGCTGTACTTTTCTGCTATCAAGTAGTAATATAACAGAAGAAGCCAGAGGAGAAAAATCTCTTTAGAATGTTGTCCATCCCAGAGTATTTTAACACTTTCTATATGTAAAGCTCTAAAAAAATTCAGTAAGTACTGAATCACTGCTCATTTAGTGCAACAATGGAAGAGGGAAAAATACTCCTGTGAGATTTCTATTGCCTTTTGTGAACAAAGCCTCCAGATGAGGTCTCGACTGAATGTAAGTCACCAAATAGAAAATCATATCAAAAAACCTTTTGGAGTATTTTGGTAAGGGGAAAACTTACTTTGGTAGTTGAAAAACTTTTGATACTTGAGATAATAGAGATTTATTATTCTAGTTTATGCATTTTGTGCATGTATGAACACAAATGTGAATCTACTGCAATTGTATTTGCTTATGCTTTTGGTTGCTCAAAATTGTAGGGTGTTTTGACCTCTGTACAAATTCTTTTGGCTTAAAGCTGAGCTTTAGAATTAACTGCTTTGTCTGGTTTCTTGCAGGTATTGATCAGTATGACAGGGACAGCATAATTAATGATTTCAAGAATGGAACCTGCAAACTTCTGGTGGCCACGTCTGTAGCAGCAAGAGGTTTGGATGTGAAGCAGTTGATGCTGGTGGTCAACTACAGCTGCCCCAACCATTATGAGGATTATGTGCACCGAGCAGGCCGGACGGGACGAGCTGGCAATAAAGTAGGTATAACCAGTGGTCTGTTCTGGTATGGAAATGTTCTCCTCTTTTATTGCTTGATCAGCTTGTTCCCAAGGGATAGTTACAGTGGGAAGAGTGTTTTCCTTTAATTATGTTCTGAATTTTAGCACTATGAAAGTTGGAATTTACATGTTCTGATGTATGAGTGTTCTTTTAAATCCCATTGTGGCTGAAAGTTTGGGTGTGTTTCACTATTGGAAATGTGACCTACTAAATTGGTAAGATTTTAATTTTTCAAACTTTTAACCATGACAAAATTGATTGAAAGGAAAGACTTCAGCATTCACCATCTTTGGGGGATTACCTCAATATCATCTGAATATTTCTGAATAATATGAAATCACATTATTTATTCTACATTTCCTCTAAAAAAGGTACTGTGTAACTGTCATGGTTACTTTCATTGGCCAGAACAACAGCATCTGTGCAAGGGTGCTTCAATAAATTTAGAGATAAAGTATCTTCAGAGTGTCTTTTTAATTGTCTTTTAAATTAATTTTGACCAGGGGTATGCATATACATTCATTACTGAGGATCAGGCACGGTATGCTGGTGATATCATTAAGGCTTTGGAATTGTCTGGGAATCCAATTCCTACTGATTTGGAGAAGCTCTGGGCTGACTTCAAAGACCAGCAGAAGGCTGTGAGTAATTCTTCACTCTGCAGTGGGCTTTGCTCTGGGTTTAATGGGTGTGTATGGACATGGGGCCAGTTGTCCAGGGTACAAACACGGGTCATCTCACTGGCTTCACTGGGAACACGTGTGGGCTGAGCTAAGATTCCAAGATTGGGATCCTGAATGTCATTTACAGGACTGAGAATTTAAATACTGTCACCTGGTATGTGATACAGAAACACCTATGGCATAAGGGGCACTTTGGCTTTTATAAAAATCACATACAAATAATCAAGCTCTTTCACAGAATTTGTGTGATTATTTCTAGAGCTCTTGCTGTCCAAGGATCTTGCTCATGCTGAGTGATTTTGGCGTTTTTCTGATTTAAAAACTGGAGGGGTTTTTTTTTACTGCACTTGAAAATCATTTAAAATGTGTATTTACAGAAAATCCCAGTAGGCTATTGTCTCTGCTGAATTAACATAGTTTTTTAATGCACTTCAGTGTAAAATGCAGCTGTTAAGTTTGAGGAGTTTTTTGAATGTGTTAGGATTTGCTTTTTAAAATATTTTAAAAATTATTTGTATAACCTTATGACTATTGAAATTGGGATTTTAAACTTCTAAGTATGAAAATGTTTTTGTTTTCAGGAAGGAAAGTTGATTAAAAAAAGCAGTGGATTCTCTGGCAAAGGTTTTAAATTTGATGAAACAGAGCAGGCTTTGGCTAATGAAAGAAAGAAGCTACAAAAAGCAGCTCTTGGCTTGCAAGATTCAGATGATGAAGATACAGCTGTTGATGTAAGCACCTGGAAATAGGATATAAGTTGCTTAGGGATTTTCAGTACATTTGGTTTTCTCCCCCAGAAGGTTCCATAACACGTTGCAGAGTTCATAGCTTTTTGTTAGTCTGTGACCTGTGTTACCAACTTACTGTGTTACATTCCATGGGTAGATCTGTATTTATTGTTTGCTATAAAGAGAGAGAGCTGTGAAGATCTTCAAAGTCTCTTTCCAGCTTTCTGGTATTTTAATATGTTGTTTAAATGTCATATAAATTAATTTATTTGTGATATTAATCTTGTGTAAATGAAGTGGATTGCTCTCAATTGCAAACATTTTTTCTTTGCAGTGTTTTAAAGAAATTCATAGTAGCCTTTTCTATTTCTAAATCCTACTAGATTCCTTTTTGTGACCTTACAAGTAAACACTGTGTTCAGACTTTTTCCTGATTATTAGACCATCTGTTCCTTTGTTGTTGTTTTGAGCAGGCTTCTACCATTTATACAACATTATGTCCTTTAAAAGCATGTAAACTAAATGTCCCTAAGTGTTTTCTTTCTTTAGGATGGTGAGATTATATAGTGGTAAATGCAGTGATCTAATAAGTGTTACTTTCTTTAGATTGATGAACAAATTGAAAGCATGTTCAATTCAAAGAAAAGAGTAAAAGACATGGCAGCACCAGGAACATCAAATGCTCCTACACCATCAGCTGGGAATGCAGAAAAATTGGAAATTGCTAAAAGATTGGCTTTGAGAATCAATGCCCAGAAGAATCTTGGAGCAGAGGCACAAGTAATGGTCCCCTTCCACTTCAAGGTCAGGCTCTTTACAGACCAATTTATTACTTTTTTATTAAAGGTTGTTCAGTTCTTTGTTCTGTGGCTGCAATTTTAGTGTTTCTGCACACTAGTAACATCCTGCATTATTTATCTGATTTGTGCTGGCCTAACTCACGAATAATAGGATTTGTAAGTGAGCTAATATGAAGATAAGATTTGATACAGAACTGTAAATGCTTTGTCTGCCCTGACAGAGTTAATTCATTACTGATAACATTACACAATGAGGTTTGTGAGCTTTGGCAGAGTTGCAGAACGTCCTTCTCTGCTGAAATGTGTGAGATACAATGTGTTTAGATTGAGGTTAATGTGTTCTGGGATGTCCAAAGGTATTTTAAGCTGAAGATACAAAAGACCTGTAAGATCTTTTCTGTGCAGATATGAAGGGAGTTCCTGAGGGGAAGGAAAGAAGAGCAGAACTCTGGAGAGTGTATTTGTTACGTAGACAATTATATTACATAGAGATCTTTAATTAAACCCTTGTTGGTTTATATAGGACCTTTTTTTTGCTACCTTGCTCTAAACATGGGCCTGTGTTTTTACAGGATGTGATGCAGCAGGCTACAAATGCTATCCTCAGGGGAGGCACAATTCAAGCTCCTACTGTGTCTGCCAAGACCATTGCAGAGCAACTGGCTGAAAAAATCAATGCCAAGCTCAATTATGTACCAATAGAGAAACAGGAGGAAGAGAAACAGGATGGAGGACAAAATGAGTCCTTTAAGAGATATGAAGAAGAATTGGAGATCAATGACTTCCCACAGGCAAGTAACCATTTTGCTGTAATTGAGTGTAAATGACCATTATTTAACAAAATCTCTCTTCATAGCTCACATGATCACACCAATAAAATGTTTTGTCTCTATTTCTGATCATGTCTAATTGAAATGACTACATTATCTGTGATTACTTTTCAGCTTATATATACACACCACGCTTTGGACTTACTCCAAAGAGTATCAGAAAAACAAACATTCCTTATCAGACAAAAGTCTTTCCACCCTCTGCCACCGACTCCTTGTATCCAACTCTGACTCTGTGGTGTATTTTGCTGTGACTGATACAGCTCTGTGCTTTTTTTAATACTTGAGTGTTTTTGCCTGTCAGAATATTGCTGCTCTGATCTACCTCATCTGTTATTTGAGGAGTTATATCTCACAGTATCAAGCACAAATTCCCTGTATTTATGCTTGAGGTTCTGCTCAGATTGGCAGAACTAACAGATTGCTATTTTGTGTGGTGCCTTTCTCCTTGCTGATCCTCCCATATCCTTCCTTGCAGACTGCCAGATGGAAAGTTACCTCCAAAGAAGCACTGCAGAGAATCAGTGAATATTCTGAAGCTGCTATTACAATCAGGGGAACTTACTTCCCTCCAGGCAAAGAGCCCAAGGAAGGAGAACGGAAGATTTATTTGGCTATAGAAAGTATGTATTCTTTTCAGAAATGCTGCCATTAAAGCTGAGTCTAGTTTTGAAATTAGACATGGAATCTCTGCAGGCAGTGTTTGGACACTGAGTTACAGACCCACTGTAGTTACGTTGCAATTACTAAAAAACTCTTGGTTATCTTAATATTTGTCAGATGATCCGTGGGGATCCCAGAGATGCTTCTCACCTGCCACAGAACAATACCAAACATGAATAGTATCAGCTTGGGGAAGAGGGAAAGAAAAGAGAAAAAAAGTAGAATAAGCACACAGAGGTCTGTGCCAGTGTGAAAGAAGGATGAAAATAGAATTCTGTGGGTCTAGGCTTCTAAAGCTGTAAGAAATTGCATCAACTACAAATGTCATGATGGTTGTGTAGTTTTTCTCAAAGAAACCTCTAACCCTGTGTATTTCTGAACAGTATTATTTTTTACTAGTTTAAATATCTTCCTTAAAACAGAACACAGTCGAGCTGTGGCAGACTGTGCAAAACTGGCGTTCTTCAGCAAATAGCTGAGGATATTCAGCAAGTTTTCCTGTGCTGAGAATAGCCAGCAGTGCTTATTCTGTAGGCCTCACACACAGAAAGTGTTGAAGATAATAATATATATTTTTGTCTTCAGGTGCCAATGAACTGGCTGTACAGAAAGCCAAGGCAGAAATCACACGACTTATAAAAGAGGAACTCATCAGATTGGTGAGTGAAATATTCAGAATGCAGAGGGAAAGTGCCTTGAGTGCTTTTTGAGATTGACTTCTGCAAATGTTGACACTCTGGCATGCATTTTTATTAATATCAGGGGCTGGGACCTATAGATCTCAAAACCCAATTTCATTGAACAGCCTAAAAATCTATGGCACTGTTTAATGAGCCAGGACATGGGTGTTTTCCAGCCAGCAGATGGAGATAACACATTGACAGAGCTTTTTGAATGAAGACCCCTCAAAGAGTTGGGTCCCAGTAAATTTCCTAATTTCAGCACCTTCAGACAGGGGAGAGGAGAATTACTCACCTTGTTTTAATATTTTATATGTGCTGAGGGATCTGTTTTGCTGTAGCTTTTCAGCATACCCAGCTGCTAATCTAGTGGGGTTTTATTACAATTCACTTATCCATTTTCACTTATTAACTGTCATTATCCTCTCCTTTATTTGCAGCAAAATTCTTACCAACCAACCAACAAAGGAAGATACAAAGTTCTATGAGTATTTGGAGCTATCTGTCAGCAGCTGGTGCGTGAAACTTTGTGGCTTCTGTTGTTTTTGCTGTTTACATTGCTTATTGTAAATTAAGAATTTTTTTTTTTTTTTACTTTGTCCTGCGGATGTTTTTTAACAGAAAATTGATACTTGCTGAAACATCTTAATTTTCTCCACTGAGGTTGTCAGTCTTAAAGCAGACCAGTTTTGGCAGAACATGATTTAATTTAAAAGTGCAGTTTATATACCTTTCATCATAAAGAATAAGAAATATACAGATTTTAATTTTTATGACAGGCAGTATACCGTTAAGTAAATTAAACAGTGTTGGGATTTGTGTTGGAAATTGTTAGAGTGTACCTGCTTCATTTTGTTGGGATGGTTCACACCATGTGAATTTATACTGGAAAAATGATAAAACACCAAAATAAAGGCAGGATTTTTCTCCTGATCCATAGCATCTCTCTGGCTGCTTCCACACACGTTACTTCCCTGTGCAAATGTCCCCCTAAGGTCAGAGAGTCTTGCAATGATCAGAGTAATGAATTTTATCCAGAAATACTTGAGGTCTTGTTTTAAGAACTTCTTATCCCTCTCATGTCCCATTTTGTCTTTATCATACATAATAAAATAGCTCTGGGGGGTTTTTGTAAAGTAAAATGTTTTGTAGTATGACAGTAGCTTTCCTGGTTTTTTCTAAACATGAGAATTTTAGGATTTGATTTTTTTTGCTCCTTCAGTGACATAAGAATGAAAGCCTGATTTAGCTTCAAAAGAAATTTACAGGAAAAAAAATAGAAACCTCTTTTTAAATGGAATACAACATTGTCACTCTTTTATAGTGTTCTTATATATACATTTAATGTGATTATTCCCCTGGGATTGTCATCTTCAAAGCTGTTAGGACATGGCATTAAGTAATAAAGAATAATAATATTTATGAATGAATTCCACAAATATTGACTATCATTGCAGTCAATAAGCTACTGGGACGGGCAAGACCTTTCTTTTTGAGGTCTCATCCCCATAACCATTAATACTCATGATGGACAGTACTTGCCTGGAGCTGAAGCAGTAGCAATTTGAATTGTCTCATTCTAGCAGCTGCAAGACTTTCAAGATGATGACTTTGAAAAGGACTTTTGTAGAAAGCTTTTCTTAACTGACACATTGAGAAGAAACGTGTCATTTTAAACCAGCTGTGTATATACTGCTTTAACCCTGGTGAAGACAAATCATACAACCTGCATCATGGCTGTGTAAATTCACAACTTCTCTTTGCAAACTTCAGGTAATTTAAGTGACTCTTTCTGTCCGCATACACCTGTCTGTTACCCTGTCAGTGTACCTTATTTGCAATACAGGAAAGGGAAGGAATGATTATACCAGCTTAACAGTCTGCATTTAGGATAAGAACACCCCTAATGTACTTGCCAATATTAATACATGGAGTAGAGCAAGAGAAGCAGCACACACAGTAACAATTCTCAAAACAGAAAGCTCAAACTAAAGCCCTGTGATTCCCTGTAAATACATCAATTTCCTTCCCTTAAGGACTGGGGTTTGATGTGTTGCATACAACTTGTTCTTTGAATTGTCTGACTTTTAGACAGTGTCCCTTCCCAGAAGAGCGACAGATTTTGGTATATTTAATGAAGAGGACTTTCAGTTTTGGGCAGTCTGACACTTATTTAAAAATCTTGTTTCAAAATGTTCATACATACATGGGTATCTCCCAAAAAAGGCATGGTGAAGACATTTTTGTTGGATTTCAGAGATGCAACAATGTATAATCTTGAACTTCCCGGGGTTTTTAAATGCAATGTCAATATTCTTATGTTTTTTAAATTCCAGCAAAAATAAAAAATAATTTCAATGTATATTTTTCAGAAACTGTCTTTCTGAATAGCTCCTCTGTTTTCTGCACTTGCACTGCTCGTGTGTTTTTCCTCTGACAGTTAGACTGTTTGGAGCAGGGTGGTGTGAACAGCAGTTTGTGCTGTTGTTTTTCTGCTGGAAATGGAACAAAGCTCACACTCAGTTAAGAAAGTCACACTGAAGGTCTTTGGATACATGAAAATAGGAGCAAAATGCATGTAAGCCAGAGGAGAAGAAACTCTCAAACTAACAAATACACAGGGGAAAAAATAGTGGAAAGAAGATGAGAATAGAAGTTCAGAGAAGATACAATTTAGTAATGAAAAATGCTATATTTAGTTCTTTGGAAGTGTGTCCGTGGATATAGACAAGATCTTTATGAACATCACAGTTTGGCAGCTCTCCAGGGAATCTGCCCTGGTTGAATCCCTGTTGCCAGCTGTCGGAAGAGCACAGGAATGCTGTATTTCTATTTTTTTTATCT
Organism: Dendrocincla tyrannina; assembly: GCA_035047865.1. Classification (NCBI taxonomy): domain Eukaryota; kingdom Metazoa; phylum Chordata; class Aves; order Passeriformes; family Dendrocolaptidae; genus Dendrocincla; species Dendrocincla tyrannina. The sequence goes on from JAWWMP010000028.1 coordinate 8,656,333, forward strand.
TTTCTTTTCCAAGACACATAAGCAGAGCTTGTTCTGTTACCTGCCCTGGGTGATACGCTGCCAGCTTTCCAGGTTGCTTTGTGCTTTCACTGCGTGAGTAAACGGGTGTTTTGGGTGGGTAAGTGATCCAGGGGTCTGGTACTGGATCATGAATGAGCTTTTGGTTGCACATCACAGTAACGTGGTGCTGTCATCGTGCAGCAGGTCCACACCAGTGAGGGAAGGGGGAGTGAGACCCCTGACCACAGCCCAGCTGGCCACTTCGTCCTCCCTGCAAGTGGCCCACCAGAGATGCAAACAGCAGTAATCCCCACCACACAATGAAGGGTTAATGCCCTAGCCAGGAAAACAGGAGAGACTAAATCCAGTGTTTTGTGTGGGGGGAAAAAAATTCACAGCAAGATAAAAAAAGTAATCGCAGCTCAGAATTTTGTACTCCCTGAAGTATCTGGTACATCGTTGCCTCCCTTTGTTTCATTAAACTGGCAGCTCAAGGCCTACTTTGCTGTTAGGTTTTGTGCTGTAAAAGTTGTAGCCAAAATGTAATGATTGTGGATCACAAGCCTAGCATGTTCCACAGCTGTTCCCTGTGCTGGCTGTTTGAGATTTTACTTGTACAATTAAAGCAGTTCAAGCTATTTGAATGTGCATTTGGCTGCTAATTGAATAAAAGATTCAGAGGCTCAAAGTGCCATCTGTAGGGGCTTTTCTTACTCAAGTCTTCCAAGTGGAAGACAGAAAAAAACAGTTTGTTTTTTTTTAAGCAAAGTTTTGCTGAAATTCTGCAATTGTAACAGCTGAATATAAAACAAACACCAAAAGCTGGATTTGGGATCTTCCTGAACTAAAAAATGAATGCCAGTGTCAGGGAGCAAGAGAACACTTTGGTATTTCAGTCCTTCAGGTTTCAGTTGTGAGAAATGGTGGTTGCTCCAGGAAAACTGTTGCCAGGGTTGGAGGCAGGTACCCGTGTCTGTGAGGACAGAGACTTGCCAGAATTAGTTTTTAACTTTCTGCCATGGACAAAACACAGTCAGTGGCTGTTGAACACCTGGTTTACAAGAGCCCAGATCTGCTGGTGAGGTGGTTCCCAGGGTGCACACTGGTGTAAATCCAGCCCTTGCCAGCGAGTCCCTGTGAGGGTTCTGGGCTCCTCACGTGATGCTCCAGGAATGCACTTTCCTTTGATTATTTTTCTTGAACCAGATCTCTTCCAAATATGGTCTCAGCTTAAACAAGTTTGTGTTCTTAGAGCTCGGGCGTTTGCAGAATAAATCCTGGCTTCCAGCTAACTGGCTGTATGGGGGAGTGGAGGCGGAGAGCAACCGAAAAATGCAAAGATAAAAGGGGCACAGCTGGACTCAAATTTGTCCCAAAATGTACATTTTGTACAATGTTTATACAGTGCTAGGCAGGAAGATTTGTTTTCATAGTTTCAGCTACATTGGAAACAATTGTTTTTAAATAAATGACCATTAGCCTGAGTGATTGCCACCCAAACATTGCTTCTCTGAGACTTCTCATCTGAAACATTTAAATATTTTTCTTTAGCCAAACTGAGAGATACAAAATTGTCAAGATGACGAGCATAAGCAGAAGTAAATTATCATCTCAGAACTAAGTTGTTCTAGTGAGCTAAGAAATTATTAATCACCTACTGTGGAGTGAGTGTATCATTGAGTTATTTTATACTTTGGCCATTTGAAGTTCATCACAAACATTTCTCAGAACAATAAATACCACTGGGCAACTGTTCTGGAATGAACTGCTGAGCAGGGAAAATATTACACTGAAAATTAAGACTAAGGATTTTCATTAAAACCTACATTTCCTCTGCCTGTGTGAGTTAGCAAGGATACCAAAAAGGTATCAGACTGCACCGTTCTTCCTTGGTGGCAGCATTTCCAACAGGAGTTTAAACTGCAGAAAGATGAGCTTTGTAAATAAACAATCATTTGCTAAATTAAGCTAAATAAATGCTGCTTTTCCCTGCTGCTTTCTTAGATTGCAAGTGAGGATTTCTGCATGCATTAGGAAGCACTGGCAAAACTAGGAACCATCGTCTTGGCAGGGTGTTCCACAGCAGTTTTTGGCCTGAATAGCTCACAGTATTGTAGAAATGGAATACCACGGTGTTGGAGTACAGCAGTCAGTCCCCCAAACAACAACAGGAGAGCAAAATATTTAAAAAAAGAATTAGCCATTTGTAAAAGCTTCAGGTTCTTTTTTGCTTTTATTTTCTAAGACCTGTGTGAATAACCCAGAACATCTTCCAGGCTCTTTGGTGTGTCAGTCATTTAGGGGTTGATATGCTCATTTAGCCCCTGTGGTTGTAGATGCGTGTGTTGCTGCCTCAGTGGCCCAGGGTGCTAACAGAGGGCACTCATTAACAAATGTGGATTAAAAACTGTTGTCCACAGCTCTTCACAAAGTGGCTGTCAAGTTGTTTCCCTGAAAGGGACCTGGAGGACAAAAGGTTGGATGGTGAAATGTGCTGGGCCCTTAAAATTCCTGTTTCTGTGGGATCCCTTTGGAACAGCTGAAGTCGCTGTTCGCGCTGGAAGGTACAAAGCCTTGTTCATGGTGAAGTGCTATTGCAATGCCGAACTCCTCAGAACGTGGACAGACCTTTAACAACCTAAAAAATGAATGTTTGATATCCCACACTGTACGACAGTGGGGGCTGATGGCCCATGCACAGACCCAGCCCCACAGCGGAGATGGGCGCTGTTCTCACTGCCAGGTCAGCAGGGAAGGAGATATTATATATAATATTATAATATTCCCAGCGCTGGGCTATTCCGTAAGGATTGTGTGTGTGTGTGGAGGGGAGGGGTGGACTCCCCGCTGTTTAAGGAGAGGCTGGACACGGCACTCAGAGGTGGCGCTGGGTCATCGGCTGGACTCGGTGATCTTATTGATTAGATGGACCGATTAACTGAATCGGTTAGACTGACTCCGATTGATTCTGCGGTTCTGCCCGCGCCTGTGCCCCAGAGGAGACCCCCGCAGTGCCCCGGTGCCCGCAGGGGATGCCCACGGCCTGTGCCCCAGAGGACACACCCAGGTGCCCACCGCAGTGGGTGCCCACCGCAGTGGGTGCCCACCGCAGGGGTGCCCATCGCAGGGGTGCCCATCGCAGGGGTGCCCATCGCAGTGGGTGCCCATCGCAGGGGTGCCCATCGCAGGGGTGCCCATCGCAGGGGTGCCCATCGCAGTGATGCCCACCACAGGGGTGCCCATCGCAGGGGTGCCCATCGCAGTGGGTGCCCATCGCAGTGATGCCCACCGCAGGGGTGCCCATCGCAGGGGTGCCCATCGCAGGGGTGCCCATCGCAGTGATGCCCACCACAGGGGTGCTCATCGCAGGGGTGCCCACCACAGTGGGTGCCCATCGCAGTGATGCCCACCACAGGGGTGCCCATCGCAGTGATGCCCACCGCAGTGGTGCCCACCACAGTGGGTGCCCATCGCAGTGATGCCCACCACAGGGGTGCCCATCGCAGCGGTGCCCATGGCAGTGGGTGCCCATCGCAGGGGTGCCCATGGCAGTGGTGCCCATGGCAGTGGGTGCCCATCGCAGGGGTGCCCATGGCAGTGGGTGCCCATCGCAGGGGTGCCCATGGCAGTGGTGCCCACCGCCGCCGTTCTCCCCGCTCCCAGCGCCCCCTCCCCGCTCATCCCGCCTGTCCCGCCCCACAAAATGGCGGCGGCGCGCAGCCCTCAGGGCGCCGGGAGGGGCCCCGCCCCGCGCGCGCCCCGCGGCGC
>JAWWMP010000028.1:8660763-8678925 GCA_035047865.1 Dendrocincla tyrannina
GCCCTGCCCGTGTCCCTCCACTCGGCTGGGCCGGGCCCTGCCCGTGTCCCCCCACCCGGCCGGGCCGGGCCCTGCCCGTGTCCCCCCTTCCCGGGCCGGGCCCTGCCCGTGTCCCCCCGCCCGGCCGGGCCGCCGTTCTGTCCCTCGGCCGGGGGTCGTTCCTGGCCTCCCGCAGCCCGTGCCGTGGGGCGGGGTGTGTGTGCAGGGCCGCTCACCTGGAGCAGCCCACCTGGAGCAGCTCCCCGCAGGAGTGCTGGCCCTGTGTGTGTTCATACAGCACTCGGGTGTACCTGCGGACGGGCACAGGTAGAGGATGCCTTCCCTCACCTGGGGAGCCTCGCCGTGTTCCCCCGGTGCCTCCCTGCGTCCTCCTGTCCGTGCTGTGTGTTCTTGTGGATAGTTACACATAGTTTAGAACAGCCTTGTTTGTGCATAGTCCTCCTGTGGGAAGTGGTGAACAGTTGCACCTTTAATTTGCACGCAGTTCTCTCTGGATATCTCTTTAAGGAAAGTAACAGTTATTTTGGTCCATGTGGTTTTTATTTTTGTGAAATGAAAGAGTAGGAGGAACACTCGGTTAATGTATTTATTAAATTTTTGTTTATTTCAGTCTTCAGATGCCATGATTTCTCTTAAAACTTCTTTTTAATGTTTGACTTTATCTGTATTCTTCAGGTTTTAGTTGCAACCATAAACAAGTCCATGCGTGTTTGTCCATTGGCCATTGTTGAACAGATTCAACAAGTGGATTTTGTCTTTCTGCAGTGTCACAAAAACATGCTGCACTGGCTGTGGTTGGGTGTGTGGAGGTGTCCAGAGCCCTTTGCACTGCTGGGACCAGTGTCCAAGCATTTTGTACTAGTCCTGTCACGGAGAAACACTGAAAAAGCACATTAGGAAGGAGAAGCTTGATCTGTCTCTTAAGCTTCTGAAGCCTTTTGTGGGAGCAGGCTGGGGAAAGAGGAGAGGGTAGGTGAGAACACCCACTGAGATGAATGAGCACCTCTTACCTCTCGGAGCTATTGTTCTAGACTGCAGCAAGGTCTGCTCCCTGGGGTGAGGAGCGGGTGGGCGAGAACACCCACAGAGATGAATAAGCATCTCCAGCTCAAAGCCCTTGTTCTAGGCTATGGCAAGGACTGCTCCTGTTTACTTGGGTTTAGTTCCTTGTGGTGAATGGACAATTCACAAACACTAATAATCCTTTCTTTATGAAGATCCACCTCTACCTGCTCCATCATTCATATGCATATTTGGTTTGCCTTGAAGTTTGGTAATTACCAAACCACAGAATAATCAGGGTGCAGTTTCACTGTACTCTCCAAAGCCAGTCTGTCTGGCCTGGCTGTGTTGCTCCATCCCCAGCTGTGGAGTTTTTCCCCAACCCCCATTCTCTGCACTGTGTTTGGGGCTTGTCATGCCCATCATCCAAGACTTCTAAGTCCATTAAGACCGTGTTTTTTAGACCAGGTTATTTTTTTTAAGTAACAGGAACCAGGCAGTGGATCAGTGGCAGCCAGTGGGTAATGCAGCTTAGGCAAACTTTGGACCTCAGTCTGTCTCTGTGCTAATGGAAATGTGCATTTCTGTTTCTTTCTTGCCCACAAACTGTTGCCTTTGCTTTCTTGTTGGATTAGTTTTCACCTGGATCAGCTCCCTGGTGTTGATTTGCCCTGCTCTTGCACAGTAGTTAGTGCTGGCACAAGGAGTGGGAATGTGGAAGAAGAGGAAAGGGCAAGATTGTCCTGTACAGAAAAACTGTGGATTCAAAGTGGTTTCTGTTGATTATGAAACAAAATTCTCAGTTGAGCCAGTGTAACTGGAGGTGCACAGGTGATTAAATAATTGATGCTATCTTCCTTGATTTTTGTGAAGCTGACTTAACCCTGTCAAGTGTCCTGTTCCTCATCATCATATATGATCTTAGTTTTGGGGTGGGAAGAAGTCAGCTGACATCCATTAGCATCAGGTGAAACTCTGCCCTTGGATATGACTTATTTGTTTTTTAGGGTTAGAGAGCCTAACAATTACTTGTTTGCCTGGTTTTGCAATCAAATCATGAATTAGCCCTAGAAGTTGAGTTTACTTGACACTTAGCCTAACTTGTGCCTGCTAACACAAAGTCTTTGTGAGGGCAGCTGAGCTCTGTCTGTAACACAAAGCTGGTGCTTAGGCTTTGGAGAGCATTGTGTGTCTAAGGGTGTCTGACTCAAAAGTGTTGAACTCGGAGGCACAGAAGCACACCCGGGGAGCAGGAATCACAGACCTTGGTGAGGGGGAAGGCTCCCCCTCTGCCTGGCACGTGTGGGGAAGAGGAATTTGAAGGGGGTGGGTGTTTCAGTTCCAAATAGCTCTTCCCTTAATTTCACATAAGAAAATGACCCTGGGTCACTGGGGGAAGGAGTTGGAAGTTCTTGTATTGCTTGGGGAACTTTTAATTTCTTAGTGTTTTTGCATTAAGAATAGTTGAGACAGAAACTGTTTTCAGAACTATGTTGTCTCTTCAATTTGCAGTTGCATGTTGTCATGTAGTAGCTCTAGAGAGTCAGTGCTGTAAAGAAATAATCTCTTGTATTTTGGCAGTTTTTAATATATTTTACCTAGTGTATGTGGTGAGAAAAATCATGTTATTCACTGACTGCAGGAAGGGCTTCATAAGCACACTGTGGAGAAACTGATTATCGACCTTCACAAGTAGATTAGATTTCTATTACAGGTTCAGGTGTTAGAGTGTATGTTGTGCCACTGACAGAATTTCATACTTAGTATTTTTAAAATATTTACATTTATGGGAATACTCGTAAGTAAGGTGCAGCTTTGTGAAAGCAAGCAATTACAGGGTTTTAAAAATTGGGTAAGGCCCTACTTCAAGAGTTAATGTGTAGAGCTGAAAATAAAAGGGACACTTGAAAAACATTTAAATTGGGCGAATTCATTCTTTTCAGTGAGTGATGAAAGCATTTCTCGTGCATGCTGCCCTAAGAGGGAAGAACAGAACTGATACCGTATCTCTGTTGCAGTCTTGAAAGGGCAAATACTCCTCCTGCTGCTGCTCAACTCCCCCTGCAAAGCAATGGAGCCCTTTGCAGTTCCCCAGGGCCTGCAGCCCCTGTGCTGAGAAACGTGGCACAGAGAGCCCTTTATGGGAGATCCCGAACAGAGCCCGGCCTGTGCTCGCTCCAGTTCAGGGGACTGTGCACAAATGACACTGGTAGCTGCTGGTGTTGTTCAGTAGCGTGTCACATTCTTTGTGCGTGTTGGATGATGATGAAAATGTAGTGCTGCAGCCTCCTGCAGCTCCATCCATACTACTGAAACTGTTGCAAGCCCAGCGGTGAAAACCTCTGAAAATGAGTGGGGTTTATATTCAATAAAAACAAAATTGCCCCTGTTGGTGAGAGGAGTTTACCTTTCCTGATATTTGTAATTTGAAAATCTGTACTAGAGATGTGCTTCCAGTTTTGTTCTGTTTTGCTCTGATTCATGTGTGTTTTAGCAGAAGTCAGAAGCACTTGCTGAGTCAGGCCTGTTCTGGAGCTCACCAGGACACAGAACACAGGCTGGGCTGGGTGAGAGCAGAGCAGTTGGGCTGCTTATGTTGGAACTGATTATTCTGCTCAGTGCTGCTCATGGGGCACAGGTCCAGAACTCAGTATAAAATAGCTACCCAGCAAGTGCTTGTTCTGGGGGGCTTGACAACTTCTCTGCTCATCAAAGGTTTCATCTTGTCTGTGCTGGCCCTAAATTCTGCCCATGAAGAAGGCAAAGGGCATGATGGTTGAAAGCCAAAGCCAGCATCACGTCACAGCCCGAGAGGGTGTTTTTATGTAATGTCATTTGAGTAGCTTTGTTCTTAAAATTTTGTGTGCTGAACAAGACATGAATGGGGATTTTCTGCAGGGCTTCAAGCCTGGAGAGAGATGGGCCATATCAGTACTGGGAGCCTTAGGAACTGAGAGCTAGAGCTGCATGGTGTGTTACCCTGCATTTTGGGGCACGGGGAGGGGTCATTGCCATGTGCAGACATCCCCCTGCAGCAGAGCTTTGCGGGTCCCAGCTGGATGGTTCCCTTTCTTCTGGCAGCAGTGGAGCTTCCCTGCTTTGTTGCATGGGAAGCTCTAGTGCTGCCTCTCTTTTTGCCAAAGCCAACTTATCCAGCGTCTCCTCCCTTTCCCGGTATTTCTATAGATATAAATTACCAGACAGAAAAAGATCCAGACAGAAAATCCTCAACCGTCACTTTCCAGTAAGAACCATTTTAAAATACGACTGAATTTCCTTACTGCAGTGCCTCATCTTAACTGTTTGTTTACACAGAGACATTCATCCAGGCAGTTGAATCACTTTAAAAACTGATTTAAGTAAACTGTTGCAAATATTTTTATGTGTCTATTTACAGGTTTAAAACAAGCAAGTTCTATTTTGTTGGAAACTTTTCTGGTGGGTTTTATTCAAGAATGCTTGCACACAAAGTTGTATGTGTTTGGCTATACAATTTAGCTAGAGTGTGATTTTTAAATTGGCATAGCTTTGCATTTTATACCAGTTCTCCCTTATACTGTCTGTCTGCCTGCCAAGAAACCTGCTTCCACTCTACAGATAGACTCACTACATTCTTTTATTCCCTGCTGTAACGTGAATGAAGTAAAGCCATGCTGGAGATGTCCATGTTAGGGTAATTAAGCTCGATTACAGATTTCCTTTTCAAAACTTTTCAAAAAAAGTCTTAAGTCAAAAAACACAGAATAGGAACCTTGGCTGCTACTTGAAATCTTCATGGTTTGATGAAAAATGATGTGGAGAGGGGGGGAAAGCATTACAAAAAAAAAATCCCATTGGCAGCCTTCCACCAAGATTTGGGTTTGTTTAAGCTTCTTCTTGTAAGAAGTTTTAAACACTTATTTATTTGTGTGCCTTTCTTTGTTCATCCATTCCAGTGATACTGGTTGTTGCCAGATGGAAGGTAATGCAGCATCAGCCAGGTCTTGTGTGTGAAGTTGGAGTTCCCTGAGAGCTCTCAGTGGTATTGCAGCAGACACAAAACACATGCTTGTGGTGATGAAGCTCCAGCGTTTGGCAGTTACAGCAGAATATATTCACTGTCTCCAAGTACCTGTGATTGTTCTCCCCTGGAAAGATGGATGCTATCTGTAGGAAAAATCCCCCCCAAGTGTAATGAGGAGAAAAAGCAGAGAATAAGAATATAACGTAGAAAGGAGCGAGTCTGAGCAGTGCTGTTCTCATGAGAAACACCAAGGGCCCCTGTTTTATTCAGTGTCTTCTCCCAGCTCTGGTGGGTTCCTTGGGTACTGGGCAGCTGAACTGATCCTTCTTTGTGGCAGTCGAGCTTGGAGCAGCTTTTTGGGGCCAAAGCCAGTGTTCTTATGTTTAAAATGAGCCCTGAAACAAGAATGCTGCTCACCGCTCCAAGTGTCTCTGGAGTATCAACAAACAGTTGAACAGCCTTTCAGAGCTTCACTCTCTCTGCAGCAAAAGGACTTTATTACAACCCTCATGTTTGCAATTGCATATCATGAAAAATCTCAGGTATTTTGTGTGATATTGCAGGCCCTTTTCTAGTGGGGTTAAAGAAAGGTGACTTTTTTTTTTTGACTGCTAATTGTAGAAAACCTTAGGCTTCCTTTTTATTGCTGCACAGAAAAACCTGGCTTGTCTCTTACCCTGAGCTTACTTCCTTTGTCTTTTGCTAAGCACAGACTTGCAAATTATTCTTAGTTGTTTTGTTTGCCAGTTAACACCTGCAATAACAGTGGTTTCACTTTTGTTCTACTGTGCCCCGTGCAACACACCAGCATTGTAGCACTTGGATTATCTCTGCTAGAACATCTAATATTTAAACTACATTACTGTCATAATTTCACTATTTGACATATATTCATGTATTTGCACAAGAGTAACACAGACTGTAATGTGCATTTGACAAGCCAGGGTAGATTGAGTGTTCCAACAGGGAACGTATCCTTTGTAATCAGGAGAAAAGAGGCACGGGGATTTACTCCAGGGTAAATAGACTGCCTCTGCTGTGTGCTTTCTCTCTGGCTGGGAGGAAGCATTCATAACTGCCAAATAAATTCAGTAATCAATGGTAGAGTTTAAATGGTGGTGGTGTAGGTGATATTCCAGAGCTATTGCAGGGAAAATACAATAAATATTCCAGACCTTATCTACTAGAGAAATTTACCGTGGGGAGAAATATTTGGTGTTCTAAGCATGACTGCAGGGCACAGAAATACTCTGGGCCAGATATTTACTGTCTTAATCTTGTCTTCAGCATGGCTAGTATTATCTTAAACTGAGTATTTGCAGCTTATTTAAGTTGTAGAACCAATATAGTTGAATGGGAGAAAATACCATTTTATTTCCCAGAGTGATCTCGGTGCTGGCATTACCAGCAGTTTGTAGGTGCTCTCCTAACTAGGACAGCAGTGGCATTTGTGCAATCCAGCACCTTGTGCTTTGTTACAGATTCATTTCATCCCTCTGCTTTCCCAGCTGTGGCACCATTGCCTTGCTGAATGCCGTGCCTGTTTCTTTCTTTGATGCTGATTGTGACATGACAAAACTGATTAGCACTTTATTATTTTGGTGCAGTTAAACAAACAAAAAAATCTTTAGGATCCCATATCTACTAAAACAGGAGAGTGATACCCTGTCTTTCCTTGGCTGAGTCACAGGTTAGTCTTAGAACTAGAACAACTAAAATTTAGATGAGATTTGGTTAGAAGGGTTTTGAAATCGTGGCGGGTGAATGAATGTTGTCTATCTTGGTTGCTCAAATGCTATTCTTCATTTTTTTGAACTTACTTCTTCCCTAATGATAGCTATCTGAATAATACATGGTTTAAACTTCCCTTTTTGACTGTGTGTAAAGGTTACTGTGTAAAACCTCAAGTGAAAACTCAATAAAACTCATTTGAAAAAGTAATTTACTGACATCAGTACTGTTTACTAAAAATAGACAAAGTAATTCAGACTAACTTTAAGAAACAGGTAGCTTTTGAAGGATTCTCATTCTTGTGAAATGCTGCAGTCTTATTATATATTGATGCATCTTTTTCTCTCTTATTTTTGGTAGAAAATGATGCACCCTGTTGCCAGCAGTAATCCAGCTTTCTGTGGGACCGGCAAGAGCTCTTGCCTTAACGAAGACAATGTGGGAGCAGCGGATCAGTTTGACCTTTATGCCACCCAGCAGAGCAAGTACAGCCACGCAGTGGGCCACAAACCCATGGCCTGCCAGAGACAAGACGCCTTGAACGAGTCCCACTTGCAGACCACAAGTGGCAGGAATATAGAGACAAAAGATGAACTCAAGAAAAAGAAAAACCTCAACCGCTCCGGGAAACGTGGCCGGCCGTCGGGGACCACGAAGTCTGCAGGGTACCGGACCAGCACAGGCAGACCCCTGGGGACCACCAAAGCAGCTGGATTTAAGACAAGTCCAGGCAGACCCTTGGGTACAACTAAAGCAGCAGGATACAAAGTCAGCCCAGGCAGACCTCCAGGTAGCATTAAAGCTCTATCACGGCTTGCAAATCTGAATTATACTTGTGGCAGTGCAGCTTTTCCTTACCCTATGGTGCATAACAGAGGAGTACATGCTGCTGGTGAAACTAGTGGCAAAATCAAACAGCCTAATGAATGAAAGGAGGGAATTAGTAAATCCTTACTAATCTGCTTTACGCTGATTTTGGGCATGTTTCTTCCATTTTGTTGTAATGTTTGCCTAAGGCTGAGTTCCTAGATTTTATTTCTATTCAAATAATGCCACAGCCTATGGGTGCAATTCATAACTTTTACAATCATGTTGAGAAGGCTTTTGTTGGGTTTAAATCATAATTTATAAGAAAGTCTGAAGTGATGAATTACACCATGGTGTCGATACTTAAGTAATATCCATGTCCCCAGTTTTATGTTCCATTTCTCACAAATCTAGGTGTGTGGTTATGCATTAAGTAACTGAAATAAGGAGGACAGAAGTAGCTGGTTCATGTGGCCTGTCCCAAAATAAGCAACGTAGCCAGTTAAGTTCTTACTTGATAAGAAAAACTGACAAAGCTACACTTTCACTTCTGCAGGAGCTTCTACAGACCTCAAATAGTCACTTAAAAATTAAATGGAAAAAAACCCCAACCTTTTCTTTTTAATGTGACTTCAGGTGACTTTTGCTTCTGGAGTTGTAGCATTAAGTGAATTACAACTAATGCTCCAAAAATATCTTTGAAGATCTTAGAGAAACCTGAGCATTTGTACAGTGTGTTACAGCTTCACAGCGCCTTACTAAGACAGGTTAATTTGCCTTTAGGTGAGAGCTGTTCTTTTAGTTACACTGTTACAGGATTCCTAATAGTACCTATACCAAACCACAAATAATTCTTTGAAATCTGAAGTATTTTATAAGAAATTAAGTACTGTTCGTTCTAGTTAGGCACTTGGTTAATATTAAGCAGTATATTCTTAAATCTGTAAATAGCTATTTATGCTGGCTTTTGCCTTTAAAATCTGTTTAGATGGCGACAGTTTAATAGCTTTTAAAGTATTAACCTATAATGTTTACAGATTAAACTTTTTAAATAGAGACTGTTGCCAACTTTTTCGACTCAGTTTTGCCAGAGAGTCCTGGAAATACAGTTATTTCGTTGTTTGACACTTAAACTATATTTAAGTTAGGGAAGCTTATATATCTACCAAAGGACACCATTTTCATGATTTATGAAAGCAAACTGTATAGCTGATGCAAACAGGATGCAGTTTACTGCACTGCTAGACCCCAGATAGAGAGTAATTCATCTATGCATGCAAGCTGGAAGAAAATGTTGTTGGTTAACTATAAATACCTTTCTTGACTCAAACTAGAACCTTCCCTCCTCCCAAAAGAAATGCTCCATTTTTCAACTGGGTGTGTTTAATTTTTTCTAAGTGTGAGAGAGCGTGTGAGTGTGTAAAATACTTTCATCTAGACTTCAAAAAAAACCAGTCCTCAATGTTGCATATTGTTTGTTCTAAATTTATTTTACTGAAATTAAAGCTTCTTCTTTTTTTTTTATAATCTGGAAGGACGTTTACGTTTAAGTCATTTCACATATAAAATGACTTTATGATAAATTTGTAGCTTGAAATATCTGGGGAGGGGGAATGTATAGAATTTGCAGATTTGGGGGAGCATAAAACTAAAAATTGGGGTTAATTGAGCTTGTGCTGAGTGGGTAATGATGCTGATAATTTTTGTTAACATAAATGCTATTCTGGCCTGCTGTCATTTTGATGAGACCTCTTGATTTCAGTGTTGACAGTTTAAGAAACAGATGTCATGTTTCATACCTTTTTTATCAGGAAAAAAGCAGCAAGCCTTCAGGTGTTCCAGTGATGCCTAACACATATTGAGCTGGACTTTTGCTGTACTTTACAATAGGTGTGTTGAATTGGTTTGGGGGAACTGTGTATGCACTGGCAACTAAGACAATGAACCTCAACTTATACTGGATGACTCCTTAGTCCATAGATGAACTAATGGCAGCTAAACTGCTACTAAGGAATAGTTTCTTCATGCTGAAGCTCTGAAATCCAGTTGTACGTTCTGTTCCTCAGCAAACTCACAAGTCTGACACTTAGCAGTCTCTCTCAGAACGATGTAACTTCTGACACATGCAAATGCTAACGTGAGTTCATTCACCCTCAGGATCTGTGTTGTAGTGGCTGTTTTTAATCAGATGATTTTTCAACTAAAGACTGCTTTCAGTTCTTTCCTGAACTCAGCTGGGCAAGCAGTCCTCTTCAGCTGAATGTATAACTGCAGGAGTGTCACGCCTCGCTGGCAAGGAACGTGTTGCATGTCACCACTGTCCCTTGGAGAAACTCCACTCCTTACCTCCTCCTGGTGACCCCGTTTGCTCCTGCTCCGTTCCTCACTTGTGCATCCACTCAATGGTGCTGTGCTGTGTGTCAGGAGATAATGCAGATGTATTGCTGTTCTGCTAGTAGCATTTGTATTCAAGTATGCTGATGAAATAATGAAATCACCTAAGCAATTTCTGTTGATTACAGTGTTTATTAATTATATCAGATGGAATATAATCCCAGTAAAAACTAATTAATGTTGTCAGTTGTGAAATGATGAGCATCAAGTAGGAAAAAGTTTGAGTCTGTCATGGGCTGCTTGGCACTCAAGATTTAGGAAGGAGGCCAGAAGTGCACTGCTGGGCATTTCCTAATTCTGCTTTATTTTATATCTGACTGGAGTTTACTGGTGCCGAGCAGGGAGGAGAAGGAAAAAAGAGGGTAAAAGATTCAAAGTGACTCGAAAAGGAATTTTCAAATACTTCTGCTCTTCCTATGTATACTCTGCAGAATACATTGTGCTTTTTCAACACTTTCCTTTCCATGAGAAACACTGAAACAGCATGTTAATGCCTAAACTTATTAGTACCAATGGGAAAACTGGCCTTTTCCCCCCATAGTTTAAAACGTTACTTGTAAGGTAAATTGCTTATTTTATATTATATATCATAATTCAGCTATTCATAAGCTAGGATCACTGTTGTGTGTTAACACTGTTCAGAAGACCGACATGTCAAGTTTGGGTTTTAATAATTTCTTTTAATTATCAAGTTTCTAATGTCTTATTTATACATAAATGAAATCTATTAGCTTGCTGTTATTCCTTAATGATGCTATACAAGTTCACTGTTTAATATACATATAGTAACTACTATTCATTTTCTGATTAAATTTACGTAAACTTTAAAACCAAATAATTTTGCTACTATAAAGTCTTGCACTGGACAGATTCAAGATGCTAGCACCATATTTTGGCAGAAGAAAGTCAGGTACCATCAGACTTTGATATCAAAGATAGTATTTTTAAAATCAGCACTTAGCTTTGTCATTAAAGCAATGTTCTTTATATCTTGGATTTAGTTTAAACTAATCAAAATAACTAGAGCCATTAAAGATCTCTCTTCTGAATGAATATATTTTCATTTTGTCTGAAGAATCTTAAAGTTCAGTCAGGACAAAACCAAGCATTGTCAGTGAAGAGTGATGTGTCTGTGAAAAGAATTACCTGGAGCTACAATACACAGAGTAATTCAGATGAGAATTTAACTCCCTCCCCCATTTTTGAAGAGCTTTAAAAGGCAGAGCAATGTGAAGTCATTTGTGTGATGGTTTCATTAGCTGTGACTCTGCTGTTCTTTGTTATATGTATAATAATGTTTCACACTATCCTTAGAGTTGACAGTTAAAACAGCTGATAACAATCATAAATACTTGGAACTGCAAACTTTGTTTCTGACCACAAAAGAAAATTATTCTTCTCTATTTTAATGCATATATTTTAACACTGCTTAAATATATTTATGACTTTAGTAGAGACTAGACCTTTCTCCTTGTGAATTTTTTTCCAAATAGAAAAATCTGTATTCTAAAATTTGAACCACTTTCTGATACTTTAATCTTTCACCATTTGCTTTTCCACAGGTTTACTTTGGGGGAAAACAGTAATCTGTTAAATAACTAGTATCAGCACCCTGTCCTCTGCTGTAAAAAGCCTGATTAGATACTGTGTATGTTTTTATGTCCATGAACTTGAGCTACTCGTGTGCAATTATGTGTATGGGAATGGAGTAGTGTTCATGATCTGTATTTACATCATCATATGGATGTATATTAATTAATAAAGTTAATACTTTAAAACCTAACATTTTCCCTGTTTATTCCAATTTATCTGTGTTGGCAGAATGTGCTCTGCATACCACTCAATGCCCCTCTTTAATTTTTTATTAATATTTTTCCTGTTCATTGCAGCTTTTCAGTATCTTTGGGGAAGGCAGACAGTTGTGCTTAGCAGAAGCTGCAGTCCAGGCTCCCAGGCCTGCATCCTCCCCTGCTCCCCAGCACCCTTTATTTGCTCTTACATGAGCTTTCAAAGGCCTTGAATGGGTCTGGGGTTGGTTGGGACATTCCAAAAGGCAGTTGTAGTTATTTTGCATCCTTTTTGCTTTTACCTGAAAAGGACATCAGGTGCCTTGTTTGTTTGTGGGGGCTTTTTCTGGTGGTGATTCTGGTAATTCTAAATATTTGGCTTTCAGGGTGATTGGCTATGCTCAGAACAGAGTTCAACTGCAGCCTGCTACATCCTGGTCTAAAAATCAGTTTCTGAATATGATTCTTGAGCAAAATGGATTATTTTCTTGGTTGTAAGGAAACCGCAAGTATTCAATATTAAATCAGTCACGAACTCTGTCGTCCAAGAATCCAGGCTTTTCAGCTTGGCTGCTGCCATGCTGCTGTGTTCCCTGCCTTGGAATGCGGGGAGGATGGGAGCTGCAGGGCTGTCTCCTCCATGCACACCTGGTGTGGGAGGCCAGGGGAGGTTTCTGGTGACGGTGCATGGTTTATTCACGCTGGCAGACAGGCGGTGTTGGGGGATCACCTGCACGAGCTGGGCATCGTGGAAGAGTCATGGAGCTGGTTCTATCTTTCAATCATTTCAGTTAAGTCTGTGGTGAGACACGAGGGCTTGTTTTGTGGCTGGACTGGTACTTTTTTTGCTTTTGTAGCTCAGTGTGAGCTCTTCAAGCAGCACAGACAGTGCAGTGTGAATCAGTGATGTTGTCCCTGTTAAACACGTTGGGAGCTGGGTATGGAACAGCCCGACTGTGAGTCTGGGCAGTTCAGCCGTGTTCCTTTAATAGCGTCCTTACAGTCACCATAAAACACATACCATTTGGTTTGTGCCACGGCAGCCACGATAGTATATTAGGATCACATTCACAGCGAAAACTGTTTTCAGGTTGAAAATCTGCTAAGACAGCAGGCAACTGGCCCTTGGCCCTGCCCTGTCCCAGGCCCTGCCAGGCCCTGTCCCAGTCCCATCCCGGCCCGGTCCCAGACCCTGTCCCAAGCCCTGCCCCTGTCCCTGCCAGTCCCTGTCCCTGCCAGGCCCCGTCCCTGGCCCCGTCCCTGTCCTCGCTCCCGTCCCGGCCCCCGCAGCGCCCCGCCCCGGAAGCGCGTTGCTGCGGAAGCGGAAGCGGAAGTGCGCTGGGATCCGGCGGAACCGAGCGTTGTCCGGGGAGACGCGGCGGGGCCGGGATGGGGATGGGCATGAGGAAGGGGCTGTGTCTGCGGGCGCTGCTGGCGCTGGCCGGGATCGGGGCGGCCCTTCCCGCAGGTGAGCGCGGGGGGCTCGGGGGGCGGGCACCGGCACCCCTTCCCTTCCCTCGGTCCTGGGGCGGGCACTGACCCCCTGTTCCCTGTCCCGCTCCCGGCACTGACCCCATTCCCCCCCATTCCCGTTCCCCACATTGACCCCGTTCCCCCTGTTCCCGTTCCCCCCACTGTCCCCGTTCCCATTCCCCACACCCCATTCCCGGTCCCGATCCCCCCATTCCCATTGCCCCACTGACCCCATTCCCGTTCCCATTCCCTTTTCCCCTCACTGACCCCATTCCCCCCTTTTCCTCCCCGTCCCCAGGAGCGGAGCGGGCCCCGCCGCGGTTCCGCACGGCCGAGATGGCAGACGCGGTGCTGGTCGGGGCGGCCCCGGCAGAGCCGCCCGTGCTGCTCTCGGCGGTGCCCGCGGGGCCGTGCGAGGGACCGACTGGGGCTGGGACCGAGGGCACGGCCGGCGCCGGGACATGCGGCCCCCCGGCCGGGCCGGGCCAGCCCCCCGAGCAGCCGCTGCTGGAGCCCGTCCTGCCCGAGGAGCAGAACGGCACGGACAGCGCCAAAGCGCCCAAGGTCACCTGCGAGGAGAGGAACACGACGGGCATCGAGCGCTTCACGCTGCACATCCTGAACGTGTCGCAGGTGAGGGGGTACCGGGCACTGCTCGGGCGTGGGGGGTTTCAGTGCTTGACTTGGTGAGTGTCCCTGTGTAACACCCCCTGTGCTACCGAACAGAAGGTGTGGCTGGGCAAGGAGGCTTTTCGAGTCGTTCTGAGCAGAAAAAAGTGGAAATAGGGCACAATCCCCGTGCCTGTGATCTCTGTGACCGCAGGGAAGGGCCAGCATTCCTGCTCTGTGCATTGCTGTTTCTCTCCAAAATTGTTCATGCTGCTTCCTGCCAGCTTGTTTCTTATAATGGTTATGTGTATTTTTAAATTACTGACTTTTAAATCAGCCTTGTAAAAAGGTTAAAGATGATTCTCTATCTGAATTGAAAAGATTAGGCAAAGGTGCAGTTGACTTGGTAATATTGTCCAGTATCTAGTGGACTGCTCAACAGCACACCCCTCCGTAGAATTTAACTCTTGTGAAATACGTAGTTGTCCGTGCTTGTTCTTGTTCTTTCTCCAAGGACCTGATGGAGTTCCTGAACCCCAACAGCAGTGACTGTACTCTGGTCCTGTTCTACACTCCCTGGTGCCGCTTCTCTGCCAGCCTGGCACCCCATTTTAACTCCTTACCCCGAGCATTTCCAACCCTTCGCTTCCTGGCACTGGATGCTTCCCAGCACAGCAGGTAACCCTCACTCCCTGTGCTCTAGCAGCAGTTTAGTTCTGTTAGCTTCAAGTTCTAAAAACAGAAGTGTCTTTTTTTTCTATATAAGGTGACAGTTTAATTTAGGGAGACTGACATTTCCTGTAACACGACCATCTTTATTTCTTCCTCCAGTAGATTTCATTTCCTTCACACTTTTGTGTGTTTGCCTTATGTCCTCCAGTTTGTCAACTCGATTTGGAACTGTGGCTGTACCAAATATCCTCCTTTTCCAAGGTGCTAAACCTATGGCTAGATTTAATCATACAGACAGAACGCTGGAAACCCTGAAGGACTTCATCTTTAACCAAACAGGTGTGTACATCAGCCCTGATGTGTCAGTGGGAAGAACACGCTGGCTTTTAACTCCAAACTTTCCTCTCCCCATGTTTGTTCTTTAAAATAAACTTTATGAAGACCCTGAGAAGACCCAACAAAGATTTATTTAATCAGTTGCTGCCTTGAGCTGGATTTCAGTGCATTCTGAGAGCAGAAAATCAGCTCCTTGAGCTGCTGTCACAGAGCTGAGGGAACAGTGGTTTTAGCTAGAGAGGGTGCCAGAAGGATGGAGCACATCTGCCTGCACATTTAATTGAGAATGAAATACATTTAATTCTCTTTACCAGCCACCTAGCTCTCTTCTAATTTACACTGAACTGCTGTGTGGATCTACATGTCCAGAAATGCACAAAAATGAGATTCCTGAAAAAACACTCTCAATTAAATTTCCATGCACTGAAAAACCTCCACAAACTTACCCAAGGCTGTGCTGTGGGAGGACAGAACCAGCCTTGTCCTGTTATGAAAATACACATAAAAATCAATGTTTTTATGTAAGTAAATCATGTGCTGGATATGTGTTAACATTTGGGGGCCAGTTCACCAACATTTTGCACTTACCTGTGCATGAGCCTTAGTCTGAGAACAGGAACAAAGCTCCGGACAGAACCAGCTTCTCTGCATTTAAGGACTATGACGTTGATCAGGTGCTTTGTTTTTCAGGGATAGAAGCTAAAAGCGACGTGGCTGTGACGGAGGAGGACTGGGAAGGGCCCCTGCCGAGCGTCCTGACGAAGGGCATAGACTGGCTGCTCCTGTTCTCTGTGCTCTTCCTGGCCAGCTTTGTGCTGTACGCGACCCTCCGCACCGAGAGCATCCGCTGGCTGATCCCGGGACAGGAGCACGAGCACCAGGAATAACCTCAGATGCTGAAACGGGGACAAAACTTTGTGCTTTTTGATGAAGCGGGAATTTCTGTGGACTGGCAGCACCTGAGAATGAACTGCTGAGTTTGTTGGTTCTAATTTATAATAATGACTAAAAATCGGCTTTATTTATCAAGTGCTGAGCCTGTAAAATGCACATTTGTGGCGACTGCGATGATAAGAAAACAAACACGAAAAAACGTGAGCTAAAATATTTATTAAGCTGCTCTGTTTGGCTTCTTTTTCATGGACTTCAGTGTAATTAGTGGTGCAGTTCTACTTTGCTCTTCTGAAGAGCTCCTTGGGCTTTGTAGACCAAGGGAGATCTTTTAGAGCCCATTGTGTAGCATGGCAAGGAAGCCACTGGGGAAGGGAGATGTTGCTACAGTTGTTTGACTGTCTATAAAATGATCTCCGAAGGTGTTTTAAAAGACAGCGTTATTTCAGATGAGCTATTCCACTGTCTGCCAGCAATAACAATTCCAAAGCTGTTTCATTCCCACCTCTGGCACTGGGAGGGTGCTGGTTTTCTCATTCTCTCTGCTCTGAGTTTGGACTCACTGGAAGCTCTTTATGAGATTTAGAGTAACTTCCCAATCTCACCTCACTATTTTTGTGTGTGTATATACAGCTTATTTACCACATTCCTGGAGAATTAAATTGTATTAATTGTCCTTTTTTAAAAAAATAAATGAGATTTTTAGGCTAACCTTTTAAGTCACTTTATTCTGGGACTCAAATCATGCAATTTCTGAACCATGACTCACGTGCCTAAATTATCAAGATGGGTCTTGATGTTTAGTTAAATTTCTGCTACCATATTTACTGATTCCACAGGCTCCAGCTGAGGCCACATAAAGAATTGATTTTTTTTTTAAGTTATAATTAGTAGCGAAGACTTTGGATAAGGTTTGGACTGGTATGTTGTGTGGGGTTGGATTATTTGATTGCATAGCATTTATCATGGTGGAGGCTTGCCTGAGTACCCTGATAGGAAGCTGTAGAGAGCAAATTAAGCTAAGGCAAAACAAAGACAGTCATAAAACTCATTGCTTGACAAAGAGCAACATAATTCTTCAGATATTTCTCTGCTGGCTCTATTCCTTTGGAAACCAGAGATCTTTGATTCCTGTGTCTGAAAAGGAAACTGCACTGGCAAAACTGTGGTATAAAGTTAGGGTAGATGTTATTAATAAAGATCCATGGTTTTGAAAGAGCCTTCTTCTTGCCTCTGCCATCTGGTTCATTTGAGAGGCCCAGGGCTGGATTGTCCCCAGTGCTCATCTCTGCACCACTAAAGGAACAGGGCTGTGTTGGGGACTATTTCGTTCTTTACAGACACAACGGGGCTGTTCCAGTGTTTACAAATAAAACAGGGATGTTTCAATTTTTACAAACAGAACGGGGCTGTTTTGGTGTTTACAAACAAGGGGGCTGTTTCGGTGCTTATAAACAGAATGGGCTGGTTTCGGTGTTCCCAAATAGAATAGGGATGTGTCAGTGTTCACAAACTGAATGGGCTGTTTCGGGGTTTACAAATAGGACATGGAATTTTCAGTGTTTACACACAGAACGGGCTGTTTTGGGGTTTACACACAGAACAGGGATGTGTCAGTGTTCACAAACAGAATGGGCTGTTTCAGTGTTTACAAACAGTGAGGCTGTTTCAGTGTTTACAAACACAACAGGGCTGTTTCAGTGTTTACAAACAGTGGGGCTGTTTCAGTGTTTACAAACACAACAGGGCTGTTTCGGTGTTTACAAACAGTGGGGCTGTTTCAGTGTTTACAAGCACAACGGGGCTGTTTCGGTGTTTACAGACACAACAGGGACGTTTCGGAGCCCACGAACCGCGGGGCTGTTGCCGTGCGGCCCCGTGGGATGGCCGTGCCCCCTGGCAGCCTCCCGGCGACAGGAGGCACCCCGGGCAGGGGAAGGTGTCACGGGATCGTGGGATCCCCGTGGGGGGAAGAGCCTCTTCCCCGGCCCGGCCCGGCCGGTGTACCAGCCCCGAGCACTCGGCGGGCACCCAGCAGGGCCCGTGTTCCCTCGGCCTGCCCCGGGTCACCTCAGGCTTCGCAGCCCCACGGCTCTCCCCCGCGCCTGGCCCTGCGGCGGCGGGAGCTCCTCCCTCCTTTCTCCTCCTCCCTCCTTTCTCCTCCTCCTCCTTCCCTTTCCCTTCCCTTTCCCCTGCCGGGCCATGCCGGGCCCTGCCGGGGCCGGGCTGCGCCGGGCGCTGCTGGGAGCGCGGCGGGCGGCGGGCGGCGGGGCTGCGGCCATGGTGAGGGCACGGGGAACGGGGGGATATAAACACACACACAGCCCCATAGACAGCCCTATACACACACACAGCCCCACAGACAGCCCCACAGACAGCCCTGCGGCCATGGTGAGGGCACGGGGAACGGGGGGATATAAACACACACACAGCCCCATAGACAGCCCTATACACACA
>JAWWMP010000028.1:8679025-8742972 GCA_035047865.1 Dendrocincla tyrannina
CACACAGCCCCACAGACAGCCCTGCGGCCGTGGTGAGGGCATGGGGAACGGGGGGACATAAACACACACACAACCCCATAGACAGCCCTGCGGGCATGGTGAGGGGGACGGGACCGGGGGGACAGACATAGCCCTGTACACGGCCCTGTACACACACAGAGCCCCATATACAGCCCCATACACGGCCCTGAGGCCATGGTGAGGGGGACGGGGAACGGGAGGATATAAACACACACACAGCCCCATATACAGCCCCACGGGATCGCGGCACACCTCAGGGCCCGGGGGCTGTGGGGGCTGTGGGATTGGGGCTGGTGTGGCCGCAGCAGCGAGGGGGAGCGAGGAGGGGAATGGCTTCACCCCAGGGCAGGGTGGGGTACTGGGGTACTGGGCGGGGATCCTGCCCTGCAGGGTGGGCAGGCCCTGGAACAGGGTGCCCCCATCCCTGGAGTGTCCAGGGCTGGGCTGGACGGGGCTTGGAGCACCCTGGGCTGGTGGGAGGTGTCCCTGCCCACGGTGTGAGTGGAACGAGGTGGGCTTTAATGTCCCTTCCATCCCAAATCAGAGGAGGAGTCTCCCCGTGTCCCGCCACCACCCCACCTCGCGCAGGGTTCAACCCTCACCCCTCAGGCGTGAGATATTTAGCACTAATTTTTTGTGTAATCTCACTGAGATTCCTCCAGTATTGGTCTCTGGGTCAAACCCATCCTCTGGGCCAGGTGCCAGCACCTGTTCATTTTTGGCACAGGTGCCCATTTCTGCCTCTCTGGGGGCTCTGGCCGTGCCCCTGCTGTGGCTGCAGAAATGCAGTCAGTCTCCCCCCTTATCTTCTTCCTTGTACCAGCAAATTCCTGCTGTTTTCTGCTGCATTTCTGAGTATCGTGGTGTGCCCAAGGGGCTGACTCGGGTCGTGGCCTCTGCAGCCGAAGCAAAATCCTGTGCTGGGTGTTCAGCAGGGTCTGCATCAGACCCGCTCTCCAGGTTCCCTTTAAACTCTGTGATCTAATTTGAAGTCACAGCATTGTCTTGTCAAGCCTGTGTGCCAGGTGAGGTGTCCCCAAAACTGACAGGACATCTCTGTGCCAGCTGGAGGAGCGGACTTTGTGCTGCCTCCTGGTCTCAGTTTTGGACTTTGCTATCTCAAAAAAGCCACCCACCCCCGTGATGCTTTGTAAATTAGCAGAGTAACTTCATCCTGGGCCAGAGAAAATAGCATGTTTCCAGACAGCCTTTAGCTTTGGTGATTTTTGTATGGCTTGGAAAAAAGAATGTAAGAAATTCGTGCCTGTGACAGTGGTTATAGCAATGACAAACCTGAAATTTGTGTTCTTGCAAGTCCAGAGTTGGATTTGAAGTGTAAAGAGCCTAAAATAGTTCTGTTTGGGGCCTATAAAATCCATCTCTTGGTTACATCTCTGGATGTATCCCACTGAACAGAAGCAGCAGCAGTGATGCTGTTAGACTGACTTATGCCATTTGGTTTTTCTTATCCCATGTTATTGATGAAAATGTAGCTCCTTGGCCCTCCTGCATCTTAAAGCCTTGCTCAGGTCGCATTAATTGCGTTAATTCCTGCTCTGCTCGGACTCACAGCCCCATCTGGTGGCATCGGGGCTCCCTCTGGAGCACCGGCTGCCAAAGGTGAAAAATGCTGAGCTGCTGAGCTGGCGGTGGGTCCTCCCGTGTCCCAGTGCACCCCTGGAGCAAAACTGCCTTTCTGGAGGATCTCACAAGGCTGTGCCAGCTGCTGAAACAAAGACTAAAGCAGTCTGATTTTAGCTGTACTGGGGAGAAAGGTTCTTCCCATTAAAGCACTGCCTTTACCACGTGAGTCTGAGACCCCTCTGTCAAATATATCATCTGAGGAGGCTCTCATGCCTTAGTCTCTGCTTTTAGGAAAGTGTCAGACCTCTTCCAAAGGCCCCGTGGGACGTTCCTGTGTCTGGCTCTGGGCTCAGGTGTGGATCACATCTGTCACATCTGTGCTCCCAGTGGCATCAGGAAGAGTCCTGTCACTTCAAATAAACAATATTTAAGCATCAGTGCTTTGCAGAATCTAGTGCTTGTACCAGTAACTTCAAACTTCTAGTAATTGTGTCTGTATGGCAACTTTTTTCTTTCCTTGCAGTTAAAAAGCTCTTTGTTCCTCGTGGAACTCCAGAGTATATGCTGTCTTAAAATCCTTTCCTGCTTTCTCCAAATAGTAAACTATAAGCTAGGTAGAATACAATCTCCTGTTTTGCTCCTCTCTTTGAAACAGATATTTCCTCATCTCTCTTTTAGTGTTATAATTGTACATTTAGCAAATAATGTAAATAATCCTTTACTTATATGAGAGAGTGGAATATTTGAAAATAAATCAAGGTGTTACAGCATGTGGATAATCCAGATGAGCAAGGGGACAGGTATGCTGGTGTCCATATTCATTCCTGGAAAAAGCCTGTTCCTTTTCACTAGTTTTTTACAAAAGCATTTAGCCAAACTTATCTGCCCAAACCAAAATGGTGGGGTTTGGCTGGTTGAGGTTAAACTGCTCTGTGAAATTATAAACAGTGAGGAACTGTACAGTGAATATTCCACATCCTTTGCACAATCCATAACCTCAAGTCCATCGTGTGGTTTTCTTATTGCTGTACAACAGAGAACCTCAGCCTCACTTGGGCCGTGCCTTTGCTTTTTTTCCCTCCACAGTCTTCCCAGTCTCACTGGTTGACAGCAGAGGAGAGGAGCCAAGTTTTACTGGATCTCAAAGCTTCAGGCTGGTCTGAGTTGGGTGAAAGAGATGCCATCTACAAGGAGTTCAATTTCAAAAATTTTAATCAGGTAATTATTGTTATATACCACTTTTCATAAAAAGGAAATGTAATTGCTTTAATTTCCATGCAATCCTGATGGGAAAATATTTGTATTCAGAAATTTGGGAGTATCCTTGTGGGGCCAAATCCTCTTGGCTTTGCCTTGATGAATTCCTTTCTGATTCTGATCTCATTAGGTGGAGTAAATTAACTCCATTTTGTAATTGATAAGTAGATGATTATAATATGAGGGTGAAGGTTGGTACTGTGGAATTAGATAAATAGTATTTAATCCCAGTTATTTTTTTTCATTTTCATTACCAGCATTCATAAATGAATGCTGGAAATACAGAACTGATTGACAGTGGGGTTCATTTTTGTCAGGGAAAAACTTGAGAAAAATGGGGAAATAAAAAACCAGAAGTTTTTGCCAAACAAGTTGGGGAAAATAGGGCACATTTCACCTTCTAAGGAGGGAGTCAGTTCTAGTATAGCCTTGGTTGAGTTGTAAAAGCTGATCTTGCAGTGTCTTCAGCACACAGGCTGCTGGTTTTTATTTGGAGACGGGATCCTGAGCCACATCTCGAATCCACAAGAACTCCTGTCAGACATCAGTCACAAACTTGCTTTAGAAACACTGAGTTTGTCTTGAGATGTGTGTTCAGCCACATTCCCCTGTAAATTCCCTTCTGAGCAATCATGACATTGCTTAGGAAAAGTCACGTTCCCAGGGCGTGCGTTTCCCTTCTGCTTTATTTCTGAGGGAGGGGGGAGTGCTTTCCTGGGAGGGAGAGGGTTCCCAGGGGTTTTTGGGATGATGGCTCTCGCTGAGCTGGGTCTTTCCCTCGCCATGGAGGGACACAGCGAGCTCCAGCTTGAGGTGCTGCGGGTTTGTTGGGGTGTGTAGGGACCAGGAGCTGTGCTGTGAGCTGTTTATTTACATGGCTATGCCTAAACCCAGACCAAGACGTTTTAGGAAACCACAGTGAGCTGGATAAACAACAATTTATAACTCTGGCTCTTTTCTTTCACCGTTTCAGGCAGTAGTTGTCGTGGTAAGGAAAGCCCAGGCAGTAGAGAGAAGGTGGGTGAGGTGCTCCCAACCCCTTTGAGCTGGGTGAAAGCAAGAGAAAAAACAACTGCAGGAAAATCCAGCTCACCAGCAGGACAGTGCTGGCTCAGGGAGTATGTCCAGAGCCCCGAGTACATATTTTTCTGGACTGCACTTCAAACCTGAATGTTCATACAGAGCAAATAGAACCCTGCCAGATCACGCAGAGGGCAGGGAAGGAGAGAAGCCCATGAGAGGGAGCTCACATGAAGCCTTGGTGAGATGTGCAGGCAGCTCAGGGCTGGAGCAACCGGGAGAGACCAGCACGTTTGACACTGAGGAGATAAAAGTGACCCTTGGAAGAGCTGAGATTTCCAGCCTCTGTGCTTTGAGTATTCATGAAGCAGCAGCTCTGCCAGCTTATGGTCAAAGTCTTTGTTGGGTCAGCACAACTAGAAGTGATTTTTGTTTTCCTTGAAGTTAATTTAAAAGTGTTTTTGCCCACTGTAAATAAATAAGTCAGTTTGATCAGATGGACTTAGGCAGTCCCTGTCTGCCAACAGACAGGTCAGGAGGCAAATCAGTGTGTGCACCAGCAGCTATCTGGAAAATCCATTGCTTTGACAAAAATGTATAAAGTTGTTGGGGTTTTTTGGTGGTACAGATTTATCTTACGGGTAGATATCCATGTTTTCCTAATCTGAAGATTCATGGAGCACATAGCAGTGTAGGAAGTTGAACATGTTTAAATATGCTTATTGATAAATAATGAACTATACATTTATACTTCTAGTACATGTTGTCTCAGAAAGGGTACTTTAAAAATTGCCCCTTGAATTGTTTGGGAGATATTGGAACAGTCTCTTTCATTCTTGGTTCTTTCCTGCTGCCCTTTTGCAGATGGCATAAAATCAGGTGTGGAATAAAAAAAATCCCCCCCCAAAAGTAATTGAGCTGACATGAAAGGTATTTCAAATTTATGTTTTGCAGATGATATTGGTATGATTAATGTATTCATTGCTTTTTTTTTTTTTTATTGCTTCTTGCAGATAGTGTTCATGATGCATGGAAAATTCTGTGGCTTCAAAATCTATGCCAGGTTTACAAAGTCTGTGTGTGTCAACAGATGTTAAGAATATAAACACAACTTTTATTATAAAGTCGTGCAAATGTGTAGACATGAGCTTGGTTTATGTATATTATTTTCAGCATGAGAATGAAATGGAACTTCTGTGAAACAAGAGTTATTTAGATTCCTGAAGCTTTCAGGCGGAGATTAGCTCGGTTAAAAGCGATCAGCAGTGAGCTGCCTTGGTAAGGCTGACAAGCTAATGACACTTCTGGCTCAGGGAATTAGTTTGTAACCCAGAACTTGAAAGCACTCGTGCTATTTGTCAGGCTGAAGATACATTTTTATGAAAATGGGCTTTGGTGGTACAATCCTCGGAAACAAGCTGGAAACCAGTCTGGGGGCTGAGCTGGAAGCCCTTTGTTGGTTATGTTGCTGTGGATCCTGCTGGGCTGGAGAGTGCTGGATGCTCCCATTGCCTTTAGTGTGAGGCAGGCTCCTGGTGGGTGGGGGTTCTGAATCTTGTATAAAATATAAAATACAGCAGTGGTGGAGGGAAAAACACAAACACATCCCAGCTGTAGAGGAGAGTGCCTTGTCCAGGACAGCTGTGCTGATGGCACCAGTGCACTCACTCCTCCTTATGCCCTGCTGTTACTGTGAGTTGTTGCCACTGTGGAGCAGCGGGTGGGCAGCAGTGAGTTCAAGCTGGAGTCCTTCACCTCCAGGACCCTCACTCTTGTGCCTTGCTCAAGAGCTCCCAGGTTGAGTCTGTTTTCCCAAGGAGCACGTGCTCAGCAGAAACCTCTGGCTGTGAGCAAGGTCTGGGGGAGCAGGTGGGCTTGGAGCACACACCATGGCATGTCCCAATCCCTGCCACACATCTGGGTGCTGATGAGCCTCCATAAGCCTCACAGCCACATCAGGGAGCTTCTCTGGGACCTCTTTCCTGGGCTGCAGAGAAAAGTGGTGAGTGAGGCTTCCATGCCATGGTGTAGCATCATGAAGGGGCACTCTTTGCCATTCATGTTTTTGTGCTACTGAAACAAAATGTTTTTCTTCCAGTGGATCAAACCCTCTGCCTCCAGTCTGCTCAAGGAAAATTCAGAATTGGGATAGAAAGTTAATTTGTGCCTTCAGACCATGCTGGTAGTTTCTCCCAGCATTCCAGGTCAGTTCACCTTGGGAGCAGTGATCTGGCAAAGAGGACAGGCCTGGCTTAAAACCATGAATTTCTCCCAGATTCCTCCCGAGCCAGTCTGGGCTGGGTGGGCTGAGGGGGGCTGTGAGCACAGGGTGCCGAGTGCTCCGTTTGGGTCCCGTATCCAGCTGCTCACTTGCACCAGATTGGCAGGGACATCTTAGCTCTGAGGCTTCCATGTCTCTTGTCAAGGTTGGTTGGATTTGACCAGGGGGTTTAAGGGGCAACTGCCTGTGTGATTGCGTTTCCGTAGGTAATCACAGCAAGGCAGCAAATGCAGTTAGGAAATTACAAAGGTGGGCAAGTTTGCTGATGGTCAGGTTCAGCCTTTACAGCTGCTTTCTTTTATGGGGTAAGTTTTTAATTAAGTTTGTTTTTTGTTTTTTGGTTTTTTTAAGTAAGATCATGTAGGAAGTCTCCCTAAGACCTCTAACGTCATTTTCGAAAATGACAGGAAATCAAATGCTCTAAGAGTTTTAAAGCTATTTCAAATACATTTTGTGTTTTGGGGCTAGAGGATGGAGGTGGAAGATGAGCCTGAGTGGAGGGGATGGTATGGAAATGGTGTGCAGTGAGAGTAGGAGCACATGTGTTTCAGTTCAGTTGTGGAGTCTTGGGTTTTGAGGTCATATTTAAAGATGTGCAAAAAATCTAGAACTATTCAATGAATTATTATTCTCACTTTGCATTTCCTTTCCAGGTTTGCCATCTCTCTTGCTTGGAATCCAGGAGAAAAAAGTCAGACAGAGCATGTTATGGTAGATGCCTTGTTTCCTCCCTCCTTGTGGTGCCAGTTATTTTCCTTTGGCTGTAGGGAGACGTGCTCAGATTTGCCCCTCTAAATTGGTCATCCTTGTATGATCCCAGTTACACATCCAAATGAATTTGGTAGGATATGCAACGAATACTCTTGATTTCTTTCGATGGCAGCACTTGGTGCCAGTCCCTGTAATACAATCTGTCAGTCCTTCCTTTTTTCTACTCCCGACACGTTGCTTTGTTTTCCACATGGATCAAAGGTTGGGAAATTTGTTTTTATATATACAGGCAGTGTATTTCATTGCTGCTTTTTTGTACTTCTTCTTTTGGCTGTTTGGCTGAAATACGTCCACGCCTTTTATGTATTGAAAACATAATATCCTTTAACCTACAATCTGCAGAGTTAAAATGAATTTTATGGTAAATATTCGGTTGTGAACCACATCTCCAGCTTTTTATATGCCACAGAGGTCTTGTGGGTTTTTTTCTTCTCCATTGTCTGATAGTGAGGTCATTTTCAGTCCTCTGAGAAATTTTATTCCCAGCCAGATGCAGGCCATATATTAAAAGTAGCACCTGTGGCTAATATCACAGCAGCTTACCATAAATTTACATGGTAACTAGGATTATATCTGTCAAGACTGTTAAAAAATGTCTAGATTTAATTTGATTTCCAGTATTGAAGGAGCTCTCCAACATTTTGCTTCATAACTATATTTTAAAAGTTAAAATCACTCCATTGTTAAGTTTTATAGCACTCCCAGTGCCCATTAAGTTGATTTGTTAAATGGGGGTCAGAATAAAGCAAGTTGGCTACGGGAGGATCGGAAACCAAGCCATTTGTGACAAATTTAGTCCTCGCGTGTGAATCTTCTCCGAGCCTGGGGAGTGATTGGATTCAGGTGCAGCTTATGTCAGTTGTGCTTAACCTCAAAGCCTGAGCAGCCTCAGCCCCACTGTCACTTCTGCTAATCAAAACTTGGACCCCTTTTCATACATTCGGGGAGGAATTGCTATTTTAATGTGGTATCGCTCTGTTTGCTCCCTCTGCCAGAGTTTTGTATTTGATTGCGTGTCGCCTGAAAGTAAATTATGCTTTTTATCCATCTAGGTAGGTGCTGGTTTTCATATAGGCTTTCCTAAACTGCTTCATTTTCCATTATCCTTTGAGTCCTCTCCCATATGCTGTGATTTGTGCACCTGCAAACTTATGAAAGTATTTCTGTTGGTAGTTATGTTGTTCACTAACTTCCCAGCGTTTATGAATGCAATAACTGATTTACAATAAATCAGAATTATTTATGGGTGGGTTTACAGAGTTGAGAAAATCTTTGTATCTGAAAATAATGAATTTCTGGCATATCTGCCTGTTGACATTTTCCTTTATTAGAAACTGATAGTGAAGTCTTTGGGCATGGCAGAGGTTAACCTGCAGGCTGGAACGCAGTGAATGGACTGGATCAGGTGTCTAGGAGTGGAGCACAGTAAAAATATATGATTTTTGGATGGTCACACCTTCGTGGAGTTTATTCTTGGGATTCACTGGGTAAATAACTTTCTCTTCTCTTCTCTGAGTCAGCAGGTCAGGGTGCAGCTGTGGGACCTGGACATGATCCACCTGCCTGTGCCTCTGCCTGGCAGTGCCAGGGGAGGAGGGTAGTGCAGGGTCTGGGGGAAATGAAAGGAGAAATTCTGGGGAGACAGCTTCTTTGAGAGCTTATGAGTCTCCTTCCTTGGCCCTGGAGGAGGAGGAGACGACACTGGTGCTCTGGTCAGCATGTCGTGTGTCCAGAGATGCTTCCAGTCAGTGGTGAGGAATCATGCAAAGCCTGGAGGTCTGTAGTGGTACAAATGTGTAATTGAATAGTGTCTAGGCAGAAATTAAGTCCTTGGTGCTGAGAGTTGGGAAATAAAGTATTTATTTTCTTCTCATGGCCATCGTGGCTGGCAGTGTACAAAACCATAGAGTGACAGAATGGTTTGGCTTGGAAGGGATCTCAAAGATCGTCTCATTCCAAACTGCTGCCATCCTTCCACCAGCCCAGGTTGGTCCAGCCTGGCCTTGGACACTTCCAGGGATGGGACAGCTACAGCTTCTCTGGGCACCCTGTGCCAGGGCCCGTCCACCCTCACAGAGGAGAATTCCTTCCAAATATCCCATCTAACCCTGCCCTCTGGCAGTGGGAACCATTCCCCTGTGTCTCATCACTCCGTGCCCTTGCAAGAGGTCCCTCCCCAGCTCTCCTGTAGCCCCTTTCGGTGGTGGCTCCTCTTCATG
This sequence comes from Dendrocincla tyrannina, assembly GCA_035047865.1. Classification (NCBI taxonomy): domain Eukaryota; kingdom Metazoa; phylum Chordata; class Aves; order Passeriformes; family Dendrocolaptidae; genus Dendrocincla; species Dendrocincla tyrannina. The sequence continues at coordinate 8,688,179 of JAWWMP010000028.1, forward strand.
CTGGGGGTTATCTCGTCTCCTCTTTGGCCAGGGTCTGTGTGTACAGATCCCACTGCCCTTGTGTCCCACCTGCCTGTGACAAGTACTGTTACAGTACTTGTGTCACCATTATAATTTCATCATGCCATCAGGAATATTTCCAGTGTCAGTAATCATATTTAAATAAAATTAATTATATTTAAATTGAAGACTCAAGGGTGGGCATGTGTCCTTCATCTCCTCCATCATGCAAGATGTCCCATCCCCATTGCAGTATCAGTTGCATCAGTTTAATTTTTCTTGTGACTGAACTGTAATTAGGGATGCTCATTTTCTTGAATGAGCTGAGTGATATTTCTCCCTATAACAAGCCATTATTTTATAGTTTGTAATTATTGGGTTGTGGCATTCCTAATGGCTGAGTCTCCCCCCCCCCATCCAGTAGACCTGCTGTATCTCCTTTTATTCAGGCCACTGCTTAAAATCCACCCAGCTGACCTTTGGGCTCCTCTCCAGTTGGCTCCAATACAAATTGCTTTCCTTAAAAGATGGATTTATTATCCCTCAAGTAAAAATTATTACAGCATTTGCCTTATGCTTGTTGCATGCATTGATCTGAGAGTGCAAAAGAAATTATTTGTCAGAATGCCTTTTGGATCTCCCGAGCTGTCTGGTAGACTTGGAGCAGAAGAAACATTTCTCCTTTTTTGTTTTCAGCTGCAGAAATTGATTGAATTAAAGAGAACAATGTTCTATCAGCCATGAGGGCGGGGCTGCCATACAGTCATAGCCAAAGAGAGCAAATGGTCAGCTTGATTTTAGCTTCAGTTTGGGCACTTTCCTTCTTAAAACACCTTTGGAAAACAAAGGGAAAATCCAGTGGGTTTGAATTCAGTTGAACAGCTTCATTTGGGAAAATCCAAGTACGATTGCTGCTGCCTTTTCTGAAGAAGATGATCACTCAGATGAATTTTTTTACCTTTTCAGCTAAGGAAAACTGGTGTCTTGAAGCTCTTTATGCATTAGAATTTATTTCTGTGGGGGTGCTGGAGCGCTGCTGGTTGAAGGCAATCTTGCTTGTTTAACCTTCTGCATCCCCTTGCTGTCGGAGCAACGCCCGAGCCCAGTTGCAAACCATAAATTGCCTTTAGCACCAGCAGCTCTCCCTTCCTCATCCTCCCACGAAGGAGCACCACGCTTTGGGCTCTCCACAGCCGTAATTAACAATGGGCTCCGGCTGGCAGAATGAACCGAAACGAAGCTGCGACGCCCCGATTTCCAAATGAACCATTACTCACCCAAAGCACATCAAACCCACTTAGCGGACATCCGTTAATCCCGCCGTGAGCCCGTTCAGGCTTTAATGCACCCTGTTTTACACGTTAAGGGGTTTGAAGTCGCAGGCCGGCGCTGACCTTTCGCATCTGCTGCTCTCGCAGTAGGAATCTCCGCTCGCCGCTCCCCGTCAGCCTGGATTAGTGTGACGAAGTGCAGCGCTTCTGCTGGCTGCAATTTCGGGTTTTGATCAGAATTATTTCTTTCACAAACAATCACGTTTGGCTAAAACGTTACATCTGCTCTGCAAAGCCACTGGCAGGGCCGCGGTTCATCAGGGCGAGGCGAGACGGGGATTTTTGGGGGGCTTTTATAAGGCTGCACACCCGCTTCACGTGGGGTTTTTGCAGGAGAGTTTCCCTTCTTCCCTTCTTCCCTTCTTCCCTTCTTCCCTTCCTCCCTTCTTCCCTTCTTCCCTTCTTCCTCTTCCCCTTGCCCTTTACTCCTTTAGTTTTGTTTGGCTGAGATGAAAAGTCCCTTTGGACAAACACAAAGCTGGTTGTTTTGTCTTGGAGGGTCTGGTGGGATGCCCTGCTGTGTGGGGAGCCCCGTGCTGAGTCAGCACTGCCCTGTTGGCTTTATTGCTAAGGATGCTGTGTAGGAAAATGTTATTTATTCCTAGGATCAGAGGGAAAAGACACAGTTGCATGGTCTGCCGTGATTTTCCTCAGGCTTTGGTGAGAATAACAGTAGACAGTTAAATATATGTCAGTGCATGATGACCCAGGTGTCTTGGGCTGAGGGAATCTTTACCCTGTGATGCAGGGGGTGGGTGCTTGTATGAGCAAAAATACTGCCAGCTGTAGGCCCAGGATGTTGTGCTCATCCACGTGTCTTGTAATGCCCCATCTCATAAAAACCAGAGTTGTACAAAGGGTTTCCCTTTGTGGTGTGCTCATATGAATTTCTAAAAGAAATTTGATGTTCGCTGGAGGACTTAATTTGCCTCCCCTCGTCAGCCCATCTCTCTGGTTCCAGATGTACCAATGCACAAGCAGTGTGGGTTGCCCAAAGACACCTTTGTGTTTTAGCAAAGGAAACAACCACCAGAAAAACTGTGGAACTTCTAAAATACTGCTCATCAGACATGCTCTGCCTCTTAGGGGAGCCTTGTTCTTAATAATACAACTTGGTGTGACTGCCTTTGTCCTTTTCTCTGTGACCCGCTCCAGCCATTCTTCCAGATACCAGCGACAGGAGATGACAGGAGGGAACAGTGGGCATGGCAAACCAGGCAAGGGACCCAACTGCACGGAGCTTGAAGGATGCCCCATGTTGCCTGGGAAGGTGCTTGGTCTCTCCTACTTTTTTTCCCCAAAGAATCCATCATTTCTGAACTTGAAATGTGTTTGCAGAATCATGTTTGAATGTTGTGGTGCAGTATAAATTAAGAGCCTGCCAGTGCTGGCCCAGATAAGTGTCCTGCTGAGTTCAGTGCCCCTGTGTATCATCTAAGCTGTTCTACTCTAAGAGGTGTCCAAACATTAAGATCCAGTTCTGACAGTACAGTAGGACACCTTCAGCACTTCAGCTGAGTGAGATGATTCCCCGCCTGGATCTGCAGTAAATCCTTTGTTTGCTTTATTTCACATCTTTAGGTCTTTTTAGCTTCTGGCTTGGCCAAGAGGGTGATGGGAAGACCTCTCCAAATTTCTCACAACTCCATCTTGGTTTCTCTGTTACATGTTTGAATCGTTGAACTTGTCTTTAAAAAACCAAACTAAACCAAAAAAGCTGACAGGATAGTGGAAGATGAAATGGTCATGAGACCAGCTTCTTCTTCTCTTAATCCATCATAAAGCAAAGCCTTTTTTATCACTCTTTGATGTGTTCTTAGGATCATAAATGGCAGAGATTTAGAGGATTATCAGAGGCAGGTTATGATTGCCTTGGATACTCAGCAGAGAAGATCTTGGATATTAAACTGATAGTATGTGTAATCTTGGCCAAAAGACCAAGGAGAATTTTCTCTGAGCATTCCCGGTGTTATCAACAGCAGAGATGGCATGTGAACTTCTCTTTCATGTCTGCAGAATGAAATCATTCCTTTGCATGTGAGTAAAAAGAAACATTGGGGAAAACAGTGTAGTATTTTGTTCTGCTCCAGCCAGATCTGCTTCATCCAGAGCATGGTGTGATGAGATAATGAACTTCTCTGTTCTTCCACACCATCCCTGCACTCAGAGTCAGAGGGTTGGAGCACCTTTTGGAAGTGGAGCATTCACTTAAATTAATTCTGATTTACTCTGGTTTATGACAGCTTCGTGTCATGGGCTGGCCTGGTGTATCTGAGGATGATTCGGTGCCCTCTGCCTTAGCAGAGGGTTCAGGTGCCTGAATTCAGAAGGTTGGGACTGGGGACTCCCTCCCCCTTGTTACTGCTTTGTTTTTATAGGGGTTTGTGTGATGGCTTTATTACAGTGCAGCCGGGGGTTTGATTTGCTGGGCCAAACATTTGCTTTAACAAGTCAAATTATCATTGTTCTTTCAGTTGTGCAGCCAAGAGAGTTTATTATTTTAAGTGCCTGATTGCTTTAGCAGGTGCTCAGTTAATGGGGGCTTCGCTGTGCTATTTCATGTTTTTAGGTAGGGTGCAAAAAGCTCATTTTAAAAAGTCATGTTTCTTGAAATAGCTATTTTATTTGGTGTAAACCTCCTAAGTGCAACCTTTATATTCCATTTTTTAACACAAAGCACACAAAAATGGCTTGGGAGGTGCAGAACCACATTTAGCTGATAGGGTTGGAGGATTTCTTCCACGTTCGAGTTCAGTCCCGAAACTTGGGATTATTTCACTCTTTTTTTCTGGAAAACCTAAGTTAGAGATCTACATTTTTGAATAAATAAAATAATATTTATGAGTCTATGTTCATCTAGAGTGCTAAGGGACTGGGGGGAAAAAAAAGGAAAAAGAAAAACATTTATTTTGAATGTTCCTATATGAAATGACACATCACAAATACCTTGTTCCAGGTTTCATAGGGATTTAGGATATCTACTTATTTTGCAGTACTCTTTCTGGGCAACTATAATTATATTAATCTACCTATAAGCAAATGAATGTGTTTTGTAAAGTGGTTGTATTATTGAAACTTTTATCACTCCCAGGAAGAGGTTTTTATCCTGCCTTAAGACATCTACACGTTCTGTCACCTCTATTGCACCAGGTCTATAAATCTTTTTGGTGGAATAGGTGATTGATTTTGGTGTGAAGTCTGTTCATTGAATCACCCAGGATATTATCTGTGTTCTGTTCATGAAACCCAGGTGCAGTGACTTACTGTAATAAAGAGAATAGGAAAAAAGATCCTCAGCACCGAGGCTGCTGAAAAAGTCAAGATGTGATGAAGAAGAAGGTAATAGGTAACATTTTGTATTATATTATCACCAGTCAGAGAAAAAAGGTCTAAATTCAGCAGTTATTAAAATCCTGATACAAATGGGCTAGGAGAGATGAAGTTGAGGTTTGTTGAGCATGTGGCACACAGGGGTTTTTCACACACTTAGGGAGCTCAAAAGGAAGAGCAGAGCAGGGCAAGGAGAAAGAAATTAAGCTCAGCTTAATGCTCTCTGCCTTCCTCATAGTCCCCTTCCTTGCACTGATCCATGTCCCTCACCTAAGCAAAATATTTGAATTTGTTTTTTTAGACCAGCTGAATCTCAGATGGGGCAAATGACACTTGCACCTGCTTTATGACTATTAATGACAAGAGGGGAAATTTAGATGAGATGTTAGGAAGAAATTCTTCCCTGGGAGGGTGGGCAGGCCCTGGCACAGGGTGGGCAGAGAAGCTGTGGCTGCCCCTGGATCCCTGGAAATGTCCAAGGCCAGGTTGGACGGGGCTTGGAGCAACCTGGGCTGGTGGAAGGTGTCCCTGCCCATGGCAGGGGGGTTAGAACTAGTTATTCTTTAAGATTCCTTCCAACCCATCCCATTCTGTCGTTCTGTGATGTCATGGCTTAGGTCACTGCTGAGCTGGGAAGGTGAAGCCTTTGGACTCGGATCCCTTTGGAGAGCTGCATCTTGAGCATCACCACAGCTGTGTTGTGTCTGGAGCTGCACTGGGTCTAGGTGGTGCTGAGTGAGTGGACACCTCCCTTAGCCACAAGCAGCATGGGCTTTTCCTGGGACAGCATTCCTGAAATTGCCTTCTGTCATCTCCTGCAGCTCTTGACATTGTACTGGTACCTGTGTGAGAAACGTCCCCGCTGAGGCAAGGCTGTGCCTCCCAGCCCCACTCCTCTCTGCCTCCACTTATTCCTCATGTTCTTCAAATTGGTAAATCATATGACAATAAACAGAAATACCCTCAGTGAAGAGAGAAGGGGAAACTGTTGTTTATCTGGTCAGGTGGTTTAGATTAGCAGTGATGCTGGTCTGTATTATGTTACTTTAAATCATAGTGTCCCAACAGGACATAAATTATGAAGATTGTTACAGTATGTTTCATCCAATGTAAGATCAACAAATTGGAATAATTTTTTTAATAGGAAAATCAGTGCTTTGGCAAGGTTATTGTTGAAGAATTTAATTTAACTTGAGCTTTGCTTGCATTATTTCTTAATATATAAAAACTATTTGCATAATGTACGAAGTATAAACATTTTTAGAATCAAAGGCAAGAATGCCTTTTCCAAGATTACATGGAGTGGCAAACTACTTAGAATAGATCAGTGTTTGTGCTTTTGCTGTCAAAAATGTTTGATATAAAGCTGGCAAGCTGGTTTCTTCACCGACATAATTGTAAACAAGTGTTGGGAGACAGAAACAGCGTTCTTTGGAGGACGTGGTGTAAAGGTTTGCACATTCACTGCTGCAGATCTGACACAGAGAGCAATGTTTACAGCCAGAATAGGAATATAAAGAGGTAACTTTTTTTAGAGTGAAAAGCAGCATTGCACTTCTCTGTAAATGATGTGTGCAGATAAGTACAGGGGATGCGAGTGCTCAGCTCCAGATTTTTGGAAATGCAGAAAAACACAGGCAATTCGGTTGGAAATGGGAGTTGGGGGGGGTTATAGTTTCAGATTTTGTTGTGAAGACAGAAATGGCATCTCAGTCCATGCCAGTATGTCTGTAATGTTCTTCTTCCATCCTTTCCCCTCATTAGTATCCTTCAGAGTCAGCAGTGCTGCCTTGTCCAGTCACGAGCGATGCTGGGGAATGGGAGGGTTGGCTTCGTTCACAATATTTTGCTGCTCAAGCTATGAAAGAGGAGAAAATGAAATTTCTACCAATGGTTTGTCAACTGTTCTCCTTCAGCCCCTGCTGGCTGCCCATGGCAGGATGGGGTGGGATGGAGGGAGCAGGGAGTTGCAGACACAATGCCTGAAGCTCCTCGAGAGACACGGACATGAGCAACCTGAGTTTAGCTCTGCTCGGGGGTGTGGTCTCGTATTTTAATGACTGTCCCACTGTTTGTGGAGTGGTATTAAAAAGGTGGAGAGCAACAGGACGGTGTTCACCTCATTTATGTTGTGGATGAATCCCAGCCAAAAAAAAAAGAGAAAAATATCCAGTGCCACGTGGATCTGGTGTCCCTGAGGATGGTTCAGGCAGACTGGTGGTGCTAACAGGGAAGAATCCAAAATGGGCACGTGGCTTTGGGAATGAATACCTGCGTCCTGTGCTGCCACTGCCTTTCTAAATACTAGTTGCCTTCATCTTGTTTTGTTTTTCAATCATGTTGTCACTTTCAGATGAAGTGTGGCTTTGTGAGATGATTTTTGCATATTTATATGATAAAAGTATTTAGCAATGGAGTAAATAGAATGAAAATAAAACAAACCCTGTTTTTTCTTGAGAGCACAAGAGAAAATGCCCTGACAACCTTTGTGACAAGCTAAGCCTGACTCACTATAGCTCGACATTAAAGAGCTTTTTCCTTTTATCTGCTGGCCCGTGGCTCATTGTTAGGTAATAATGTCAGCTGGATATGTGAAAGCTTCTGCAGTTTGGGAGTGAACCTTAATGATTTAACTTTATTGTTTTAAGTGTCAAACTGCTGAGGAGACCACGTGCTGTACACTGGGTGGTTTTAACTCGGTGAGTGGAGAGCAAATATGTGAGGCATAGTCACCTCCTGTATGGCACTGTCACTGTAACTTGACTAATTTACTAATTTCCCACTGATAAATGGTACAGATGCAGCCTGGGTGGGTGGGGAAAGGAAGACAGGTAGCCCTCACACTGCAGAAGGTCAAGGTTAATGCTACCTCCAGCATTATAATGACAGATGGGAGGCAGAAACCTTAATGTACTTGTGATTAGCACATGCTTTCCTTGGCTGGGCGTCCCAAGGATTTAAGAAGCCTGAGTGCACACTTCATTTTAAAACAAACAAATAAAAAGTGTGTATGGCTCTATTGCTGAGCCTCTCAGCTGTTTTCCTTAAATATCTCCACTTCTGAGTCAAGTGCTGTCAGCCGCTTTCTCCTGGAGATGCACGGGGTGATCCATCACGGGGGACTCGCGGTGGGTGATGTATGAGCACGACACAGCGACCTGTGGGCCTTTGATGTGTAACTCATCAAGATAATGTTGGCAAGCATTGTACAAAAGCAGCATGTTTAAAAAGTATTAAGATGAATGGATTCCTTGCTTAAGAAGTGTGAAAGGAAGAATAATAGCAGATGAGCTCCGGGATGCTGCGGTTCTGCCGGCGCTGTGCAGGGCTGTGCAGTGCAGAGGGAAGGGTGGAATTTCATCTGCCTTCCCCGTCTGACAGCAAAGTGTCTGGCCCTGGTTTTCCCATTCTCAGGAAACAAAAGTCACATTAAGTCTTACTTTGTGGTAGAGGATTTTATCACTTTCCAAAGCAGTTTGACCAGTCAGGAAACATTCTGAGATAGCTGGGGTTTTTTTTTAAGTTTGCTTTGGGTGTTTTTTCACTTCTTAAGTTAACTTGTTCTTCCAAGAGCAGCCCTGAGTTTTATCTCAGGGAGGCAGATTATGGCTGCTAATATTTAACAAACATTTTTGATGCGATGTTGTGACCGAAACAACTTTAGTTTTTAGTTCCTTCTAAAAGACATGAAAGGAAGAGACGGTTCGTGCCTTGTTTCAGGGACTCTGCACTCTGCCCTCACTTGGGTGATGTGATGTACTTATGTAGAGTACCCTGTATGTCTGGATGCTGTTTCAGTCCAAATGTCCTACAAGGGTCAGCTCTAATATGCCTATTCCTGAAACACCCGAATACTTTATAATATTTAATACAGCAAAGTCTTTTTTAATACTTTTTTATGGCTTCTAGAAAATGCACAGATCTTTTCTTTCTTTTCATTTGTGAAAGAAACATCAGAAAAGTTCTCATTAGTGGCTGAGGGGCTGCAGATCCCGTTAATAATACAGGGAAAGTCAAGACTTAGTTGTGTCTCACTGTCATGAGTGAAGTGCTTGTCCCACTTTCATCAAGAAATGTGTGATGGTCTGATAAACTCTGCCCACCAGTGCAGTCTTGACAATGATCTTGCACTGCAGACTGCATAATAATTTTCATTATTTTTAATTAAAGTTGAAGAAGTGCAGACTCCTTCTCAAATTAAAGTTGGTTGTGTTGCCGGAATGCGGTAATTACTTTAATTGATCACAAGATAGTTTCCTTGATCACCAATTAGACCAAATTACCGATCAAGTTTCAAGACGTGAAGAAATGTCCAAACTGATTTTATGTAATAGTGTTTTCATATCTAATCAAACCTAAATATCTTTTCCTTCCAGAGCCGGTTGTATTTTCCCAAAGAAAGGTTAAGGCTCTACAAATAAAGAGGTGATGCATGAACAATAGCGTTCCAATTCATTTAATTAGCCAAGGAAGCAGTTAGGACCTTAATGGAGATTGCTTTGGTGAAATTGCTTGGTAGAACCGTAGCTTAAAAAAGACTTACTTTTTGTGTGTAATTAAAATAAACTCAAACACAAGGGCTGAGTTGCTGTGGGTGCAATGAGGGAGAACTCTCGGAGCAGAGCGGGCGCGCCGTGTCCTTCGCTGTGGCACCAGAGTGCCCTGGCTGGGACAGCTGCAGCAACAGGCAGCAGCTCCGGCTCCTCCACGCTGCAGTTTGTTCCTTTGCATGAGCTGCACAGCCTCAAGCTGCAGGAGGAACAGTTTCATGAGCGTTTAATCCAGTGGAGACTTCGCTGTCTGCGGGAAGAGGTAGTGGAATGGCGTGTTGGTGCATGGACTGGGAGGATTTGGTGGTCACTGATGGGGAGGATTTGTCATCTGAAGTGTGAAGGGAGGTCTGCAGAGCAGATTAATTTTGCAGACTGTGTTGCTTGTGTGATTCTCTGTGTTGTTGGAGCGATGGTTGCTGTCCCACACCCCGTGACTGTGTTTGTGCAGTGGAACCTGGGTCTGTGTGTGGCTGCCTGGGATGGGCAGACAGACCCCAGCAGAGCATACACAAACCTGGTAGGGGTTTTTATAAATTTATTATTTTTTCCCTTGCTATTTGTTTCTAGCTGCAGACACATCACTATTTTAAACTTCTGGAGACTTTCTCTGTATTGGTTGCTGTGTGGGAAATAGCATTCCAGTCAAGCCTGTGGACACTCTAAAGATGTTGAAATCAAGTATCGTTTGGCATTATTAATGCAGAAGTTTTCCAAATCATTGCTAACATCTGATGCACAACTTGCAGCTTGCTGCTTCAAAGCATGCTGCTGAAACATGGGCAAACTTTTAAAAGTAATTGTTCACTCGAAGTAAAACTAAACTGAGCAAGAGCTTCAAGGGAAGTTAGATTTTTCCGAATTTTGGAATGCTCTTGGGTCAAAGAAAAAAAGCTTTTTAATTGCTGACAGTTTGGTGATTTCCAAATGACAAACCTCATTGGAATGATTTTCTCTGATTATAACGTTTGCATTCATTTGACTGGCAAAGCACCCAACAAAGTCATACTTCAGCCAGGCCCTGATTCTTTTTTTTTTCCTTAAATGTTTTTGTAATTTGTGAGGGGAAAAAAGACTTGAAACTATTATCAACCATTATATGTTATTCATGGACCACATGTTTGTTTGAAATGGCCATCGCTTGGCAGAATGTGGGCTACATACATTCTCTTCCATAAATTAGTGCTAAAAAACTACCTAAATCAGGTAGGGGTTTGTGGAGCTTGTTGTATTATAATCTGAACCAGACTGTAACGGGGATGTTTCTCCAGCTTTGCATCTTAATTCGGGTCCTGAACCCGATGGATGGAGCTTGCTATGAACAAAGCTCACTGCTGAGAGGCGTCCTGCTCACGCTGCCGGGCCCTTCAGGCCCCCTGCACAATTGCATTCTTGATCTTCATGGACATTCTGATTTTCTTTACAATGCACTGATCTGCTCCTAAGTGTGTTGGCACGGGCCTGTTATTATTTTCCTTTTGAGCCTGTGATAAGACCTGTGTCCTGGGGGAGTGTGCCATGCAAATGTAGGGGCATTTAAGGGAAAATATTTCTCATAAAGCAGAGGGGCAAACCCACTTGCTGCCTTTTTGTCCCCAGTAAAATAAATAGCAGAAGAGTTAAGCAGAAGGATGTATTTTCTGGAAGCAGTGTTGGTAATACTGTGCCATGGTGCTTGATTAGAAATGGCACCTTTCTAAAATGCAGTAAGGGATGAGGCGATTGGGATGGGTATTTAAAATCCCTCTTGGATGCTGAAGGTAAAATCGGTGCTCTTATGCAATAGCTTTGAGTCCTGGAGTGAGTGACACTGAGCAGAGAGATCTCCCAGGGTCTGCAGGGGGTGATTTCAGCAGGAGTGGGAAATGCACCAGTGGCATGGCAAGCTGAAATGCTCCTTTCACACACACAAACCCACGGTGCTACTCTGCGGCTTCTCGAGGAGTTTTGGAGATTTTGGGTGAATCTTGCCAGTCTGCTGCCTGTCCTGGCAAGCAGAGAGCTATTTTCCTCTTTGCTCTCTCTTTCCTTAGGCCTTTGGATTCATGACCCGTGTTGCTCTGCAAGCAGAGAAGATGAATCACCACCCAGAATGGTTCAATGTCTACAGCAAGGTAATGTGCTCCCCAGCCCTAGTTACTCATGTGGCAAGCTAAGGAGACCAAACCACTGGCCCATTCTCTCTGCCTTATTTGTAGCTTATCTACAAGATAAGGATATGTGAAGTGTCTTTCTAAAGAGATTTGAGCTTTGAAAGCGATGCTGACATTTGTGGTGGTGAGGAAAGGAGACTGAAGCTCTTAGTGCTCACTGCCAGCTGTATGGCTTGGGCTTCATCTCTGAGATCTAAAAATAAAATAGGAGCCTTTAAACTCTTGTTTAGCCAACCTGAATAAATCACTCTTTTGAAACTACTCACCCACCAGCTCTCATTCCTTTCTGTGCAGCAGGTCAGAGCTCACTGGTGTAGGGTAGCAGACTGTTGGTGTGCTGGTACCTAAAGGGGAGCCTGGCAGTCTCAGTTTAGGGTTGATTTTTTAAAAATTGTAGGCTCCTATGTCTCAACATAGCAGCTTATAAAAATTGTTTATAATATTACCTAACTGATGGTGGTCTCATATTTACAAGGGTCACAAGGATTACTGCAACCCTCGAATGAAAGGTGCTGTGTGAAGGGGGAAATTATTGCTCTCCCTTTAGTTTTATTTTCTAATACTTCTCATGGCATTGTATCACGTTGTTTGTTCTAGCATTTGGTGAATATATGGCAATCCCACTAAAAATATACTAAAAGAAAGGGTGTGTGGACAAGCAGCCTGCAGCTCAGAGCAGGACATCCCACCTCTCCTCACCACTGAGCCCCCCAGCACAAGCTCTTCATTGTCAGCCCCTCCGGTCACCCTGTTTAAGGGACATTACATTATCACTGGACAAAGTCCTGATCACCCACTCCTCATGATTTTCTTGGCTTTCTAAAATATTCAGAATTTGTCTTTTTTTGTTTTCTCGTCTGTTTTCCAGAAATCTCAGTCAAAGGCAGACAAAGTAATGCCCAGCTTGGCATCTGGCTCAGTCTAGACAGACCCCTGAGGCAGCTGGGTCACAGCAGCATGCACCAGTCCCTTTTTTGTTTTTTTTCGAGTTAATCTGCAACAAATTTAACAATTTTTTCACCTTCAGGGTGCTGTTTTTTGACAAAACACATGAGCCCCTGTCCCGGCTCTCGCAGCTTGGTCACTGGCCCAGGTTCTTTGCAAAACTGATCCGTGGAATTTAAACCTACAGACTGAGTGATTTAATCAGACACCTCTCCTTGGATGAGACCCAGGAATGCAAGGCCTGTGTTATGCTGGGAAGGGGCTGGTTTTGATGAGATTCCAGGCTCTGCTAAAGCTCCTCACCTACAGCATCTTCTGGTTTGCATGAGCAGGGAGGGTCCAGCTCGGTCCTTGCCAGGAGCGCCGAGTGAAGGCACACAGCATTCCCAGGGAACTCAGCCTACGTCTCAGAGATCAAAATGACCTTTTCTTTTTCTCTTTGGCAGGTTCAGATAACTCTGATTTCCCATGACTGTGGTGGGCTGAGCAAGAGAGACGTGAAGCTGGCTCAGTTTATTGACAAAGCTGCGGCCTCGGTTTAACCAAGATGTAAATTGCTCTAACACAGTGTCCACCAATATTTTGTATTTAAATGGTATCCCTATTTCCTTGTAGCCCTGATTTCACAAACCCCTTGAGACAAGATGTTTTGTAAAAAGAGTGGCTTGGCTTTGCTACCTTTAAGACTTTAGTCTTACGACTGTTCTGGGTGCCTGTGCTTGTCCTTTCCCATTGCTGGCTCTGCAAGAGGATGTGGCAGATAAACCAGCAATAAATGAGTTTTGAACAATCCTTTCCTGGTAACTAAACTGAGCTGGAATGAAATCAGGAGCCCACCCACACGTGTTGGTGTTCCCCAAGCCCACAGGAGCTGGTGGCAGCTGCCACATCATCTTGCCCCATGCACCATGCTGCTTCCCTCCTCTGGATTTGTACATCTCTGCACTTCAGATGGGGTAAGAGCAGCTTGGCCAGGTCAGTCCCCTCTGGCTTGGTACTTGGGTTGGGTTGGAAGAGACCTTAAAGCTCATCTCATTCTAATCCCCCTGCCATGAGCAGGGACACTTCCACTAGACCATGTTGCTCCAAGCCCCATCCAACCTGGCCTTGAACACTTCCAGGTGCAGGACTGGATCTCTCACTTGCTGAAAACTTCAGCCCTGGAGCAGCAAATACAAAGAAATCCCGGTGAGCTCCCGGCACTCACGTCAGTAAATGAAGCCTGCACCGGAGTGCTTGGCTGAGCAGTGCTGAGCACCCTGCAGGATGGAGCCTCTGTTTGTGTTGTGGTGCTCCAGTACCTGCTGGGTCAGGAGGGGGCAGCTTGGCCAGGCGCCCCGAGCCCCGGCCAGCTCTGCCAGCGGTGAAGGAAGCAGCATTAGCAGGATTCTTGCTAAGCTGGGCTCAGCTGGAGCTATGCTCACCCTGTCCTTTTTTTTTCCTGTAGCTACAATTACTCATTGGAGTTGTAGATCCCACCGTCAAGCTTAAACCAATTTCTTCCGTGGTTTCAAAGCCTTTGTTTTTATCCTGTGATCCTCTCCAAGACAGGTTCCCAGTGCCGGCAGGGAGATTTCAGCCTGCTGAAGGCTCCCAGGAGGGCCTCCCTGAGGAGCCCTTGAGTGTCCCCAGCGTGCTCTGTCATGCCCTGGGACGAGATTGACACCTCGGAAATGCCGGAGCGCATTGCTCGGATGACACCGGCGGCACCGAGTGCCAAAACCTATATCGGGGCCATGTGCGAGGTGTGTGGTCTCCCAGATATTTTGGGATGCACAAATGCCACGAGCTGCCACCCAAGTACTCGTGTCGATAAAATAAGAAGGGTATTTTTGTAAATCCTTAGCAAGCACCACTGTCATGTGCTAATTGGTGGCAGGAAGCAAGATGTTGGGGTTTGTTGTCGGTAACCCTGCTTGGGGTATCAAGTGAATACCCAAAAAGACCCAAAATCAGGCTGTGTGCTCAGACGTTCTTTTCTCACAAGTGCCTTTCCCCAGTGAAGTGAAGGATTTCCCCGATATGGTTTGGAAATGGTCACTGTTGTGAGGAGTGAATAAAACTAAAACAACCAGCCAGGCTGTGATGTCTCCTGTTACTGGTGGGGAAGTGAAATGAGCGTCACCCAAAGTTTTGACACCGTCTCTAATGAGCTGTGAAAAGCCTGTTGTTAGGAATTGATACATAACGCGTGTGCTTTGAATAAAACCAATAAAATCAAATTCCTCCTTTGTCATTTGTTTCTTTATTATTGTACATATGTGACAAAGCTGTTTAGTTTGAAGATAAATTTAAGATAAATAATGTTTGGTTACTGGGAGGTCTTTGGTTTAGAATATTGATATTTATTTACATACTCTGAGGAAAAAAATTCCCATCAACCGATGGAGCTTGGAGAGCTGCACTGTCTGGCTGTGGCACTGAGCTGTCCTGGGGGTGTTGAGAATCCTGACCAGCAGAGAGGCAAAAATACTCAGGAAAGAGAAGGGTGGCTTTGAAATGCTCAAAGTTTTGTCATCAGTGTTTATTTAGCCATGATTTCAGCCAGAGTTCAGTCATTTCTTGTTAACTTCTGGGGCATCCCACAGACCTGCAGGCAAGGTGAGCATTGCTGTGTAACCCTAATAACTATAACATAAAAATAGGGAATTAACAGCTTCCATTCCCTTCCCGTTGAGTGCTGCCTTGGGAAGCAGTCTCACAGTGAAATCCTGGCTCTGCAGATGCCATAAAGAGGATTTCTCTCCTTATTTTGGGGCTGTTTTGGTTTTGAGACAGGTTTGCCAGCACTTCTGAAAGTGCATCCCCAAACTGCGATGAGCTTCACCTCCCGCCCTGCCTTGGCAGCATCCCCAGCTTCCTGCAGGGCTGGGCAGGACATGCTGTGGTGCTGGGGAGCCCTGACCCACGGTCCTGTAGCTCCCCAAATCCGCAGCAGCCGGCTCAGAGCCGCTTCATGCCCCTGCCCCTGCCCAGCCCTGCTCCACCTGTGCCTGTGCTGCTGGTGTGTGGCGAGTGTGGGATGCCGGGGGCCAAGGGGAGGGGATGCACAGCCTCCCTCACCGAGCTGGAACTTCACAGCAAATTTAGACGGCAAGGATTTAGTGACAGGCGCTGGATCTGGGCCAGGAAGCAGCCTAAGGCTCCTTCTCCTGTGAAGAGCACTGTCAGCCCAGCTCTGAGCCAAAGCAGCCGGTGTGCAGGGTTTGGGTCTCTCCCAGGTGATGGCATTGCTGGAGCTGTGGTGGTGCATCCCTGGCAGCTGCCAAAACGCAGGTTCCTCTGCTGTGCTGGCTTCTCCTCGGGGTCAGCTGGGTGCCTGCTCCCCATGAGCCCACAGCGTTGCACCCCAAGGCATCGTGTTGCTGCTCCTGCAGACTAATCACCTTTCCCTGTTCACTGGCAGGCTCAGCTCACAGCTACGAGCCACCAGGTTAAATATTCCCCTGGAGTGGTTGGGGGTCTTTTGCTTTAAGGCTGATTGTACCTTGAAATATTTAGATAATCCGTCAGAAACAACCTTCTTGCAGGCAGCTTCCCTGTGTTGAGACTGATCCAACTCGCTGTGTCCCCTCCGCCGACCCTGTCCATGGTGCATGGGAAGTGGGAGACCCTCCAGTGGTGCTCCATGGCCACAGGAAATTAAAAAGCAAAAACTCGAGGCTGGGAGGGCAGAGCAGGGAAGATCCTGCAGTGTGCTGCGTGGCTGGGATTGGTGCTCAGCTCCTGAGAGGCTGTAGGTCAGACCTGCACAGGACTGTCTCTGAAACAGGGCCAGCAAATAATCCCTTCCCTTCCCCACAGTGGGAGCTCAGGTCCAGTAAACTGCAAAAATCCAATTGAAAGGGGAGGCAGCAGTGCTCTGGGGCAGGACTGTGGGGCTCTGGGGATGGGCTCCCACAGCTCTGCAGGAACATGTTAGAAAGCAGAAGTGTGTCTTGGTCTGTGAGTCACGGCTCAGTCTGGCTGCTCAGGGATTCCCCCTGCCCTTCTCCTCCTCCTTGGCTGCCCACACTGGAGCCCGAGGTGTGGTGGTGCAGTGGCTGAAGAAGAGGTGGGTCGGCTCTTAATTGACATCTCTCATCTGGAACTGTTTGGGCATTAGAAGGCTGATGAGGACACGTCCTCAGCCAGCTGCCTCTCCAGGCTGGAAGGACAGACCGCTGTGGTTACTTCTCAGATATCTGTGACACGTCCCTGGCTGCAGGATGGGGCTGGAGGGATCACAGCATCCCTTGGGATGTGTCCAGGATTCCGTGCTGGTGGCTGCTGCCTCTTCATTGGCCTTGTCTGGAGCTCTGGGGGCTCAGCAGAGCAAAACCACAGGGTGGATCCCATTGCAGTTTTCATTGGTTTATGTCCCCCAGACTGGGCTTGGCCCAAGGTCAGGGGTTCTTGCAGCATCCCGGGGTTTGGGTGACGAGCACAATTCCTGGGTTTGCCCAGTCCCTGCTCCAGCACTGCCTCTGTGCTCAGTCTCGTAGCCTGCCAGGTCCTCAGCCCTGCTCTGCCTTTCCCTCCTCCGTGGGGCTTTTCAATCCTGCAAAACACAGCTTTGAAAGCTTTGCACTTTCTGCAGCTTCTTATAGGTGTCTGCATCTCCTCTGGCCCTGTCAGCCTCAGGTTAATGAGGGCATTGTCAATTAACCGAAGTTAATGAGTTCTTCTCCATGACCTAGTTTCAGTTTTTCCCCACTGTTTGCTCCAAGAAACAAATATTTGTGGCTTACTCGAAGATACACCTCGGGATTAGCCAAACATGTGTGTCCTGGAACAAGTGCTTGCACAGCATCCAGACTCGCAGCACGGAGATGCTGACTAATAGAAATAAATTGGCAATTGTTGGTGTTCTTTCTCCTAAAGATCCAAGGAAAGGAGCAAACGTGGATGTGAGCTATCCCGCTGACATCAAAGGCCGTGTTTGTTTAAAAGCTGCTCACTCTGAAGATCTGTCACAGGGTTGGACTCTGGTGAGGAGCTGACAACTCGTTTGCGAAAGAACTTTGGAAAGAGCCCAGGCATGGCCTGCCAGCAGTTCTGTCACAGCCAGCCAGCCTGCATGGACTGTGGGGACACTGGAGCCCTGGGAGAGCAGAGCTCTGTGCTTGGGCTCCTGCTCCGCTTCCAGACCTGGTGGGTGCGCAAGGAAGGGAGGGGGACCCCCCAAAGCTCAAAGACACAGCCCAGCGTGGGAGAGCTCCCTGGTCCTTGCTGTTGGATGGTCCAGCCAGGTGACAGGATGGTGTGATGGTCTCCATCTCACTGCTGGCTGCTCCCACCTGGGCATGGGGGCAGGCTGTCCCTCTGGGGTGTTGGGAGGGACGAGACCCTGTGCCCTGGGTTACCTCCTCCCCATGGTAGGAGCCTAAACTGCTCAGCAGTGCAAACCCAGTAAATTAAGAATAATCAATGTCTGCTTGTAACACTGCTAATGCAGCAATTTCATTTACCCAGGACTTGGCCCCAGCATTTGCCTGTGTGGTTTCTTCTTCTGGAAGTCACCTCATAAGGTGGGGACATCAAACAGCAAGTTCCATCCTCCCACCCTCACTGAGAGTCACTTGGAGAAGGTAAGAAGCACCTGGCTGGTTCATGGAGCCATCACGGAAGGGGCACAGGGAGCATCCAGATCCCTCCTAGGATGGATGAGTTGTCTCCAATTTTCTGACTAGATCTTTGCAGCATCTACTTGAGGCTGCTGCAAGGTGTGGTCCCATGTGCCATGGCCAGGAGGGGATGGGGGTCTGGCCCCCAGAGCTGCTTGGGGTGGCTGTCAGGCCACTGTCCTTTCCCGTGCCACTGCCTGCACTGGCTCAGAGTCTGAAGGAAATGCATTTCAGCTTCAGATCCCTTCACCTATTTGACACCATTCTTAAACTGCAGTTGTCTGGTCTTTTCCACAGCAGCCCTTTCCCCCTCTTGGTTTTGGCTCAGCTGGCTTAAGCGCCCTTTTAATACTCAATTTTCACATTGAAAAATCTCTCTTGGTCACACTCCTCGATTTCCTTGTGTTACACAAGCCAGCTACTGTAGGCAAAGCTCTGAGCCTTAATGATATAACCCAGTAATATATAGCCAGGCCTGGCTAATGTCAAGGAGCCCAGTCACGAGCATCAGAGTTTCTGAGAGCTCTGGCTGCAGGACCAGGCTCCCTGCAGGGGAGGGAGCAGCATGTGCCCACAACAGTAGGGCAGTAGCACAGCTTTCCCACAAAGTTTGTGGCTGCCCCATCCCTAGAAGTTTAAGGCCAGGTGGGATGGGGCTCTGAGCAACCTGATCTAGTGGGTGGCATCTCTGCCCATGGCAGGGCGGTGAAATGGGATGGTCTTTAATGTCCCTTCCAAGCCAAACCCTTCTGGGATTCTGTGATCTCAGACGCCACCATCCTCCTCATTGCCTTCCTCCTGTATGTCTTACCCCTGGACAGCACCACATACACCCAGCTGGAGAGAACAGCCAGAGGTTTCCCAGCCCTCCACGTGCTCCAGCTCATCCAGCACAGCCCTGGGATGAGTGTGGATGCTGCTCCATAGTTCAGGCACAGCGGAGAGGGGGATCCAGACCCTGGAGCAGGGTGAGGCTCCCCCGTTCCCAGGTGTCAGGGGCTGATGCTGATGGTAACTTATAAGAAAAGATGAAAATTAATAATTCCTGATTTTGTAAGAAGACCATGGTTTGTCCATTGTATTTTTCCCCAGTTTCTTTTTCCCCAAAGGAGAGGAGAGATTTTCCTTTTTTACTACACCAGAGTAGACACACAAAATAAGACCCTATAAAACACAGGTCATGTCCTAGTCTTGGTCTGTGTGTATTTTTCTCTCCATCTCCTACTTGGCTCTCTCCTGACTACTCTGGAGGTTTATTTTTCAGCAAGGAGCTTATGTGGGCAATGAATGCTCAGCCAGCATTTCTGCCTGTAATTAATTGGCTGGGTAGGCCACCAGAAGTGGGATGTTTATTGGCACAGGGCTCTTATAATGTTCACTTCTGAGCCTTCATTCCTCTAGTTTGGATCGTAAACTTCACTTATCACCAGACTTTTATATGTTAATTATTCTGTGTCGCTGGGAGAAGGGAGGACACATAGAAGTGCATGCAATAATGAATGATTTAGGCATGGGGGATCAGATGCTCCAGTTTGGGCTGATTGATTATGAGAGAGAAAACTGATATATGGAAAAATTGGGGAGGTTTAAATCAGGGTGTGTGTTTGTTGGTTTGAGCCTCGTGCTCTGCACTGGTGGAACTCACTGCCTGGAGATGCCTCGTCTGGGGACCACAAGGAAGAAAACCTGTAGGATAAGATTTGGCACCATTGCCCCCTGAGACACTTAAAATGTTGAGGTGCTTTGAAAAAAATCCCAGTCAGCACAAATCTGCAAGTTTAAGAGCCTAAATGCCCTTGAAAACCTGAGCCACACAGCACTGGATTTTGGTGGAAGTCGGTGGGACTTAACACCTAAGGGACTGGGACCACTGGGAAATTGCATCCTGGCTTTGGGTGAGAATGCCTAGAATGGCTCTACTGAGGGGGAAAAATACCAAAGAGAAAAGTTCTTTAGGGTTTCACAGTCCCTTCCTGCACGAGGGGTGTTATAAATATCCTGCAAAGCCCAACAAGCTCCAAGGGCATTTGGTACTTGGCTTTGTGTCCTGACCTGAAGGGACAAGTGCCCTGAGCCACTTGGCATCCCAAGAAACACCTCTTTGCCTAAAATTTGTTTAAAATGCAATAGAGCCATCTAAATGCATTTTGCTGAAGGTGCAGGAGGCTGTTTATGCCTCTGTGTGCATTGTCATTTACTAATTGAAGCCTAAATTAGCCCTCAACAGGTTAGCAGTATTTAATGCAGAGGGCTCAAACATGCAACACATTCTTGGCACGTTTCCCTTTATTAATTAAAAACCTCTTTAAAACACTCTGCCTTCCACCTTGGAGCAATAAATTTCCACCTTGAGGAAATAATTTCCTTGTTGTATTCCATACAGAGACGTTCTGTTAGCTGCAGTCCCTGTTTCAGTGTAGGCCCCATTCAGCCTTATTTCAATTTCAAAATAAACTTTCAAAATGCCAGGGTTTTCTATTAAAAAAAAAAAAAAGGAAAGAAAACTTAAAAAAAAAATTAAAAAATCAAGTTTTCTGCTTTCTAAAAAATTTATTTGGCATTAATTTCAACGTAGTTTACTGCTCGTGGAGACCGTGAGCCACAAAACTCCTTTTTAATAAGAGCTCGCAGGACTTGCAGCAGGAGAAGCCTGGGCTGATGGTCCTGCATGGGAGGCACTTGGGCTGCTGCAGGTACTGGGAGTGTTTTACAGCCCCCCTGTCACTCCCAGCTCTGGGTGGCTGCTTCTCTTTATGACCATGTGCCCCAGCCCAAACCTGCCCAACGCTGTGACATAACCGGGCAAAAATGTCACCTGATTTGGGGCATTGAATGGCTTTTGTTCCCCTTCCAGTCCTGCCAGAGAGACCTCTGTGTGCAGGGAGGGAGGAAATCCCTCTGCAGTTTCCTCCAGGAATTCATACCAGACTCAGTGGCTTTGGGGATGGGAGGTGATTGTGGTCCCTTGTCTGTCACCCTGTGTGACAGGGCCAGACACTGAGGGCAGCAGAGACACTGTTCTACCTCCAGTTTGTGCTCAGACTCCAAGGCACGAGGGTTAGTAGCACTGATCATTTTTATTCAGCTAATTTATTAATGCAGGAGCTTGGGAACAAGTGCATCCCTTACCCAGAGGAATCCATTACTCTGACACCAACCTGTCCATATTTCAAAAGAAGCCCCTGTGTGGTAGGAGTGATGCTTCTGGGACCAAGCAGCCCTTGGTCTTGCCTCTGTGCAGGATTTTCCCACCACTGAGCCCTGCCAGGGCCATTTCCCAGTCCAAGAGGCTGATCCACAGCCACAGCCTCTGGATTTTGCTATGTTCCCATGCATTGTGGTGATTGCCCCTTCCTTCTCCCTAATTCCCAGTACAACCCTGTGGATGCAGGCATGGGAACTCATTCAAAAGTGGTCCAGGGTGGCTGTTATTTCACACTTCCCAGCCTTCATCCCTGCCCAGATCTCCCTCACCTGCTGCCCCATGGTGAGTCTCTGCACGGAGCCAGGGCCAGCTGGCTGTGCTGGGGGAAAAGGGAGAATCCCATGCAAGAGGCATCTGCTCCCACCAGCTGTCAGCTCCCAGCCCCAAGGTGACCCCCTTAACACCTCTTGCTGCTGCACAGCTCTGGGGCTGGACCAGGGGGGTTGTGAACCCCAAATCTCCTCGACTGATCTCTCGTTCCACCAGCTGCGAGTGGTGCTCGGGGCTCACTCACATCCCCGTGGTTTGGCATTGGCAGGGCTTGGCTCAGAGGGATGCACAGGACTGCAAGGCAGTGGGGAAGGCTGCTGTTTGGGCCAGGAGAGAGAAGATCCAGAAAGATCTACTGGGGATCTTCAGGGGAAGAATGTGAGCAACCAACCGGGTCTGGCTGGAGCAGGTGGGCTGTGGGTGGACAGCACGGTCTGCAAATGTCAGTGTCGCTTAGCAGGGCAAGACATGGAGGAAATGCTTTCACAGAAGGAAAAATCTCCTTTTGTGTCCTTGTGATTTCCGTAACAATCCAGGCTGGAGATCCTACAGGCCTTTTTGGTGGGCCCATCACATGTGCAGCTGAAGGTATTAGGATGGCACATAACACTTAAAGTATTACAGAGGTGGGGAAAAGCCCTTAACGGGTTTTCATGTGTTTTGCCTGAGTTTGTTTAACTTCAAAGAGAAGTTTAAAAAGAAATCCTTTCAGGTCATGTCAAGCCAAGAGCTCTGTCCAGCATGGCTTGGACTCACTTTCTGAGAGTGCTCGAGGGAGGTCGTGCTCTCGCAGCCCACTGATGTGACGTCTCCAAAATGCTGCTATGGACTTGAAACACATGCTGCAGCAGAGCTGTGCACTGCTTGATGGAGGGCTTTTGCAAAGCTGCCTTGAAATAAATGCAGTAAAGCTGTCACTGAAATGTAAATGATTAGAGGAACGTGACTCCCTGTTTCCCCCAACTCTTCTGCTCATTCTTGCTTTTAGCAAATGTGATTTAGAAATAATCAGTTCAGGATGGCTTGGTTGAGAATGTTCTTGCCTTTGGGCCAGAAGATCACTGGTTTCAGTCCTAGACCAAGTGGGTGAGTGGTTGGGTCCCACACAAGGGCAGGGGTGGTCCCTGCAGAGCTGCAGGTCCTGCCTGCCTGGGTGGGCACAGGGGAGAGCCCAACCTGCCTCCCTTGGGACATCCCAGCAGTGCCCAGGAGCTCCTGCCCTGCCTGGCACATCTGCCTTCCCCAAAGGTGCGCTGGGGATGGGGATCCCAGACAATCCCCTTCCCAGCCTGCAGCTGGTGTGAAGCAAATGGAGTGTTCTACAGGGTGACAGTCCCAAGTGTCACCTCCTTCCTGCTGACAGAGTTTCCTTCCTGTGCTTGTTCCTTCTCACAGCACAAAATCACTTACAGTGAAGATTTCAGTGAGCTGCTGGATGACAAGAAGAAGACTTTGTGCCATTCTGATATCGTAATTATGGATGGGGTTTTGTTTCACCATCCCATTTATTGACCTGTATTTGTCATTCCTGGACCTCTAGGGTGACACACTGAACAGATCAGTAATGGTGGAACAGGTGACCACAAGAGAGACTCCAAGTCAAAAAAACAGATGCCCTGTGGCTGTATTGAATTATTTTCTTGGAATGAATGGATATTTTGAGGCTATCTTCCCTAGAGAAAATGCTCTCAGCATGAGCAGTGCTGAGAGTGTAGGAATGCACCATCCTATGGCACATGCTAGAAATGGATTGGTTTCATCCCATCAGGAGGACTAATGCCATTTCCCTGCACCATGCAGTGTCAGTGTGGGATCAGGGTTTGTCACAAATGTGATCAATATCCTGCTGGAAAATTCCCTGTTGTTCACTGTGCCCAGCCCTGGCACGCCGTGGGCTTTGCAGAGCCCTGGGTCTCCTCTGGGTGCACAGCCCTGAGCAAGGCTCCATCCTCAGGGTCTGGCTCACATGTTCCACCCCTCAGCACCTCTGGGGGAGAGGTGAGAGCACATTCCAGGTTTATGGGGCCAGTGGGGTTGCAGAACTCGCTTTCATTGAAGTTTGGGAGGTGAGAAGATGTTGCCTCCTTACAGCACCAGTCCACGCTGACCTGGGCTTTCCCTCAGCAAGGGACTTCTCTGGCTCTTGTTTGGGGAGCAGCTAAGCCCAGGCAGAGAGTCTAAACCATGTAACCAGAAAAACCTCCCACAAATCCCCCAAATGGAGACTGCTGAGTTTTACATATCTTGGGTTAACCTTAATGTGATACAAGCCTATGATCACAGCTTGATACCTATTGTTAAAAAAACCCACAGTCTGGCCTGGAGTCCAGAAAAAAATCCCTGGATATCAAAAATTCCCTTGTAACCTGAACTCCAGGTGACTGTGGTTACTGTCAAGAGTCTCTGTGTTACTTTTTCCCTACCACTGTTTAGGACTAGGGATTCTGAAAATTGTTTTGTGTGCACATGGCACACGCTGTGGAGCCACTCTTGGGTTGCCCTTCTGCCATTCTCCTCTGATCTTTTGGAGGAAAATTATTTTCAAGGCTGTGAAAGAAAATTTGCAGAGTCAAGAGGCTCAACACGATCCAAAATACTTGGGATCTCTCCATTGCTACTTGCCCTGCTGGGTGGATAGAGATGTGCTTGCCAAGGCTGCATTTCTCCATGTGCCCTGGACATGGCCCTCCCATTTTGCATGGCATTTTGGGATCTTTTTACCATGCTCTTCTCTCACTGCAGGATGCAACATCATTATTGGGAACATACTGGTGTATTGGGAGAGATTGTGGAAGTCATGAAAGCAGATCTTTGCCAGATCATGAGAGGATGAGAAGTTAAAAGCTCTTGAGGCAGAACACGATCCTTGGTGGCCATCAGAGCTCTGCCTACAACGTGTGCTTCAAACCTTTGTTGAAATAAGGCAAAAACTTTAATGATAGAAAATAATTCATAAAATATATGCTGTCCTCTCTGTGCTCTGAGGGGGTGGGAGTGGGTCCCACCCTGTGGCAGCTGCTGATGGAGGGAGGAACATTGCCATCTCCAGTGAGTGTGGGCTGGGAATGGATCACAGCCTGGGTCCTTTTCCTGGAAGCCTTGTGGCAAGGCGGGGACCAGAGCCCAGGCCTCCAGTGCTCTCCCTGCCAGCTCCCTCTTTCTAAGATCAAGCAGCCCTGGCACGGCGAAGGGGCTGCTGCGAGTCATGGCAAACCAAGAGGCACTGAGGAGATGGGTTGTGATGCCTCAGAGCAAAGCAGCTCCTTCCTGAGCTCTGATGCTGATCAGCACCTTGGAACAACCAGCTTGGCTTGCCCTGGCAGTCTGAGTGCATGCACACCCACACGGCTCGGGGTAATCGGAGAAGGGACGAGCAGACCTGTGAGCAGCAGCCTTCCCTCTGCACAGCATGAGCTGTACCAGCACAGAGCTGCTCCCCAAGGCCTGGGCACGGCGTGATGGCAGAGGCTGACATGCCAGGGATGACGAGGACGAGGCACCCTGACCCTCTCCTGGTCATGCAGGCAATGGGGATTAGCAGAGCTGGCTGCACCGTTTTGCTTTGTCCCCAACACGGTCCCCTGTTATCCTGCTGTGGCAGGAACCCAGGAAGGGGTGCTGGGGGTGATGAAAGGGAGCAAAGTGCCCGGGAAGGACCTGGCTGGATGATGTGGGGAGTGGGTGGGTGCCTCCCAGTAGGGATGCTGGGGACTCCCAGCTGCTCCTCTGCTCCAGTGCAAACAGGCTCACGCCTTCGAGGAGCTGGACACGAGGCAGCCACGGGTTGTGCCTTTGGTGGCACTGCTGGTGTAACATCAGGTGGGTTTAAATTGGTCTTGAGAGTTCTGTATGACCATCCTTGTGATTCTGCACCATCAGTGGGAGTTCAGCATGGCCAGAGGAACACAGAACTCTAGATCAGGTTTTTCCAAGCTCTGTCTGACCTGACCTTGGACACTTTCAGAGATGGGACATCCACAGCTTCTCTGGGCAACCTGCACTAGGGTCTCACCATCCTCACAGTAAAGATTTCTAGAAAATACCCTCTTCATCTCTATGCTATGGCTTCCAGCAGTAAAATAAATGAGATCCTGACATGAGCAATATCTAAGCAAAATGAGGGATTCATCCCTACAAGGATGCTCTTGCAGAGCTCTCCCTGCCACCGTTGAGGCCCTGCCTGCCTCTCACCAACCTTAAAGAGCTCATCTCCACCACTCTCCAAAATCTGCCTTCCCAATCCCAGCTCTGGGTTGCCATTTGCAGCGTGTTTGTGCCCCAAAGCCTTCACTCAGGCTGGCTGAGAGCTGCTAACAGGAGCTCCTTGTAAAAGGCTGAGGGAGAAACCAGTGACACAAGCTCCTGCTGAATTTGTTCTTCATGTTCTCATTTGTAATCATTTTGTGTTTTATGAGGGATACTTCCTAAAACTTTGCCAACATGATGGAAACACATGTGGTGCTCTAATACGTGATGTGACCCTTTTGGTGGAGAGATGAAGTGAAAACCTGCTTTTCTGCAACAGCTCCAGAGCGATGCTGGCCCTCTGCTTTGTCCTGGGGAGGCTCACAGAGCAGCCAAATATCAAACGGGGTTCTCAGCAAAGACACCCCTGCTTATTAATGAGGGAAATTAATGTACTTTGTGAGTTGGATTCTCCTGCAGTTTGGGCTGGTGTAAATTAGGACCAGGCCAAGAGAGTCAGGAGGGCTGCACTGGTGTGAACTGGGCTGCATAAAACAGAAGGAGAGGCCCCTTGTGTCAGGCGATGGCTTTTCCTCAGAAGCTAAATGATACATAATGTTTATATAGTGTTTTGCCTCTCCTAAATGCAGGCTAGACATTAATTGATTCCAGGTTTGCTCTGTGAAGTGGGTCAGCTCTTTCCATTTTGCAGATAAAGGAGTGGAGGGGATGGCTGAGGGGTCAGTGCCGGCACCTCCAGGGATGGCTGCCCTCCCCGCTGGACCACGCTGCCACCCTAAATATACACCCCTTCTGATGTATGTGGAAATCAGCTGGGACTCTGTAAACCCAGCTACATTAAGCCTGGTTCAAATGAAATCTGTTTATGTCTCCATCGCTCGCCGCTGGTCAAAGCAGGACTTAACTAACCTAACGCTG
Organism: Dendrocincla tyrannina; assembly: GCA_035047865.1. Taxonomy (NCBI): domain Eukaryota; kingdom Metazoa; phylum Chordata; class Aves; order Passeriformes; family Dendrocolaptidae; genus Dendrocincla; species Dendrocincla tyrannina. Next base: position 8,714,693 of record JAWWMP010000028.1, read on the forward strand.
TTTGTGTTCAAAGCCTCTTAAACCCCTGCTCTGACCATCTTGAAGTGAGATATAAAGTACTCTCTGGGACCTGGCTGGAGGCCAAGGAACCCTTTCAGACCCCCCTTCCCTCTTTTGCTCGTGGGGCCGCTTAGAAAAAGCATCACACATTTCAAACAGTGATGGAAAAAAATAATTTTAATTCACTTCTGTTTACATAGCATTGGAAGCTTGGGAGAGTTTGCAAAGACAATTATTAATGGCTTAAACTGGCACGGTAAAAATGTTGCCTTGGTCTGGGAACATGAGCTGGATCCCAAGCCCCTGGTGCTGGGTCAGCCAAACACTGGGTGAGGGTTCTGGGGAGTGAGGACCCAAAGGCTTGGTGGGTCCCACTGTTGTGTTTCCTTTCGGCATCTTGGAATCAGCCTCCTGCCCATCCTGCTGAGGCTGAGCTGCTAAAACCCAAAGCCTGGATCTGGGGAAACAGCCCCCTCCTCCTGGTGGCCTCCGTTTCTGGGTGCCCAGCCTGGAGGTGTTGGGTGACCAGCTCGTAGGGCAGTGGGGTGTATCCAGCCTCTCAGCTCTGCTCCCTCGCTGCAGTCCCCAAGCTCAGCTTTGTAAAGCTTTTGGTCCAGGTTTTTGGGAGCATGGCTCTTTATTTTTGGTTTGTGCATTGTGTGAATCAGCTCCAAAGCAGGTGAAGCCATTTCCCAGTGTGCAATGAGTGGATTGGATGGCATGTGCAGTGCCCTGAGCCCTCTCAGAGCACCAGGGGAGGTGTGTTTGAGCAGGCACTGGCACACCTGCAGCCTGAGCCTGGCCCGTGTGTTACACACACCCTTCCATGTGTCCATCAGAAGACTCAGACACGGTTTTACAGGTCTATGGCACAGCAGGATCTTGCACCTATAAAACTGCTCTTAATTACTTCCCAAGCTACTCACCAGGGTGATGCTGATTTTATCTTATAACCCAACAGGACTTTGTTTAGTGCAAACCACTGCCCGCCACAACCTCCTTGTCTGTGTGTGTTGCTGTGTGATCACACACTGCATGCTCATGTCCTTGGCCACATTTGGGGCACCACTGGCCTGCTCATGGAAGCTGCCCATGTCATCTCTGCCTTCCAGCCTGTGCCTGCCACACTGCAGCACCTCCACACACAGAGCTGTGACGTGCTGTGGGCTCTAGCAGGTTGGTAGGTGCCTGGGAAATGCCCCTGAGCCTGGTTTGGAGGGTGGCACACTCCAGGTCTTCCCTCCCAGTGTGTCCAGCTCCCATGTGCACAGGGAGGAGGAATCACCCCCTCTAGCCATGGCACTGACTGCCTCTGATGCATTTTTGCTTGGCTTTGCCAGCTGAGTTTCAAACGAGGGCTGTAGCAGCAAAGAAAATAGTAGAGAAAATTACAGTTGGGAACTAAATCCATGCCAGCATCAGTTCCTACAGCATCTAGACACTGCTTTGAAGCTCTCCACTCCAAATATTACCTCTGTGATCCCTGGGATTACCATGTACCATGGCATCTGAGTGCCAGTATTACAAAATGCATAAGCACAAGCTTTATCTGCCTACTTTGCAAGTCAGCCTTGCACAGCAAATGATGGGGATGCTTGAAGGTGTGTTGGTGTTAGAGGCTGGATCACCTACTGCTGCCACCTTGGCTCTGCCTGAAACCAGGGTAGGACTAATCTGACCTCATTAACCAACTCTGAACCCAAATCTGCAGTGTGTGAAACATTGCATTTAAAAGAGAAACATTAATTTATGAGGATAAAGTTTTACATGCAGACCAGAGGCTGATCTTTGCCAGAGGACTCCCTTGAGGTGTTGTGACGTATTTTTCCAAGGCTGCAAACCCTGAACAATGTAGTTACATGACAGTGAGAAGTGGATAGAGAAGGGGGTTCCCTCTGCAATCGTTGGGTTGCAGTACATTTTTCTCCTGTGCTGGGAGAAGGTGTTGGATGGAAGATCTGTGAATAACACACAGGCTGAGGAATGCTTTGGGGGCTTAGTCATCACCTGGGTGAAGCAGCCAGGGAGAGCAGCCTTTATTCTGCAAGATAATCCCATCCCGCAGGGATTTTCCTTGAAAAAGGGCTCAAAGTGTGTTCTAAAATTATGCTACTCGGTGGAGTCCAGCCTTACCTGCACAAGAGGTGACCTTCAGATAGGTGCTGTGTTTGATGTGACACTCATAGATCTGATGCACAGAAGTCACATTACCTGGAGCCATCCCCACTGCCTGTCCCAGCAGCAAGGAATATTGTAGGGGAGGCTTTGAACTCAGTGGGAACTTCCCTGAGTTCCAGAAGTGGACAGTCCAGTTGGAAGGAGCTTAAGGAAAGTCCTGAAAATGGGTTTTCTGTTACAATAGGGATCCTTACCTGCATCCTTCAGTTCATGCTGCTCTTGCATGCCCATGCACCAGGGCTAGTTCCAGCTGATGGAGTTACTCTGGACTGGCCCTGATGTGGGGAGACAGTGGGTCCCAGAGCTTTCAGAGCTGTCCTTAATGCTCCTGAGTGTGACACAGCACATGGGGGAAATGCAGCTGGGGACAACTGGGAGAGGAAGCAGCACAACACCTCGGACCAGCACAGAAGCACTTGCAGTGAATGTTTCATCACTTACCACCCTCGGTGTGGGATGTGCTCCAGGGCCTGCTTTTCTGTCCAATTTTCCATTTTGCTCTGAAATTGGGCACTTCTGAACAGACTCATGTGCAGTTCCCATGGCCTGATGAGCTGCTGCTCCACATGGAATGCTCTTCTCCAGGGTAGTCCCCTGCCAGACTGAGCCCATTCCAGGTGCCTGCCTGTGGGTGCAGGACAGAGACTTGCTGGAGTCAGGTCCTCAGCCCCTGGGCCTAGATGCTACAAAGAAAAAAATGGTAAATCAAAACATTTGGAAATCTGTTTCTTATTTACTGTACTGCCAAGCTGCTGTAAGCCTTGATGGAATCACAGTCCCAGAAAAACAGAGTGGAAAGGATTTTCCTACGGATTTTCCTACTGGTGGTGGGAGAGACCTCACTGCCTGTTGTGGGCTGGAACAGGTAGAGATAGGGTCAGGGAGGGACCTTCTGCTTGCTTTTGAGTGTGAAGTGAATATTTCTTGTTTCTCCTTAGCCCCTTTGAAGAGGGGAGTTTATTCAATGTTGTGAAGAACTGAAGGCAGACTGGAATACTCGGGAAAGGGGTACTTGGAGAGATACTTCACAGGTTAGGCTTTGGTGGTGATGAAGGGTAAACATGATGTCAGATCACAGTGGCAGGAATAAAAATGTCAGATGCTCAGGGCACAGCAGGTTTTGTTGGATGTTTCCATGCTCATGGCATCACCTGAAAGGATCTCCTGGCACTACCTCACCATGAGGCACAGGGCGAGATGCCAAGGCAGTCTGCTCTGGGGGCTGCGAGCAGAGGATGGTTCATGGTACCAGGGAGCTCTTCCCGATGCATCAAGGTCTTGATTCTTCCATTTCCCACCACAAGTGTCGTGCTTGCATCTCTCCTGGGAATGTCACACATCATCACACACACTGCAACTGGGATAAGCTGAGCAGGGAAAGTTTCCCAGAGGCTTTTGGGTCATGATGCCAGGAGTCATAATTGCCTTGGCAGAGGCAGCCACAGTTGTTCAAACCTGCCCTCTGCCCGTGAGTCAGAATGGAAGTGCTGGAGTCATGGGATGGCTCGGAGCAAAGATGCAAAGCTGGGAGTTGATTTCAGAGATTTTTATTTCCTTGAGGGAAAGCCTGAAAAATATTAGTGAGGGAGCGAGAGAGACTCCAGCAGCCTCAGAGCCTGCCTGCAGCCCACAGGGACAGCCCCAGGCTCTTCCAGCTGGGGTGGCAGGCAGCAGCACCAGGACCTCCCACTGCCTGCAGGGGATGGGACCATCTCTGGGGCCCCCAGTAACAGCAATGCTGCGGCAGGGAGAGCAGCTGTGCAGTTTGTGGGTGCCCATGGGTGAGCCCTGGCACCAGCGATGTGTCCTGTGAGATGTTCACGGATGTTTTGCAGAGGCAGCACTGCAACCACCATCCTGCTCGGGGGGCAGAGGGACACAGCCAGTTCCAGCAGTGGGAGAGAGCCCCAGACCATGGGGGAAGGTCTCATGAAGAATGAAACCCCCATATGCGGGGCTACATTACGTGGGTGTGTCCTATTCAAACCAGAAGGCATGAGGAGACGGCTCAGCAGGGCTTCCTGAGGACAACTGGATCTGGGCACCTTGGAGGATCATCACTAGTGAAACACTTTTGCTCTCAGGGGTTACCAGTCCCCCTCTGGTCTACGGAATGGAGAAAAGAGCAGAGCTGAGGGGAAATAAACCCTCAGCATCACCAGCCTGGGGAGAAGGGATGGGAGATGCTCTCTCTTCCAGCATCATGTCCTTGCCTGTGACACCTGGCTCCATCTGGGCATGGGGAGAGGCAGCAGGAAGGACTGGGGATTGAGGGAGTGTGGGATGGGTGCTGATGAAGCTGGAGCTTTGCAAAACCTCTGTGGGGAGGACTTGACATGTGAACTGCTTCCAGCACATGGAAACTGTGATGGGATACAGTCAACCTGGCTCCACGGGATGGCCGAAGTGGTCAGAACCCGGTGGTGGCAGGGATGTCCTGAGGTGGGTGTTGGATCAGTCTGGAGACACACGGGAATGCAAACCCCAGTACCAAGCTCTCCCCAACCTTGGGGAGGTCCTGTCGCCTCCAGACTCCAAGTTCATGGCTCAGAGCCATCTCTCGTTTAGTCCCAGTGAATTACTGAGCCCCAGGAAGCCAACCTTACTGAGGCTTTTGTAGAAGTCAAGGGCTCAAATTGAGCAGGAGCTTGGGGAAACCATTTCCCTTGTTAAAATAAATGTATTAGTTTAATATGTACCAGGAGAGGATAGGGAGTTCTCCTTGTTAAATATTTACCAGTCAAACCCTGCTGAGGACTTACTTGGAGCAATTCAGCTTTAGTGATTTCCTTCTATTGTGGTCTGAGTCTCCAGCATCGCTGGGAAACCGCCCAGCAGGACCAGGAGGGCTGGTGGCAGACCCGAGCCCTGGGCACTGAAACTGTGGCTGGGATGGTCACCTGCCACTCTGGGGACACTGTGGGGCCCCAAATCCTCCCTAGGACCTCCATGGAGATGCCAACACCTGCCTGGAGCAACAGAGCAAGCAGTCTTGTTCCCAAAGGGGAGCAAGGCACAGGAGGGATGCCCAACAATCAGGCAAAACGAAATAAATAAGTGTTTCTCTGTGCCTTATCTGTCCTGGCAGCCCTGAGAGCACCCCTATAGCACCTTCCCAGGCTCAGCCCAGTGAATTTTAACACAGAGGGTTATTTCTATGGGGGCTATTCTCCTTGGGAATGGGAATCATTGTAAAGAACCGAAATTGTGAGCTACCTTCATTTCCCTACGATGTCTCTCCTGCTACCTGATGGTGGGGTTAAGCCATGTTCCAATAACCTTCCATAGCTCAAGATTTCCTGACACAGCTATTCTATTTATAGGACCAACTTTGTATTTATGTCATTTACATCTATATATACTAACCTGACACTCATTTACATGAACAATTTGTCATTTGCAAGTTTATATTCCGGCACTCTCTATGGTTCTTAAAACTGGAAACACATTTTCCTGTAATCAAGCTAAATTCAGATTATTTTGTACTGTGGGCGACTCCCACGTTGTTTTGTAACACCGTTGCTTTCCCTTAAACCACACAGAATAAAGTGGGAAAACGGAGAGCATGAGGGATCTGTGTGGAAATGCTCATGGCTTGTTGGTCCCTCTCTCTCCCGAGTGCAGCAATTGCAGATTTTCAGGGATCCGTCGCCGTGTGTTTTTCAAGGGATGACTCTATTAATAATGTTAAGAGAAAACAGATGCGTGAGGTTTGCAACCAGAACTGTGGATATTCCAGGAGACATCAATTGTTGGACGTAAACAACAGCCCTGATTCAACAAAGCTCTTAAGCAGACGCTTAACTTTGAGCATGCACTTAGCCCGGGCTTCAGCGAGGCGTTAACATATGTTCTGCTATATAAGGAGGGACTTAAGTACGTACTTATGGTTAAGCTTGTGCTTAAGTGCCTTGTTGAATTGGGGCCAACACTTGAGCTCTCCCTGTGTCTCCCTGACATTAACTGTGCCTGACATCCAGGAAATCCAAACAGGGGCTGCTGTAGTCACCTACCAGCAGAACTTTTCCCTTCAGTCAGTGGCTGCATCTATCCCACAGCACGGCCAAAGTGCTCTGGCTGGCAGGGTCAGCTCACCCCATGCACCTCCACGCTCCCATCACTCCCTTGGGACCCCCAAGACACCACCAAGAAACCATCGTATTTCTAAGTCTCTATGAAGACCCCACCTAGAAGTCTATTGTGCCTTTATTTTTGTGGGCTTTTTGAATCAATATATTTTCCCATAGTGTTTTGCATGTTCATTGAAGATGCTTTGTTTTATTTGTGCTTATTTTCAGGTGGTTGGGTATTTTAAGTTTTGAGCAGCAGTAATTGTACTGTGCAATGATTTAACCACCCTGGCCAACCTCTGTGAATGAAAACTTAATTCTGCAGCTTTTTCTCCTGTTACATTCCTCATCTGCTGAGTTGTACATATCAGCAGGTGAATAAGAATAGGAAAGGCCTCAGTGTCTTCAGGTTCCTCCTGAACCAGCCTGGATGCTCTGAGAAGCCCTTCTAACCAGCCTTAGACCCTTCTCTTGGCTGTAGGTCCCCTTCATTTCAGACCCGAGTTGCTGAGGATAAAGGTCTTGTTCTATCATTGCACTGGCACTTTGAATCAGCATCACCAGAAAACCCCAAAGCCCAGCTCTGAGCTGTGCCTTGGCATCAGTTCATCATCACTTCTTGGCTTTTATTTGCAATAAACCAGATTTCTCCAAAAACTGAATGGATCTTGTTTCATGAGCCAGGAATGCTCAGTGAAAGCAGGAATCAAAGTTGGTACCTGCAGATCCAAATCACACAAGGCAAATCCTGGAGGGACCATCCCCAGAAGATTCCTGATCTCCTGGAGTTCTGCCCTTCTTGTAAGCAAAGGGGACTTTTGAACTTGCTTCAAGGGTGCCAGAGCTGCTTTCTCTCCAGGATTTTATTTCTGGATGATTTTTAAACTGTGAGTATACCAGTCCCAGCATTCTGTCTGTGCCACCTCTGCCCTAAGGTCCCAGCTGGAGAGTCCTGTTCACTGCCAAAGAGAGGAGTTTAGCTTACCAGCCAAAGCCATGAGGGACATGTGGTTCTCAGTTAAAAGTGTCTCAGGGAGTGCCATCCAGGTACAACACCAACTTTGCTTGAATAAAAATAAAAAATAAAGACCTCACGGACCAGCTCTTCACTGCTTATTTCTTTGCAGATGGCAGCATCCAAGTTCCAGTTATTTTTGTCTTGGAAAATAAAAAAGCCTACCAAAGGAAAAGGAATGTGAGTTTGCAGCTCAGTTTGGTACCTGGAAGACTCCAGGCTGGAGTGCACACTCCTGATTTATGGCGTACTTGTTAAAACCACTTGTTCTTGTCATAACAAAACAGATCGAAGTGAAGCTGGGTAGAAGGTCCCCTTCTAGTTGGCACTTCATCATGGCTTCTTACTCTGTCTTAGGTTCTGGGGGTTTACAGTTATATAAAACTTAATGAATCAGTATACTTTAGATTTCCTTCCTAATGCATATGGGTTCAATTAACTGCCCTGTTTGCTTATTTAAGCGTTTTCATTAAATTGCTTTACTATATTTTCCCGCAATTGAAGGGGAACATGGTGGGGCTGATGCCATCTGCCACCATCAGTTTAGCAGAACCTTTCTCTTTGTTCAGGCCCATTCCTTTTTATTAGAAGAGACCTTCCTACCCCTGTTCCCTGTGTGCCACGCACTTACTGCATTCTCCTCTCCTGACTGCACACTGATAAATAAAAACCTTGTGCAAGGCCCTTCATGTACAGTATTTTTTAAGGGTCTCTTTTACAAGATGAGTTGTGTGTTGCCCCTCCAGCCCCCTCTCCCCCTGCTTGCAGATTCCTTTTTGCTCCAGCTTGTGAATAAAGAGTTGTTGCTGTTGCAATAGCTCAGCTCTTGGTGCCTGGCTCTGCAGGGCAGGGGATTGCTTTGGCCACAGTGCCCGGCCAGGCTGCAGGCTCAGCCCAGGGAGGCAAGAACAAGGCAGGAGAGGCTTTTCCCTTGGTTTGAGGGACTAGATGATCCAAGGCATCTCACCAAGCCTTCCTAAGGTCCTCCTCATGGCAGAGGAGGCAGAGGAGTCCTCCTGAAGGCAGGAAATCTCCCTGCCTTCACCCACAGCTTCTTTTTTCTGATTCTGGTGCTGTTAGGGCTTCACACACTGTTCTCCCCCCAGCACAGAGGGAGTGTTTTATTACATTCCTCCTTGTTTTCCTCCATCCTTTCCAGCTGCATCTTGCAGTGTAAGGGCTCACTGTGAGCAGCCCTGTGCTTCTCAAAGGGCTGGTGGTCCCAAAAGGGCTCCTGCCCATCCCTCCAAACCCCTCACACCACCACAGGGATGCCCAGCAGGGACTGATGATTCCTTTCCCCACTTACAAACTAAACTAAATAAACTCACCCCCTTGATCTGGGCTGCAATCTGCACCCTGTTACACAAAGCAAGCGCTTTATAGACATCACTAATAGGAAAAACACCTCATGGAGGATATCATAGAAGAAGGAAAAATATTCATCCTTGAGGACTCTTGTCCAGAGGTTGGCTTTTTGATTTGGAAATGCAGTGTTTGATATTGCATCAGTTATCTGCCATCTCTGGGTTAGGGAGCAGGGAAGGCTCTTGTGCTCCTGGAGCAAAGAGATGTTTTGCAATACAGGCTGAGGTGGAAAACACCCCAGCATTTTCTGTTCCCTGCTACAGGCAATTGATGTAAGGGAAGATGCAAAGACAATAAATAACTTGTCCTAAAGGTACACAAGGAATCTGTGGCAAGGCCAGCAAGCAAAAGGCTTTTAACCATTTGTGGTTGTGGAGGGCCAGAGGATGATGGTGTGGGACTCTCACTGAGCCTGTGCCCCCCTTTTGTAGAAGGGTTTCAGTTTGCCAAGCAGTGTACCAGACCAGGAATGAAAAAGAGAGAAAGAGAGAAAGAAAGAGAGAAGGAAAGAGAGAGAGAAAGAGAGAGAGAGAGAGAGAAAGAAAGAGAGAGAGAAAGAGAAAGAGAGAGAGAGAGAAAAAAAAAGAAAGAGAGAGAAAAAGAAAGAAAGAAAGAGAGAAAGAAAGAAAGAGAGAGAGAGAAAGAAAGAAAGAAAGAGAGAGAGAAAGAGAGAAAGAAAGGGAGAAAGAAAGAGAGAGAGAAAGAAAGAAAGAACCACCCTTCAAACTCTTTTCTTTGCAATAAAGTGAAAATGAGAAAAAAGTAAAATGTGAAAAAGGTACATTTAAACTAGAAGGAAAAGCACTCCCCCACTTTACCAAGTGATAAGGGTTTTTCTTCATTTTCTTATTTTCAAAAACATTTTCTGGTTTCTGTTTTGGTTTGGTTTTTTTTTTTTTTTTTCAATAAAAAATGCAACCAAGGCTCCAAAGATTTTGCAAAACCCTTCGGAGTTTCCCGGTGAACCTGGGTGGGGGTGCTGGGGAACAGCTGGAAAAACAGCTCGTCCCTTCTCCTGCATCCCAGCAGCCCCCAACTCCCTGCTCGATGCCCACTGGGCACCAGGACTCTGCTGACACCCCACAGGCTGCAGGACCCACACGCTCACATGCCTGGGGTTGCCCAAATCATAAGGAATCACCAAGAAAAACCCCAAACTGGTGCAGAGTTTGGGCTCTGGGAGACTTTCTGAGAGAGTGGCTTGACAGCCCTGCCAGCTCCAGCCTCTCTCTCTGGTGCCCTTTCTTCTAGAAACGGGGCATAAAATAATTCTAAGCTGCTGGCTGTGGTAAACATTCCCTCCAAACATGCCTGTTCTTGATACCCCAAATGCAGATATTCAATTGTGGAAGAAAATGGAGAAAAGAAAAAAAAAGAAAAGGAAGAAAGAAATGAAAAGAAAAGGAGAGGAGAGAGAGAAAAAGCCCGACGCTTCCAAGACACTAAAAATAGACTCTGATCACTTACCAAACGGTAAAATGAAAATGATTTGCTTTGAATAGTCTCCAGAAAGGCTCAGATACAATGTCTTGTGGAGCAAAATTGAATCAGTTGAAAGTGCAGACGCCAGCTCAGCCTAATCCCTCCCAGCTGCTTTGCTTTCCTTTTTTTCCAACAAGCAGCCCCTAAAAGTCATCTCCCTAATCCTGCAAACTGAAATTCAATCTTGTATTTTTTTTTTTAAATCAAGTTTCAAGCCTGGGGCTTGCAGGGTGGGGGAAGAGGAGGAGGGAGGGCTTTGGGGTTGCCTCCTTCCCCTTGCCCTGACTGCAGTAAACACAGCCTTGAATTCAAGGAAAAGCTTTAGACTACAGTTCACTTGGCTTGAGCCAAACACACAAATCTGATGCCTTTAAAGCCCCTCCAGCAGACGGTAGATAGCTTTGAGATGCTCACTAAATGGCTGTCTGGTTGCTGCCTTTTTTGTTGTTGATTGGGGGCCCAAGGAGACCTTGTCTCTGGGTTGTTTTTTCTTTCTTTTTTGTTTTTTTTTTTTGTTCTTTTTTACTTTTTTTTTTCTCAGTGTCTGCTTTTATCAGTGAATTGGGGTTGGGCATTTACCTAATGCAAAGACCAAGACAAACAGTTTCTCGGGGAGGCTGGTGATTGCAACCAGCAGTGCATGTTCGGGCTCTGCTATCTCAGGGAATACCGAGAGGTATTTATGACACTTTCCCAAGAGTTTCCCGACTCCTGCCCTCCACTCCCCCAGTTCTTGCCACGTGTGTGACTTGCAAGGACTCAGGAAAGCCTCCCGGGGCATCCCAGTCCTCAGCTCCCTCCACAGCACCTGGGGCTGTAACTCCACACACTTCCAAACTTGCTTTGTCAGTCGTTGCCACCTGATGGTTCACTGATCCCAAATTTGTTTTGGCATCGATTGATACTGGTTTGGTTTTGGAGAGTAATTGAGAATAGATAAAATAACAGCAAAGCGTTCAAAACCAAATCCCAGGGCTCAGCACCCTGATAATCCAAATTCCTGGGTCTGAACGGTTCCAAACTCAAATTTCAGAGGGGTTTTCCCCATTCAGCCATGCAGGTTGGCCCTATAAGGCTCTTGTTTGAACCCAGGTCAGGTCCAGAACCTGAGCAGGAAAAGAAAGATCTCTAAGCGTAAGAAGAGGGAGGACATCAATTTTATGATTTTATTGTACAGAAGCTCCCCCAGAACAACGGCAGGCAGGTGTAGGTTCACCTGGTCAGGGAAAGATTCTGAGTACCAAAGGAAAACAGGAAAGAGAACTTATAAGGAGCTGGAAAGGTGAGGGGAGAACCTTTGGTGCCACTTCTCTTGCCGTGACAGATATGATGACAAAAGTGGTACTGACATAACACCACTGCAGCTGTCACAGCCATGGGTTTGTTTGAAGCTGGAAATGGGACCCACTCTATGAAAATCACATTTTCACTGATGCAGAGATGGTTATTTTACCTGTTCCCAACATCCATTTTCTTCATCTGGTTGGCATAATGGTCTTGAGCCCCCCACCATGTCAGAAGCAAAATTGTACTTGTTTGCAACTGGTTATTTCTGCTTTGAGACATGGGGTTACATGACTTTTAGTCAGACAGTATCTGGTCTGGCTCTCTGTATCCTGTACCCATCAGTCTGACTCGGGGCTGGGTCACTGAGAATGATAAAATCATCACTGCTGAAGTTATGTGGAACTGAATTACCGCTTGTCTAATGAGGGGGAGCGTGCTGGGGACCTGGATCAAATGGCCCCATGTGATTTTATGGTGTAAACTCAAGGACAGTTTAGATAAACATAGATAAATAAATGGGTAGAGATCCACAGGTACGTGGGGGATGGATGGATTAGAATAATTGGCATAATTACACAGACATATACAAGGACTGTGCAGAGGGTGGATAATTTGATATTAATACAGAAGACGTGACGATGGAGGGAAAGCATGTGAATTTGACATGGACTAGGTGCCCTAACCAGGGGGTTGGTGTGGTAAGTGTGGTGTTGATGCACGCCAGGATAAGGAGAAGAGAAGTGGGATGTGTTGTGTTACAGCAAGTCCTGCCTGGTGAGGGGAAAGTTTACAGAGCAGCTGGCTGGACAGCTGAGCAGTGGAGCAGGGATGAGGTGGCTGATGGGCTGTGTGGTGAACCCATGGGATAAGTGTGTGGGCAGAAGAGGGACTGGCTGGATTTGCCACGAAATAGAAATATTTTAAAATGTAGATCTAGGTATGGGGGAAGGAGGGAAGGAAGGAAGGCATATCTGAGTCTGATGGACACAATAAAATGAGCAAATAGATGTCTGTATCACGTATTGGTTTGTTGAATGGGTGTGGAACAGATAAATGGGGAAGAAAGAAAGCTGGACTGGGCAGGTAAAGTACTTGCTGAGTGGCTGGGGAGATAAGTGGAGTATATATAATATGGATAGATTAAAATATGGAAATGTGAACTATTGCAAGTAGGTATTGTAAGTGTGTGCTATAATAGGAAGGAGATAAGTACAGATATAGGAAAAAACTTAGTGGAATGTAGGGAATAAATGGAGACATGAACTGGTACCTGTATCAACTAACTTGATCAGGTATGTAGAGATGTGTTTGGCTAAATAAAGTGACATGAGCTGCAGTGGCACTAGCAGATCTAAATCAGGAAAATGGATAAGGAGGAGGAGGTGATCCAGTGGAAATACTGTGAATATTCTGGGATTAGACCAGCTGGGTGGAAACTGAGTGGATGGGTGGATGAAGAGAGGGGTATATACAGTGGCTGAAGAGATTATCAGCTGAGCTTGTACTAGCTAGAAAGATGGACTAGATAAGTCTGTAGAGAACAGATTAATAAATTAAAGGCCAAAAGAGAAAGATTAGATTGAGATGTTCACAGCAGACAGAGCATGTGTTGTCTGGGTAAAGGGATGGAAAGATAACTGGAAGAAGGGAATGATTATATGACAGAAAATACAGGCTGATATGGTGAATAAGGCATTGATTGTGGCACTGTGGATAGAGGGAGGAATAGATAAAAGAAGAACAATAGCAGAGTTAAGCAAATAGAATAATAGATAAGTAGCACCCACAGAGAGTGTATGTGGTCATCGAGACCCCTGCAAACACAAAGGCAGGGAGCTGTGGAAAAGGTGATGCACAAGACGAGGAGGAGTGAAGGAAGCATTGGGTTGGTGCATACCAAAAAATAAAGTGCACAGACATGAGAGGAGAGTGGATATGGGAAAAAGCACAAAAGCACTTAAGGAGGAGTCAGGTAAAATAGCAATAAATATATTGCATATAAAATTCATGCAGAATAAAGAGATTATGCTGAAAAAACAAGCTTGGAACAATTAGCGAGCTAACAGGTTGGACTAGATATTGGGTAGATAAGGAGACAGAGGAGTATTCATGAGCTGGGAGTGTTGAGAAATTAGCCTGATGGTACAAGTTAGAGGGATGTTTAATGGAAGAGTAAATCCTGGACAGGATGATTGATGAAGAAGGATGTGGGTGCACATACAGATGAGTGGGTACCAGGAAGTTCATCAGAGTGGGTACGAGTGAGCAGAGAGGTGAATATGGATGGAACAAGGAGGGAGATGAAAATACAGAGTTTAGGATGTACTATGCAAATGTAGAGAGATTAATTGAAATTTGCATTAGATTAATTAAATAAGTAAGCAGTCACAGGCTCTAGCTCAACGAGTATGCATAAAAGAAACTGAAAAAGTATCGTTAATCGTGGCACTGCTTGCATTGATGTCTTGGGCATGACAGGCAAAAGCAGAAGGGGTGAATACATTAGTGCCATAAGAAGGGATGAGAGTGATTAGTGAGATAGGTTAGATGTATGAGACATGAATACATGCAAAATAGGCAAAGAGGTCAGGTAAATGAGAAAACATGGGGAAAATGGATTATTAAGTGTTATGAAACTCACGTATGAACACCTACAGCAGTGTGTGGGAGAGAAAATTAGGTGATCTTCAGTCATAAGATGGGCAGAAAGAGAACAGATCTGTTTGCACAAGAAATAAGCATAGACAGGTTACGTGATCCAGGCTGACATGTGACTCCCAAATCAATCCTAAAACTGACACTATTTCTAAATTCTGACACAAATCCAACTCTTAGCTTAAAGCTATCCTAACACAACACTAAATTAAACCTATCCCTTACCCAAAAACATCTGAACACAGCACTAACCCTTAACCCCGACCTCACCTAAAACTGCACCCAATACCTAACCCTACCACACGCTGAGACCTCCCACTGACCCTGACACCAACCATAATCCTATCCTAAACCTCACCCATGCTTCACCCAAACCCAGCCATAAACCAGAAGGAATCCTAAATGCTGACCCAACCATATCTCTAACTCTAAACCAATCTCCACCCAACTCTAACCAAATCTTGACCCTAAATCTAAGCAGTAAGCCTTAACCCTGTCTCTAACTTAATCTTAACCTTGCATCTTAGAGGGGTGGGTAGAAATAAGTGATATATTTGTATTTAGCTGATAGTAAACTGCTAATGCATAAGAAAAAAGATTACATAAATATGTCAGAGATGGAGTTGTCAGGTTTATGCATCATAAGGTTATATGGTATTTGTTGGCAATGGGGAGGTAGGAGGGCTGGCTGAATGAATGGATACAAGGTAGGGATGAGCAAATGAAATATGTGCATTGAGGAGAGTTAGAGCAGAGAGCTCAGAGTGTGCACGTACTTAGGAAAGTCATAGTCACGATTTCAGATCAGAGATCAGGTGGATGAAGATTTATAGAACAGAGTGGTGTGTGTAACCCGTGGATAAATCACATATCCAGGTAGACTTGAGGCAGACAGGTATTGGTATGGGTTAGACAGGTGAGGAACGAGAAGGGGGTGGAAATGGAAGAGAGGTGAATACACTCAGAGCAGGGGGGAGCCCTGGGATGAATTGGCATGTGTGATGTCAGAGCTTGTGGGTATGTATGGGTAGGACAAATAAATAACAGGGAGGGATCAGGTCAGCAAAGCAGACAGGGCTGTGGATCGGCAGTTCCTGACTTTTTCAAATTATATCCCCTGCAGACGTGGCCAGTGGAGGTGCCAGCCCCTCCCTGGTGAGTTTTAGCCCACGGACTGCAGGGGATGTGGAGAGACCTGTGCAGGGCATTCCAGCCCCCGTGTCCACTTGTGAACCACCTTGGTGGGGATGCTCCCCCAAGCTGCTGCCTTCTACAGGGCGGGGAGGGGAGGCTGCTGCTGGTCCGTGGTGGGGAGAGCAGGCTGGCCCTCAGTCTTCTCACCTGTCTTTCCAGGCCTTCTGTCAAAGGTTCAAAACATGCCCCTGTAGATTTTTAAAGAGTGAGATCTTGCTTTGTGAGACCGTGAGATTAAATTTGGAATCTGACTTGAAACAGGGACTGTGAGAGCACGGCTCTCCAAAACGCTTCCTTTCACCTTGCTGAACTTTGTGCTCAAATTTGAGCAACTCCAGTTTGCTGCTGGCTTGAAGAGCAGAGTGGAGCAGCAGGGTGTGAGCAGTGCTGTGGTTACCCATGGACCACAGCCCCCCTGCCCCACAGCCAGAGGCACATCTCCAGCTGGCCTCTGTGGGACCAGGGCTTCACCTCATGCCTAGAAGCATTTCGCTGAGTAGTTTCCTTGTGTGCTTAAGTATTTTCCTGAATTAGCTCTTAAAAGAGTGAACCCTCCTTTTAGACTTTCTGGGAAAAAAAGAAAGTAAGGGAGTGGAGGGAGAATGGGAGTTTTTGAGGGTTCCCAAATGCCGAGAGCCAGCCTTTGGAAGGGATTTGGGTTCTCACAGTTTCACCCAGGCTGTTAGAGGAGCCTCTGAAGGAGCCAGAGCAGATACCTCTGGTAGACACTGCTACTGGGTGCTTTCAAAGATCCCACTATGTACTTAGCTGTATCTTCAGACATCTAAATCCCTCTAAAAGTCTCACTCTTAGTGTCTAAATCCCAGGTGCCTAACTCACTTCTAGGAAAATCTCACACCAGGGCTGATTCACTGAATATTTTTATTTTTGTTTAAATGTGGTCCTCACTCACGTAGGGCTTTTGAAAATCCCACTGCTAATCTCCTGTACCCAGGCATGCATCACTTTGAAGACTTAATATAAATTGCTTTGTGCTTCTGGGGGACAGCCACGACTTTGTCCCTACACGTACTTACGTCAGAGTTTTGTTTCTTCCATATTAACACGTAGGTTTTGTTAGGGTTTTTCTGGGGGGGGGGAGGAGGGAGGTCTGAAACTGCTCTGTGAGACCTGAATTATCAACCTGGAGCTGTTTTACATGTGATTTCGGGGAGGCATCGGAGGCTGCCATGGGTTGTAGGGCTGCATGAGCAGAGGTGTCGGGAGGAGCTGGTTCTGGGCTCCTCATTTACATCGGTGGGGTTCGCCCGTGGGCACAGCCCTCCCTCAGCTCCACTGATCTCCTGAGAAGATTCGTGAGCAAATTTGCTTGTCCCTAGCAGAGACTGAACGTTGTTCCCTGGCTTTTTGCAAGAAAGTACTTGAGTGAAGAAACGGGGTGGGGGGGGAATCAAATACATGTGTTCTTTCATTTTCCTTGTTTTATTTCCTGTGGGAATTTGTATTTGTTGGGAAGTTATTTGGTAAATAAAATTTTTGTGCATATGCTTTCTTCATTAGAAAAATTGGAGTTGGGATAAGCAAATTATTTTTCCCTGTTAAAAAAAAAAATAAAGAATCATTCAGCAAAAGACCAGGCTGGCTGCCATTGGAACATTTTCGATAGAAAATCTGCCTGCAGCCCTACTGCTTAATCAGTTTGGAGCAGAGTGTAGCCTGTAGCTTGTTAATAAGAGCAGCTTGCCCGAGCAGTTTGCACAATGGTGAGCTGCAGAGGAGGCTTGTTGCATAGCTGTGGATTTTATTTTGCAGCTCTGTTAATTAAAACATATTTTACTTTGAAGGAGGTTTTTACTGTTTTCTAAGAGCTTGGGCAGAAAACTGTTCTCTTGGATCGATTAAAGGAGGGATATGAAGTATTTTTTTTAGAAGTAACAACTTAGCTTTGTTTGATGGACAAAAATAAAAAAATGGGCAAAACCCAATGTGTAGTTTCATACTTTTATTTGTTCTAAGTCCTTGTATATGGGCTGGTTTATAAGTTGGAATATCTTGGCTGTTTTGATAATATCAAACTAAATATTTCACATACAAGTTGCCAGACTGAAAAGTCACAGATTCTCGTTTAATTGTTAAAGTAATTTTTCACTTATAGAAAGGTATACTAAAATAATAAGGCCTGAAACTATGCCACTGAAGTTAATGACAAACCCTTCATAGGTTTCATATAAAACCTGCATTTTTATTATCCCAGTTCCACTGACTTTTGTTGCAAGATTGCAGCAAAATGTTAGGGCATTTCTAAGTGTTATTTTTATTATACAAAACCCCATTAAAATCAGTACTGAAGCATCCCATTAATTTAAATGGGACTTTGCATGGTTTGCTGAGTTCCAGGCCACAGATAAAGAGAAGTATGCAATTTGGAGTTAAACTGACCACAGCTTTTTATTGCAAGACATTTAATCTTGAACGAACAGCGCAGTCTGAGGCATAAGGTCTTTGTGAACTTCATCTGGGCTGGTGCAATCGGAGCCTCCACCGCGCAGCAGCTCCTGGGTTGGTCGTCTGGGACCTCTCAGGACCATACAGCATTCCCAAACAAACCCAAGCAAAGCTCTCCCCAGGCAGCTTTGCCTTGGAAATGCTAATAGGTAAGCCAGCACACCCAGAACAAATGGAAAACTTGATGCGGGTATTTCTCTGGCTCCAAGTATCTGCCTGTCTGGACAAAAGCAAGGCTGCAATCCGTAGGCAGGAGTCTGGGGACTCCCTGCAGCACCCGCTGGAAGGCAGGGTCCCACCGGGATGGAGCCACGCTGGATTGAAGCGATGCAGCTTCGGGAATACCAGTTTGAGCTTCATGAACTGGGAGGGATGTGCAGGGCGAGGGATGGAAAACCATCGCCTCCGGTGTGTGGAAACACCCACGAGCCAGACACGGCAAGGGGAGTTCAGAAACCAAAGTGAGAAGGGTGGTGTGGAGCGGCATTTTATCCCTTTTGGGGACTTTGGGGACTAAGGGACCATTAAATGACAGCCCTTCTGAGCTGCACCCCAGCATGGGCACACACCTGGGTACTCTCAAGGACGTATCCCTAAGGAAGATGTGCTTCGGCAAGGCAGTCCCAAGCCATGCCTCAACACACCAAACGCCAAATAATTCAAACTCTAACCACTGTGGGGGGCACCTAAAGGCTGCTGGAAGCAGGGCATCCTTTCAAGTGTGCAAGGAAGGTGTAGGAGCTGCTTTCTGCTCAATGTCTCCTTGGAATTTTCCTTTCCCTGAGCCATAAATGTGTCATGATGCCCAAATTTCGCCCAGCAGCAGCAGATCAGCTTTCCCCGGTCCATTCACAGGGCAAGGGGGACACCGGGGAGGGACACCAGCACAGGAGCCCAAGCAGGTTGTGTCCCTGGTCCCCAGCTCTTTCCTGCGGACCAAGTTTCGGGAGGGAGTGGGTGGTTCAGGACTCCGACTACTAACTCCTGGGGCAGGGTTTGGCTAAACCTGAGCGCCGCTGCTGCTGCTCTGATTTAGGACTAACAGTGCTACCTCCAGGAACAGGAGAAAACCAACAACGAAAACCCCGGCTAAAATCCCAGCGAAGGGCTGGCAGTTCCCCTCCCGCCTGGAAAAACTGGGGGGAAATCACTCCTTGTGCCCTGGTGACACTGCCCTGGCTGTACTAAGGGATGGAGTAGCCGGGGAGACTCAAATTCTCCCTGTTGAGACCCCGGGTTGGGAGTAAAGCCCCGGGACGGGCGCGGAACCCCCCAGGGCACAGAGAACTGCGACCCCCGGGCAATGGTGCCATCCGCGGCCGCGCAAAGAGCGCGTTTGGGTCGCCGGTGATGGCTATTCCCCCCGCCGGGACCCGATAATTCCTTGGTTCGTTATATTAATTATGGCATTTGGGACAAAATATTAATAGTAATCGTAATACTAAATATATAGTCATTAAATAGCAAAAAGAATGGCAATTAAATAGTAATGAAATGAGAGGGGTTTGTGCGTGCAAAATTTTTTTTGGGGGGAGGTGGGTTTGGAAATAAATCGAACAACCTTTAATATTCAGGATGTCGGTGATTTCGGAGGAACAAGAGAAAAACGAACCTTAGGAAAAAGGGGACGAATGGCTCCGGGGGAAGGAGCGGTGCCAGGACTGAGACCCTGGGAGTGCTCCGGGCTGCGGGGATGAATTCTCTGGGGAGGAAAAAACCCGACCCACGGCTCGAAGCTCTGGGATTTGGTGGGAGCAGCAATGCGGCGGCAAAGGGAGCTGGATCCCCAGCCCCGGCAAACAGCGGGAAGAGTCTGCCATAAAATTAGAGGTGGGGAAGGTTTTCTTTGCCGGGGCTGCCCCTAGAGGGGCAGGGACAGGGGGTCCCTCCCTGCCGGGGGGCTGGGGGGGACACGGGGACACGGCGCGATTACCGGGGGAAGGGTGGGGGCCCCTCCCTAAAATGCCACCATGGGGTGGGGGGCAAAAAGCTGCTTTTCTTCTTGTTTAGTCGCTCTCTTAAACACAGCCAGAAAAGAACATTAAAGGCATTTCTAGATTTCGTTTCGGTTTAGTTTTTTTTTTTTTTTAAAGTTTTCTGTTTTTATTCCCATGCTCTTAATTTTGAGGAAAAAAAAATCACAAAACATAACTTATAAAACAATATATATACTGCATCCTTATCCACAACAGCATAATTGAAACATCCAGCGTAACGTTTACCACAGGTGTGAAATACACTGGGAAAGAAGTACCGTGTGCATTTTATGTTTCTTTGTCACCTACAGGTAATAAGTATCGACAAAAATAAGCAACAAATATGCCTGCAATTAAACTTCATATGCGTTTTGTATGCGTATTAATAAAAATCATATTTATAATTTCCATGTTTTGTTTTTTTTTTCTTTTTTTTTTTTTTTGCCAACAAGCACTTGTAAAAGTATCTACATTTACATAATAACACCTTAAGATAATAACACCTTAAGATTTTTATATTTTTTTTTTGCTTCCTTGTTTTTCCTTCACATTTAGAAAAGCAAGGAACGCTTTCAGCTTTGCTAAGAACCTTTCCGGACGCCGAGGCTCGCTGTTTCTCTAGCAGAGATGCAGTATCTGAAATCACTTCATAACAAACCATTTTTCGTCTTTTATTTTTGCTAGACTCTCTAAAAGGGGGTTGGTTTTCGGTTTTACTTTTTAAAAAGAGAAAAAACACCCCCTGCACTTAAATAAAGATGAATGATAATTTCATTATCAGGATAAGACTTTGGATGGGGAAACAGATGAACAGTTTTCACATCACTGAAGGGTTTCTGTGCTCTCTCACAACCGGGGATACTGCAGTCTTTTGGAAAGGATGAAGAGGTAGGAACCTTGAGCTGCTTAGTATCAGGAATGACTGGATTATAGCTTCCAACTAAAGAAAAAACATCAAGAATCATGCATTTTAAAAACAGTTTATTCAACGGCCAAGGACAATGATCCGGCACAATGCAACTGTAGATATAAATATAACCTTATATAAGTGGTTGACCCTTGTCATTATTATTTTTAATAGTTTCATACCTAATATTTTAACCATTTTTTCCCCGCAGACTGTACTCTGCGATTTATATTTTTTTTTTCCTTCCCCTTTCCCCCCACCGTTTATTTTCTTTTTTTTTCCGAGTGTGATTCTGTTTCTCAGTGGTAAACATTAACCAAACTCTTCCCGTGCGACAGACAAGCGGCCAAGAACCGTCCCACCAGCTCTTACCACCGAGGCGTCCCCTCCTGCCGCCCTCCCCGCGGGGCAGCGGCCGCCTTACCGACTCCTGTGCAAGTTCAAGTAAACACATACAACCCGCATAATCCAGAGAAAAAAAATTGCAACTCATCCATGTACCAGATTTCGGTGTCTCTTGCAAAAGTTTTCTGGTCCGTTTACGGTTTTTGATGGGGTTATTATTCTTTTTTTTTTTTTTTTTTTAAATTTTGTATATTTTTAAAGCGCTGTTTTGTTGGTTGCATCATTGGTTTGCAATAATGTTTTTTTTTTTCTAGACAGTTGAAGTTCGCGGAGCTTTTGGGGCTTTTTTTATTTGGGGTGCTTCGTTTTATTTTTTTTCCCTCTCTCATTTGCTTGGGTTTTTTGCTTTTAATCATCATCGTGTTTAATTTTTTTTTCTTTTCCGTTAAACGTCGCTTTGCTTCTGCTTTGCTTTGTCGGCGGTGCTTTGTCGGAGGTGGTTTGTGTCAAGTCCGTCAACTGTTGTACTGACAGGCGTTTAGACTAGAGCCGGGGCTTTGCAAACTGCTGTAGCCGAAACTGGAGTGCTGCTTTGATTTCAGTCTGAGGCTGGCTAAGCTGGAGTTGCAAGTGTCCCGGTAGACGCTGTAGGGCGAGCCCGGTGGCCCGTAGGGACAGGCGGGCGAGGACATGGCCGAGTTGAGCGAGGAGCCGCTGATGTTGTTGATGTTGTTGAGGCCGGAGTTGGCCATGCCCGGCACGGCCGAGTGGCCCATACTGGAGGGCATGTTCATGGAGGGGATGCTGCTGGGCGCCGAGAACATGGACTGCGAGGACAGGGGGCTCATGGAGTTGAAGAAGGTGAAGCTCTTGGTGGAGAGCGGCGCCGGGGTGAGGCTTTTGGTGGCCCAGTTGTTGTAGGGGTAGCCGGCGTACATGTCGTCGTAGGGCTGCATCAGCCCGCTGAACTGCGGCACGTAGCCGTTCTTGCACAGGTCCATCTGCTGGTTCCGCTCCCGCTTTCTCCACTTGGCTCGGCGGTTCTTGAACCAGACCTGCGTGGGGAGGGGGGACCGACTCGGTGAGTGCGGGGCCACAGCTGTCCCCCATCCCCGCCGACGGTGCGGGGATGCGCGCAGGGCAGCGCCTGCTGCCCCCGGCCCGGACAGCCCCACCGGGATCCCGAGGAGGTTCCGCCGCCCCGCACTGCCTCTCCCCGCAGCCCCCCGGCCCCGCAGGGTGCCTGAGCGCACCTCGGGCTCTGCGCGCATCCCTCTCTGTTTCGCGGGATGCGCCAGCCGGGATGCGCACCCAGGTCCCTGCGATGGGTGCCAGTGAGGGTGTCCGCGTCCCCCCGGGCCCCCAGTGCCCCCCGCCGCCTCCTTCCCGGAGCCAGGCAGGGGGGGAAGGCACGGCCCTCTCTGATTAGGGCCGGCTCGCCCCGGCTCTGCCGCGTTTCCGAACGCTAATGCCGTGTAATAAAAGTCCCCTGTTACAGATCATAAAAATGGGGATTGGATTAGTATGTTTAGGTTGAAAAAAAAAAATCAATCCTTGCATCGCCCTCGGATAGATGCAGCCTCTGTCTTTATATCTAATGAGAATTTACAGCCCTGAGTAGGGAACAGAGGAGCGGAGCCTTTCCCGGTATTTGATGCGAAAACCTGATCCAATTTTTCTCTTATTATTTTATTTTAATTTTTGGGGTTTTTTTCTCTTTTTTTAGCCCTCGAAAAGCGTTTGAGCCCCTGTGATGGAAGCCGGGCAGCCCTAAAATTCTTTTTAAAGAATCAGCATCCTTCTGCCTGCTGCCTGTGCCCAGCCTGCGAGCCTCCCTTGCAGCATCCTCCCCACCGCACCCCGGCTTTGTCCCACCGAGCCGGGGCCCTGGGGCTCCCTGCCGGACACCGGGGCCCCGACGGGGGCGGGTGCTGCTCTTGGGGCCTCCCCTCCCGGCGCACAAATGGCGAAACTATTATTAAACACCGGCCTTAAGGATGAAAACTTCGTGGGGGAACGGATGGCAGAGTCTATTTCCAAAAAAATAACAATAATAAAAAGAATCTTGTATAAATAGGAAACGAAAGCCAACATGTTCAAAACCTGTAATATACTCCTCGGAAGGTGCTTCCAGACAGGAATTTCCTGAAAATGAGGGTAATAGTTTTAATTATGGCTCCTAGACATTTTAAAGGAAGGCCCTCATAGCAAATTAAGGTTAGATTTGCAATCTGCAATCTCAGATCATCAAACCCAAACATCTCCACACAGACGGAGAACGAAATCATGTTAATTGCAACTCATATTTTAGTTTTATTTGCTCCCTGAAATATTCCACCAGTATTAATGCTCGGGCTTTGTTTTGTTTTAAACTCAATTAAGACAATGCTTTCAGACGCATTTCCCTTGTTTCAGATGGGTGTTTACTCTTTAATGGTTTAAAACAGAATCTCGGTAATCCGATTTGGTCACTCGAGGTTTAATTGCCAAGAAAAAAAAATTAAAAGAGAAAAGATGGATTTTCTGGGCGGCGGAGTTTCGCTCCGCGGCTCCCGTTTTCTCCCGTGCTCAGCCCACGGTCCAGGGATGTTCGACCACGGCCGAAACCGCGAGGGGAAATGGCCCGGGAGGGGGAAAAACAAAGGGGTCGTGGAGAAACCCAGACACATCGATAGATCGATAGAGCCCGAGCCGCTTCGGCCTGGTCATTCTTTGATAGGATCGTTCACTCATAATTCTCTCTGAGAAACTGCCGAGGCTATATATATACATATATATATAAATACATATATATATAAAATATATATATATATACACACATATATACATCTCGCCGTGTAGACCAACATCACCGAGGCTCGAGTTCAGCTAAAGGGTCCGTACATATATATAGGAAGTATATATATATAAATATATAGATACCGTGTATATGTACACATGTACCCCATATATATATATACACCCCACATATATATGTAGGGTGGCATCGGCTCCGAGGCGTGTAAAAACCAGGCGCCTTCGCCATACAAATTTATGTTTCCAGCGCGTTTTTGACTTTGCGACCGCTCCTCAGCCCTTGCCCTGCGCTTTGGGCCCCGCAAAGCTCCGCTCCGCCCGCGGCCGCGGGAGATGCGCGGCCGGGAGGGGCCGGCCCCGAGACCCGCACTGCATCTCGCAGTGCCGCAAGAGCATCGGGCAGCGGGCTGGTGGGACGTGGCCGTCGCGATTTTTGGGAATAACCAGAGCAAGAGCAAGTTGCTCGGGTGGAGGGTTGCTCCAGCTCCGCAGGGCGTTTCGCCCGAGTCTGGGGGGTTCTTCCCTCCCCGCCCCGGCCTCTCGCTATCCCCTGCACCGCTCGCCGCCCGCTTTTCGAGCCGGTCCGAAGCGCTGGGCCAGCAGTCGCGGCCGGCTCCGGGCGGCATCACCCCGCGGCCGCGAGCTGAATTTCTCCTCTCCGGCCTGGATCCCAATTTTTGGTGACTAAAGTCCGGCCCGGAGCGGCCGGGCAATGCTGCAAACAGCCGCAGTTTCCCCGAGCCCCCCAGCTCGCTCCCCGCGGGGCTGGCGCCCCTCTTACCCGCACTCGGGGCTCGGTGAGGTTGGTCCAGACGGCGATCTCCTCCCTCATGCTCATGTCGGGGTAGCGGTTCCGCTGGAAGGTGGCCTCCAGCTCCTGCAGCTGCTGGCTGGTGAAGTGGGTCCGCTGCCGCCGCTGCTTCTTCTTCTTCGCAGGGTCGTCGGCGGCCCCGTCCTCGTTTTTCTGCTCGCCGCTGCGTTCTTTTTCTGCGAGGGGGTCGGGATGGAGATGGTTGGTTGTTATTTGTTTGTTTTGGTTTGTTTGTTTTGTTTTGTTTTTTCTTTTGTTTGTTTGTTTTGTTTTGTTTTTTTCTTTTGTTTTGTTTTGTTTTGTTTTGTTTTGTATTGATTTGCTTTGGTTTCTGTTTGTGGGTTGTTTTTTTTTCCCCACTACAGGCACACAAAGCCAGGCACCCCCGCCCCGCACCCAGCCTTGCCCGTCTCACCGAAGGGACGCGTGGGGGCACCCACTCGTGTCCTGCCGGGCCCTGAACGCACCGAGCGCCCCGCAGCCCATCCCGGCCTTTCCCGGCGCAGCTGGGGAAGGAGCACGGAGCCCTGCCGGGCCCAGGGCACCCAGGGAGGCAGCGGGAGGGACCCCCAGAGCGTGTCGAAGCGGGCCCGATGGGTGAACGCATTTCTGGGGAGCGGGGTCCCCGCAGCACGGGCCGCTCCGCCTTTCCACGGCACCTTCTCGCTCCCTCCAACCCAAGGCGCGATCTTTGCTCCATTGTCTTTGTTGTGCTCGGCCGCGACAGGAAACTTTGGAAGGGCAGGGGTGGAAAATGCAGGAGCAATTAATTGCAAAAGGCCCCTCTCCTTCCCCCACTTTATACCCTTTTTATTATTTTAATTATATTCTGCCTCGTTTAGGATTTTGGTGTTTATTTTAACACGAGGCTAAGCGAAGCCCTCCGCAAAAATCATACCGAAAGAAGGAAAGGAAAAAGAAAACCAACACAACCAAACCCAGGAGGGTTTTCTCGGCCGGGATTTGCGCGGACTGGAAGCAGGAACCGAGCCCCGACCCCACCGCAACGCGGGGACGGACCCCGCTCCCCTTTCGTAAGGGGCTGTGGCTCTCCCAGCCCGGGTTTCGGCCTGGTTTGCCGCGGCTGAAGAGCTCGCAGACGGACTGAAGGCCCTGAACGAAATGTGCTCCCGGGTGGGGAAGGTGCGACCGGGCGGTGCGGGGCAGGGGCACGGCCACCCCCCGGTCTCGGTCCTGCTGCTGCAGGAGGGAATATCCGCAGCGAGTTTGCCCTTTTAGAGGCTTTTTTTTCCCCTCTCCTTCTTTTAAGAGTTTTTTTTTAACCCCCTTCTAGATGGTTTTTCTCCCGCCGCCTGCGGGCCCAGGAGGCATTTCTGCAGCCCCGACCTCTGCGAGGTAAGTGGGAGTCTAAAAATAATCGCGGGTTGAATCCAGAGCCTGGGAGGGCTCGTCCTTGCAAAGTCACCCTTGAGTGTCTCCTCACTGGGCACCCTCCACGGGGAAAGGGGTGAGGGTGCGACGGAACCCAAACGGCCCAGTGGACCCCCCGAATGGGACGATGGCTCTAAGGGGGCTGCAGCACAACCGAGGCCTCTGCAGCAGAGCCCCATCGCCCCCGGTCCCCCCGGGCCGCGGACCCGCCGAGGAGCACGGCCTGGCGGCGGCGAGGAAACAGAAACCAAAGGAACCCCCGCCAAAACAAATCCTCCCGCTTTCGGCTGCGAACAGCTCGGATAAACCGCGCCGAGAGGGAGAGGGGGCCGATCGGCAAAAGGCGGTGGTCCCGATGGGCTCCGGCCACAGCCCCTCGTCCAGAGCCAGCTTTAACCCCTCCAAGTCTCCCTAAAAATCCGGCCTCCGTTCAGAGCTGTGATACAATTGCAAATCGTAAGGCAAGGCATCTTTAATTGGCTTTTGTACCTTTTTTTCCATTAAAAGAAAATATGGCAATCTAAATGCATTTTGCAGCTTCTCTGAGAAGAGAAGCAAGCGGGTTCTCAGGCCTTCTGCAGCACCGAGGGGTCACACACAGGGGTAGGGCAAAATGGAGCAAAT
Source organism: Dendrocincla tyrannina (assembly GCA_035047865.1). Lineage (NCBI taxonomy): Eukaryota > Metazoa > Chordata > Aves > Passeriformes > Dendrocolaptidae > Dendrocincla > Dendrocincla tyrannina. The sequence continues at coordinate 8,741,259 of JAWWMP010000028.1, forward strand.
CTCCCTCTCTAATCTCCAATAATCCCCTCTAATCTCAGAGTCCCTTCCAGACGCCGGTCCCTAACTTTGTTTGCGAATCAGGCTGGGAGGCACAACCCAAACCCTCTTTATCACCGGGTGCCACTTCGGGCCCGACTCTTGCCACAGCCACTCTCTAGGTTATGGGACATGCTAAAACTCCAAAGAGCAACAACAGCTGTTAAAAAAAATTAAAATGATATAAAACATAAACTCCCTCTGAAAAGCCCTTGCTGGAGGAGGAGTATCATGCTCCTTTCTCAAACTTTTGTTCCCTTCTTCTACCTTTCCCTTGTCATTCTAGAAACGTTGTTATTTTAATTAAATACAATTTGGGAGACCACAGCGTTCCCTGAAGCCCTCGCACACGGTGGTCAGGGCGCGGGGACCCTTCCCTTTCCTGCGGGGCTCCTTTCCCGCAGGGAAAGCGCGCAGTCTCCGCGGAAACCTCTCCGCGGCCGCGCACATCCCCTCCGCGGCGACCCGTGCTGCCTGCCTTGGCCCCACACTGCCCCTCCGCCTCTGCCGGCCTTTTCTTTCTTTTTAAATTTTTTTTTTTCTTTGACAGAGGGATCTTTTTCCATCTCTGCACCACCAGAGCTGGAAAATAAACCCGGGCAAAAGCTGACATTATTTCAGAAACATCCGGCAAAACCGCACTCCCCGAAGAGCCCCCCTTCCTCCCGACCCCATCAATTAATAACTGTGTTTTTATTTAAAAAAAAAAAAAAGGAAAGAGAAAAAAAAAAGGAGCAGCTCCTGGGATGGGGTTGGGGAGCCATGTGTGTCCTCCCTGCGGGCTGTCAGCGCCAGGCACCGCGGGAGCGGCAGCTCCAGGAGGGCCCATGCCCCCCGCTCCGGCTCCCGGGGCTCGCTGGGGATGGATTCGCCGGGATCACCGGCAGCTCTTGCTCCCCCTCGTCCCTCCATCGCCTCTGTCTGCTCGGGGGGTGCGGGCACAGCACCCGCGGCAGCCCCGCGGAGGGAAGGTGCGGTGGGGAGGGGGAGGCAGCTCGGGGGGAGAGGGCCGGGGCCGCGGGGGGCGCGGGGGGGAGGGTTACCTGGCACCTCCGTGTCGGAGGATTCACTGGCTGAGTTGTCGATCGGGTCTCTGGGTTCCGAGGATCTTTGCAAATGGAAGCTGGAAGCCATGTCATGGGAGGGTTGGGGTCTCAAGCTCTCGGGCAGTCTCTCCAAATTCATTCCACCTTTAAAGGAATCCATGGCAGGGGCGCCGGGCTGCCTGGGGGAGTTTGCAGGTGTTTATTCCACACAGTAAGGAACAAGGGCCTTTTTTTTTTTTTTAAGGAAGAAAAAAAATCAACAAAAAGCAAAAGCAAATCCACTTATTACTAACAGTATTATTTTAAGGGTGTCGGAAGCAGTCTGGGCAGCGCCTGGAAGGCGGTGGTCTGCTGGGGAGAGGCACGGCGCTCCGGCCGCATAGGCAGGGAAGTGGTAAAGATCCCTTATAGAGAACTCGCGAGTTGCGAGTTGGACAGTTTAAAGCTAAAGAGATTAAAGTGACCTGCCCTAGAACAAATGCCTGTAGTTAAACGGGGCTCCTCCCCCTGAAGGTTAAAACCTCCCCGTCTCGCTCATGCATCACTCCATCTAGCGCTGGCCCAGCCCGGCCGCCCGGGACCTGCCTCCGCGCTCCCCGCCATCCGCGCTCCCTGCGCGCCCGCGGCCAGAC
>JAWWMP010000028.1:8751441-8812114 GCA_035047865.1 Dendrocincla tyrannina
GGGCGCGGCCCCCCCGGCAGAGCCTCCCTCCAGGGGCGGCTGCGGGCTCCTGCTTACACGGCCCCTGCCCTCTTCATTTCCTCCTGCCTGGGGCTCTTGTCCGAGGGGGCAGGGACAAGGAAAGGCCACTTCTTTTCCCTTTTGTTTTGTTTTGTTTCCCTGAAATACTCTCTGTTTCAGGACCTCAGCGTGGAAGTGGGTGTGCAGCTCCGAGCACCCCGGGGGAGGCAGCGGACAGCGCCCAGGGCTGCTCGGGCTGGAGGATGCAGGACTCCGGGAGATGCTTCCCTGCATACAGGCACACTGAGCTCACAGCTCGTCCCTAAGCCCGTGGTCCACTTTAATTTCCCAGGGATGCATCTGGAATTTCAGACACTTCACTTCTCATACCTGTCCCCTGGAAGTTCCCCTCCCAAGAGGAAAACACACAAGTCATGTGGTGGCCAAGTGAATACGGCAGCGGGGACGTGCCTTGTGCTTCCCTAAGCAGAGCAGGTCACACAGTCATGCACACACAGGCTATAACTGTAGCTGAAAACCAAGGACAACGAATATGGAATGGATCAGAAAGATAAATAGCATAAAATCGGGAACAGTCCAGTCCCACACTTGCCATTTGTTATAGAGAGAAGAAGTAAATGGGATTCACATGTCGAGCATTAGCTGGTTGTTAGTCTGTAAGATAATATTAACTTCAGTGCTTGCTGGTTTACTCCAGTTTTCCAAAGGCAGTTCCAGGAGGCGCCCAGCCTGTAATTTAGGATGGCACATACTGTGTGAAAGAGGCTTTGGCACCGGGGCCTACCAGCACATCAAGGTGATATTAACATAATAAAACTTTTGGAGAGGGAGTAGGAGCTCATAAATTAATGCATTCTACTGTTTTAATACTGGGAGCTAACAATGTGTTTCCTGTTCAGCTGATCATCCCTGCTGCAGCCTAACAGCTGTTTTAAAGGTGCTGTGAAACTGAAGAGAGGGAAGATGATTGTCTTTAAATCAATGTTTAATGACGTGTTATTAGGAGAAAAGTCTTCCTCCAGCAGATGTTTACATGCTGAGGATGGAGGGGAGCTTCCCGGCCCGCCTGCCTGGGAAGACAGGGAGACCCCTCATGTCCCACCAGTCTTGCAGATGGTCCTGAAGTCCCCAGCACTGGGGCACAGCTCACTGGGCACCAGGAGAGGCTCTGCCCAGGTCTTTGGGTGGGTGCTGAGGAAACTCCTCTGGGATGCTGAATTGTTGCAAGGAGGAAGGTTGGACTAGAAGACCTCCAGTTGTCCCCTCCAACTGTACCCAGTCTGGGATTCTGATTCTGTGGAGGTTTGCAAGTAACTCAAGTCATGACTACAAGTGGGCGAATAGGGCAAATACTGAGAATGTCCTGCCCACTTTCAGCATAGGTCATGGCTGGCAAGAGCCTTCCTCCATAAAGATCAGATATAGATGCTGGAATACCCCCTAGCTCAGGAGTCTCTTTCTGGAGGGACAAGCTCAGAGTGATGCCCCTTTTAGAGGGGATCAAAGGAGCTCTGGAGAGGCAAACAACTGGTCAAAGACACCCTGGCAGAGAAGTGGGGCTGAGCTGTGGCCACTGGGCAGCAAGGGCAGATTATATACAGATTCCACCCTCCTTGCCCAGGAGATAGTCCTTGCTGAATGTGTATTATGGGCTGGAAGCCTGACTGAGCTCCTCAGTCACATAGGTCAGTTGGTCTTAGACACCTCTGAACAGGCTCTAACAGCAAGCTCCAGGCACTAGCAAAATACATGTAGCTTTGAGGCAAGATGTAGGAGTGAACGTTGAGATGTGGTGCCTAAAATAAGATGGAAACAGAAGCTAAAATAAGGTGGAAATAGGAGCTTTGAATATAAATCTTTCTGTAGGTGCTTAAGTCATGTTATTTCCTTTGCACTTGATCCAGAGATGGATTAATTCATTTCAGTGTCTGTTTCTTCAGCTTCCAGAATAAAAGATGGTTGTTGCAAAGCTTCTCCCCCAGAGATGGATTTAGTGCCAAAAACACACCAGGGCTTGTGCCCAAAAGAGGAGTGTGCAGCGCTGCTGGGGGTTGGGAGGGAAGGGCACCTCATCACCAGGCGATACTCCTGCTGCCAACCCAGCCGGCACCAAATCGTCTCCAAGCCAAGCCAGTTTCCAAAAGTATTGTTTCCACAGCCAGCTCTTCTTTGGAAGATGGTGGCACAGATTGTTCCTACACAAACAGAAGAACCCTTTGCAATTGCTTTTTTAAACCATCACAAACATTCATTCAAAGAATGTCTCTCTGTATTTCCAAATATAGTGAAGAAATGACTCTCTAAGCTCACCCATTCCTTAGTTTGCAGCCTTCCCCATTAGTGCTTCCTTGGAATAGTGTCTGAAAGGCCACACTACTTCTTTGGGAGAAACTGGCATGTCTGGAACATGACTGGATGGTAACGTTTCTAAACTTCCCAGAAGAGGCAAATTGCAAAGGAATAAGCTTCTTTCTGTGCACGCACATTTGTTTTGGAGCCAAATGGAAAGGAGAGCTCAGAAAAAGAAATGACAAATTGTTTGGAAAATATTGTCCTTCCCAAGACAGACCTAACCATATGGGGGGAAGGGAGTCAATAATGAAGTTTTCCCTTTATATCCGAGTCCAGCAGCCCTCCCATCCACTCCGCTGGGAGGTTTGTGTGAGTCAGACATGCAAGATCATCCATTCGGGGTAATATTTCCAGCACTTCAGTCCCCTCCCTGCTTCACTGCTATTCCCAACTGAAAGAAGTCCACGTCTCAGATTTATGGGAAGAGCAGCGGGATGGGACCCTGAGCTGTCCTTGTTTTCCTGAACCTCATTCCCAGCCTGACACTGCTGATGAAAAAGGCGTCCAATGCGAAGGAAAAGGCGGAGCAGCTTCGTCACTTAGAAAACATATCCATGAGTTTATGCAAGGAAAATTAATTATGAGGCTTGGGAGAAGCCCTTTTTCCAGCCCTGCCCAGCCTCCTGGTGTGACTTCAGCAAGTCGGATGAGATTTGTGTGCCTGCAAGGAACTACCCCGATCACCCCCCAGGACATGGGCAGGCTAAGGCAGAAAAAAGGTGTTGGACAAATGGACGAAGCTATACAAGAGCAGAGCTTATCGGCATTTTGACCATGCTTGTGAAAGGCTGCTGTAGCTGCGGTGGATCTCTAATGCTGGACCCGAAATCTCTGTGGACAAAATAAGGGGTGCATCACTGCCTTGGGGGTTAGAGGGAAACACAGAAAATACTCATTGTGGCAAGGAAATCCCTTCACTCCTTTTAAATCACTGAATTTATCATCATTGTCGTCTTTAAGTAATAAACAAACGCGGTATTTACGAATCCCCAATTACTAATGGTGACAGTTATGCAAGAGCAAAAAAGGCCGCAGCAATTGTGTACGTCAGCAATTAGCAGAGCCTTTAAAGATGTTGGGAAAGAGGTTTCTTTTGTGTGTGCGGTTGTGTTTATTCCCTGGTGACATGCTGCTAACAAGCTGCAAACCAAGGATCACCCACAACAAACAGAAACAAACAAACAAAGTTTTGTAGGGGGTGGTAATACTTAGCTTAATTCTCTTTAAAAATAATTATAGCCCTGGTTGTGACAACTGGGAAGGCCACATTTACTCCAATAAAACTGGTTGTTATTCTTCACGAATTACATTTGGAGATGTTTCCTTATACAATGTAGACGTTAATGGGAGTAGATCTCAATCAATGAAATATTGATGTGGTCCTTATCCTTGCACTTGCAGGATTCTCAGGCTTGTGGCCAGCTGTTTACTTGCCAGTTAAATCACAACACATTTAATGACTTTCTAGAGATCTGTCTGAGGACTAACCGCCAAAGAGCAGAATCTTGGGGATTTGGGCATTAGTGAAAAGTTACTTAAGGTCTAGACATCGATCCAAGTATCTCTGCTGCAGTTTATTCCATGCATTATAGATTTTGGGGAAAGTGATAAATGGCTCGTATACCTTCAAACTAACACACATGCCTCCTGTGCTCCCACAAGGTAGTTGTTACATCTGATTCCAAATACTCTGTTGTGCTTGGCGTTATTCATCTCTGCTTTGACAGCACAGCAGTGTCTCAGCTCAAGCCCTATCTGAATGTAATGCTGGGTCTGAATGTGCCATGTATTAGACCTTGGCATCGACTCAAACCAGCTTCTTAGACCTTGGCAGGAAGGAAAAAAACCTTAGAGGTAAAATACAGATACAGATACTCAAGTCTACTTTCAGTTGAGAAGCATTTAGCTTTGGACTGAGCTTATACTTGCAGGTACATTTGTGTTCACCCCTGAAGAGATGGCTGAGGGCAGAGATGTGCACTATATATACCTGTCACTGGGTATGTATTTTATTCCTCTGTCTTCTCCAGGGATTGGCTTTGGGCCAAGGTGAGAGGCAGGAGATGGGACTTTGGCCCAGCCACTCATCATTCCTGATGTTGAATAGTTCTGTGGAGCAAGATTTTCTTAGAGCCAGGACTGCCTCCCCTCCAGCCCCATGGGACTTTCTCTGTCTTGTATTATTATTGCTGTATCTATTAAGATTAATGACTTCCAAAGCTGTTCTAAAACTATTTAAGTGCCTGATGATCCATCTGAAACTCATCTCCATTCTGTGCACAGGTCCCGGACATTAATCTTTAGAGGTGACCACTCTGGCTTGTGGCTGGAAATGAGGCAAATACACGTTATTTGGCAGGAGCTCTGTATGGGACAGAGCTTTCTGGCAGCAGACACGGGGCCTCATACAAATGAAAACTGATGGCTTAATATTTTGTTACATTTTTCCCACCACAGTTATTACCTTCTAATTGCAGGGATGGCTTAAAATGAAGAGTATGCTCATTCTGGGTGAGGCTGCCATGTGTTAGCCTTGAGCTGTCACCCTGGGAGCAGGGGCCAGGGGGATGCCCTCCTGTTCCCACTCTGTGCCCTGGCTGTGCTGAGCACCAGCACATCCCACCACCAGTGGATGAAGCTGGGGTTAAACACAGGGTGGTGTTGCACTAGACATGGCATTTCCAAGGGAATTTGCACTTTCTGTGTGGTTCCAGGGATTAATTTCTCAATATGCATCTCATTACTCATGGGCCTACCATATGAAACCATATTTAGATGATTTTTTAATTGCCAAACCTATCCCCGAGCTCTGCTGAATTCAGTGAGCAGAAAGGAGAGGTGGTTTCCAGCAGGAGCCTGAGAGCGGCCAGCAGAGCCAACATCATTTTATGTGTCTTCATTTGCTTCACAGCAGAACAAGGCACTGGGGGGAGGATGCTCAGAGTGGGTTTGGTGGTTGCACATGTACAGACCTGTTGGGTCTTGCTGTTCCCTAAAGCTTTGCATCTCGTGAGCTTCATCAAAAAACTCTCCTGTGCATCTGCAGTGCTACTCCTGCCATCCCACCCTGGCTGCCCTCATGTGCCAGAGGACATCATCCTGCCAAAGATCACAGACTCAGGGAATCACAGAAGACTGGAAGGAACCTTAAAGCCCATCTAGTTCCATGTAGACTGGGTGCAAACATTTTGTGCTCAGAAAGCAGATGAATTGTCCATGTGTGTAGGTTAAAACCACTTTTAGCATTTCTGCTCTCCTGAGGGGAACATGTACAGAAGAAAACTAACCTGGAGCTCTCCCAGTGACTGGGCTGACCACAACATAATCAGCAAAACTAGGTATAAGGTTAAAATGAAACACCTGCATGGAAAGTGTTTGCAGAAGAGAAGTCCTCTTTTGCCTGGGAGCAAGAGAATTAAAGGCATTCAACCAGCTCCGTGAAATATTGTGAGATCTACGGGTGGGACGTGCTAAGTATTACAATTATTATTTACTATATATTAATATTTGTTATTCAGGAGGATTTGCTTGTGCAGGGAACTTGAAGGATCTGGTCTGGCTCTGCGTGTGCTGGGGCTCTCGAGGGATTTTTTAGTGTCTACCACAATTATAGATGAAGACTGAGTGAAACCTTGTGGTTTTACTCTACAAAACATTAAATTCAAGGACTGCCTATGTTTTCAAGGAAAAAAATAAATGAAAAAAAAAAGTCTTTCACAATGTATTTGAATGATTTTTCAATGCTGTGGCTGGAGTGAAGTGCTTTAAAAAAGGGATCACACGTGACAGGTTGGGAGAACTGTAGGCTTAGGCTCCTGGCCATAAAACCAAGCACTGTGCACGAGGGTGTCAGGTATTTTAATCCTCCTCTGTTTCCCCCGGCCGGCAGAGAAAATCCACCTGCACCTCCTGTTCACAGAGGTGTTTTTGCCTCTGTGTTGCTCACAGTGGTTGCTGCTTTGTGTGAAGGATGTACCTGGGGGTGTCTTTTCTTGTTCCACCTTTTGGTAGCTGCAGTGGAGACGAGCAGAGCACTTCCCTGTGGACTAGGGGAAGCGGGATTTTCACATGCTGAAAGATGACACGTTTTTCTGCGTGAACCGCAAAAATTGCCAAGAAACATTTAAGGTGTGTTTGTACAATTGCTTACTGTACATCTCCAGATTAGTGAGTGCATTTAGAAGTTTAGTTTGAAAAACCAGAGTTTATTCTGCTTCATTCTTAAGTAAACACTGGAAGTTCAGATCCTCCAGACCGGATAAGACCTCTGGTTCATCAGGTCTGGCATTCTGCCTCTGGCAGTGACTCACACTGATAGCGGGAGAGGTGCAGTGCTGAGCAGCGGTGCAGAGGGATGTGTGTGCTGGGATGTGGGCACTGTGTGCTCCAATCCTGCCCCTCCCGAGCAGCAAACCCTTTGGTTGCACATTGTTACACCTTCATTAGCTTTGGAACACCACGGAATGGTAGATATGCCTCTTCCCAAGAGCTTCATTGCCTTCATCAATAGTGCCTGCAGAACTGCTGCTGTCTCTTCCACGCCACGGCCATACCACCAACTCTGCCATGAAACCTCCAGTGGTTTCTGCTCTTGCATCCCAGCATGTCCCTGCTTGGCTCCTCCCTGGTGTGCTGAGGTCCTTGGTTATGGCTCACACATAGAGAAATTGCTGGTATTAAAGCCTGAAGGTGGGAAAAACATTCCCCAGGTTCACTTCAGCACTTAAAAGCACTCCTCTCAAAGCTACAGTGCATCTGAGCTGAGCTGTGGTTTGTTTTCTTTAAACTTCAACCCTAACGTGACATACAATAACTCTGAACTGCGTTACAAGCCAAGATTACAAGGTATAACATGAGCTGAAACAGTATATGGGAAATCAGGATGCATGAAAGATTTCCTACAAAGGAAGTAACCCACTGTACATAAACTGGGCAGTTGCTCAGGGCAAACCTGTAGGATTTGATGGATTATTATCCCTGAGATCCAGTGTTAAAGAGTGTTTATTTATTATAGCTCCCTAGTCCTCCTCCTCCCACCGTATCCCAGCCTTGGGGCTCTGAAAGGCTCAGAAATCCCACTCTTCCCTGACTGCCTCATCACGGTTGCTCTGCACCCAGGGATCTCCGTTTAATGCTGGAGCTCAGACCTGTCTTCTCTCCTGCTGCCCACTGTAAATAAACAGGAGCAACATGGTACAGCCGCTAAATTTTAGCACCCCTGTCCTCAGGAAACCTGTGCCTCCATCCTTTCACTCCTTGTGCCCTCTTGTCCCAGCCCTGCCGCCCCGCTGGCACAGAGGGATTGTACCTGATGCTTTTCACAAGAGCTGTGAAAGGTGATACTGTTCTAGTTCTGTCACCTGACGCTGCTGCCGAGCATTTCCAGTCCCCTAATTACCAATGTAAATGCAGTGAGTCAGATCTAGAGGGATGGCTCTTCCCTGATGCCTTCCTCTTGTCTGAGTGACTGACTCTTCCTCATTAAGGCTGAATGGAAACTCTCCCATGAAAATGATCGGAAATCCTGTTTTCTGGACAGGTACAGATTTTGTGGGGTACAAAACATCCTAGATTCGACTGAATGAATGGTTTAATGCTGAACCGAGGCCAGTCCAGATCTGTCTCATGGCAAATGAGGCAGCAAAAGAACAAGGTGGGTTATTTTTCTGTGCTTGCAATGCTTAGATTCCCTATTTCCAGCACTTCTTTTGGGACAGGTTGTTTTAAATTTATAAATTTCATGCTATTGAACTGCAAATTTAAAACACATGCAAAATAAACCAGCTTCATTACTTTTTTTTAATGTGGGTTGCATTTGTTGTGCTTGGAATCTGGGAGAAGTGACTGTGCCCTCAAGGCAAGAGGTGTGACCAGCAGAGCAGGGTGCATCCCTAATCCTCTGACTGCAGTGACACTCCTGGCAGGGCTGGGAACTGGGACTCTCTTTTGTCTCTGACAAAAGGAGCATCACGTTCAAAGCATGTATTACTTGATAAGATATTCCACCTGAAGAGATGGAAAGGAAATAGCCTTGGAGGCCAGAGACAGAAATGACATTATCCATTACGCTGGCAACACATAGCCCAGGCTTTAGTCATGGGTAGTTGCAACCAGCTGAAGTGCTGCGCTCCCGTGGCTTCCCTGCAAGGATTATTCAGCAGCCTGACATTTCATCATTGGGAAATATTTCCTGATATTCCGCCTAAACCTTTCCATTCTTTATCTCATCCTATTACTCTTAGTTATGCCCCCTGTACAACTGTAGATAATTCCTCTCCCTCCTTGATGTTTACAGCCTCCAGATACTCGCAGGCTGCTTATCATGTCCCTTTGCTGTCCCCCAGATGAGTGAGATGTATTTGGCTCTTTTATCCTCTCCTGAGAACTCAGCCCATGCTCTCCATCCCAGCTGCCTTACCGTGCTCCTCTGCTTTCCTCCACCCATCTTTCCAGGCCCTTCCCTGCCACTGTTCTGCCATGAGGGATTCTGGCTGGAATGCTCCTCGCAGAGCTGGGTGGGCAGAGCTGTCTCTGTGGGGTGTCCTTCAGGACATACAGGGGTCCCCAGGCCCTGCCCAGGCTGTCACTGGTGCTCCTCTCCCATCTTCTGCAGCTTCTTGGACCAAACTGTATTTTCAATTGCTTTGCCTTTCTTCTTCCAGACCCTTTCTCAGCTCCTCTCCTTTAGCCCAGGGAAATGGGAACCAGGAACCATCTTCTTCCCCCTTCCCTGGGAAGCAGGGCTTGCCAAGCTACTGCTGAGGCATCCTCTTGCGGTGGCTTTCTTTTCTTGACTCTTTTTTTAACTCAGGGGTGAACTTCAACCCCAGTGGCTATTTGCAGGATTGTTAGTGTCAAAGCTGATGGTGGGGAGCAGTCCCGGGGTGTCTGCAGGTCGGGAAGCACCAGTCCAGCACTGCTCTCTCGGGAGCCCTCCCGCAACTTGCCCACGGGCTCGGTGGCCACGGGAAGATGCTGCGGGGTGCGGTGTCCCCTTCCCAGCACTCCCATCATCCATCGGCGGCCGTGAAACCCGAAACGCCTCCTCCCAGCCCAGGGCAGGCCGGCTGCTAATTCCTCCCAGTGTAAATTCCCACCCGGAGCTGTTTTGTGACAGCGGGCGGCGAGGGCTGCCTGGCCACTACAAATTAGAGCGCTGAGTGGCAGCTCTCGCAGCGATGCTGCTCCCTTCTCCTGACACGCTGGGCTGCCTCAGGCTGCAGGCTCTTGATCATCGTGGCATGTTCCCCTCGGTGTCCCGCAGTTAATTATTTCTGTGTTGGGTTGCAGTATCATCTTCCCCTGACCAGCAGCGCCTGCAGCAAGGACGAGAGCAAAGCAAGCAGGGGACTGGGAGCCCTGGGCGGTGGCAGTGGGGCAGCTGGCTCCATGCAAGCCCTTTCCATCCAGGATTGCTGTGCCAATGCTGGACTGCAGAGGGATTTTTGCCTTCCTCCATCCACAGCATGTGAGGAGGATCCAGATGCACCTTGTCAGTGACAGCAGAGACGTGCTGGGGCAGGAGATGCTTAAGGGCAAGGTCACGTATTGAGTGCCTATGGATGATGCTCTCTGCCCTTCAGAAAGTCTCCGGAGGTGAGATTGTTGTGTTTTGCATGAAGGCAGTGGGGAACGGGGCTGGGAGGGGAGACTGAACCCTGGCTCAGAGCAGCAGCAGCCAGCTCACACTCGGAATCACCCTGGTCATGACTGCGGGGCACTGAGCTTCCTCCTGGAGGCACAAACCTGGCAGGATCAGACTGTGTTGGAGCCCTCTGGTCCAACCAAATCAGCCTGGAAGGACTCACTGCAAACCACCCCTTGCACACCTCTAAGGGACAGCTAATGGTGTGGTCAGTGTGCTGGAGAGGAGCTCCCTCCTGGAGAATCCGTCCCTCCTGCCAGCACCTCCTCCTGAGGCAGGTGGCTACAAATACACAGCTCCTTCGAAATGCAGTGCCAGCCTCCCCTCCAGCAGAGCACCCAGCTCTCATTTTGGGGGTGGTGACACTGCCTGTTGCATTGAGCACTGGTGTGAACCCCAGACAAGGTGTGCCCTCAGAAAGCCCCATTTCACAGCTTTCCTTTGCTAACCCCTCCAGCGAGGGCTGGAGCTCCCTGCAAGCCTGTTCATGCTGAAACACCCACCAAGGGCTGTGCACAGCAGCATCACCTGCTGTCACTGTCACACAGGGCGAGGGCAGTGCCAGGGCACCAGGCGGGCACAGCTCCATGGGCTTGGTCTTGGGGCCGTACAGGTGGTGGAAGGGGAGGCTCCCAGCTGGACATGGAGCATCACTCCCTCCTGCCCTGGAGCCAGCCCCTGGAAGAGCTGCTGGGCTCCACGGACACAGCTCGGCACAGAGTGGCCAGTGATGCAGGCTGGTCTGCTGTCAGGCCAGGAAGAATTTACCCTTCAAAATATTCTCTGAATAGCATGAAACTGGCACCTCCTTGTAATTATGAAGCTGGGGAGTTGTGTTGACAGTGTGAGTCAGGCTGTCCTGTGCTTTGTGAAGGTGGTTGCCTGTGTTACGTACACACAGGCTCAAACTCATGCCAGGTGGGAAGGACGGCTGTCACGCTTTCCTTTCCCTGATTTTAGCAAAGTAGCATTATTAGGAAAACCCACAAGTTAATTCGCTGGTTTGGGAAGTGTATCTTTGGACACTTCTGTCTACATTTCCTATAAGCCCATGTATTTTGACAAGCATCACACCATCACCTTTCTGTTTGCCTGTTTCAGATTTATAGTTTGCAAATCAGCAGCTATTGGCAGCTATTGATCCTCTCTGTTTTATGTATCCGGACCTGACTAAATTTGAGAGTCAATCTGTGCTTTTCTCTTTGGCAGGAAAATGTTTCAATTTATTGTGGGCAGTTGTATTGACATCAGGCAGTATTGTAAAGAGAATGGTTCAGTGTTGCTTGTGCCCTGTTTTTCCAAAGGTTTTGCTTAGTTGCATGTTTGTACAGCAGAATACTTTCTGCTGTTCTTCCTTGTACCTATTCTTTCACTGAATGCCGTTTCACAGTGATCTGACAAGCTCAGTGCAACAACTTGCCCATACATATTGTGGTGTTGTGTTAAAGAGCTCCCTCATCATTTCAGCACAGTGTGTATCTCCAGCATTTGTCAAGGCTTGTTTGATTCAAACGTGTTTGTCTTATCAGAGGGGAAAAAAACCCAACCAATCCTTTAGAACTGTCAATGGGGACAATTAATAATGTTAAAAAAACAAGAAGAAGAATAGTGCACCGTAAGGAATGCCTCGCTGTTATGGCATCAATGGGGAAATAAAGTACTGGAGCCAATTTGGAAAAGAGCTCTGTGTCCCAGGCTCACTGCATGCCCCAAACGGGGAGTGGCATGTAAGGACATGGAGATGGCTGGAAATAGGAGGGATGTGAAAGCTCGTGGGCACCCTCCCTCAGGGACCAACACTGGTCCAGGCAGGAGTAAGGGCACCCCTGCCCCTTGTCCAGGCAAGTGGATGACTGAGAAGTGTGCACTTCTGCTTAGTGCCATGTCTGTATAATGGAATTATTTCATGAACTTTTAAGAAACTTGTCAGGAAAACTTTAAATTCCAGTGAAAAACATTGATAGGTATTAAAAAATCCTCTAGTGCCAGCAGCTCCATGGCTATTTGGAAGACCTACATTAATTGTTTAATAGTTATAATATTCCTTACTCTAAATTCACACTTTTAGCCAAAAGCAGCTAAAAAGCTGTATTTCATGCTTGTTGACCATTTTGTTTTTCATGCTGACAGGTGGATCAGAGGCAAGAATTTCAAGGCTTTTACCTACAAGGCTTGACTCATATCTCTAATACTAATTTATACTGACATAGTCTCATTCCCATCACTGATGGCATAGAAATCTCACAGGTGTCAGTTCTGCTCCAGAAAACTTCCATGGAACTCTGGTAAGGTGAGGAGGATGTGTCAATCTTCTGTGGTGCTTTTACACCTGCAAAGCCCCCAGACTGGGTTGCTCTCCAGGGTGAGTGTGTGGACTGTCACTTCTTGCCTTTTTTGCCTCGGGAGCCCATCAGTAAAATGGATGTCACCGTATCCCATTTCAAAATGCTCTGCAGTGGCTGTTGTTGGGGTTGTTGGTAGCTGTCAAGAGTAGTTACAGGCATCTCTTAGAGTAGATTAATTTGATTTTCAGGTGATAAAAGGAGTCTTTTATTTCTCAGGATATACTTTAATTTCTTACTGTTTTATTCAACCACCTACCATGATCCAAATCTGAGTTGTCCCAGTGGACAGTATCAGCTCTCACATCAGAGCATCCAAATACATGTCCAGTGCAACCTGAACAGCAGAAGGTAACCAAGATGACTTTACCACTGCTGGGAAAAAGCTGATCAGTGTCTTCTGTTTAACACTTGGTTTGCTCTTTCCATCATGCAGTACAAAACCAGGAGCTCCCCTTCCATGTGAAGTTGAGGCTGCTCAGTGTAACTCCTGGTGTTTGGGATCCAATCTTAAGAACAAAAAACTGAACTTTGCCTTTGTTTAAATAAGAAGACATGAAAATTTATAAAGCTGGGCTAGTATGACTTGTTGAGTGTTTGGAAGTGCAGGGGGTCATTGAACACCCTTGATTTGCAATCTCTTTTGGACTTTTTGCCTGTAGACTTCCATGGAATTCCTCACCTGCACCCTTCTGTGCTGTGTGGGAGCTCACTGGGTCCCTCTGAAGGCAACAGATCCCTTTGTTTTCAAGACAGAGAGGGAACAAGACCCCAGAGAGAAAATGAAAATCAGCCTGAGATCACTGGGCTTCCTAATTCATGAAAGAGACGAAAGTATCTTGGACCAGATATTGCCACAGCATGGGGTACAAGCGTGTGCATGGCTTCTTTTGAGCCTCTCTTAGTTTTCTTTCCTTGGCCAGCAGAGATTCCTGGCAGTGGGATGCAGGGCTGTTTGCACTACTGATGTGGTGCTCTTCTACTCTTACTAAATGGAGCAGAGCAATTCCCACTGCTCCCAACCTGGACTGTGTTGCCAGCACTCAGTTCGCTTGGAAAGCTTTGGTCTTATTGCACACATTCAACACACACTCCTTTAAGTGGTTTCCAGGCCTCTCCATAGGAAGGAGGGGGAAAGATAATGATCCTGTGGAAATTTTGGAAAGAACTGAGCATAAGCTTGGTGTCCAGGCTGACATTCAAGATCTTCGAGACTGTATGTTTGGCTGCTGTTTTCAGCAGCTCCAAGACAATGCCCCAAGGCAAAGAAAAGGTGGTTATCTAAGGTAGTGAGATCAGTCCTCATTTCCAAGTACACCTGCACATCCAGGTCCATCTTTTCATCCTTATTTTGCTTATTGCCTTCAATGTGTGCAGAGACCTGTGTGACAGCAACACCTGCTTTTATTCCTTTTCTACTATTCCGTTCCATTAAATGCATTCTTTCCTGAAATGCTCCATGACGGCACAATTCCAAACCCTGACACACTTGGGTTTTACTGGGTTCTTTGCACGTGTTCCTGGCAATGATCCACCGTTCCTAATTATGACTGTTAGAAGAGGTTTAGTACAAATGAACTCAAAACTTGAGCCCCAGAGCTGGTCTTCCAGCCTGGAACCATGACTTCATGACATTTTCAAGTAGGCATGGCTGCCAAGGCTTTGTGCTTCTCCAAGGTGAGGCTGCTCCCCATTTCCCCATGACCACCCCCTTGGGGGACTCACAAGACCCAGCCTAGGTTAAACCAAATGAAGCACGAGATAAAAATGGGGAGTTCCATGACATTTTCCCTCTGTGTATGGGACATGACCTGGAAAAAAGGTGCCCCAGGGAGGCTGAGCATCCCTCTTGCAGGGAGGTGGCAGAGCCCAGGGCACATTGGCTGGGACCAGCTCCCACGCTGCACCATCAGGTGCCAGTGCTGGATTACTCAACCCTCCTTTTTTATAGCAAGCCAGAAAATTTTCCACTATGCCTCATGTGCACTGCAGTCCTGGTAGGGAACACAGTGACAGTGACTATTGTATCCTGGCTTAGTGAGTCTTTCAGGAGTTCTGGGTATTTGGGCTTATGTCCTGAGGAGCATTTCCATCTCTGTTGTTGCTTTTTGGTCCTGCAGTGGCTCCGCCGAATCCTTTTCCAGTTCAGGTCCCTTTTTCCAGACAAATCAGTTGCAACTGCCCCTTGTTTCCTCCTGAGTCCCACCCTGTGTGCTTTGAATTTTATGGGAAACATGAGCAGCTGCCATAAAATCTCAATCTCCTTTGTCCCTGAGTAGAGCTGTGGATGCAGTAAATTGCACATCCCAGGTTTTGGATCTTTGCAGCTGGAGGATGATTTGTGCCTCATCTTCACAGACATCTACATCAGTTTCACCTTCCTTGGGAGGTTTGACTATCTGAGGCTGTCATGGCTCGTGGAGGATGGCCCAGGTTTGGAAGATGCTGTTCTCCAGTTCAGCAGAGCCTCAGGCCAGGCTCTGCTTTGGAGGTTTAATTCCCTTTCCCACTAGACCATCTGATTACGAATAACCGTGACTGAATGTTGTATGTCGAAATCCATAATCCCCTGCAAATTGTTTAAAGTCTTGTCCATTGAACTGCAGACCTTTATCAGACAACAATTTATGGGATTCCGTGTCTGGCAAATGCAAATATAATATGTGCTGTGACATGTTTTGGTGTCAGATTCTCTGTATTATTGGATAATATTATATAGTTCCAGGCTCATGTGAATAATAACCCCAATTAAAATGTGATCTTTGCCAAAAAGTATAAATAAATCTGTTTTAGAGAGCTCAAGGATTTCCTTGTCAAGCTGTTTTATTTTTTAAGCCCCCATTTCTATTTTACAAGTTGCTCTTCTCAGCATTAATCTGTGAGCAGCACACTGTGAACATCACAGGCTCTCCTCTCATTTTGCTCTAAGAGGCAAATGAGGAATAACCCTTCCATATCCAAAAATCCTTGTGTTGGATGATGGGAATCAAAAATTGCAAAGCTGTGAAAGAGATTTTCTGATCTTTTTTTCCTTTTTACTGAGGTTAACTTTGCTGTATTGGGAAAGATGTCTGGTCTGGGAAAGACATCTAGTCTGTGCAAAGGGTTGTGGTTCAGATACCCTCAGGCCAAACCTACCCAAGCAAAGAGCAAGTGAAAGGCAGTGAAGATGGACAGTGTGTTGCTGCTCCACATGAGTTATCCTGGGATCAGGGCTGCATTAAAAGAGCCACTGAGTTTTTGGTACCCCAACAACTGGCTTTGGGCAGTGAGACATATTTTATAGAGGCATCAGCTTGCTCTTAGCAAACTCACAGATCTCAAACAAGGTAATTAATTTTTTTTTCAGTGGAGACTTGCTAAGATGCTTAAAATAATGTTTACAGCCATTAGGCTGTGCTCAAAAGTGCTGTAGATCTTGGGGGTTTGCTTGGAATGGGACTGTGCTAAGTGTAAGGATTTACTGCCTTCCTCACAGTTGGAGGCTATATTTTATTCTACTAGTAAGTAATGAGGGAAGAAGAATTGCAATTTAAATTCTTAGAGAAATTTGGTTCTTAACCTCTTACTGGATGGCTGGACTGGGAAAAAACCTTATTCCTTGCTTAGGCAGCTGAAAGGTGTGCAAGAAATGAACTTTTCTGGTCATTTCTCTCTGAAGGGTGGCTCACATAGATATTTCCATGGACTTTATTCTCACCTGGATTAAAACACAACTAGAAGGTGGAAACAAAAAAGAAAAATGAGTCCAAATGTGCTGCAAGTGTAAGCCTGAGTAGTGCTGCAATACGACTTAGAGCAGCTCTGGTTCAATGTGAGAGAAAGTGGAGTGAGTTAAAATGTGTGGTGTGGTGGTGAGGTTGTGTGTGGGGGAAGAGGCAAAGTCCTGCAGGGTTGTATCTCTGCAGGGAAATCTCACCACCGGGGAGATGGGATCACCTTCCTCTCCTTGGCCCCCAAACCCATTCTGATCCTTCAGGACCCGGCTGGGACCCGTTTTTTCCTTGCTGTGGACAAAAGGAATTCTTAGCTCTTCGCTTGGGTCCCTGCAGGCTGGGGAGGGTGTATTTTTAAATGGTGTTAGTGGAAATTTTGATTCAGGGCTTTCTGAAATCCCTGGAACCGAAAGCCTGAAGTTCAGGCTGTTGCACGGTTTCCCTGGACACGTCTTCTTTTTCTGCCTGGAAATTTTATACCAGTGGAATTAGGGGATTTTACATATTTATCCAGGATTTCCAGCATCTGGTGTGTGGCTGGAGCAGCAGCATGGACCCCCTGTGCTCCCACATGGCCGTGCAGCCCCCGGGGCATCCCGATGCCATCGCTGTGTGGGCTGTGTGTGCCTGTCCAGCAGCCCTGGGGGCGACCCAAAGCCTGCCAGGAGCCTGTGCTACAAAGCACACAGCCCACTTGGGGCAGCCCCACAGAGATAACACAAGTTGCTCTCGGATCACAGCTCGAGCTCAGCTGTCCTGGTGGAAATCAGGAGCGATGCTGCTCCCAGGGATGAAGTGTTAACCGTGGGAAGGAAAGATGAGCATCAGCTGTGGGACTGTGTCACACAGCGGGGTGACCGAGAGCATTAATGACACGGGAATGGCTGGTGCTTTTATTCTTTGACTCAACATTTGTTGTAAGAGCCCCCAAAGTGCTTTATCCTCAGGTAAATTCTCCAAGAGAAATGGTTTCCCCTTTTGCCTCTGGACAGTAGCTCAGTCTGAGGGAGCTAAACCAAATCAATCAGTTTGGGATAAGAAGAAATGGGGTTTTAAGGGAGCTGATGATAAATTTACACCAGACTTGGCAGAAGCCTGTGGTGTTGGATCCAACCAGAAATTGGCTCCCTGGGTGCTGAGACATGGAGTTTCCTCATCTCTTTGGCTCTGTCCTCAGGAACTGATTTCAGCTTCAGTCTGAGGAGATAGAAGGGTTTCCAGTACCTTCCCCATCTCCACTCCTTCCAGGGCCCATCCCTCGGTCCTGGCATCTCACGGCACGTGATGGAGAAGGTGTTGTGAGCACTGGAGGGCTGGAAAAGCCAACCCTTCTGTTTGTGTAAAGTAGGATCTGAAGCCTTCTATTTCTGAAGTATTTTTTTTTCCCTGTTTGCCAGATTTCTTTAATGAATTTTATTTTGACATGTTTCCAAGTTGCACGAGAAAGCAGGGAAGGATGAGAGAAATGAGGAAGCACGAGAAAAATGTTCTCTAAATGCACCTAGACATTTTTGTTTATCAAAACCCTGTTCATTCTGTAAATTTGACAACCATTTCAATAAAGTTTTCAGAAAGCTGGAATAGAGAAACATGAAGCTTTTCATCCAATATGTCCAACACAACGAGCAGATTTTCCTTACAGGTTGTTCTGGATAAGCATATCCTGCTTAATAGGGAATATTCACTTCTTTTTCTTTCTCCTGGACCTGACTGTCTGTTTTGTGGAGGAGGGTGGTGGGTAAACTGGATGGCTCTGCTAATTCCTGACCAAGGAGCAAACCAGAATTGCCAAGCAAGAGAAAGCAGTCAAAGTCCAACCATCAGCTTTATACATGTGAGGGTTTACTCCCTTTTTCTTTAACAGCAAACTGGGTTGTGCTTTCAGAACTGAATGCCAACGGTTCATTGATATAATTTTTTTATTTGGAGCCTGGCTGCACATTTTAGGCTCTTCCTTGCTGATAAGCTGCCTAAAACAGGTGGTAGAAAGCAGAAATCCCAGTTGAGAGCACTCCATTTCTGTTTACTTTTCCTCCAAATCCAGCATGGGCACTCTTTGATTTGTTTCTTACGTCTTAAAATTTGAACAAACTGGAATAATTGAGGTTTACTCTTTTTCCCCCCTCAAAGTAGTGTTGAAAATGTTTTGAAGGGACAGTGAAAAATTGTGATTTATTATTATTTATACTTTGGGTTAAGGAAAAATAAGAAGTGAAGTTTTTATGCAATTACCACTTCCAGAAGAGGTTTCTGTGTAAAAAATTTATGCCACTCCCATGGTTCCATGAAGGGCCATTCATTAACCCTTTGTGGGAGATGAACAAAATCCAGAGGGCTTGGCTAAATATGGGAACCAACAACTAACACACTGTTTAAGAGAGACAATAGAAATCTATTTAATGAGGTAAATCTGACCAGAGATTAACTTTGCTCAGGATATTTTCTAATAGGAAAGAAGCAGTGGGGTCATCCACATCCCTTTGAAAATTTATTGCTGTGCTCAGGAATTCCTCGTCCATCCCAGGACTGGGAATGTGAGCAGCAGGCTGCTGTGGCAAGTAAAAAAATAAATGGTGTTATCTTGATGGCCAGATAACACAGTATCTGCTCACATAAAGTCATTTGGAGAATATTGTTTGTGAAAACCTCTTTGCTTTGGATCCATTCCTTCTCCTTTCCGTTTTCTGATAAAAAATCCTAAACACCAAGCAGTTAAAGGCTGCCATAAAACTGAGAAGAAACACTGACACTGGTGCTTTATCACGCTCCATCTGGGAGGCGAGCCAGCTCTTCCTACTTCAAGTTTATTTCTCCTCCTCTGCTTTACCTCAGATAATGTCTCATAAACAGTTAAGAGGGTCATTTGTAAATGTCTTGGAATGGTTATTGCTCTCATCATAGGCTTTGGATCTTCGTGCTTTCAGTCAGTGAACATCAAGGTAAAAATCGAAACAAATTCCCAAGCCCAGGGTAATGACTATCTGGGAATTCCTCTTGTTCCTAAGACGGAAAAGTTGCTATTTTTCTCTACCTTGTGGGTTTTTTTTAAATTGTGAGCTTCATCTCTCAGATTAGGTGAGACTTGCTTGCTTTCCAGGCTTGGTATATGACTGAACTTCTGCTAAACCTAGACTAGAATACCTAACCCAAGAGCTCAGCTGGAGCATTTTGACAGAATAGGATTCTAAACAAGTGGGTTACTGAGCAGCAAAGTCTCTGGGGGCCAAACTCCTAATTCCAACCAAGCCCAGGTACATTCTACCCAAACATTAGTCCTAACTTTGTTAAATGAATTGAAACCACTGGCAGCAGCAGCAGCAGCGGGAGGGCACAGAGGGCTGCTTGCTCCCTTTCCTCATCTGTGCCTGGCTCATTGGTGCTCCTTTTTTTGGGAGAAGAAAGATCCCTGCCTGCAGGTATTATCTGGTTGCTTGTAGAACCCAGGTGCCCATTCCAAGAGCAGAAGGTACATGATTTATCTTAATACACCATCACACATTAATCCCCTGGCTGTCCATCAGCACAGGATACCCACAGCTGGGGATGCCCAGGGTGCCCCTAAGCCGAGCTCTGCAGGGCCTGAGCTTTGGGATGCAGGACAGTGACAAGGAGCTGGTACAGCACAACCTCAGCCAAACTTAGGATGTGCAGAAATAGCATCCCCACGCAGCTTTGAGCAGAGGCAGCAATAAGGGCTCCATCCCCACACTGCAGTGTGTGTCAGGCCATGCTGTGAAAGAGGGGTGTTTGGCTAATTTCTTATGACTGTGTTTGAAGAGGCAGCTGTGTAAAAAGACATTTACAATAATCTTTCATGTTCTCCAAAGGAAAAGAATCCACCTGTGTAATCTTTTAAGTTAAGCTTCCCTCAGGTCTTGTTTAACATTATGAAAATGGCAGCTCATATAATTTTATTATCTGAGCTAAATATGATTCCTTCTCTGTCTTCCAGCTATTTCTCCTAATCCTTATCAATAAAACTACAAGAGTATAATGATTTTATAGGCTGCTGCTTCTTCGTCTTCTGTCTTTTATTACTTCAAGTGTATTCTTTTCCAATAAACTAATTCATCTCACAATTAGAATCCCGGAGCAACATTATGCAACCCACACAGCTACCTCAGTCAGGAATGTAGAAGCAGAGATGACCAGATATTTACTTGTGATGTTCTAGCTCCAAAAGAATTCCTCAGGAACAGTGAAGAGAAGAATGTTATGAACTGGGAGAGGAAATTGGGGTTTCCTCTTAAGTTTGATTTGGATTGTTTGAGGATGGGCTATTTGGAGAAGTTATGCTTTGAGCATCTCCACTCTCCTTTGGCTGTAGGACAAGGAAAGATAATTCCCTGGATTTCTTGTGTGCAGAGAGGTGGTCTGAAGCTTTGGACAAGGCTGCTTCCAATCAGAGAGATCAAACTGTAGGAGGCACAACAAACCAGGAATTTTTATTTACTGCCAATCCCAAGGAACTCCTACCTGCTTTGAATAATGAGATGTGAGGCTGGGGCTTGTAGACTCAAACCTCATCTCTTTGCCTTGAGCAAAATGGGTATCTTCTGTGCCTTGACCCTCCATGAGGCAGGAGTGATGAGAGATACCTGCTTCAAGCAACATCAGAGATTCCAGCTGATGTTTTTAGTGCACCCTGCAGCAATCCCCAAGTAATTATTATGCACTAATGTTTTTTTCAGCCCAAGCCTGCAGTTCCTGCTCACTCAGGGGTAATTTTAGACTGCTGCAGTCAGTGCGGTACCACTGCTGAGGTTGGTATGAGTGGATGTATCATGGTCTGAGCTTTAGCGAGGCAAAATCTCTTCTTGTGCAATACAATGTGTGCCATTGTAGGCAGGGTGTATTAGTTCTCCTTTCATACATGGAAAATAAATGACCGTAAAGCTCCCTAAGTCACACTGTCTGTATCAATTGTCTGTGTCTGCAGAGACTCCAATACAGGATTGTCAGTGATTTAAAACAAAATTAAATGCCCCAACTAATTATAGTTCTGTGCACATATAGTTACCTCTGAGTATTTGCAGCTGTCAGGTTCAAATATTTCTAATAACTGTGGCTGTGACATTTGTTCAACAGATGAGTTAAGAATAAAAGACAAAGGGGCAACAGCCTGGCTTGGGAGTGGAAAGGAGATCAGATACAGAATTTGAAGTTACTCCAAGCCCAGACCTGAGAAGGCTGAATATCAAGGTTTTTCTCAGGATGGATTTAAGGTCCTGGAGCAGCTTTTGTCATTTCTGTCATCTTTTCCCATGGAAGGAGGGCAGCACTGTGCAGATGGTTGCCTTGCCCTAAAATGCATAAGGACCAATTCCTCAGTGCAGAAACCTCTGGGCTTCCCTGCAGCACATCCTGCAGCTTGTGCCCACTTCCCCCTGCTCCATTCCTGCATTTCCCTTCCCTTTTCTGTACTCTTTCCAAGCTGTGCTTGAAGATTTCAGGCCTGGAACACCCTGCCTGTGTCTGGCACAGCTAACTTTTCCCTTTTCCCCCCTTCCAAATAATTTTTTTACACATTTCTCTCCTCAACTCCTGCAATATGCCATGTGTAAGACATGAGATAGCAACAGCAATATAGTTTTTCAAAGACTTCCACTGAGAATTCCCATAATGACATTGCTGACAGGAGATACCTTAAAAAGAAAGCACCATAAGGAAAAACACATGTTTAGGTTTCTTTTTTTTTTTTTTGGTGGCTGGGGGGAGTGGAGGGAGGAAAGATTAGTAGACTATTCTCAATGTGTACATCTCAGACCTATGATCTTTGCTGCAGAATGCAACTGTGCAGATCTATCAAGTTCAGCCACGCTGGGGTATGCCACACAGGTGGATGGTTTAATCTTGACAGTTGAGCTTCCAACTGAAAGGAGACAGAAAAAACGAGATGAAAAAACATGCTAAAACCTGTTCAGCTCCCAGCCAGGCTTCGGAGCTGGGCTGCTGGATAGCATTGCTGCTCGAGGAACAAAGGCACAGCAATGGGTGGCTCTTTCAGTCCCAGGTACTGTATTGGTTTTCCTAAAGCAGTTTTAAAATAGCAAGGACCCTCCCACCTCACAAAATAAAGGAGATAGGGTGCAGTTGTGCTTTGATAAGGAAGCAGCAGCAATATGGGTATGCCCTTGGAGAACTCAAACTGAAACGCAGCCGAGATCCTCGAGCGGAGTGCGTGTTTCACAGGGCAGTGGTGATACCCCAAATCCGTACATTTAGGGCTGGATCTTCAAAACTGCAAGTCATGCATCCACAGAGT
This sequence comes from Dendrocincla tyrannina, assembly GCA_035047865.1. Classification (NCBI taxonomy): domain Eukaryota; kingdom Metazoa; phylum Chordata; class Aves; order Passeriformes; family Dendrocolaptidae; genus Dendrocincla; species Dendrocincla tyrannina. The sequence goes on from JAWWMP010000028.1 coordinate 8,773,783, forward strand.
TCTCATCTCATTTAAATAAGACAAGACATCCAGATCTCAGCAGGAATATTCCAGAGCTGCCTTGCTCACCCACCAGCTTCACACCCTGCTGCCTCTGGAGCGTGGCAGGTTTGGGTGCCCGTTGCATTTCTGCTTCTTCAAACTTCCAGCTGCATGGGCAGAGTTACCATGGCTTGGGTTAACACTGAAAAAGGGAAATGTTAATGAAATGCTTAAGCACATACCTATGACACAATCTGAAACAGGTGGATGTGGAGCCATTGAAGGGCTCGTGCTTCACTCAAACCATATGTGAAACTCCTGTTGCCATCCTAGGAGCAATGATCAAGGGCAAGAGATGGCTGTTAGTGAGCATGATTTAAAACTGACTTTAGAAAGAGTAATTTATGCTTCGGAGCCTCCTCAGATGTGTACCCAGTAGGAAATTCTGTAGCTACACCTGTTTACACATCTTTCGGCTCTCTGCGATGCTAATGAGAAATCCAGCCCTCATGGGCATGGGGAGAGACTGTAACAATTACTGAGCTCCAGAAAGAAAATGGGTTTCACTGACTGATTTATCAGCAGGCTTTCCTGGAGGACAGATAATTCGCACCAGGAGTTTTGAGGGGCCACCAGGCTAAGCTCAGAGTTTGCTGGACGAGGCTGGCGATCGCATCCAACAGTGCTGGCAAAGACATGGTGCTCTGGAGACAGCGACTGTCCAAGGCAAAGGTCCCTTTCACCTCTCTTCCTTTTTGTTTGCACCCACATTTTTAAATATCCATCTGCCCTTCACATTTGCAAAGACATTTAGACCTGATGGGGCTTCATATCATGCCACTCCATCTATTGAGATGCATTCTTCATTCATTCATTCATTCTTGGCACCACGTGCACTTGAGGGGCTTGCACTGCCCCAAGGTTCATTGGGAGCTCAGCAATGAACATCCCTCTGCCCTGATCCATGGCCATTAGTGCTGCTTATTAATTTAAGCAGAGACAAATGAGTGTCCTCAGGCTCAGGAGGCATGCAAGAGTAAACAACCATCTCGTCACCCCCAGTCCCTGATGGTCCCTCTCCAGCCGCAGACTGGTGGAGCATCCTGCATCTCTGCAGTGACCTCCCCTCAGCAACTACTTCCCCTCAGGACAGAAAAATGGCTCAGCATCAGAGGACCTCTGTCCTCTTCCTAAAATCCCCAGGAACTTTCTTCTCCAAAACTTCACCTTGTCCCCAACAAGCTACACCAAGCGAGTGCAGAGCAGATGAAAAGCAGAGACACTCTGAAGAGCTGGTGCAAACGTGGAGAGGTGCAGAGATCCCTCTCTTAGAGATGGCCAGCAGTGGGGCTGGATCACGGGGTGGCACCAGCACCCCTCTGCACAGCAGTCAGTGTCTGCACCTCTTCATGACTCAGGAGTTTGGGCTGGGAGTGGTGGGAGTGAGGAAAACGCTCAGGCAGGTTGCAGGATCAAATGGCTTGTTTAAGTCCTAGGCATTATAATTTTGTTTGTGAAGCATCACTTTGTTAAAAATAAATAAAACATGGTAAAAGATGAGTAAGGCTCAGTGTAAATACTCTTGCATGTTTAAGAAGCTGCTCCTGAAGTTTTGGGATGTGATACGTGGTGTGAATACGCCCCCATCAAACCCCAATCTCATCATTCCTCTTCCTTAAATCAGACTGCAAACCAGCAACAAGACTTCTGCTTAATTATAGCCCGAGGAGCGATGTTTGGGCTGTGAATCACATCAGATTTCACACTGATAGATGAGGAGTACATGTGCTGATACCATCTGCAGATTGGGCACCGTTCACTGGGAGAGGTGCACACCGTGGTGAGGAGCCATCCCGCTGTGCTGTGTCCCTGGAGGGTCCCCTGGTCTCAGTGGGACCCACGCTGGGACCAGTGAGCACATTTATTTTCTGAGCCAAGTGCAGCTTTCCTACCATGCAGCCTTGTGCTCGCCCCTCCTCTCGTCTCCAAAAGCCTTGGGAATAGGAAGACTCCTTTTTCTCTTTGCATAAGCAGCACGTAAATTCAAAGGGTTCTGCTGAATATTTGTTAAGATACATATTTATGTGCAAAACCCTCCCTACCCCTCAGAAACCATTTAGTTAAAAGGGGATAAAGATGATTTACTTATGCCTTAGGGCTGTTGCTATTTAAACACAGTACATTTATGTCTATTTACTCTGGTATTTACTAAAAAAGCATAGTTAAATTAGCAGGCGCTGCCTCTCCTAAAGCATTTCTGAAGGCTCTTACAGCACTTCTTCAAGGGACCAAACTCAGGGATGAACAAACCACGTCATTCTGGCTGCACGACAGCGAAAGCAAACACCCTTCTCCAGTGGCCACAGGGAAAGCAAACGATGTCTACGGATTCCTCAGTGTGGCAAACTGCTCATTTTGGTGAAAACCCCAGCTTTGCAAACTGTGTTGTCACCATACCCTGCACGCAGCATCGCTGGGATGCTTTGCTCTGTCACCCAGGTTTGCACACAGGTTCCTGACATCCCGTGAGTTCCATAAATGTTACAGAAGGGGCAAAATACCCAGGATTTGAGCTTGCCAGGGTCCTTTTCTCTGCTCAGGGGTATTAGCAGTAATGACACTGGTGCAGTCCATAACTGGCTGGCTGCACTTAATGACCCGAGGCACGACAGCTCCTCTCAGCTGGCTCCCAATCCCCAGGAAATGCACCCCGGCTTGATTACTGTCGCCTAAAGAGTCACACGTGTACCCTGGGAACCTTCTCTTCATTAACTTAACCTGTGTGCAAGGAGCTGCTGCTGAAACATATTTTTTCAATCAGATAACGCATTTTCAATTAAATGACTTGGTTTCTACCCATTTTCTCTTCCTTTCCTGCTGTACAGGAGCTATCTGTGCTTAGTGCTGTAATGGGACTTGCCATAAAGGTGGCTGTTCTTCTGAAGGGATGGTGATGACAATTAAGGTGTGTTCCTCTTTTCCACTCAGTATATTTGCACCATATGGATACTCAGCATGACTCAGAGCAAAGACTATTCCTGAAAATTCAAGGCAAGATATGACAGATGAGAGTTCATAGTGAAGAGTGACTGAAGAACTCCAGGCAAGCAGGAAGCTGGGTATTCCCGTACCTGCCTGCCTGGAGTTCCCCTGCAGATGACTTTGTCAGCGGTTTAAGAAATGAGCACACACGTTTTTTTTTGTGAGCATAATGAATGATGTATGGCAAATGTTTGCAAAGCAGCTGAGAAGAAAAGCTGCTGGGGCAGGGCTTTGGGGTTTCAGCCTGCAAGAGTGAACTAAAGGAGAGGGACCTGCAGATAATGTGGCTTTGCGGGAGTGCCGGGAGAGTTGAATTAAGCATGAATCAGAAATCTTTTTTGAATAGTGAAGTGAAAATTGGAAAGGATTTCCATCCCAGAAACAACATTCTCCCTTTAAATAAATGTTTTCCAGAGCTGTTGAACCTTGGGTGCTCCGTGTTTGGTGGCAGGTGGGAAATTGCACGTGGTCCTTGCTCCAGGATCAAGAACAAGAACAAACCTGCTCTTTCCCAGACAGAATGAAGCCAACAGCATCCAGAATCAGACTGGGATGGCCCCAAGGACCAGGGTCCCTCCTGTGCAGCTCTGAGGGGAAGCAAGGGAGGGGGTGCTGCTGCCCTGCTCCATGTGTTATTCCCTGGGTTGCTGCTGAGGACAGGAATGGCATTTTGCAGGTGAGGGAACAATCCCCTGGCAAAAAGTTAGCCCTCAGTCTTGGTACCCAACTGGATTTGCTGGAACTGCTACTGGTTTTCATGTCTCCAAGCCCCGTCCCAAACTCTGCAGCTTGTCATGCTTGGCATTGCAAAGTGGGAACGGGTCACCAAGACCAAGGACATCTGGAAGTGGCAGATTCAGGCTGTGCTTCAAAAAAAATGCCTTATTGATTAATTTATTCATTTTTCTCCAGAGCAGGCATCAGCTCTTCAGGACTGCAGAGTGCTTTGGGTGGAAATTCTGGTTTTGGTTTGCCGTGGTTGAAGGATAGAAAAAGGGTAAATAAGAGAGATGCTCTTTCAGCACTCAGGCAGGGTGGGCTGCGTGTTGGGGGCTCCTGTACAACTACTTTGCTCACACTTGGGTTGAGGGACAGAATATGGGTCAATTTATTCTGTTTTCTTTTTAGTATCACCTAAGAGTTAGAAAAGACCCCTCATTTTTAAAGTGGTTTTTGCTTTGCTAATGTGGCTTCCACAGTCTTCTGAAGAAAGTGGTACAAAAGAAATAACTTTGGGGCAATTTCCTGGGTATAAAATGTTAAATAGCTTTACTGTGAAACATGAAATAAATAACTTTAAAGCATACTTATTCCTTGTTCTTGGTGAATTCTTGAAGCTCACATGGCACGGAGATATTTTTTTCAGGAAAAAAACCCATAAAAAACCCAAGCCCTTTGGCATGGTTAATGGAAATCAATCTGAACTGAAATTTCAACTGTTAGTAAATCAATGCCATCCTCGTGCTCTCTGTGAATACTTGCCTGTTCCTTAAAGATCATGTTTGTATTTATTTTCAAAAAGGCTGCTCAGTGTTTGGCACACAGAGAATTAAACACTGATGGTGCTTTAAAGCAATCACAAAGGAGCGTGAGCTCCTACAAAGCATCTCTGGAGGACAACCATTGATTGTGCCAGCCTGCTTGTCACCCCCCTCTGACAAGGGCATGCTGTGGGGTGCACTCATGTCCCTGTTGGTGGCTACTCTGGGCAGAGACATTCCTAAAGCTCTCCATGCGTCATACATTTCTCAGAAAGCACTTTTCCCGTGGCCTGAGTCTGCTGGAATCAAGCTGCCTGTGAGAGGACCACACCGTGCACTGCAGCTCCACCTCTTTAGCAGTGGAGCTTGGCGAGCTGGGCAGTTTGCCATCAGCTCTCTGTCCTGGGAGGTTGTCACTCATCCCTCTCAGCAGCCGCTGCCCCGAGCCATCCATCACCGTGGCAGCAGCAAGCCCTCGCTTGTTCCTTTCTATGGATCAGATTCAAAAGAAAGAGGCATCCAGGGAAGGGAGGAACAGGTCTACGTGTCTTGGTGTCCTACTCCCCAATGTGCTTTTTGCAGGGTGCGTGACCCCCAGGGAGCCACCCAGCCCCACCCAGGCTGTGTGGGGACACCGGGGTGGCACAGCACCAGCACACTGGGCACAGCACACACACAGCTCCCTCCAGCTGGTTGTACCTTCCCTGGTACCAGTGGGTGCCACAGACATGCCAACACCCTTGCCATGTAGAGGAAATGCCGTACAATAAATCTGCCATCTCTAAGTTACCTGCTGGTTTGCATGCTTAGGTTGCCTGTCTCATTTACTGCTTTTACATTAATTAGTTTTCCACATCCCACAATGTCACATCTCTTGTCTTTGATGTGTGCAGGAGAGATTTCCAGGCTCTATAAGATGTGCACCAACCCTGGGAATTAGGAATCTGAATGTCCTTGAAGATCCAGCTTTTGCCCAGTCCAACAGAACCTGAAGGATTAACCAGAGACTTCTTGAAAGTGCCATGGGAAGAGGGATGCTGAGGCACCCAGTGCCAATGTCTTCCTTGATGGCTCTTCCTGCTGGAAACATGGAAGGAAAGGACATTTTTGGGCTGTTTGTGAAGACAGTCACAGGTCCTGAGTGTGCAGTGTGCATCCCTCTGTGTTTGCACTGCATGCTTTTACGTTATTAATTTCCATGTGTGATTTTTTTCCCTGTGGCACCTCCCTGTCCCTCCAGGCAGCACAAACTGGGGGTGGCTGCAGGAATAAAGGATTTTTCCTGCACCTCCTCTGCTGCAGGAGCTGCACAAGGACTGCCTGCACAGCGAGCACTCGCATTATCTGCCCCATATGCAGCCATCTGGTTCTGCTGAAGGTTTTGATCTCTCAGCCGGCTTTGATTTATGTGGCAAGAGCAGCGACATTCCCATTGGAGAAGCTGAGCATGATGGTTAACGCTGCCACTGCTTAAGGGTGAAGCTGGATCCCACCAAGGCTGAGTTTTAGGTTGCCCCTTATTGGACACATCTGGTGAGGGAAAGGCTCTCTCCTTGCCCCTGGCCCACTCTGGCTGGGTTTGGGCCAGGCAACGTGAAACCCGTTTGCATTTTCAATGCCTCATGTCTTGGTTTGCGGGAATGCCGCTTTCCCCGTGATCGAAGTTTGGGAAAACGATACAGAAGGATATTTTTGCACTACAAAGAAAAACAATGCAGGGGGTTTTAACTTGGTATAAAGAGGGGTTTGTCCCCTATTGTGAGCGTGACAGCATCAAGCTCGGAGTCCGTATGGTGAAGAGCCTCAGTGAAGTGTTTTGTAAGGACAATGATCCTGGACACTCATTGGCATCACCAGTTTGCATGTGGGGAATGTCACAATGTCACACACTGCTCATCTTATGTCCTGAGTCCTCCTCATGGACATTGGTGGTTTTTCTCCTTGTCCTTGTCTTCACTGCTGCTGTGAAACACCATATTCAATGGTTGTGTACTTGAAACTCCTCTTTGTGCTTGTTTTTTTTCCAGATAATATGACTTATCATGATGTATTACCGTAGCTTTTTACTATTTCCTTTTTTACATGATGTTTTGCAAAGTTCATAAGTGAATAGTCATTAGTTCCAGTTAAGAGACCTGATTGTTGAAGGGACTGTTCCAAAGAAAAACTGAAACAAAAAAATTGGTCTAATCCAGAGCTCTTTTATCTTCATTTCCTAGTGAAATTCAGCTGACCCTGGGTGAGACGCATTAATTTATACTGAACAAGCAATGTACTGGCAAAAACTGTTCTGGGATGGGAACTGAGAAGAGACAATTTCAATTGACATATCGTAGAAAAGTTGGGAAGGCAAAATATACTGACCCAACCTGGAGTGAGCACAGCCCCCCACAGCAGGCAGGGCTCTAAGCCCTGCAAAAAAGTGATTTGTTAAGGTTTGGGTGTGTTTCTGCGATGCAGATACTGGAAGGAATTTTTATGGGATCTGGCCCTGGAATTGAGAGGATTAAATAGCAAAGGAAAAACCAATGTGCTATTTGTAACTGATAGTGCTCAGAAATGATAGTTCTGGTAGGAACTGGAATCTGAGTTCCAGTTGCCTGTGGCCAGCGATTTCTAACCATCTGTGAACAGAATCAGCCTGAGAGTCAGGGCTGGAGAAATAAGCTGGATTCCTGCATGGCTTCAGGAAGGATGTCCCATGGTGGGAAAAGGGGACACAGCTCCTGAGTTGTATTTTTTTTTTTTATTTTTTTAAGCCATAAGTCCATGTGTCAAAACCAATCCATGTGTACTGAGTACTGAGTTGCTGGTGCTGAAGGAAAGGTCCACAGTGTCAAACCCAGCTGGAAAACGCATGAGACAGGAAACAAATCCCCCTGATGTCTCTGCAGCACTGCAGCCCACGCTCCTGCCCGAGCACAGCAACACGCTGTGCATCATGTGCTGCCAGGTCACACTGCTCTGGGTTCCATCAGCAGCCTTTGCACTTTTTCCTATCAGATTTAAACCTAAATGCAGCTAGGTTGTGGTCAGGGTTGTAGGAGGGAGTAAAGGAGGTAATATGGGCTGGGGGTTGGAGTGCAGAACTGGAAGTCAGTTCAGGGTTCAGTCCTGTATCCTGGTAATTCAAGGTGTTCTCTGGGCTCCGTCCACAACCTGTCTGTGCTCCCTTTCTGTCCTGTGCATTGTGATCTTGGAGCCTGATGGGACTCAGGTAATTCACGGGTGTGTGGAGGAATGTTTGTAGCCTGAGATGGAAGGTGGTGCAGAAGAATCACCTGCTAACTCTGAGCTTGAATTTTGCTGCCAAAATGGACCCTTGAACTGGTGAATGGTGCTGTCTCCAGGTCCTGCCTCTATGAAGAAATGAGAGTGTCAGATGGAAGAGAGACAATCAGGAACCAATTCCACTGCATCTCCCTTGGCACTGGGACATGTCACCTAAGCCAGACATACTGGGATTTGTAAAGGCAGTTGGCTGCTACCAAACATCTGGGAATTGTAAAGGTGCTTCCAAGACTTTCTGACTTGTCTAAGGATCTTAATTAAATGACACACCTTCCCAGAACACCGAGAGCCCTGTGTCCAGCACCGCAGGGTCCATGTCCCCGGATCAGCCTGGCATGGGGTGATGCTGCAGCTGGTGTGGCCAAAGGGTGCTGAGATGGCAGCTCTGGTCCCTGGGCTTTTCTCCTCTCCCAGACCTCTGGCAGCACCGGGCAGGAGCAGCAAACCCACGGGATGCCTTTCCTGTGGGATATCTTGCATTCTGAGTGGGGCTGTTGTCCCGCTGCAGAAGGTGGTGGGAGGAGGGAAGGAACGCCAGGCCTGCAAATTAGCATCAAAGGCTTGGTGCGAGGTTTATGGGGACATTTACTAGTGTTGTTTTCATTATTTACACCAGGCTTGGTTCTAGGAGTTCTCATTAAAAGTGTAATAAATGTAAAAATATTTTACAGGCCAATAAAAGCTCCAAAGCAAAAATAGCTTTATATAGTGCGGATTTTTTTTTCCTTTTGCAAAATACTGTGTGGTATCATCTTGAACCTGCTGATTGCTGATGGGATGAGAGAAGCCCCTCCGTTCTGGTGAGGAGTAAGGGGACAGGATGGGGACCAGGACTACTCTCCAGCCAATTAATTTGTCAGGTAATGGGTAACTCTCACAGTCACATTAGGCCAAATATAACCTTTTTCTCTTTTTCCTGTGGAAAAAACCAAGAAGAAGAAAATCAGATAATTTATGTTATTGTTTATTACTTTTTTGTGGTTTAAAAAAAGTGAAATATATCCAGAAAGGCACTGGAATGGGACTGACAGAGGGAAAATGCATTAATGTTTTCAAATTCCTCTACAAAACATGCTTGCATAAACACACTGTATGTAGTCAGAGCTGGCCTATACTTTCTAGAAGTATGTTAAACAAGGAGAGTGATTTTTGCCAAGCCTTCTGTTACGTTTTGGGATGTGCAGTCCTCTGCAGAAGGACAGAACTAAAACAAGGAAACACTTTGGAATGAACTCAGCTTGGAGGCAATCCAAAAATCCTGCGGAATGGGTGGAGACAAAAAAAATTGAGTTTAACCATTAAATCATCCAACAACTTGGTATCCACGGCATTTATCTTCTTGTCCCAAAAATAATAATAATGTTCCAAAGTCATAATGACATCGAAACATCTTTGATCACAGAGCAGACAAATTGGTCCAAAAATGCTAAATTTGTCTGTCTCACTCGGGTTGAGTGAGACAATACTGGGTCAGTTTTGCAAATGGAGTAGTTTTCAAAAGTGTGGAATGAGCGTAGATGTGCTTGACCTAAAAGAAGCTGGAGGTGTCAGCTGCAGCAGCCTGTGGACCTCCTTGCTGGAAAGCCAATTTATGATTGATTCCTGCTTTTTAGGCTCTGGCATCTGTAAACGCTGTGACTATTTTTTTTTTTCAGACAGACTCTAAAAGCTGCTTTTATAATTGTGCATGAGCAACGATTTTTGCTCATGCAGGATTTTAGTCCCAATTTTTTGCGCTTTGAAAAGCTAACCCTGTGCTTGGGGAGATGGAATGAGGAGGAAACAGGTTTCTCCTAGAAGGAGCCTCATCCTTTTCCCCTGCTTAGTGAGCCGACCTGTGCCAGGATTAGGAGGGGATTAGCTCACAACCACCAGAAAGGTGCCATCAACACGAAGACCAGTAATGGCCCGACCAGCTCAATGCCACTTGTGAAATCCCCTTCAAGAACTGAGTGATGTCAGGCAAAAACACTGAAGAGTTTGCATCCTCTCTAGCAGGTAATGAGCAGAAAACTCAGGAGGACAGTGCAATTACATCACAGGTTAATCTGGGCTTTCAACCTGAACCTTCCACTGCTGGGGTTTCTGTGTCTGTCCGACCAGAATCCAGAGTTTCTCTGAGAGGCTGCTTCAAGGAGAGGAACAAACCAGCCAAAAGTCACACAACATTTTCTTAGCAGGAAATAAATTTAGATCCTTGCCTTTCTTTTTTCCTTCTAAAATGTTGGAAAGAAATGTGGGCCTCGGAATGGGATGGACGCTGCAAGAAAACATGGCTGGTTTTACTGCCCTTTCTATTGTGCCCCAAGGCCACAATTAGGTCTGGAATTCCATTGTGCCAGGCATTGTCCAAACACAGAGGAAGGAACAATCCTCGACTCCAAGGTCTGAGCTATTGATTAATCTTTATTTGTTTGTGCAATTACTAGTTTATTATTAAACACAGCTATTTGCTTAGGAAGGGAGATGTTCTCAATTCAGAAATAACGAGGTTGGGTACCAGTTATAGCATAAGCCATCCATTGCATAGAGGCAACATGAAGATATTTTTCTCATTTTCATGAGTGCTTCATTGAAGTTTCAGGTTTTCAGGTGATGTTGGGAAGTTACACTTGTGGCCCATGGAAGCCCATGTGATCAGGACACAGAATTCCCGACAGCACCTTGGGAACCTGCATCCTAAAATAATATGCACTAAGCCCATGATGGACAACAGCAGAGCTGGGACTAATAGCAACCCATATCCCAAGCTGGTTCTCTTGAAGTACAATCTCCTGTTTCTGCAAAAAATGGATGTTCTCTGAATATGCCTCTACAAACAATTTTCCTGCAAAATACACTTGATTTAACTTGATTATTCTGGTAATCTATAAGTCTCTACATTGGCTGCTGGCTAAAATACCATTCTCTTGAACATACACCGATCCTGACTTTCCCATCGCAGTGCTGTTATCTCTTTTGCAATCTTATAATTTACAGGAAATTCAGAACTGGATGCAATCACAACTCATAATTTGAAATGCTAATCCTTGGCCTGTCACTCCAGCTGTAACACATGCAGCCTGCTCTAGTAAACTTTAATGTCTCCCCTAATAGCCATGTGAGGCTAGAAATCCAGGGATTAGCTTTGATTCCAGTTTAACTGCTGAGAGGTGCCTGGAGTGTTACAAAGGACTCTTTCTCTTCTGAGGAGAGCTGAGCATCTTTGCTTTCGTCTGTTTATAAGCTACTGAAAGTTGGTCTAACACAGATTTTCTCCAAATAGGACTACCACAACTTTGGTTTATTTTAGCTGAAGAATGGTGCACTCAGAGCATCAATGCTTTGACTTCTTACTCGGTGTGTATTGCAGCCTGCCTGCTCTAAATACACTGGGATGTCAGGGAAAGAAGTGAATTTTCTTTCATTCAGGACCATCTGGATGCTGTGAGTGGGTGGAAGGTTGGGTATGAAGCAACTGGATTGTGTAAGATGGGTAAAAACCTGGCCCTGTTGAAACCAAGGGTAACATTTCCACTGATTTCAGTAGAACCAAGATTGCCCAGGATATTCTGGATTGGGCTAATGGCATTTGCATAGTCCAAATAGATGCTGGCATAGGAGGTAATTACTGGTTTACCTTGGGTCTCTCAGTCGTGGGAATGCTCTCTCCGTGTTGTGCTGGTGGGAAGGTGTAAGATCAGAACTCTGGTGGTGTTCACTTGTCAGAAGTAGGTAGAATTCACAGGCATATAGTCTTCTGCATGGTTAGTGCTCTGAACAATGTGATGGACATCATAGAATCATTTAGTTTGCCAATGATTATGATCATTGAGTACCATCAAAAACCTAAGGCTGCCAAGTCCACCACTACACCATGACCCCGTGCACCACATCTACAAACAGGATGCTTCTCCAATTGTGAGCTCCTGTGGATAGAAGGAGACCTGTTTGAGTTGTGGATTGGAAATTGTCTTGGCAAAAGTGTCTTATTTCTTTTGCAGAGGAAGGTCTGGGCACTGCCCCAAAGAATGAGGTTGAGCACGGAGATGTTGCCACCAGGGTGCACATCTGTGGTTACTCCAGAGTGCATCACAGCCATCCATGCAGCTCTTCCTGAGGACCACGAAGGACAAGTGAGGCAGGAGAAACTCCTCCTGCTGATGCAGTCAAGGATATTGGTGACCAGAAGAGGACTGTGGAGGGTCAGCACATCCCTGTTTGCAGTGAGTGCATTTCTGTATATGGTCTGTAAAACCTCTACAGCTGCTTGTGAGGGGGGTTTTGTAAGGATGTTTTAAAATTTGAAATACAGCAATGAGTTGCATCAGGAAGCTTTCTTTTTTTGTTTGTTTTATTTTGTTCTGGTTTTTTTAAGGAATGTATTATTTTTTTATGCAGCTTGCACAGGGAAACCTCTCTTGGGAACAGAGTAGCATCTCTTCTAATGCATACAAAGCCCAGAAAGCTAAAGAGCCTGACAGGGGTGGCACTTGTCTGCCCAACCTCCTGGTTCATAGGCTTCCTCTGTGTGGCCTGGTAGGAAACACAAGTATTACCTGGTATCATAGTTTTGGGCTGGAGAGCTTCTGTATGAGGCAGTTTCCCCCAGCACATCATACTTTCCTTGCAGTTGTTCAGGGAAAGGTTTCAGTTTTGTGTCAATTTGGAACAGGACCCATTATTGAAGCTTGAATTTTGTTTTTTGGGCTTCTTTTTTTTTCCCCAAAACTGAATTCTTGTTTTGCAGCCAGTCCTTGCTCTCTCAAGGCTATGACAACCCCCAGTCAGCTCCAGGACTTCATTTTCATACAGGATCTACTTTTCAGCATCTGGGTGCTCTTCTCTGAGGGAACACCTTGTCCCTTGTGCTCCCAAGCAGAAGGGGAGTTTGGAAAGGATTTTTGGGATAACTCACCACTTTGTTGCAATCCCTGAGAGATTTTGAGGATGGCTTTGGCTGTGAAAAATGCTCACCCCTCTGAACCCAGGTTTATTGGCTTCCTAAGTATTTTATGAGGACTCAGTGTAAGTTTTTCTTGGGACTATGCTGTAGGAGTACCTGAGTTGCTGGTATGGGTAGGTGGAAAAGTTGAATGGCTGCTGTGTGTGGTTTATAGCTGTTTTTGTGCATATTTTCAACAGCCACAATGGTTACGCCCATAAACTGAAAAAAAAGAGAAACCTCTTTCCCGTCTGCTGGCTTTTCTTGCGCCTCATGTATAGTCTTGTTTATTCTGCTGGGCTTCCAAGATGGAAGTTTGTACAAACATTTTAGAACTTTGAAAAACAACAACCAGAGGCAAGAGAAGAAAAAGGAAAACAAGGAGCAGGGCGATCAGCTCTCAAGTGGGTCTGTGCATCCTTTGCTTTGTCATCTGGAGCTTCAAGCTGGCATTGATTTTTACAGAGCTTTGGAGATGCAGAAGCTCCTATTTTCTGCTCTGTAAATGAGTGTAACATGTTGTTTCTTTCATGTATATTCTTTGGAATTCATCCTCTGGCTGTATAGCTCCGTGCTTCCTGAAGATTATGTACACCTGAAGGAAATAATCACAGCAGATGCCACCCAATACCTGTGGTGGATCAGATAACCCAACCCGCTCTACGGCTTTGGGAAATCCAGAGTCAGGTGTTTGCTATCCAAAGAAGTTTCCTGAAATAAAATAACTTCTGGGGTTTTTGCACCCAAAATTGTTTTATCTCCACTTGTAGTTTTTGCTGCAGAGAGATGATTTCCAGAGACACAAGAAGAAGTTGGGGGAGATATGTAAGTGAAAAGAGCCCTCCAGCTGGCACTTCTCGTGAAGAGATGGATTTTCTACATAAAGGAAAAGCAAGTGGAGCTTGTTCATCTTGTTTGCCGGTTGTGGCTGATGTAGCAGTATTTGCAACGTTCATCATAAGTACAGTTAATGCTATTTTGTATAATTCATTGGTTTCCATAAGATCTTCACTGGCCATAATACCTAGAGAGCCAAGCATGCCAACTCCCTTCTGTCATTATCTTCAAGGTGAAAATATAAAAAGTGTCTGATTATCACACTGGTTCACCCCAACTGCAAGCAGAGGTTGGCATTAGCCATGGTTCTGGCCCAGAGAATCTCACTCAGGTTTTAGGGGATGCTTTCCATCTTCCGTGGGTTTCATGGAGAGGGAAGGACGACTCGGTCTCGTTGCAGCACTGTGGATGGCAGGGTCTGTCACCCACCACCTGTGTGCTGGTGACCAAGCCCACAGCTGGTGTTGAGGGCACCGCCAGACCCGAGCTGCTGCAAAGGCACAAACAAACTAGCTGTGTGGAGGAGAGCCACGTCCGATGGGTTGCAGCTGTCCCTCTGCCTCCCGGCCGCCCCCGCCCCGCTCCAAATGTAAATCATCACCCTTTTCCCTTTTAACATAACAGTTGTGTCATTTAAAAGCTCAAAGAGCTGAGAAAAAAGTCTACTTGTTTAGAGAAACCATTAAAACAAATTATGAGCATTTAATAAATGGGGAAAACTGTCTGTTTGTCATAACACAGAATTTTTCCTTTAAATATCCAAACAACCACCCAAAAGGTTCCTCAGAGATGGGTGTGTTGGGGGATATTTCCAGGGTCAATTTGCACTGGGGTCCATTCTGGGAGCCTTTGGCCCAAGTCCCTGCACAGACGGGTGGAGGGCTCAGGGTGGGGTGAAAAGCTGTGCTGAGCTCCCTTTGGGCCCAGTGATGGAGCCCAGCAGCTTCCCCGGCCTCGTGGTCCCCAGACGGGCTGGCACATGTTGCCTGCACCCTCAGAGCAGAGGGATGGGAGCACAGAGCCTGTGTACCACCCTGTGCTTGGCTCCATGGACAGTGCTTGGCTGCTCCTTGGGGAGGAGGGTCTGCCTCGCATGCAAATGGCATTTTTGCAAAGCTCCAGTGCATCCCTTGAATAAACAGTAGCTTGGCCACTGCCTTTGGAGAGCAGTTCAGTGTTTTTCTCACTTCTCATGTGATACTTCTTCTTTCAAAACATTTCCTGATCCTGAGCTCCTTCCTCAGGTTGTGGGAACATTCAGGTTCGGATCTGCAGTGTGTGGGCTGGCCCCTCTCCAGTTGTTTAACAGATGATTGCTTTGAATAGGATTATCTTGGACAGGCAGAGAATCATCTCTGCAGTGCCGGGGCCGCCTTCGCCCTGGGATGGGGGAGAGACCAGACTGAGCTGTGAGATGCTCATGCTCTTGCTGGCAAGTGTCTCCTCCTGACTGTGTGTTCAGGTTCCGGAGCTGTGATCCAATCTTTAACTGCTATCAAGTTCATAGTCCTTAAGAAAGATTCATTACTGGCTAAACCCCCTTGCAATGAGCCTCTTTACCTTTAGAATCTTCCAAAGTTTGGGAGAAAACCAGCTGTGTGTCTTGTCATTTGGTGACTCGAGCGCCTGGAGGTAACACAGTGCTCAGTTTTTAAGTGCACAACATCTTGCGGTGTCGCAGGATTGCAGCTTCACTTGTCTGAACCCCAAGTGCTGACTCCCATCGGGCACCACAGGGTGCTGCAGGCTTGTTGTGGAGCAGCTCCTGAGGGCAGCAGATGCTCTCTGAGCCAACCCCCCCTCAAATTTGGTTTCTCAGCATCGTAGGCTGCTCAGGAAAGGCAAAACCATGTGGGATCCAACAAACACGGAGCTGCTGAGCTCCTTGCTGCTGCCAGGAGCATCCCTGCCCCTTCTGGTGGGGCACTTACTGAGCACTTGAGGCACTTGTGTCATGTGCCCTATGTGATGGTGACTGACTTGCTTGTGGCTGGCACCCTCACAGGGTACTTTCATATTTTTCATCAAGTGCTTGGAGCTGGCAGTTTTTATAAGGTAGCTGGCCAATGAGAGGAGCACATTTTGTGCTGCTGTCATGCTGGAATTGGTCAAAAGTGGAGGGAAAAGGAAAAAAGAGAGACTTTTTAGGTCAGTCTCCACTTCGGTTGTGGGTTCCAGCAACACACGAGTTCCAGAGGGAGAGTGGTGAAGCTTGTTGGAAAAGGAGGCACAAGGTTTTGCTAACTTTCTGCAGATACGTGAATTTCGAGATGGTGATTTTTAAGCTTTCAATTTAAGACTTCTCTGTGGAGTTCATGAGAAACAAGTCCCATGAAGAAGGTGTGAAAACAACATTCACCAATGAAGGTGCTCCCGTAAGGGGCAATGGCAATGCCACCACTGGGAGCTGGCACTGGTTAAGAAGAGCAGTTGGGAAGAAGCAGGTATGAGAGAGGCCCAATAAGTTGGGTTTGTGATAAAGCAGATGGTAAAAGATACGGCCTGAACAAAATCTTGGAGATGCTAACAGAGGGAGAAAAGGAAAGAATGGGAAAAATGTTACAAGGACTAAACATAAAGGTTTTGAAACAGGCTCAGTGTGGGGGCAAGAGAGAGATGGTTATCACAGTTAACTGCTCAATTACAGGCGTTGTCACAGGCAGGTAGAGCGGAGGGGACTCGTCAATGCAGGGGTGACAGCTGGGACAGGGACTCCTCTCCTTAGACTTTGCCAATAGTCCTAATGTCTGGTCACAAATCATGGAGTAAAGCCCTTCTCCCTCATGTCACTCTTCTGTGAGCTGAACCAGTTCAAGCCCGGCCTTCCTTGTCCAGCCAGCTCGAACCTGGCATTTGGGGTAAAGCACGGTGGGAGACAGATAAACTCTGAAGGACCTTATCTAAAAATGAAAGGACAGTTGAGAGATGGTAATTCAAGGGGACACTGCCCTTCAGGTGCACCCTGTCCCCGGTGTGAATATTAACTCCCTTAATGAGAGAGTTGCGATGTCAGACTCTCCATTTCAGGTTGATAACAAGTATTTTATTACCTTCCTATCATTAAAAAAAGAAGAAAATCCTTTTCTTTAGCCTCCCTGGTTCTTTAATCTCTGAGTCCTCCTCAGTCAGATGTGCAGAGACTTTTCTTTGTGAATTGGGAACAAATTCTCCAGCTTCTCTCCCACAGGTTTTAATCCCTTCTTTTGTTTCACCATGTGGTTGTGTAAGCAGTTCCCTTGAGAACAGGGCTCCAGGAATATATAATTAAATCAGAAGTTTGGCACTAATAAGTGATCTTATCACTTTGTTGGGCTTTTTTCAGGTCTTTGTGTGATATTCCAAGGCCGCTCATTTGAAGTTATTTAATTACAAGGTCCCCACAATAGAGCCAGGGCCGTGGCTTTTTGTTATTTATTTATTTCTTTCATTTTTCATTATATCATGTGTTACGATGCTCTGCACACCAGGTGACCTAGGAGGGGCTGACAACCCTTCAGGACTGTCACTGACAAAGCTGACTCTGCAGGGATTGTTTTTCCTATGAGTAATTACCAAGCACGAACTCCTCTTCAAGCCCCAACAAAGAAGTGGTTGAACCCCAGAATTCCTGTTGCCATCAAGCCAAGTGTTGGAGCCCACTGGGGACTGTGCCCTGCTTGGGGCAAGAATAAAGGAGAAAGAAAGCCAAGTCCTGTGAAAATTCCCATTCCCAGTGAGTTTTCCTGAGCGTTCTGTGCTGATCCAAGGCACTGTGCCTTCTTCTGACGTGTGCAGGGGGTGGAGGCGTGTGGCTGCCCTGACCTCTGGGACAGTTGCCCAATGCAGTTTTCCATGGGTTGAACCTCTCCATTGTTCAGCTCCGGGGGTGATGAGGTATCAGGGTGCAGCCCTTGAGAAGCCTCAGGGCCTGAGTTGACTAGGTGTGAAGTTGTTTGAGTAGTTCAAGATGAAGATAAGATAGGGACATTTAAAAAAACTCTACTAGAAACCTGTCATCTCTTGAGGTGCATTCTAGGTAATGGGTACGTGTGCTCAGGATGGACCTAAAACTGAACAGGAGAACAGTGTTTGTAAAAGTCCCTTCTCTAGATTGTCTTCAAATCACTCAAGCTCCTCTCTTCATGTTTCAGTGCCCAAATAAATTTGACAACTAACCTGCATCTCCTCCCCCAAAAATGTGCAATATGCTTGAGAGCCATGTGAAATGTGAGTGCAACAGCACAAAGGCAGGCACTGGCATGGTGCCGTGGTGTGATCACATGGTGGCACGGCAGTAGGTGCAACACAAGGCTTTCAAAACCCCAAAACATGGTGGGTCGTTTTCTTTTTGTTTTAGAGAGGAACATTCTTCGAGCCCTCATCTCCAATCTGGTGGTCCACTGAGGAGGTGAGAGCTGGACTGCCAGGAGCTGGGTGGATGGTTGGCTTTCAACACCAAGGAGGATCAGAAGGAGCCATCAGTCAGCTCAAGGAGGAGCACAGGCTTTAACCAGGGTTCCCTGCTAGATGTGATTTTCCTAAATGCAGCCAAGCTGTATTCTCCCCTTTTCTTACTCTTTTGCCCCATAAAACGTCGAAGAGCCCTCTGCATATCTGAAGTTTCAGGCTTTCAAACATTGCACAATCTGTGATGGAAATGGGCTTTTAAAATGATCTGTTTGCTTGAAAACCCTTCAATCTCTCAGCAAAAACTGCCCCCCGGGAAGCCCTTCCCCCTGTTTAAACAGCAAAACTGAGCTTCAGTGGTGCCGGCCCTGGCACTGTCTCTGGGCATGACAGGCAGTGGAAACCCCTCTGCTTTCCATTGGCCATGTGACTTGGGGTAAGACCTGTCTGCTGCTTTAATCCATCAAGGAGAACCTGCTGATTGATGTCCTACAACTGGTCTGGCACAGTTTGCTGCACACCTGAGCCCGGAGCTGATCCAGGAGCTCCATGCCCTCACTATGCTCAGGCAGAAACCCCTCAATCTGAAAGTCAGGTGCTAATGAAATAAAAAGTGAACAGAGATTAACGTACCTTTCCAGTGTCATTTTCAGGTCTCATTTTGTTGCTTTTCTGCGCACTTGGAATGCTGCTCCATTTACTAACTTCTTATTTGCTTTTCTTCCAGCTTGCTTACCTATCATCACTAATTACAGAACAAACAATTGCAGTAATACAGTAATGAATAGCAACCTTTTGGGTTTTTTTTGTGTGTAGGTGCACCTGGTTCAAATATTTAAGATAAATGGGAGTGACTCTCCAGCTCTCCTCTCCTTTGCCTAGCAGCACAATTTCTATCTATCAATCCATTCTGGGATGGTATGAGCAGGCAGCAGGAGCTTGTGCCAGGTGGGCAGAAGGAAAGGGTGTTCTGAGATCTCCTGCAAACACAGAATTCAAGTGTTGCACCATCCCTTCCATGTTTAATGTTTCTTTCCCCTTGACTTTGTGCTGGCATTGTTGTAGCAGTTCTTTGTGATCCTGTTGACACTGAGTGATGCAGGGTTTGGAGGAGCTGAAACTCCTTACAGCAAGCCTTAATGTGACCCCAAATTCACAATTTCGCTATTAATTCAGAAAAAAGGAGAAATTTAGGACAGACTGAAGTGCTTCCTGAACTAGTGCCCTAATGCAACACAGCACTTGGGCTAAACACAGGCACAACTTCCTTGGTTCTGCTGCTGCTCTGCATCCACATAACAGTATCTCTGAGACCTGGATTTGGGATGACAGTGGAACAAAAAGCAATGCCACTATTAAGTACATCAATAAAAACACCTAACAAGCGAAGCTTAAGTAAGCTTTAAAATGTACCTGGGAAAAGGAAATTGTGTATTGTAAGTGGAATAGAAGTTGATATAAAGCATTTAATTAAAACAGAATTAGTGTTCCAGTTAATCTTTCTGGGTTTCTTTTCAGTGTTGCATGAGGTTGGGCAGAGACATGTCCCTGTCTGGGCTGGGAATGGCTCTGACTGGGGACCACCTTCCACCCTGGACCCATCCAGCCCTCTGACAGATATTTTGACCAATGTGATATGATTCAGGAGTACAGTTTACTTTCAGTCAGTTACCATAATTGGTTATTTTCTTTAAAAATCCTCTTCTATTCTAATGATATGCAGGTTCTCCACCCTCTGGAGTTGTGAACATTTCTGAAAGCAGGTGTACAATTCTGCTACAAATCTCCTTGTAAGGAGAAGTGATCTGCTTCATGAAAACAATCCCTGAGCCGCCTGCTGAAGGCGTTTGATGTTATTTTGGTGTAGTGCTAACTAGTAGTGCACTGGGATAAACCAAGAGTCACTTTTTAAGGATGCAAACATCCCCTATTTAAGAGACTGAAATGAATCACCCTCTTTTTCTATACAAATGGACCATCAAAATATGGATAACTCTAGCAATAATAAAAACATTTAAATCTGACCTCAGAAGACTGAGAATTTGGTTCAAAGGTCTTGGGAATCTCCTTCAGTAGTGGGAGGAAGGCGTTTATACCTTGCCTTTTCATTCCTGAGCCTTCAGCTTAGAAGCAGGGTGGCTTTTTCTGCAGCGGGCTTGGGTAGAACTATGCCTTTAAAGAGAGGGAGTTTGAACTGCTCACCCCTCCGTGTGTCTCCAGCAGCAGAGTTTTAAGAGCAACGTTCAAGGTGTGATAGCAGAACTTTATATGTTTTCTTGATGTGGTCTCACAGGGGACTGATTTGGGGTGCTCATCCTTTTGTGTCAGACTCTCCTTTCAGTTTACAGTATCCACGTTGATTCCCTGTGTCCCTGACATGTATTTGAAGGAGCATATCTGATATATCTACACCAAAGTCCTTGTTACTGGCTTTGTATGCCCTGATTTTGTGTCTGTATTTTTACTGGTGTTAGTGCTATGCTACTCCTGCTGCTCTGGAGCCGTGGAGCAATGGGGCAACTTCCAGCATCCCGTGCTTGCATGAGCCATGGGGAGATGCTGGAGTACCCCAAGGGAATGCCAGGGATGAGGTGGTCTCCTGGCATGCTGAGGCCAGGCAGGAGAGCCCAGGTGAGCGGAGACGGAAGGACGCGCTTTAATTGGCAGGCGTCAATTAAACACGCACGGGGAGCGGGAACTGTGCATCATCCAGGTCACAGTTCCGCCTTGCAGGAGCACCTTTCATCACCTGGCCCCAGTGTTTCCTCAAGAGTTAAAAGCACCGACCTGCTGGGACGTGTCTGCAGCCTCCAGAGGTGAAGGAAAGACCGGGGTTGGGGTGGAGACACCCGCACCCCTTGCCATTGTAATATTGCACAGGGCATGGCCCTGGCGAGGGCTCCTCATCCCCACACGGGTTGCTTGTGCTGCTAGAGGAGGGTGCACAGGCTGAGCGCTCCATGGGTGCTCCCCTGCACCCTTGCTGGGTCCTGCAGGCATGTCCAACCTTCCCTGATGCTGCCCACCTCCACTGAGGAGTTATCCCACCTGTGATGCTGTACTAACACGGCACACAAGAGGAAGGGGGTCCTCTGCATTTGGAGGAGGCATTTTCTATGTACAGCTCCTAAACTTCATCTGGGTTTGGGACTGGACCTCAGGGTGCTCCTGTCCACGTGAGGATGCCTGCCAGGGGCAGTGGGTGGAGAAACTTCCTCAGCAAATGCCAACACAATTTACGTGTGAGATAAGCCCTGAGCTGCAATGCACTCAGAGGAGCAGAGAACTTCTGGGAAATTAAGACATCTGGAGAACTTTAATGTAGAAAACAGAGATGTTTATAGATGCTTGCTGCAAGGTCATGAAGGTCTGAAGATCATAATTTCATGCTTGGGCATCTAAGTCCTTTTGCAGATTTCTTGTCTTCACTGTTTGCTTCTGCAATGGCAGAAGAATGATTTGGATTGGAGAAGCATGCAGGCTGTTCAGGATAAATAAGTTTGTTACCTTCACATGAAACAAATCTCTCTGTGTCTCACTTTTCTCTTAATTAAAATTAATATATTAATAATGATAGAAGTGTTGGGAGAATCATTAATGTGTGTCCGAAGTCTCAGACTTCTGTGTGAAGCTGTACAGGAGTTCAAAGTACTGTTACTGTCAGTTTATCACTCATTACATTAATCCAATTAATTCATGCTTTTTAAAAATTGACTGGCAGGTATTCTTGCCTAATAGTGAATAATTATAGCCACAGTACTTCCCTTATTATTGTGTGTGAGAGCAGTCCTTACCATTTGATTACCACTAGCACAAACAACATAACAATGGGGATATTCCAACAAGAGTTCTACTTCCTTGACCCGCATAAATTACACTGGGCAAAAACCTCCTCCTACAGCTCCAGGGAGTACTGAGGGGACTGGAGTGGGGACAGACGTAAACTGGTTCCAAATGGGAGCTTGGAGTTAACACTATCCCTATGCCATTTAGTTACAATACTGCCTTTTGCTTTAAAATGAGACTTAGATAGGATATATTCAAAATACTGCGCATTACTTAGGTAAATATTCTAAGCCCTCCTTTCCCCCAGGTCCAGGGGAGCTGAGAGCACCAGCCCTGCTGGCACATGGTGAGAGGTGATTTACTGTAGCCCCAACATTACAGGTATTTTCTGGGGCTGCAGCACATAGACATGCCATTGATAATTCTGCCTTTGTTTTGATTGCTTCCAACTGCAGAATGAGGGAGACTTAATGGGCAGAAATTACCTCATTCCTGGCTTGATTAAGGCCTCCATATGTCTTTTATAAATAAAGTAGTCTTTTCAACTGTTTTATCACTTGGAGGTTTCAGCAGACCAAATATGATTTATGGTGTTTTGCCTCATTCCCCATGTGGGGACCACTTCTGGTCACCCGCTGTCCCTGTGGCTGGGGACACTGGCACAGAGGGAGCATTGCTGGTGCTGCTGTTGTGGCTCTGGAGGGGAACAGGCATCATCCAGCCCCCCCTGGGGTGTCTGCCCAGTCCAGAGCTCAGCTGAATGCAGGGTCTCTGTGGGGTCTCTGTAGGGCAGTTGGCAGCATCAGCCCCATCCACGTGGCATGACCCAACAGGGCTGTGTTTTGCTGTCTGTGATGGCACGGCCAGGGCTTGCCCTGACAGCTCCTGGGGGATGGTTGCATTGGCTGCTGGCTGAATTCCCCTGCTCCCTTTCCCATTGTGTTGTAATAAAGGAATAAAGCAAACACAGAAATCAGGCTTTCACTAATTGCTTGGGCTGCAGTGCACTGCTTTGGAAAAGGCTCTTAGAGGGAGCACCTCTAAGAGGGGATGGAGGGGCACCTCCATCCCAGTGGCACCTCCATCCCAGTTATGCTGCTGGATCATCTCCCTTTGTGCCTGAGGCTTAAGATGAGCTTCTTCATGGCACCTTGCCTTCTGCGTAGTCATGTCATATGTCATATTGTAATATATCATATCATATCATATCATATCATATCATATCATATCTTGTATCATCAAATGGTTTGAGTTGGGTGGGACCATAAAGCTCATCCAGTTCCACCCCCTGCCATGGGCAGGGACACCTTCCACTAGCCCAGGGTGCTCCAAGCCCCGTCCAACCTGGCCTTGGACACTTCCAGGGATCCAGGGGCAGCCACAGCTTCTCTGGGCACCCTGTGCCAGGGCCTGCCCACCCTCACAGCCAAGAATTCCTTCCTAGTTGGAAACAACAGCAACAACAATAGTCCTCCCAAACCCAGCCAATGTGAATTCATAGTCAGAAGTGGAAAGACGAGGAGGAGCTGGATGATGCCAGCCTGGTGCTGAGCTGGGAAACCTGGAAGAGTGCTTCTAAAAGGGATTTTTAGGCAAAAAACAATGGAAACAAAAGAATGACTAGAAATAAAATCAAGGCCTTGTGTGCCAAATACATTGCTTACTCCATTACACATCTTTTCAAGTAGCTTTATTGCTTAATCCTGGCTTTCAGAAATCATGAGCTTGGCTTAAAACTAGAGCTGAGAAATGTTTAATATCAGGTTCTTATATTTGCTCTCTGAAGTCTCGACATTTTGCACTCACGTGCCTTTCAGGAAGGCTGGATATGCACTAAAGGAAAAAAAAAAAGAAAGCTTAAATTGTTGGGTTAAAAACTGATCCAAGCTCTAAATCACCAGTAAATGCAGATGACTCATGATAAAATGATGAGAATTGAAAATACTGTTAGACATTTACAGAGATAAGGAGAAGAGGTATATTTAGTGGGATTCTCGTGTCTTAGCATTTGGTATTCTGAACTGTCTAGAGAGAAACATGCTGATTTCCTCGGATTACTTGATCATGGTTCACTGAGTTCAGGTTTTCTTTCCTTTCTTTTTTTTTTGCTGCTAATTCAGTAACAGTGAATATTCTTGTGAATGAATTCATGCATTCTCCTTTTTGAGACAAAGATATCTTTTCTAACAAAGACAATTTCCCATCTGAAGTGCAGGCTAAAAACCAAAAACGAGTTGGGTTTATGTAATTGTTAGTTCTGAATTTTTAAAAAAAAACAACAAACCCAAGTGAAATAAGAAAGTTGGCCTGAAACAGCTGGATGTGAAATTCCAAATAACAGAATTTGGGATTTTATGCCAGACTGGATGCAGCTTGACAACAAAGCTGGAATTCAGAGCCAGCACAAGAAGCAGCCAGGAAGGCTGAGCGAGGATTCGGATGGGTGCAGGACAGACTGTTTGTGCTTTGCATCCACAGGATAATAAATACAATAAAAAATAAAAGTGATGTCCTCATCTTGTAATCAGCTCTGCTGTGGAAGGTGCTGCTCCTGTCACGATTTTCTGTGGGAAGTGAGGGATCCCTGGGAAGGATTAATGGCAGGGTGAGGGCATTCTGCAGCTGTGACACACAGAGGGACAACACGAGATGCTTAACACCATTCCTCCCTGGGAAAACCCATCGGGGCAGGACAGCCTGACAGACAGGCTTCTGCTCAGGTTCATCCTGAGGAGTTCTCAGGTGGCACAGCCCAGAATGAGCCAGTGCTGTGTGTGGCACTTGGTGTCTGTGGTGACAAGGGCCATGTGAAGGTTTCCCTGATGGCAACCAGGCACTGCAGTCTGGTTTGCCACGTGCTCTGTGGCACAAAGCGTGCAGGAAGGAGCCCCTGGCCTTGAATGAAATCCTTCCTTTGTGGCTGGCAGGGAGAGAAGCCCTGTGTTGTTTCTGTGCAGATGGCACACCCACAGGATGATTATTTGGGTTTTGGGTCTCCATCCCTTAAAGGAATGTCACTGTGTGAAACCCCAGGGGCCATGAGTGAGCAGGAAGGTTTTGGCTGGAGATGAAGTGAAGCACTCTCCTGCCCTGCTGAGGTGGGGAGGGAAAAACATCTAGAGAAACCTCTGCTTTTGCCTCTTTTGGAAGTTACAACAGTGGCTTCCCAGCAAACATTGCAGGGCAATGCTTGAGCTGTGTGTTTGCCTGGAGCAGAATTCCAGACACCACCAAAGACTCCCTGCTGGAATTTTGCCTCTGTGTAGCAGGGGCTGGTGCGAGGGCGAGTAAGGGAGCTCTTCTGAAAACCACCATGGACACACATCTCCACACACAGATGGTGTTTCACTGAGGACTGAAGCAATCTGCTCTTGTGTCCAACTGCATTTCTAAGTGCTCTCTTGGATACTCAGCCCATGGAAATGCTGATTCTCCAGGGCCAGGACACATGAGTGTTTGCAGTGTGTGTTGGGGACATGTCCTTGGGGTGGAGGATGATCTGGCCAAGTGAAAAACTCGCTAGAAGTGCCAGTCCTTGGCAGTGCAGGGAGCTGAGGGGGGTGGCATGAGGGGTACGAGTGCTGGGCTCCGGCTGCTCCGGAGCTCCCATTCCCTCTGCCCTTCCCCTGCCTGAAAACGAACCCCTTGGCAAAAGTTAACTGCTGGGGAAAGCTAAAAGGACTATTGATTAATGTTTGCTGGACAACTCTCATGCCTGTCCCACGTGGGTAGGAGAAATATTCTTCCTCTCTCCTGCCCTTCGCATCGGAGCCGCTCTTTATTCAGCGGATTTCTCGGGAGAAATCTGGGGAGAGGGAGCGTGCCTGCCGGAGATGTGAGCTGAATAACAATCACTAAATCCCCCCCTCGCAGCAACTTCTGCTCCTGCTCCTGCTGTTCCATATTCTCTGTGGCAGCAACATTGGAAACAGATTTTCTGGGTGCAGAAAAAAGAGAAACTGAGCAGCCGTGGGGATGCCAAACAACAGAATGCGTTTTGGCGGGGCAGATAACGTTTCTGGTGTCGTGAACGAACACTCAGGTCTCCCTGAAACCTCCAACCATTGTGGGGTTTTTATAATAATGTTTGCATTAGGCTTCTGGTGGGCTCAGGCTTTTGGAATTATAGTTGAGCTTCCTTAGCTTTCAGCACCATTAAGCATATTTTAAAAACACATTAAAAGGAACATGTCAACTCGGTTTAGGCTGAAACTTAGGCTGGGAAAAGAAAGTCAGTAAAAAGATTTCACAAAATACAAATGAAGTGGGAATGTTTTCATTAAAGGAAGAAAAGAAGAAAATCTGTTATTTCAAAATAATTATTTTCCCCCCCCTATAGACTGGGCAACTCAAACACATTAACTTTGTGCTCCTGAATGAGGAAAATTAAATGACCAGAACCCAAATTGCTCCAGGTGACGTTAAACAAAACTCCTTGGCTTTGGGAAGAGCAAAATGAAACAGGAACACCAAATGCAAAAATATGTTAAACAGCACCAGAAACATCTACAAGTTTAGACAGAAACATTTAACTGAAACACAGCTTGTTTCCTTGGAAGACAATTGTAGGAAATTTTCCTTTTATTGTGGTTTACATCATTTAAAAGACAAAGACTCTTCCCAAGCTCCAGCCCATAGTCCTCAATCCCCATTACTGAAAAGCCCAAATTCTCAATTCTTGCTCTGCACAAAGATTATTTAAACAAGGCTCTGCTACTCTTTCTGCCTTTTGTTTCCCTGAAGAATTTTATATGCATTGCTTAGAAAAAGGAGGTACATGAGATGTGGGAGATCTGGGTAGATCTGGGAGACTTTTGGGACGAGGCTTTTGCATGGTTGTGTCTGGGGTTGTATTTTCCACGGCCCCTCAGTGCAATGGGTGGTTGTGACAGAAGAGGCGACAACGCTCATGGCATTAGTAATGACACAAAGTCTCCAAGAAGGCATCTAGAAGCCTTGCTGCATCATCACAGAACCATAGGATGGGGTGGGTTGGAAGGGACTTTAAAGACCACCCAGTCCCAGCCCCTTGCCATGGGCAGGGACATCTTCCACTAGACCAGGTTGCTTAAAACTCCATCCAGCCTGGCCTTGACCACTTGCAGGGATAATGAGCCCATGGCCTCCGAAAGGCAAAGCGTCCTCAAAAACTGTGATGGACCTTTGTGTGGTTGCCCTTTACATGAGTTTTGTTTAAGTCTGCCAACAGCTAATAAAAAAATCGACAAAAACCTATGCAGGGTTGCTGTATTCTCCATAGTGCCACTGATGTTCTGTTGGCTTCAGCACCTATCAGGGCTCCCTTCTGGGCTCCTGTGAAAAGCAGAAAGGTAAGATGGAAACACCAAACCCAACCACGACTTTTCATCTGCCTCTGATTTTTGTAAGGGGTGTAGTCAACAGCTCCCTGTTTGCTGCCCTCGTATATGGCTTAATATGGAAAACACAACAGGGTCTGCCAAGCTGTGTGTGCTACCATGTATGGTGAAAAGGACTTCCCCAAAGCACAGGCATAAATTCTGCTTTCCACTTATATGAAGAATAAAAAAGATAATATAAAGCTCTGTCCTCTCCCTGTTTGGTTCAACAGCATAGAAATGCCTAGTTATAAATAGGAGAAAATGTGCTTTTGGGTAGCTAGGGAGGGCAGCAGTTACATGGATTTAGGGAATAGCAGCTCTTTCTATGCAGAAGAGTCTGCAGCTGGAAAATCACGTGGAATGTACTAGAAAGGCAAGAATAAAATAATGAAAAAGGTGATATTTTTTTTAAGTCACTAAAAAATTTATCTAATGCATCTGTCTCTCTTTCTCTCTAACCTATCTATGCATTTATCTATTTATCTCATAATAGACATTCCAGATAAGTGTTTATATTTTATTACTGTCAATAAAGTAGTCAAAATTTAATAATCAAATCCAATCCAATGCAATCTAATGTATAGTAATCACTTATGTCGTCTATAATACATGGTTTGATATAGCAATTTATTGCATGTTAATATATAACTATTATATATTATCAGCCTATAACTAATTAATGAGATATGTGCTGATGCTGCTGGGAAAAAAATAATGCTGGCAAAAAAAGGTACTAATGTTGGAAGCTAACTCAGAATTAGCACACAATGGTTTTGTGTTAGCTCTGTTTAGAAAGCTGGCATGATCAGAGCATACATATTAAATCAGCAGGTTGGGAATAACTGAAAGTGGGCACACTCATTATGGTATTGCTTGGTCAGATTTTGATGTGCCTCCCTCCTGAATCCTGGAGAGAGGGTGCCAAGGTGGCGGGGGGACCCAGGATGGCTCAGTCAGATGGGCGGATCAACACCCTGCTCCAATTCCCTGAGTTGCTTTTGCATTTTGAAATGTCCTGTCTTGTTTTCTGAGGCTCTGGTTGCAAGAAAAAGCTGAGAAGGAAAGAGGACTCTTCCCCTCCTCAGTGATGCCCTGACCAAGGGCAGGGAGAATGAGCCTCCAGCCTGGCAGGGGCAGCTGAGGGTCCAGAAACATCGCTCCAGGGGCCAGGAACTGCAATATCAGAAACAGCTGAAGTATTTTCTTAGGGACCGGAAAAACAGGCATCTTCACACATATGATCTTCTTGAAATTTTGTTTTAGTATTTCAAAGAACTCAGTCTGAATTTTTACCCAAATTTCAGCACAGAAAGAAACCTATCCTGGTATATAAATGTACCTGCCAAGCTGCAGCCCGAGGGGGGGCCTTTGAATGAAGCTATAGCCTTAGAAACCTTCTTCCTTGGGCTAAAGAAGGACTTACAAAATGCCCATTCCCATGTGTTTACACACCAGATCCTAACAACTCCAAGGGGCCCTTTAGAGTTAATTGGGAGAGTGCTCTCTGCTGTAAAAGGTCCCTAAATACGTGTTTACCTAATCCAGGCTTTGAGCACCACTCAGATGTGTTTCTGTGACCAGGAGGAGCAGCCCTGGGGCTGCAGGGACCACAGTGTGTCCTCACAGTGGGTCCATCCCCTCCTGATGGCACCCTGTGGGTGTTTGTCCCCAGGAACACCTGGTCTAGTGGAAGGTGTCCCTGCCCATGGCAGGGGCGTTGGAACTAGATGATATTTAAGGTCCCTTCACACCCAAACCATTTTCTGGTTCTATGATTCTGTTTCTTTGACCATTCTGGGCCTGGCTATTGCAGCATCCTTCCCTTCTCCCAAATCCCTGCAGTGCCAGCAGTGAGTGGCTCCACCAGCCAAACAGGCTTGGAGACTTTTTGCCCATCTCCACTTTAGCATCACTAGAGATGGCTCTGCTCCTGAAGGATTTCCACGTTCACCTAGACAAAAATTTTTCCTCAGCCTTCAGAGGTGGCTTTTTCTTTTGGTAAATCCCAGCATCTTTAAGAACTGGAGGTATTTCCTATCCCAGGGCTGGTTTTCTCTCAGAAGTGTCCCAACTAACACTTGCTGGTTGGATTTGGACAGCAACCATCCAATCAGCAGTATTGGGATTTTCAGCCTGTTTGTGTGGGTGCAAAGGGTGAAATGCCTGAGGATAAGGGTAAATCCAGCTCCTTGCCCACACAGGAGCAAAGAGGCTCCATTTTCATGGTCCCTTTGAGTGGAAAAGAGTGGGCAGCATCCTGTGGGCCACAAGGGAAGATGCTGCCTGAACTGAGGTGGCAAACTTTGCTGAAGTGAACACCCACCTGTATCACATCTAAATACAACAGACATCCAAATGATAAAGAAATTAATTTCCAACTTTTGTCCAGACCTGTTCTGCATAACTAAAACCCAAACTGAGTTAATGCCTCACTACAGAATCTATAAAATACTCTCTGGTATGACCTTTACTGAGGACGCTGTTCTCTGAGAAAAGATGTATTCAGCAGCCAAGTGGTTAAATCAAAATAACAAGGGCTATTTATCTAGTAGCTTTCCATGGCTATACTCAAGGGGGGCATATCTACCTATTTGTCAAGTCATTGACAACAGCCTATTTCTTTCTTCCTACCCATATGCTTTATTAAAGAAACACTTGACCTACCTGTCATATCAAACTGCTTCCTTTATCCAAAACAGAATAATATAGACATTTCCCTTAAGGGAATCCTGATGCAAATATATAAGGACAGGTTGCCAATTTGTTGAGCGTATTAGGGTACAGAAAACTGTCAAGGGAAAGAGCTGTAATACAGACTGTTCTAACAAGCTCATTTTTCTTTTTTTGCAGCGGTACTTTTGGTCTCTCTTTAGTTTCTATTATACCATTTGTATGTGGCAGTTTTTATGGACAGCTGTCAACTGCAACTCGTCTTTTCCACTCCGAAAAAAAAGGAAACCTTCAGATTCCTGGCTGTGGCTCGGATCTATTGTTTGGTGTTTGAAAATAACTGTCACAAACCCTTCAGCTGCATGTAGCTGTGAAGGAAGTTATGGGATAAGGGAAGGGAAAAGCAGCAAGGCTGGTGATGGAGAAGGCTCTGACTGTGATTTGAAAGGCATGTATTTGTCACACGAAGCCACTTAAATACATGATGACACTTCCCATTCTCACCTGTCTGCTTCTGTGCTCCAGAAAGCACTCTCTGTCTTGCCCTGGATGAGTGGTTTGGGCAATAATTCAACTCTGAAACGATGCAGAAAGGTTCAAATGTGGCATTTTGCACGGCAAGCTTTGCTGTGGCCGAGGACTGGGAATGAGAGCCAAGCTGCAGGAATTCAGGCTTCCCAGTGGCACGCTGGTTAATCCTGAGCCACTCAGTCCCCAGCACTGGTTTTGGTGCACGGGTCCAAAACATCCCCAGCTTTCCAGCAAGGCGTTTTGGTGATGTTGTACAGACCCTCATCAGTTTCCAAGTGAAATCCATAATTTTCAGCAAGTGGAATCTCCCGAGACCAGAAAAGATTAAGAGTCAAATCCATATAATTAGAGGTCTACACTGACTCGTGGACAAGGCAAAGGCTGTGCTACAGGAACAAAGAGCAGATTAAAGATTTGTTCCACTTTGACTGCTGCTCCACTGGAATCAGGGGGGTTACCCCAGAGATTAATTAGTCAATTTATGCTTGTTTGCATAAAGGATGATATAGATCATCAGCTGAAGGAACAAAAGTTCAGGCAGTGCAAGTCAGGGCAAGAGGGGAGAGAATTAACTGTGACTGGACCGAGGTCACAGCTCGGGCTGACCCAGTGGCTGTGCCAGAGTGCTGTGCCTACCTTGTGCCCCTAATCAGTGACCTGTGATGAGAGGCCACCGTGAGCTTTGGCATCTCTAATAAAACTCAGATCACCCAAAGAAAATGTCTCTAAAGGGTCATACAAATATTTGGGTAGAGAAGAAAAGGAGCACCTGGATCACTGTGTGAAAGGCTGGTCTGGTATTTCCCCTTGGTCTGAACTGCTGCCCTGGTCCTGCTTCCAGCAATGTGTCCTCACACCCAGCCTTGGGCTCCTCTTCTCAGTGGTGTGAAAAAGTGATTCCTATTCCTCTCCTTTAATGTGGGAGCACCCAAGTGAAGATCAAGAGCAGTAGGTGGCATCCTGGTCCTGCTGAAATCCTGTGGAGTTTCCTCGTGACCCTTTTCAGGGCCAGGAGCTCACCCAGATGTTAAATATTGGCACTGTGGAAGGAGGAAGGTCTGGTGGTCTGGTGTCATTGCTGCAGGCCAAGGTGACAGTGGCTCTAGGGGACATTTTGTTGGCACTGGGCTTGTGAAGAGACTGCACTGTGTGATTACAGGATGTATCAAGGGATGAGGAGAAGACGATCATAAAAGATATTTTTAGCACTGACTCTGCCTTTAGAAAAGTACTAAGTAGTTTGAAGCCATTAATAGACTTTCCACAGCAGATATTATCCTGCCTGTTCCCTTGGGATACTGTGGAAAAAAGGAGAGAGGGACCATCAGGCTCCACCTTTTTGTTCTGAAATTGTAAATACACATACCCAGTGCGTGCTCACCAGTTGATGAGCTTTTTTTCACAGAAGTAGAAAAGCTGCCTCATTTTTTTGTACAAGTTTTGAATCTGCAGTGCATTCTCTGGAGCCAAACCGTGGCTCAGACACAGTGAGAAATGCATATATCACTGGGACTAGAGCAGAGCCAACAGCTTCTCCTCTCTCAGCCCCGCTGACACACTTGATGACACTTAATGATCTCTTGTCTAAATAGCGATGTGCTGGAAAGCAGAGCTGAATACCCAGAGGGGTGGAATTGAGCGTGTTCATGCTCATGGTGTATTTGGGAAATACAAGTTCCTCAGTGCAGCCTGCTGTCTGCAGAGGTCTCGGTGGCACCATGATCCAAAACTGGGGGAGGGGGCAGCAGGACAAGTTGGGGCACCCCCAGTGAAGGATGGGGGATGCTGCAGCTCAGCCTCCCGGGGACCAGCATCACCAGCAGCAATTAAACATTGATTAAATAGTGTCCTAGGAGCTGCTTGCCCAAGTCATGTGAGACATCCAGTGGGCCAGATCCACTGGAACAAACCCAGTGTTTTCCAGCGAGGATCTGAGTCACAGGTCCTGGGGAGCAACTGTTAATTAGCATTAGACAACTGTTTCCTGGGGGGAAGTTTGAAAAACAACTATGTCTCAATCTTGCCCTTGAAAAGCCACATCTTGCCAACAGGGAGGATTTTTAACACTCTTTTCTCAAAGGGCTTCCAGGTATGAGTCCTGAAATGCTCAGGCAACATTGGTGTAAACAGAGCAATTCAGGGATTTTGTATTGTGAAGAGAAATAGTTCAAATATTGCAGCATCCTCAGCAAAATCCCACCAGACACTGCTTATATTGAAAAGTAGCTCATTTGGTTTTAATTCGTCCTGTACCATGAGGTTACAGCCTGGTTTAGTTCCTGCTTGCTTTTTAACTGCTTTCTGTTACTTTTTTCCCCCCTTTTTTAAACTTTTTTTTTTTTTCCCTTTCCCTGGAGCTTGAGAATTGCAAGGTCAAGCTAAAGTCAAACTTTGCCATTTCGGTGATGAAATGCAAGCAGATGTGGCTGTTTCATGTGACACTGCTCCTGCCCCTCCGTGCTGGGGTCCGTGGGTGGTGTCTGTGCCCAGGGCCACGTCTGCTCCCTCAGCTCAGCACTGCCTCTTGTCCCTTTTGGGTCCCAACCGTGGTGCCAGCCTGGCTGTTGCCCATCCCAGGGAAATGGCTTTGAACCTCAGCACCCACACGGACAGTGGTGCCCACAGCTGCTCTTTGCTCAGCCTTGGAAGGGCTGCAGGCAGGTGACTGCTGGGTGCTGAGGCTGTTTTTCCTCACAACCCTTCACAGGCTGATTTCCTCCAGGACATCAGGCCCTGCCACAGAGTGTCCCCTGGCTCCATCACTTTCTGCAGGACTCTTCATTTACTCTCTGCATCTCTCAGTGGTTTGCAAATGATAATCACTGGAAGTTGAGTTGGAGGGGCTCTCCCACCTGAAATAAAACTGAATGAAGTGTCCCAGCCCCAGGCTGCTGCTGGGGCCAATGACACTGTTTCATGGAGGTGGTCATGATGCTCAGTGCTGTAATTGCTCATAAAACACTGACTCCCAGCAGGTTTGACACATGGCTCAGGGCAAAGTGCCTGGAAGTCCAGCATCAGCCATTCCTGCTGGGATTCTTGCCCTCTCCTCCAGCCAGGGTATTACACTTTGCTAGCCATTGATAGTTTTCAAACATCCAGAATCTACTCCTGACTTGGCCTCCGGGTATAGAAATAAAGCACATCCCACTTACAGAATGGCAAGATGGGTTTGGCAGAGAGGATTCCCCTCTCTCAGCTCATCCTGGGTCTGTGTCACTTGGTGCTTTCCATTCATAGGCTTGAAAAACTCATTAAGGTGTTCTGCATGAGACTGGTAAAGAGCTCAGCCTTGCTGGTTTGTGTTCATGACCTCAGGGCGTGCAGTGAAGCTGCGGTAATTTGAAAGATTTTTCTTGGTTGTGTTGCTGAGGTTATTCATTATCTTGGCAGAAAACATACATGAGGTTGTTCTTTCATGGATGGGGATGGTGAGGAATACAGGGCTAGCAGCATTGCTGAGAATCAATGAATTTCCTAAGGAATTTGAGGGTAAGTCCTGGAAATTTTTCATCTCTTGGTTTGTCTACACGTTTTGCCTGCTCTCAGAATGGCATGTAAAGCTTTGAATCAGTGAAAACTACCCAAGTAAGGCAATGCAGCATATTTGTCCCTCAGAAAACTCACAACCAGACAGTAATTTTCTATCTATTTGCAGCCCTATGTTTTTCTAGGTCCAGGACAAATTTTCATTTCAATGTTAATTAAAAGACTTATTCTCAGAAAAATGCCAAACCCCAAAAGCCTTTCGAAAATTTCCAGTAATCTTTAAATACAGTCAGAAAGGGGGCAGCAGTTCGAGCCCTCTGGTCAACAGGGATGATGCAAAGCCAGCCTGCTTCCCTCTCTGCATCCCGCTCCTGGTGCTTCTCTCCAAAACCTGTACTTGATGTGGTTTTGTTTCCATTAGGATTAGTGTGACCCACTTAGTGATCTTGGAGGGAGCTCTGGTTAAGTCCAAGGGATGGCTGTGGACACAGGAAGGAAGGATGGGGTCCCACACCTCAGGAACGTTTCCTTGCTCAGATCCACGGAGCTGGGGCAGCTCCTGGACATGTGTTTGCAATTTCTTGGTTGGCCTGCCTGGGTTCTGAGAAATGCTGCAGTTTTGGATTTGCCTGCTGAAAGGGCTTCACACTTTGGGATCCCGGCGTTTGATTAGTTTTGATGATAACCACGGTAGTACAATTCTGACTTCCAGATTGCTTTCCAGCCTGACACTAAGCAGCCACCCATCTCCAAGGCTGAAGAAATTCACATGTGCATTTGATTTTTTACTTTTTTTTTCTGCTTTTTATGAAGACAGAAAGAGAGTAATATGCTTACTGCTCCCTCCAAAAAAATTAAAAAAATCCCATTTCTCACCTCTCTGTTCCGAGTGATGTCTGTGTGAGCCTATCCTAGGAAATAGGATGGGATCTATCAAGAGCAGAGCATCTCCCATTCCTTCTTTTATCCTCTCCACCAGCAATTTTTACAAACTTTGTTCAATGAAGAGCTGCATTTGTCACACAGTGATTTAAAAGAGTGCCCGGACTTTGGGAGGAAAATTAGTGGGAATTGTTGCCCAGAGATAACATAATACGAAGATGACAGAAAAAAGCAGGCTAGCATTTCTATCACCCTTTTCCCTGCCTACTAATGGTTTTGATTCTCATTATTTCTCAAATGCCAAGAGTAAAAACCCTCCAGGGTACCAATTAGCTGTGCCCAGTCTGGATACGACTGCTCTCATCCAGGACATATTTTGAGATGCTGGAGCTCTCTCAGGGAAAAGGCAATTTGTGTGCAGCTATGTTTGGTAATTTTCAAGGACTTCATCTTGCTGGGAAATAGAGATGGACTTGTGCTTAATTTAATTTAAACCAAAGCTTTTTATTAATTGACTTTCAATAAAACCAATTACCATAAATGGGAACCTGGGATCTGTGTTTGCAGATTATTCCTCTCTGCCTCACTTATATTTTATTAGGGGTTATACTTTTTTCAAAGAAGAATAAGTGCCACTGAATTTATTTCTGAACGAGCTTTTTTGCCCTGCCTAAAACCTTTTCCGTCTGCTTTTGCATTATTTTAAATTTAGGCAGTTGAACAATGACAGTGACAGCTGTGACAGCGTGCAATTATATTTTACATTTCTGCTGCTTAGCCAACAAGGCACATTTTCTTATTTCAGACAGAAACCAGAGAGGATTTAATGGTTTAAATAAGGACATTTTGGGTTAGAGCTGAGGGGTGATTCTGGTCAGGATGCTGGGGTACCCGTGGCACTGGGCTTGGCTAAAGGGCACTGCCAGAGGTGTGTGAGTGATGCCAGGGCTCAGCCTTGCCCAGCATTAATTGCTGCTGCAGCCCTCTCCTGAGTAGTGCTTTGGAGATTAGGAAGCAGATCTGCTAAGACCAATGCTTTACTCACATGAATAGCTCCATTGAGTCCTACATGGCTATTAAGTGACTTAAGTTCAATAATACATTAAATCTTTGCAGGGCCTAAGGCAACTTGGAGGAGCTTATTTAAGAAGTCTGCCCTAGCCTTTTGCTGCAGCCACAAAACCATCCTTGTCAGATCCTGCTGCTTTCCCACTCCTATTTTTGGGGCTTGTGCATTATTTTGCCCCATTTCTCTTGCCCTCTCACGAGCATCCTGCCTCTCTCTGGCACTGCCTCCCTGCCCTTGAATAATCCCCCCTCCTCAGCTCTTTACATCTTCCCAACCCACCTACATTACCTCAAATTTCATTTTCCAGGACTTTATTGGTCACAAACAAAAATAACATCAGAGGACCAGCTTCCACTGCCCCTCCACAGCCAAAATACCTCTGGGTTTTATAAAATTGCAGTACTGGTAAAAGCAATAGAGGGAGCTGCTGCCAGTGGCTGGGGTTCAGCAAAGTACCATCAGCTGTATTTGCCTAATCCCCCCCAGCTCCAGTATTTAGGATTCCTTGAAATGGATAAAAAAAAGAAAAAAAAAAAAAACAAAAACCAACCCAGCCCCAATAGGATTTCTTTTGGATCAATATTTAAAGTGCTGGAAAAATTAACAGAGAAAGATATTTGTTAAATTCCAAAATATTTTCTTCGCCTCAGTGTAAATATTTGTAGAGAAAGCAATTATTGTGCATAAGAATATTCTGTTGTGTCTCTTCTGGTTCTTTCATTGAAATGATTGCTTTTTTGGCCCATCTCTGGTTAACTAAGTAGAGGTGATTAAAAACCTTCAAGTCCTCCAAATTTATTGTCCTGTAACTATTTTTGAAAGCAGATTTAATATCAGTATGCCATTTATATTCCGAGAGCTAACATTTCAGATACTGCACCGATACATCAGTGCCTGATGCAAAGCAGATTGCACTGAAGATGGAGAAATGTATACAAGAAGAAAACTGCTTATATTTAATAAAGAACTGAGATATAAACATATTTTAATACAATGGCAGAAATGGCTTTGAAATCGATGAGTTCCTACTGCTTTACTCCTTCCCCTCCCCGACGTTTCCCTCCTGCATCCCGTGTGCAGCCTGGGGGGCATTAACACAAAACTCGGCTGCACCTTTGGGTGCAGCAAATTCTGAATGGATCTCTCCCCAAGACACAAGCCAGGCCAGCTTCTTCTGTGCACACCAGGCTTGGTTTTATCCCAAAATGCATTTTTTTTGTAATCCCAAATGCATTTTTTTTAATCCCAAAATACATTTTCCCTCCGAGGCTCCAGCTGCCCGTCCCAGGGCTGCCCTCACACTGCCTCCCTGCTCCTGCCTTCCCCTAAGCTCTCCCCTTGCCCCAGTATCTCCTCCCTGTCCTAGGATTTCCCCAAGGGATGCCACAAGTTGCTGCAGTGCCATCCTCAAGCTCTCTTTGCCAGGGCTCTTGCTGGAGCATCCCTTGTGGGTGAAGCTCTGGTCACTCTGTGCAGTGCCAGGCTCTGGTGGGGAGGGTGGGAAGGGATGACCGTGAGCAATCCTGGCCCCAGTACCCAAAAACAGCTCTGAGGCTGAAGGGAAGAGCAGGCAGGTAGCAAAGACAGGTGGGAAGAGCAGAGGGCCACAGTCAGCTGCCCAGCACCGAGGGGTTCCTACATCCAGGCTTGTTGTACCTCTATGGTAGAGGACAGAAAATGTTCCTTTTTATATGAATTTTTAGTTCCCCTTGGTCTGGGCAAAACTCAGTTGCTGTAAGGACTTAAGGCCACCAGATCCAGCCTGGTCATGCTCCTCATGGATGTCCCCAGTACCACATTTCATGCCTGTGCCATGGCAGAAGGCACAGGCTAAACCCTAAAACCTCCCTGCTGCCCTTCTGCCTTTTTTGCATCTCCCTGCTGTGCTCCTGCCGCCTCTGCTGTGCTTTCAAGCTTGGCTGCCTCTATCCAAGATAACCAAAGGTGCAGAAACCTCCTTTTCCCCCTGCTGAAACCTCCCAGGCTCAGCCCAAGGCAGGGGGCTGTGGAGCTGAGCCTGGCTGAGCTTGGCTGAGCCGAGCCAGGGCTGGGCAGGCCAGCAGCTGCCTGCAGCTGGAGCCACACTGTGCAGCCCTCCCGGCTGAGCTCGGGACATGCTTGGCATCCCTCTGTTCAGGAGAGTGCACCCACTCCTCCCTCCCTCTCTGCCTTTGATGCTTCATCCCGACTTTGCTACCGGCAGCAGGCTCCTGCTCTTCCCAGAAACCCTCTTCCCTGTGTTAGCTGCCCCCTCCAGCCGAGTTTAACCACAGTGCTGCCCCATGGCCCCAGGGAGATTTCACAACTCCCTCTCCTTTGGCCACAAACGCTCTGTCTGTATCAGCTCCCTCCTTATTTCTCACATAGCTCCATTTCTGTGTGGCCAAACAGCGAATCACCCAGAACTGCCTCCATCTGTGCACCCCATCACTGCTCCTCATTCCTGTGCCCCATCACTGCTCCTCATTCCTGTGCCCCATCACTGCTCCTCATTCCTGTGCCCCACCACTGTCTCCATCTCTGCACCCCATCACTGCTCCTCATTCCTGTGCCCCACCACTGTCTCCATCTCTGCACCCCATCACTGCTCCTCATTCCTGTG
>JAWWMP010000028.1:8815163-8842063 GCA_035047865.1 Dendrocincla tyrannina
CTTTGTTCTCTTCCCAAACGAACACAGCCTGGGACTCAGGTGGAAATGCCAAGCAGCTGGCACAGCTGGAGGTTGCCGTGCCATGGGAATGTCACAGTCACCCTGGCCATGGCTCAAGGCAGCTCGGGGGCAGTGGCTGATTTTCACCACCAGGAATCCCGGGGCTGAATTCCCCACAAACCCCAATCCCCCTCGGCTGCCCACCAGCAGATATTTATTTCTTTCCCCCAGACTGGCTTGCAAGCAGAGATTCCAGAGTCTGAAATCAAGTGCCGGATATGAAGCCCTGCCTGTGCCCAGACTCTCCCTAAAAACCTAATGAGGAATATGTGGAACATTTGAAGGAGCTGCAATGGCCCAGCCACGGATGGCGTGTTGCAGTCCCATGGAGATATCTGGTTTCTGTTATGTGTTTCTTTTCCTTGCGTTATCTGCATTAGAACTTATAAAATGGATGATTTGTATCAGCTGTCCTGCTTTGTTGTTATTGCCATGTTCTGCTAAAATGATAACGAAGAGCTTGCCCCAAATCTTCCCCTCCCACAAAATATCCCAGCTATGTGAAATAAAAGATGCCATTTTATTGCAGGGCTGAACAAAACTGTGCAGGAGGCAAAACGAAGGGGCTGTGAGGAGCACGACTCCAGGGAAGAGGAGAAAAAACATGGGTGGAGATGATGGCCACAGGGAATGCAAAAAGCAAAAGCTTGGAAATGATTTTAATGCCATTTTGCAACCACAGTCAGGAACCTTCTACCTGCCCCCCATTGCATCACGGGCCAGGACACTTGGATTTGAGAGGATAATTCCCAACTTCCCTATGGTATTTCACACTAAAGCAGTTTTGGGAAACCTTGTTATTGCTCTATGAATCTGGAAGAATCTGGTTAACCTGAATTTCCAGGTGCTGGGCAAAATTAGTCCTCAAATGTCCCTAATTTCATGGAGTCGTGGAGAGTGGGATATTTTGGACTTGCTCACCAAAAGGGTGTTCCTGATCTTCCCTTGGTGAGCCTTGGCCATGGCACATCCAAATCAAAATCTTTGAGGTATTTTTTATTCCGTCCTCACTTTATTTCTTCTTTCCACCACTTGTGTCGTGAGGTTGGTACAAGAACAGGTAGTCTGGGTTTTACAGGCTACAAAAAGGAGGCAGAGCTGAAGTGATTTATTGTTCAAGGAACCGAGGTCAGATCCAGACCCACCACTCAGGAGAAGCTGTTAATACTGTTCCTCTGCCCAAACCACTGAGCTAAACCCCTCTCAGCTCTGCGAGTCCCACTCCAGCACTGCTTTTACAAAGCACTTATCTTGGAATTGCAAACACCGTGACATTTCAGATGAAATCTCATCGAGCAAGTCTCCTTTTCAGAGGAAATATCAAGGAACTTAACAACTTAACACTTCCAGAGTGATAAAAAACTATTTGTCTTTTACACAGCAACGGGCTGACAGCCAAATTCTGTAATTGAGAATATTTCCTTGAATATAGAGCACTGAATGAACAGCGAGGGGGGATATTCATATTTTTATGAAAACAAACAAAAGCGACTGTGCTATTTATATTATCTGTGCCTGGAGCATGGCCATCCCGTCCCATTCCTGCCTTCAGAGGTGACACAAACTGTGGCAGAACTTGAAGAAAAAGATGGAACGTTTGGGTGAAAAGAACATGCAGAAATTGATTTCAAGGCAATCAAAGTAACATTTTACCATCAGAAAAACTGCCAGGGTCGGAACTTTTCGTAGCATTTCCCTGAGGCTACACCAAATTGCACTGGGGGGAGAGATGGGTTTAGTGAGCATTATTTTAAGGGGCCTGACTAAAGAATATCCCCTTGCATGGCTTAGCAATGGGTCATTAATTATTATTTAAAAATTCAGCAAAGCTTTTGTTTCTCCATCTTTTAGCTCTCAGGAAAAATGTATCTTATTATAGACCTATTATGGCCCTTCTGCAAACAGAAGGCAATGTGTTTTCCACTTTAATCAGGCATTTTCATTTGCATCCAACTTCCTCTTGAACGTTACTGACTTCAAAGGATTAAAATTCCTAATTCTGGTCCAACAAGAAATTTTTTTTCCAGATGATCAAGAATGAGGATAAAAACTTTCTCTTTTTGCCCTCTTTCCCTCCTTTTCTGCATATTTTAAGAAAGTCTTGCCTTGTAGATAATTTGGAAACACTTGTCACAATCTCGTTAGCAGAGCCAAGAGTTAAATGCCCCAATGGACTAAAAATCTAATAAAAAGCATGGTTTGTAACTCTTAATTTTTGCAGCTGTTGGATAAAATCCACACATCTGTTTATGGTGATTCTTTCTTTGCTGACAGCATCGATTTATTCTCTAAATGCCAATGTTCCTGAGCAGCTGCCCCTTCTGTCTCATTTGAGGAGACTCAACACCAAATCTTCCATTAAAATAAACGTGGGAATTGTTCCTTTGCAGCCATGCTGCTTCCTACCTGCTCAGCTGCTGGTCCCAAATGTCCTGGCTTCCTTGCTAGGCAGGGGAACGTGGCAAGGAGTTGGTGGGATTTGAAATGAAAACTGTTTGCGGATCAGCTGGGAATTGCTCTGCAACTTTGTCTTCAGCTGCCCATGGACTCCCTGGATTACAAAGACAGAGGCAGAGAGGAGAAACCCTCCTTAATCCAAATGCAAAGCACAGGTGGAAACTATCCAATAAAATAGGGTTGGGGGGGATGGGTTGGAAAATTCTGTTTCATCAAATTGCGATTGTTTTTGCATGAACATGCTCACTGCAAGAAAAAAGCTTTGCTAGGGAGTTTTTCTAAATGCAGGATGCAGCTTCCTGCCAAGGCTAGAAGAAGCAAGAACTGCCATTCCTTCTGTACTGCAGCCCACTCAGACCACCTGCCAACCTCATTTCCCAGAGATAAGGGGACTTAGTTTCCAGAATATTCCTCTGCCCCAATTTTTCCCTTGTGCCAACCAAAACTGGCATCACTGGGCTGGAACCAAAGGTCAAGCCTCGAGTCCCATCAAGAAATGCAACTGCTTTGCAGCCATCCCAGTTTGGAGAGGTGCATGGAACAACAGGGATTAAACTTTCGTGCCAGACCATACGGTTCAAACTACAGAAGGTTCAGTTCTCTTCCCTTCCCAGCAAGAATGCCTCCCAGCAAAGTACCCTGTGTTGGAATTTTAGATCAAAACAGTTGCAGTGCATCCAAAGCCTGCATGCTTGCAAAGACCAAAAAACAAAACTCTTGAAGGCACAGGTTGGAGTAAAAGTTATTGCTTAAAAATCCCTTCAGAGGATGGGAGTCAAAGGTGAGGGGGAACTTTCTGCAATGATGCTCAGGCATTGACTTGCCCCTCCAACAGCTTTGTCCTCTCCAAACATCCCAGGGCTGCCTTGCAGAGAAGCTGACCCATACCCAAAAGGCTGGTCAGCCCTCCCCACCATCCAGAACCTGTGTCTTGAAGTCTCCATGTGCAGGAGAGGCAGTTTTGTGGAGCAGCAGAAACAAGGTGTGTGTTTCAGTGCCACAACAGGGTCGGAGGGAGGGAGGGAAGCAGCAGCTGGTACCTCAGGTCAGGCTGGCTGCTGGTTCTCCTGCACTTCACAGGGGTTAAACAGTAGCACTTTGTTGGCTGTT
The DNA here is from genome assembly GCA_035047865.1 of Dendrocincla tyrannina. Taxonomy (NCBI): domain Eukaryota; kingdom Metazoa; phylum Chordata; class Aves; order Passeriformes; family Dendrocolaptidae; genus Dendrocincla; species Dendrocincla tyrannina. Next base: position 8,818,791 of record JAWWMP010000028.1, read on the forward strand.
CCAGGTGACAGCAGGAAAAGGAGAGGCAGTGCTGGTCCTGCATGGGCAGAGGTGGTTGCTGCTGAGCTCACTGACTTTAATCATGGTCCAGGTCTCCTCCTTGCACCCAGGGAAAAGTGTTTTCAGGAAGGACTTTTCCCTTTGGTGCATAAAGGGAGCCAACTTATTATATAAAATTGTAACACCTATGTGACCATCACTTCATTTTCAGAGCATCTGCTGAATCCTTCACTGTTGCCATTTGAATGTCCCTGTCTGTCTTCAGAGCAGAGGGGGGACTTTGTAGAGCTGCTGTGGGATGAAACAGGGCGAGAACAAACTTGCCCTTGTGATGAGAAGATCCTGCCAAAATATTTGAATACAGCGAGATGGACATTTCATGGTGCTCTGAACTCCATTTCAGGTGTGTCACAAAGAGTTTATATGAAGGTTTATTAATTTGCAGGCCATCGTATGCATGGCAGCTGTCCAGTCAGGAAAAGGAAATACAGAAATAAAGAAATAACTAGGAAACTGCAGGTACAATGGGCCATTAGACACTGACACTTGTCCCCAGTGTCCAAACTTCTCAGCTAGATGCTCATGTCCCATTACCAGCTCTTGACCACTTTCAACAAATTTATTCTCCGTGGTCTCCTTTGAGCCCTTTTTTTCTTTCGAGAGTATTTTTGTATCATCATTGCCATGGATTTTCTTTTTTTTTTTTTCCTTTTCTTTTTTTGTGGTTCTCACTATTTTGGCCCTCAAGCCTGGTGAGAGAAGGTTTGCCCTAGATCAGACACGACAGCAGCTGCATCTCTCCTGCCCTTCAAATACCACAGGAGTTCCCTGGACAACACTTATAATTCATTCTTAAATATAACATAAATTAAGAAACCATCGATGGATACTACCTGAGGAGAGGACAAATAATAATGTTCAGAGACCTGTTGGGAGGAGCATTATCTGCATCTTATTTAGATCATAAAAAACCCCTGAAATGCTGCAAACTACTCCACAGCTTCTCCTTGTTTCGGCAGCAGAATTTCGGCCACATCCAGTTTCCCAGCAGTATCTCCTTTTCCCACCACACATGCAGGGTAGTGACTGAACACTGTAAAAGCAAACCCCCCCCCCGCACTTACCAAAGAGAAGATGTTTGGCGTCCAATGAAGTGGGGACAGGCATGTCCCAGCCCAGCCTGCCTTCCCAGGAATGCAGGCATCCTGCTAAACTGCCCTCCGCGCCTCAGGGCAGCACCTCCAGCACCTCTGCCGCTGCCCTGCTCCGTGCCTATTGTGTGCACAGATGAGTGGCACAGCCCCGTGTGCCGGGCTGTTATTGCTGGATAAAGCAAATAAAACACTGGAGTCACTGCGAGGGAGCTTTCCCATCGCACTGCACGCCTGATCCCCAGGGTTACCCGCCTTTGCCTCCTCACCTCTGCATTGTATGGTGTTATTCTAACCTCTTTCATCTTTGGCTTTTGGCAGTCTTTTCTGCTTTAAGTGTATAGTTATCTTAAGTTGAGCAAGATGTTTCAGGCTACAATAACTGGCTGATGTTTTAAGTGGAAATCTCCTAATATGCGTTCAATTTACATGTGCTAAGGCTCTCATTCAATCTGAAATACCAACCAAGTATAAAATAATAGTGACACTTGACATTTTCACAGAGATTTACAACTTCAAAGGGCTCTACAATATAAACGAACTCCCTCTCTACTTATGAGGTGGGTAAGCAAATACTATTAAGAGCGAATGAGTGAGGAGGGGCTGCAGAGCTTGCCCAAGGCCAGCCAAGGAGCTGGTGTCAGGGCTGGCGTCCTGGCTCACTTTCCTCCACCCAAACCACTAGACAGCTTTAGCTCTGAGAGCTGAATAACCAACACGGATGAGCCAGGCAGGTCTGCAACCCAAATGAGAATCTTAGACCCTAGAATTGGATGCTGTCATCTCATCAAACACACCCAGCCTCGGGATCACCCTGGGCATCCTGGTGCGGTGGTTCCTTATTCCTGAGGTGCCCCTGGCTGGTGATGGAGCCTCAGCACCCAGACTGGGGATGGGTGGGATGATGCCATGGGGCAGATGTGCTTGTGCAGACCTGCAGGCAAATCATAAAGCTGGTGGGAAGTCTGTGGGGTGACTGCCTTTAGTACCAGCCTGTGCATCTCTCCGTGAGGGAGGTTTCAGCCTGTTTTCTCCTTCGCAAACATGGGTTGGGTCCCTCTCTTGCAACACTCCTGTCTTGGGGGAGGAGATGAGATGCCTTTCGAGCAGCGCCTGCCCCAGTAGCCCGAATTAGAAACCTGCACGCTGCTTGATGGCTGCAGCTATTGTTAACACAAATAAGCGGGTGGATGTCTCATTAATCACAGCCCATAAACCATTTTGACTAACCGAAAAAATATTTCCTCTGTCTTATTCATGTCATAGCTGCTCTGAGCCTTTTAGCCCATTTGTACGGGCTGCAGAATGAGTTGCTACCCGTTATACAGCATGTCCTGCCCTTCCCCTGCTTTGTAAACACGAGCAGCTCCATTCCATGATGTGTTTTGATGAGCTGCCAAGAGCCAGCTAATGTACTGTTTGCTGACAAGTATATGTTATTAATCCAAAAGCACTGAGCTTGTGGGTTGGGACTTTATTTTTTTTTTCCAAACGAAATATAAAAACTAAATTAAACAAGGGTGTGGATATTCCTCAAATGTAGCTACTGTTTCTTCCGTGATGCAGTTGCAAAGGCGCAGCTCCTCTAATTTCAGGGCATTATTTAAGGCGTTCTACTCCTTTATCACTTTTATCTTCGTGCAGAATTCACAAAAGCTTAACGGGGTGTCCTATTCTGATGATCCTTTCCCTCACTGAGTTAGAATTTTAAAACAAATGCAGGGGGATAAAGCTGTGGCAACACTTCCTTTTACACATCGTGCTGGCTCTCTGGTGACAACAGGGTGGCAGCTGCTGAGAACCCCCAAAATCAACATCCATGTGACCCTCCAGGGATGTCGCACATCACCTAAAGGGTTTCTTGTGGTGTGCTTTTCACAAGACTCCACCTTAAAGCCTTCGTGGCTTTTTGGGATGTGATCTCAGCATCAGAGATGCTGTGCTACCTGGAGGAATCCTTTTGCAGGGAGCAGCCCATTAACTCACTGAAGAGGAGCTTGCAGCGCTGACCACAGCCAGGACAATCCCCATCCCACCTCCAGAAACGGCTCATGGGAAGGAATTGTGTGGAATAGGAGTGGGAAGATGTGCTTTGAAAGCCTTCCCAAGCCAGGCACGTTGAGGTGTCTCCACACCAGCCACGGGACCCCCCACAATGAGGAGCAGAAAGTGCCCCCAGGGCAGATCAATTTTAAGCTTGATGTGAAAAGATGACAACTATATCTGAGCCGAAAACACAGGGGCTTTCATTTTCGTGTGCAGGGCACCATTTGCCTTCCAAATTCAACTGACAGCTTTTGAGGCAGTTCTTTCAGGTGACAAATGGCAATAAAGCTCCTATTTGCACTGGCTGTTGACTCATCTTAGGTGGAATTATGTACAGAAATAAGTAAATAGCTTCCTATTCAATGTGATCCATATCCAGCTATGGGCCATAGTACAATGCAAAGCTCCTGCATGGACAAGACCCTTGTTGGTTGTGTGCTTTTCTAGGTCACTTAGCACTCTGCTTCTCAAACGTGCTTTTTGGGAGTGAGACTCCTGGTGTGGATGGTCCTCCCCTTGTACAGAGTAATTCACCCTTAAAAGCTAGCAAAGCTATGGCTGCTTTTTAATTTGCATTGTAAACACATTAAAGATGAGCTGAGCAAACCAGGACAGCTTGGGATGCCTTTTCACATACCTGAACACGAGGCTTGGGTGGTTTATTTTGTTAGTAGCCATTTATCTCGTGAGTTTTGTGATTGTTAGAAGAAACGTCCTGGGAAAAGGGTCTCAAGGGAATTGCATTTCAGAGGCAATGGCTGAACCTCACATGTGCACCGTGTTTTTTCATAGCTCTGGGTTGTGTCAGTCAAAGAGGTAGAGGGTGACAGAGCCCACTCTTGTGTGAGGGCAATAGTTCTCTGGGGTCTTGGAAGCCATTTTTGGCACATGGAATTCAGCTGAAAACGTGGAATTAAAAATCCCTTTAAAACTAAACAAAACAAACTCCAAGAGCAGTGGTCAGCAACCTGGGGGGAGAAAAAAAAAGTGTTTAATGTTTTCTCTCTTAAAACATGCAGAATTTAACATAAGTATTTTCACACTGAACTCCCCTCTGGGATGGTGCTTGAGAACCTCTGATCTGCTCCCAAATTGCAAGGAAGATGTCAGGAAAAGTAAAGGAACTTGAAGGAAGCAAATTGATGGCCATTGGGGGTGTCTCAAGGTACACAACATGATTATGAGAATTTATTCCACTGGTTTTATGGCTCTGAAAGACATTTCAGTCCAATTCCTGTTGGCTTTCCCATTGAATGAAGCCATCTCGCTCTTCTGAGTCTCGAGGGATTGTGGAAAAGCAGTGTCCTACCTTAGCTGGCAAACTATCCAGGGTGTTTTGCACCCCTATAAAATCCTGGTTGGTTGGCCATTATGTCTAGAAGCTTCCAGAGATGCAATATTGTGGTTTACCATATACATAGATAAGCTTTGGCATCTTAGGCCAGAAGAATTTACCTTCCAACATTAATAAACACCTAAAATTGTAAAAAAGAATGTGATTCCCCATGACCTCAGTCCTCTTGTAAGAGACGGATTCATGAAGAGAGTATGCAAACAGCGATTCCATGAACGAAATGATTCTGGAAGTTTCTCAGACCTCTCCTCACCTACCAAATGATCTTTCCGTTCCCAGGATATTCAAACCAGTCAGTCTTCAACTTGGTTTTCTTTAATCAATGATAGAGATCATGACAAAGAGAAATTGCATCCAAGATGGTTAAAAAATGTGGTTTCTTACTTCTTGGCACTGGAAATTGAAATAGTGTAGGGAACTGTATCTGTTACAAAGGATTTAAAAATATCACACAATTTTCTTTCTCTGTTAGATTCTTCCAAAAGTGCCTGTGGTAACTCACCCCGTGTATTCAAAGTCATTATTGAAGTAGCCACGTGCTACATGGGAAATCACTTGCCTCTCACCTCTTCTTCCCTTCTATTACTAGTGTTGTATTGAACTCTTCAATCTCTCCTTCAAAGCAATCCCAGTGGAAAACCAAAAAACAATAGAAACAACCATTACTTTCACACCCATCTCCATTGGCTTCTTCCTCCAGTGTTTCTCTAGTAGATGCTTTGCAAAAATCACTGTCCAAAGGACAACCCAGTTATTGAGGTCGCTCTGTGAGGCTTTTTGAGAGACTCAAGATGCAGCTGCCAAGGCATGGCTGAGGTGGGGATGAAGCAGAGGACTCCAGCTCTTCCAGCACTGTCCCAGGATTGTCCCGCTTCATCCCTGCAGGGATCTTCCCCATTTCAGAAATCTGTGTCCCTCTGCAGAGAAGGTCACACCTACATGCCTGACACATCCATGAATGCACAAACATCTCTGCTGGAAGACAATAAACATGATCTTGTGTTGCTGGAGAGTCAAAGAGAAGTAGGGAAAGGTGTAGCAGCTCTTCAGAGTGCAAAGTGACCTACAGCCCCTCAGTGGGAGGCATGAAGTTATGTAGCTCATTAAACCTTAAAAAAGCAAGGAGAGAAGCTGCTTCCAATTATCAGGATGAAAATTAATGAAATAAAAACTACAGACAGGCTGCAGAATTATGCAATAAAAAGGGCTTTGCTGGCATTAACAAGGCAAAGTGTAATATTTGTGTGGTTCTAGCTCAGCCTTTGCTTGAACACATGGTGATTCTGCACATAAAAAGTATCCAAATTAATGAATTAAAAATCCTTGATAATCCCATACAATTTTCTCTTCGCAGTTAAGTATTATTAGTTGGGAAATCTCCTCAGAAAGGGAGAATGAGGTTGTGATCTTCTGTCTGAGAAAATACCCTTTTTGTTAGTATCAAAGAGTCATGTGCTGGGATGACCGACCAGAGTCATGGACAAACCCAGCTGCTGTCTTGTTGTAGGGAATGAAGGTCCAACACAGCAGGAACTTCATATAATGGGGTCCAGAGGAGACCTGCAGTTTGGGGGACATGGGACCAAAGCAAACAGAGTGTGGTAAGTGAATATGCATGAGAGGAACTGCCTTTAGGTGCAGGGACACTCTTACCAAAAGGCTTCACATCAGCCCACAAAGAATATATTCCACAATGTTAGCTCTGCCTTGGGATCCAAGCAGTGTTGCCATACCAGCCCACCTCTAAAATCCGTGCAGGACATTCTGCTACAGCCAGAGTTCATAGTCTGCAGCAGCTTACATGCAAAATTCACAAGGCAGCATGAACCTGATGCAGAAAATGCTGATTTTCCTTGAAAAAGCCTTGGCTGCTCCTTCCTTTTCACTTCTCTTCCTCCAACTCCTATGAAAGGACTTTCTAGGCAGCTGAGTGAAAAAGTGTTCCTCTGCTTTTCAAACTCCAATAAATGCAGCCTTTGTTTGTGCTGCAGTGATGTCTGTCTGCCGTGGGATGTACCTGTGACCCCAAAAGTGTTCATCAAGGACTGAAGAGCCTGCTGGCCTGGAAGGCAAGGTGCAGTGAAACAGTACACCTGAAAAGGTGTTAGTGACATTGCTGTTCCCTGAATGCACCTTCAGACCCTCCAGAGGGGGGAGGATGCTGTCATCTAAACATTTATCTTATTGAAAGAAAAAGGGAAATCATTTGCTTAGACGTAAACTATCCCTACAAGACAGATTTATTGCAGCGTGGGATGTTTTAATGAGAAGAGGAGGTTCCACACCCACAGGACACATTTTGCATGGAAATGTTTGACACGTAAATAACATTTGGGGGAAATCTTCAACCCCACAATATAACTGGGGAATTTAAGGAAGAGGGATGTGTAAACTGGGTTTGCAGGGAAGTTCTGACATCAGGTTTATGCACGGGAGCCGTGCTGGGATCCTGTCCCAGGGCAGGGCAGAGGGGAGAGCTGAGTCTGACGGGCTCACAGAGTGATGTGTGTGGACAGCAGCAATCCCTTCTTCATGCAAAGCCCTTTCTGAGCCTGCTTCTGGTGCTGAGAGAGATGACAGGAGCACAGTGCCTGAAATATTGTTTCTCTTTCACATCCTGCTGCCTCAAAGTTCCGTATTTCGCTTCTAAACAGTTTATCAGCAATTCTTTTTATAGGGATCTGCTCCAGGATGCCTGAAGGAAGCTGATCGATCAGTCCCGATTCAAAACTTATCGATCAGTCTCAGACTGGGTGGTGAGGTTGGCATCAAGTGACTCAAAAAAGGACAAACAGCAGATTTTTCCTGTTTCACGTGTCTATCAGCAGTGAGCTTAACATCCTCTGCCAGAACACACCAAGTCTTGAGCTGGGTACGTTTCATTCAAGAGCAATATCCTCAATAGCACAGGATTTGAAGGAAAATTGCAGTCTTCAGTTTTGAGGTATTTAAATGAGGGGAGGGGGAAGCAAAGTGTCCTCTTGCCTGTGTTGGTAGAATAATTTTAACAATTTGGGGCAGAACAAGGAATATTGGAGTTTGACCTTGAATTTGTCGTGGTTTTCCACAAGAAAAGGTCATGTTTGAACAGTGTAAATGCCTCATCTTTCTAGGAAAAGCTGTTTTCACCTAATTCGTAACATGTTTGCAGTTCTTATGTTGGTAATGAACTGCATTGATTTGGCTGTGTAAGTAATAAATTCACGGACTAAATTTTGCAAAAATAGCAGCCCCGGCCAAATCTGCAAGATCTTGGGAAAGTCATGAAAACCATCAATCTCGGCATTCAGAAGTTTACAAAGCACAACTTTGTTTGACATGAGTGCTGTTGTAATAATTTATACATTTCATTTAACATTTCTTTTACTTAATAAGTGTATAATTCATACAGGACAGAAATTAAGTTGTACAACACTTGGTTTCAATTTTGCAGTTCCTATTAGGGGATTTTAATGTTCTCCTGTTATTGCTGCAGAGCTTTTTCTCTGCTGTTGAGCCTTATCATCCATGTGTTGGCCAGCTTAGTTGAAAAGCCACGTTGCATGAGCTAAACCTTCATACTAATGCCACCAAATGAATCAATTCCTACTTTCTGACTTCTGAACCTACCCTAAGGTGAAGGAAACACGATCCACTGAGGATCATCTTGCAATTAAAACAATTCTCTATGAATCAGCATGACAATGCAGGTGCTAAGCAAGCATCTGTTCAATTAAGTTGGTTTAGCAATTTTGGGGCAAGTCTATTTTGCTTTTTTTTCACATCATTAAGCTTACACTTAATGCTGGGAGCAAACAATAGCTCATTAGTGGATTAGGGGTAATTACCAACAGCAGTCATTATTCCTGAGGCTTAATGGGCCAATTTGCTGCTGTAATAGTACCCCAGCATTGTGGTGCTCCAGCAGAAAAGCCAGGGGTGCTGGAATGAGCCATTGCCTCGAAGGCCCTGGAAAAGGCTGAGCACTCCCAGCCCTTCCCAGGACACCCCACCACGGCGTGGATGGAGACTCTGCCAGCTGGGGGGTCCCACCAGCTCCTGGGCTTGCGTTTTGGGAGCTGGGCTCAGGCTGAAGCACATCCCCTTGCTGCCTGGTTCGCAGTCCATAGGGGTTCCCATAAGGAAAGGGGGAATGCCAGAAGCTGTGTCAGCACTGCCCCACCTCGATTCTCCCTTTGTTGCTAATGTATTCGTAGAAACATTTTTTATTGTCTTTCACAGCAGTAACCAGATTAAGTTCTTGTTGCATTTTGGCTCTTCTAATTTTTTCCTGCATAACCTCATGATGTCCTTCTAGTCCTCCTGAGCTGCCTTTTCCTTCTTCCAAAGGTCATAAACTCTTTTAATTTTTCCACCACGTTCCCTCTCTCTGTTCAGCCAGGCTGGTATTGTTCTGTGCTGGCTTGTCTTTCAGCACAACCAGAATGAAGACACAAACCTGTTTCTGAGCTGCAAATCTGGTACTGTAGGAATAAGGAATGACTCAGCTCCATCTTCAGATTTCCCAGGAGGTTTGGGCTGCCTGCAGGACTCAGCATCCCTCTACCTCTCAGTGCTGAGGACTGAGGGACCATTAGTGAAGTCCAAGGATGCATAATTGTAGTCCTGTTTGCAAGAGAATGACAGCTGTGTTTTTATATTTAGCATTATATTTTCAGGCACTCATTTCAACCTAGAGTGCCATATCGGTTTTCTGCTTTTAGGAAGGGGATTAAGAGAGGGGGAAAAGAAAAAGACATAATGTTATAGTGGAGTTAAGTGCCATTTCTTCAGGCTGCTGTCAAATCTTGTAATTTGGAATAATTACCAGTGTCAGGTTTGGGGAAGGAGTTTAACGTAAATTGCTTCAACCTGTACTCATCTGTGAGAAAGAAATACAGTAGGTTAGAAAGCAAAGGACTGAGTAGGCACCACCAGGAAAATCACTCTTTAAGCAGCCTCACTTTAATAAACATGACTGTATTTTATCTTCATTTTTCTTCATGTCATTCAGACTGGGGCAAATCCTGCTCACGCTGTGACCAATGGTGATTTCTCATTTATTTTAATAGCCCAGCCTACAGACTCCTGCTTAGCAGGAGGTCCTGTGGGTTGCTGAGCTCTGTGTTCATTACTATATACGATCCTTTAAAAAGCGGGGAAAAACGAACCAGACTTATTTGAACCTCCACGCAGGGGAAAGACCAACCATCTCCTGCAGGCACCTTCCAAAGAGGTCTGAGGGCACCTGCCTGGGTTATGTCCAGCCCTGCAGTCCAGCCTCGGCGTCCTGACACACGCCCCAGCAGGGATATCCATGCTTTCTATGTAGGACAAGTGGCACTTCAGTGAGGAAATTGCCCATTTCAGTTTGAGGTCCATAGTTGTTGTGGAGCAAGAGGACATGGCCAGGCTGGAGAGGGAAATGAGCCATTCTGCCTTTGTCCTGCTGTTGTCTCCCATCCAGTTACTTTCTTGCATCTGCAACTCATCTAAATTTTTAATTTAATTTTTTTTTTTGATGGGGAAAAAAACGTCATTCTCGGAAGAATTTGTGTACTTTTAGTGAACAGAATCCAAAAACCCAAACCCCATAAAAAACTTGAAAATAATCAACCCACTCTTTTGGATCACGTCTCAGAAAAGAGAGCATTTTTTATTTCTTTCCATTTTGTGTGCATGAAAAAAACGCACCTCGTTTTTCCCCTCCTTGCAATTTCTTTTGAGTTATGGGAGCAGTTTCTGTCTGTGGATTGAAATAAATCACTGCCATAAAAATCAGTGTGTTGCCTTCTCCACTTCTCAGAAAACGGGCCCTCAGATCCCTCACCTTCATCCATGCTGCGACAGGAGCTTTTGGGCTAGGAGGCTTTTGTAACTGTGTCCCCAAATTGCTGTGCCATTGTCATCCCTAAATCCCGAGTGTTTCCATCCTCAGTGTGCCGCCTGGGGATGGCTGATCCTGGTCCATTCCCAGCTGAGAACCACTGCCCAGGGATGCTGGTGCTTCACTGCCAGTGCCAACTGCAGCTGATGATTCATGGAAATGACATCTTCATTTGCCACTGTCTTTAATCCCAGCAGTAACTAATCCAACAGCGTGTCTGAGCCATACCCTGGCTGAATCCACAGCCAAAACACTGCTGGGCATCCTCAGCCTCCAGGTGGATTTTGAGAGGACACCACTTGGTGCAGGCAGCTCCGGGGTGTCTGTCTGGAGGGGAGACACCACAGCAGGTTTTAATGTGCAGATGATAAATGACCTCACCAGTCACAGGTGGAAAAATGTAACAAACTGAACGAAGCTGCTGCTCTGGGAGGTTCCTCGATCTCAGAATGCTTTTGTCATGAGGTGGAATTGATGGCCATTCACAGGCAAGAGCTAGACATGCTTTCAGCAGCAGCTCTCACAATTATCTTCTGCTCTATTGCCAGTACTCAATTCCCATCTCAGCTCTAAATATTAATGACTACTGCAGACTCTGGGCAAGTAGGGAGTCCTTGAAGTTACTTCCAGAGGCTCACTAAGAATATTCACATGTCAAATGTTCTTTCTCACTTTGGGAGGCACAACAGGGGTTTTAGGGTGGTGGTGGCACTGGTGGGAGCCTGTGGCCATAACAGTGCCCATCTCAATACTTGTTGTGCCTGGGCTCTCTCTTGTTCTCTCTGCTCTTGCCAAAGCATCTTTCCAGGTCAGGAAAGAGGAGACATGGAAAGGGAAGGAAAAACTTACCCTGATTTCTTTGAAATGAATTGGATTCCCCTGTGTAGGCGTGAGGGCCAAGTTTGCCAAGGATCTGAGAAGGCCTTGGAATTTGTCCTCGAATTTGTGATCACCCCAAGGTCTGTTGCACTATGGCTGAGCCCTGAATGCACCAGACACCTGTACAAAGGATGTCCATGTTATCCTGCTCCTTGGGAAGAACAGTAATGTATGGAAAGGAGAGAGAAGAGCAGAATATGGGGCTGCTCTAATGTCTTGTGGAATTTAATAGGTAATAAATCAGGTTTGACAGAAAATATAGTCACAGATTATTTAATTGTGTCCTATTGCAATTATTACGAGTTGCACTGCAGCAAAAGTGAGGGGCCCAGGTGAGGACCTGAGATCTGTGCAACACTTAAATACAACAGGAAAATTAAAGCAATGTAAACTGAAAAGAGTTACAGTGGGAATCTGAGGCTCAGAGAAATCAAGCAATTGACCCAAATTAGTAGGAAATCTTGGGAATCCAAGCCAGACCTCTGGGGTTCCAGTTTATAGTCTTCGTCTGAGCCTCTTTAAAGCTGTGAATAGACAGCTGTGATCTTCTGTACAGTGCCATAAAACTATTCAAAGAACATGAAGGAAACAAAATTTCCCATTTCCTGCACTATTTTCCCCCCCTAAAATATTGGAAGTCTGATTGTCCCTATTGTTTCAAAACATAGTCTGGTAATATTTGATTTGCCAAATGCTAATAACCACAAACCTGCATGAAGGAGGATAAAATTACCACAGGAAAGTTAACACTGGGCTCAGTTTGGAAGCTCTGTCCTGACATGATTGACTCAAGCTCCAAGATGCAGCAGATGATGCTGGATTCCCACCTGTCCATCCTGTGGTAGCTCCTCACCATAAACTTGCCATGGAATTTACCAAAAACACACTTCGATTGTATTCTGTGGGTTGCTTGTCTAAATATTCCCTTGTTACAACTCGTCTTGGGAGACAGATAATCTGATACAATCCTAATATGCAGTTAAAGCATAAAGGCAGTCAAAACAGCATTCACCTGTATCAGGTGTGAGTGGTGAGAACAGGAATCCTGCCAAGCAGTCGCCCATGGTGAGCTGAAGGAGCTCTACAGTGGCTAATCCTGTTGTCATCTGAACTTTCAAACTGGGTAAAACCCCCAAGCAGTTGCATAATAAGAGGCTTAAGGTCTTGAGCTGGGGAGCCATGTGTGTGTTTTGGGCATGCCTGCTCAGCAGTAGCACCTCGAGTGTCATTTCGCTGTTAAGAGGATTGTTTTCCAGGGTAAAGGGGTGATGCTCTTCAGGTCTCTCCAGCCACAAGCTGAGAGTGTGTGTGTGTGTGCTGAGAGCCTCTGATGACAATGACGGATCCCATGAACACCAGATGTCTCGGAGAATGGTCTTGGTGAGGCAGTGCTTGATGCTTGCCCTTCTGGGAGCTGGTGCTTCCCAAAGGAAGCCTTGGCAGAGGTCTGCCTGCTCACACTCATTACAGGCTGGAGCTGCCCAGTAGGATTTGGCATGCTTGGCAGGAGAATTCAGGCGTGTTTTGAAGCAAAATAAACATCCAGCACATCGTGCAGTTATTTACCTGGCTCTTTTAAAGCTCCACTGGTCCTTTCCAGCAGAAGGTTCCCTTTCCTCATATTGTAAAGTCTTCCATGCCTACTTTGGCAGAATTTGTGGGAGCTCAGCCTCTGTGAGACCTCTGCAGCTGTGTCATGTTTGGCTGCCTTGGACCCCAGGTTTGATATCAGCAAAATGAATAAGAAATGGGTTGGGTGGTGGGAGGGCTGGTGGTTTCACACAGGAGTGGCAAGGCTGGGTATTGGGGGAAGAAAGATAAAATCCAGAGCAAGCCTCCAAAATCCAGCAACCAAACAGGAGAGAGGTATCTCCTCAACTTCCCAGGAAGGTTCATATTTCCAAGGGACTCCCACCTTAAATTTGCTGTAGCTTGTGGTTTTTAAAGGTCTGGTTGTTCACTCCCCAGCTCTGCTACTGCTGTTTCTTGCAGCCCTGGGCAACACATTTATTATTCTCTAAATTAATTAATAGTTGTAAAATAGAGAGAGAGAGGTGGTTTTTTTTGTTTTGTTTTGTTTGTTTTTTTTTTCTTTTTGTTTGTTTTTTTTTTGTTTGTTTGTTTGTTTTTTTTGCCAAATATGCTAAGATTTCTGTATTTAGTAAGTGTGGAATTGTTTTCTTTTCCACTCTGTGCTATGGGTGTTTTAGGAAAAGAGGGTCCTTGACCAGGGGCACCGTTTGGGATTCCTGACTTACTCCTGTTCTGCAGATTCTGCAGATTCTGTCCCAACCCTTCTGATGATTCCTCACTGTGGGGAATCACCAGGCAAGGCTTTGCTGCCCTTCTAGGAACGTGATGGGGACTTAAGTGGCTGGGTTTGGGAAGGGGAGGTGGAGCTCTGCACTGCCAGAGCCGATGGTCATTTCGTGATAAAATGATAATGCCAATAATCCCCAGGTCCTCTTTTTTTGCCTTTGAACTGAACACTTTGCCTGTCTCAGCTGTGGTTGCCTTTTTGAACTGTCAGTTTGGGAGGATTAGATGCATGTTTAGGCTGGGTGAACTCATGAATGAAAATATTTTCCCTGGCAGTTTTGAAAATGCTTCCCCCCCTTTAAGAGCTGAACCCTTTGGCAACAATCTGCTTTTTGCCCAGATTACCACTGTCATTTTGGGAGGTCTTTTCCCGCAGAACAAACAATGGAATTTTAATAACACAGTGAAATAGATTCAGGACTGCTTTATTTATATTTTCTTTATTTATGCTTGAATACTGAGTATGCAGCTCCAGCAAAGACAAATTTAAGCTTTGTATTACTTCAAAATGATGAATTAAGCTCTGGGAGATTTACTTCCCCAGAAAAGGATATTTTGATTCGATGCTTTGAACACATCTCATAAGGACAATAAATATCACAGAAATTGAAAGTTAAAAATAAAATGCCCTCAGTAAAAACTGCAGATGCAGAGGAGAGCAGACCCAGCACTGCTCTTTCTGAAGGTCTGCCGGTGTCTGCAGCACAGCTCCCTGCTTAGTGAAGGTTTGACTCAAATGCAACAATCACCATTACAGTGAGGCTGAACTAATTCTGAGTTTTTATACTCTCTGCTCGGATCTGTGCACCGAAATGCTCAAGCCAACACCAGCTTGCCTGCCTGAGCAAAGAGGCACTGGTTAAGCTCCCAGTGCCATCATCTGAGGGACTCTGCTTGCAGAGCATCCTTTAGAATTCTCTAACTTTGTTTAAGGGCAAAGAACTCACGCTGACATGCAAAGTGAATCAGAGATCATCTGAAGTGAAGCATAAAATAGGATCTGACTCAGCTATCAGCTGAGTCTATCACCAAACTGAAATAAAGTAGCTTGTGCCTCGTACAAGCTCATCAAAGAAACTCTGACAGGTTCGAAAATCAGCTTTTCCTGACTAGAGTTTCATTGCTTGCACTGGTAAATATTATTCTACTTTAGGATTCGTTCCTTAAGGTTGTTATATGTAATTTTTTTTTCCTCAAGAGAATTCTCTGTTATTTTATTTTCCCTGCACATCTCCTCCCTTCCTGCTGCACCATCCTTCCAACTTCCCAAGCCCCAGCAAGGAGATGAGGAATGAGAATATTCCTGAGCAACAAATCTGTTCCAGGGCTTTCAGTGTCAAATAGCCCCGTGTCAGATAAGCCATTGATACTCTGCTGTATTCAATTAAGATGGATGGCATATGGTGGGGATGGAAAGCAGCCAAACAAACCAGTGCTCCCAGTCTGGAGATTGAGGGAGGCACAAGTGAACTGCAAGGGTTGTACCGTGGGAGCTGTGCAGAAAGGGAAGGAATTAGGGTGGTTTGAAGGATGCACTGGGTATTATCTATGCCTTATTGCTCTGTTTTTAGCCCTGCTGATTCTATCCTGCTTCACTGAAACTGCTTAAGTAATTTTAGGGCATACTGCTCATTGCTGCAGATTGGGAGGAATCTGAAAAAGCCAGAGAGCAGAGCTGGAGCAAAACAGGTCACTGAAATGCCCTTTGCTGAACACAACTGGCATTTTTCATCTCAGACCTTGTCAGCACTGGGTGGCATCCACTGCAAGCTGGAGTGGTGCAGCCACTGGCTCTCTTGAGGTGTGGGACCTGCTGTTTGCTCCCCTGTGCTGGTCAAAGGACTTCCAGGAGCCCCACGTGTGCTCCCGTGGTCCCACATCCTCTCAGCTGACGTTGTGCTGGAGGAAACATCAGCTAAACCCTCTGAGAGTTTCACTTGGCTGCTGCCAGAGCAATAGCAAAGGGGTTCAGCCACCTCGCCGAGAGGCTGTAATTTCTGAGCTACTGTAAAAACAGCTTCTGCCAAGGATATTACAGCTGCTTTTCCATTTCCCTCCTCTTGTTAAATCAAGGGTGAAGAAGCTGCAGGAACATGGCTGGCATCCAGGAATGTGATAAAGATGCAAAGAAAAGCAATGATTCTCAGGGGAATGAAGCTCCCTGGCCTCTTGCTGGAGCTCTGTGTGCTGCTGCACCTGCACTGCATGGCTGGAGAAGATGCTCCTCCCATGGGTCTGTGGGAGGTGGTTTTTGCTTGTCTGAGACAGTCTATTTAAGTAGAGCAGTGGTTTGTAGATAAGGAAAAATGCTGCTGGTTATAGGGGAACTCTGATCAATATTTGAGCATCTTCCTCAGGGAAAGGGATTTGTCTTCATGCCTTGGAGGACAGAGCGGTGGGAACTGGTGGTGGAGCTTGAAGGAAAGGAAAGAGAGAGGCTGCTCCATTTCTGGCTTTGCATCAACCAGCAGAGTGTGGAAATGCAGCACTCTGCTCTCAGCAGAGTGCAGTTTTGAATCTGTTTAACTATCAATCATGAAATTTTATCATACAGGCCAGTAATTTTAATTAGTCAAGCCCATAGCTTTAATTTGGATAATGGTTTGGTTTTTTGATTTCTGGTCAATGAGGTAAATGAAAACACTTTGTTTTTTAGCTAACACAAAATGTGAACTCAGTACTTTGTTTCCCTTCCAGCCTGCTGTACCTGCCTTCCCCCGAGTCTCAGATATCACAGTTTAATCAATATTAAATCATCCTCATAGCCTAAGTATTTGCTTATGTGCTTTGAATTGTTGCTTGCATCAAGAACGGCAGTGATGCCCCTAATCTGCTTTCACTGGGCTCCCCCAGACTCTAATTATGTCATTTAGAGAAGGACATTTCCTGGCAGCAGTTCCTGGATTCACTGCCACAGCCTCCCTTGGAATAAGGACGGAACAAGGCTGTAATAGCTAGCACATGGGAACGATGCTACAGGGCCAATTAACCTTCCTTTGGCAATGAGCACGAGCCTAGTTTGGTTAATATTCCCAAATGATGGTACCTGACAAGGAGCAGAGGTAACCCTGCATGCCAGGCCCCAGGATTTACCTGTCTGCTCTGATGCTCAGGTACATCATTACCTTATGGCAGGAGTTATGGCAAGCTCTAGTGAAGGATACTCTGTAGGTACCCAAAAATGTTTGGATACAGCCCAGATCCCGAGGGATCCTCCACGTGCAGGAATTGGTGCAATGGCAAAGAGTTTCTCTGCAAGTTCAAGCTTTGCAGCAAGCTGTGGGTGTTGCTGATATTAATGTAATTAAGATGTTCAAATGCATTGGATTTCTGTGCCTCAGCTTGATTCTTGAGGGGTTAGAGCAAAGGATGGGGGCTGTGACTCCCACAAGAACTTGGGACCATGTAGTGGTGGAAGACACACATTTACCTTAGAAAACCAGATCCTTCTGGGTATAATTATTTCAGTTCATTTTATTCTCAAGAAGGTTGTTCTATTCCTGCAAAATTTGACTTAGGAGGGTGGGAATAAAACCATTGCTAACCTGAGTCCACTCCATGCATCATCAATCCATTTACTGGGCAAGTGGGCTTTGTAATGCTGTGGGAATTCTAAGGGACTATTTATATGGTTAATTTTTAAAAGCATATATTTTTTTCTCTACATTTATCTGTCTTTCTTGCTGGTGGACTTTGACAACAGTATCTTTCTGCTGGGAAAAACTGGAGTTCACAAAGTGCAATAACAAAATAAAATACACACCAAATGGTTTAGCTTATTCCTCCTCATTCCTGCAGTTCACCTGAAAAGCCACAATTTATGAAAAAAGAATCATTTGTCAGTCCTAATAAATAATGTTAATAGAGACACTCATGGCTGCCCACAAACACTGAACATCTTTTGAAGGCAGAAGGGTTCCAGATGCTGCCACAGCCAATATTTCAGGAGGTGCCTGGCAGAGTTCCCTGCATTGATGATGCTCACAGTGTCACTGCCATCAGTTCCTAAAATCCAGATATTTCTTCTATTAGACTTTCTGTTAGGTCTTTCTGTGCTGCCCCAGTGAGGAAGGAGGGATGTTTGGGGTGCTGGCTGTGTCAGCTTAGGGGAGATGACATCAAACTTCCTGAGAACCAGGACTACATGTGGTGTGAGTAGGGAAACCAGGGCAAAAAGAGGAAAAGAAAGCAAGCAAGCAAAAAAAAGGGCTGATAAATAATTGTAGTATCAAAATAAGGGATAATTTTTGGAGATGTGCTGTCTCTATGAGCACCTTTGTTTGTCTTGGATGCATCAACTGTGATCAGAAGGTTTTGATAAATTTGGACGAGGCCATAACCTCAAGGGGGTTGCTGCTCTTTCTGCTATTGTTTACTGAATAAATAACCTTGTTAATAAAGGTTGTAAAAACCTAAGGAGGTGCTTCTAATAAGCAAAACATCAGAGGTAAAGATTTATGCTAAATGTACCAGAGACAGTGAGAAATAAAATTGATAGTTTGTGCACTGATAAAATAAACCCCCAAAACCCCAAACCTCATCTGTTTTGCATTCACATCTGGAACATATTCCCAGGGGAGAGCAAGCGACATATTTTTTGGACACTATTTCATCTTAGGAAATCAATGGACAGGTTATTAAAACTCCATTTTTCCATGAATGATAAGTGTAATTACATCTCTCTTGCAATAAAACCTCGTGCTTATTAAATGTAAATATTTAACAATGATTAAAATACATTTGAAGGAAACTTTATAGCTTTATTTTACATGTTCCCATCTGGGTTGCCTTTCCTAAACCGCTGTACATTTTGGAGAGTTATTAAATTATTATTTGGAGAAGGACTAACACTCTGCATGTCCCTCGCTTCAATTTTAATTTCATGCACCCTCAGAATTTATTGAAGTCTGGTGAATTTAAGATTCACTCAATGCACTATTGTATTTGTGGAGCTGCAGTGAGGGGAAAGTGGCTTTGTGAGGTCGGAAATGCCACTCTGACATGTCTTTTGTGAGCCAGCTGTAGTTTCCTGATTCCACACATCCCAGCTCTCATTTGTTTCCAAAGGAAGCGAGTTGGTTCCTTAACTGGATTCCTTCAGTTTTATGTACGACCCTTCTGGGGCTGTTTTAAAAGTGTCAATAAATGGCCCAGTCTTGGAAAGTGCATCAGGAGCATCGTGTGCTGAGCACAGGTCAGGGTGGTACACGCAGGGCTGGCCCTTCCCAGGGCAATCTAACGGGATTCCTCCGAAAGGAATTCATGGGTGAGCAAGGGTTTGGCAGATCCAGAAAATAAACCTGTCTCCAGCCAAAATCTTCCCCATGCAAGGTCCTTTGGAATACCCAGGGAAGCTTCCCTATGGATTTGAAGAGAGTCGAAGTCAGTTTTCTATAAAATCCTGCAGTTGATTTAGAAATGGCATTGCAGCGATATAAACTATCATGCTGCTATGGAACAGCCTAAATACTTCCATAAAAGACAGCACTCCCTGTTAAATCTTTATAAGTTCTTGATATAATTTGTGCTGAGATGTGCTGCTTTCACCTCTATTCACTTTTTAAAGGCCCTAATTCCCTCTTATTGAGTTTTTTAAAGGAAACTTGTGCAGAGTTCAGCTTCATAGCCAAGATCATTCCAAAAGGCTGGAGTTAATTTTTAGTTTCACTAATATTTCCAGTCAGAGAAGCAGTATCTCCAAAGTCACTTGCTTACTTGAGGGAGTGCTAACAGGATCAGGCCACTGAGAGCTCAGTAAAGAGCCTGATCCTGCAATGAAGCAGGAGCTCAAACCTCTGCAGAGTTTCTTGGAGTCACCTTATGGCAAAAATCAGGCTGAAAAAGCCATTACTGTTACAACTTAAAAAAAATAAATAAAAAGAGAGAAAGACTCAGTATCTTTGTCCAACACGTTTAAAAATAATAAATAGCTGCCCTGAATTTCCCATTTGGATGCAAATCAGCCTCGGAAAAACCTGGCCAGGGTGCACATTTCAAGCATCTTTAGGTTTTACACCCTCCTCCTTTCAGATTGTGAATCTCCTCCTGCAGCCCCGAGATGCTGCCATAGACAAAGACTCAATGTGTGTGTGTGGCTTTTCAAACAGTCTTCTCCGAGGAGGAGAATTTCCCTTTAAATAAATCTCCCTCCATCTCTTGAAACTGGCACTTAAACCCAACCCCAAACCCAGCTATTTATTCTGAAATAACACACAGGACATCGTTGTACAACGGTATATTCAGTGGCTTAAATTGCACCTGATGAAAAGAAAATTAATTTAAGGTGGTGATTTTCCACCAGATAAACCTTTGGAAAATAAGGGTTTCCCTTGGAGAAAAATAAATAGTAGTAGCACAAAAGGGCTTGGCAGAATGGGCATCTTTAATTGCTTGTTTCATTTAAATGTCTCAACTAAGCATTAATTTATTGATTTTTTGCATATTATTGGTGATAAAGTATTGGTTAACATTAGAAGGTATGTTTGTTGGTTTTAATTACAGCCTTTTATTTTCCTAGAGGGCAAACAGCACCTCTTGCACACAATAACAATGGAATAACACAGGTAACCTTTCCCAGGGACTTCTGTAGTCTGTAACACAGGGCAAATATTTGTGTCTTTTTGGCCGGTCCTGTTGTCATTGAAGGCAATGGGGCACAGACCTCGATGGGAACCAGACCTTTCTCATACAGATGGGATGAAATCATTTCAGGCAATCAGTTTTCCAGCATTTCTGAGCTGTTTTGACCTCATAATTAAACATAAGACACAGTCAGATATGTATAGGTGTGTGCACATGAACTTTAAATTAGAACCCCTGAATATATCACAATATCTCAAATGATATCAGGTCCTTATGGAAAATTCCATGTGCCTTAATAATCAGCCCTATCTGTGTATTTTACCTACACAAATAATTTCATTCAGGTTATTGTGTCTGCTTCTCAGGGGGAGTTAAAATAATAAACCATTATTTTGATCATGGGCACATGGTTTTATTATATGCAACCCCAATCAGTTTTAACTTCTCAACACAAACATTCAAAATACAGACTCCTCTAACAAATCTAGTTTCCCTTTAGAAAAATAACATTTCTTCTTCTTCTTTTTTTAATTTTTTTTTTTTTGGTAAAAGAAAGTTTTATAGTTTTGGATTCATTATTCCTCTCTGCCCTCTTATAAACCAGACTCCAGGAGGTGCCTTAAATTTTAAGTACAAAATAAAAGTGTGCATATATTCTGCATGCATATATTGGAAATAAAAGAGCATTAAGAAGGGGAAATCATTGCCTTCACTTTGGTCCTTTGTTCCCATAATAATTTCTTGAACTGAGAATTACAATGTTCTGGCTTTAACCTGGATGCTTCACTCGGGCTGAAACTGCTTTCATCTGCTTGATGACAAAGATGAAGTGTCAGCCTGCCAGAGTTGCCAGGTACTTTCAGCGTGGCTGGAATGGCACTTTCTATAATTCTACAGTGGCAGATTTCGTGCTGAATACATTACAGAGGAAAGCAACTGCCTGGAGGAGAAAAGAACCTGATCGGAGTCCTCTAAAATCACTGCCATTTTTTCCTGAATGCTGCATTTTCTGAACATTAAATAAATGCAGAGCTGATCCAACGCACATCACTGACACAGTTCTGTGCTGTGTTGATGATCACCCAGATGTGAGGCTGGGGAGAAGCACGTTGGGTGTAAGGGCTGAAATTCTCCCTCTGTATTTTCTTATTTCATGATGCACAGGTAAGGGTAAGTGTGCCTAATTTAGGTGAAAAATTTGCTGAAGGAAAAGCTACCCTGCATTCTCTGTGCTGTTTTCCGTGTGGGGGTCAACTTCGTGACTGTGAATACGGGATCCAGGTCAGAATTAGCATTTTGTTGAATAAATCATTTGCAACCAAAAGACTCCCATGCCCACGCTGTTTGCAGTGGGTGACAGCAAAGCTGGGGACACCAAAACAGATTTACCAACAAATGAGGGAATTCCACAGAGCTATTAAAGCCCCTCTTCCTAATGAATTATTTCATCACTTCACTATCTCCCAGTTTCCCTTTGCACTTCACAGTGACCGAGCGGTTTAATCCGCTCTTTCCTCCAGCAGAGACCTTGATGTTTGGTCTTCCTGCAGTGCCTTTCTAGAAATCAGTTCACTGCAGAAGCCACAGCCTGCAATATCTGCAGCAAGGCTTGGTCCCCAGCTTTGGAGGGGCTGTACCTTGGGCTGTGACCCCCAGGTCCGTAACATCAGCCCATACCCCTTTTTGCTGAGGTTTTTTAGCCTCTCGCTCGGCAGCACTTCAGGGAATGTAACAGAGGAACACAGAGAGCACCGACATCAAATCGGTCTCTTGACTCCACTGGTTATTTAAAAAACATACTTTTAAATGCATTGCCATTTCTCACTTCTGGCTGGGAAAACATTAAAAGCCCGGTGCTTTAATCTTGCTGTATAGCCCCAAGTTCAGGGCTTAAAGCTGAAAGCTTGCATTTCCAGCTCCTGCTCTTTTTGCAGAGATTCCTGACAGGACCTAATATAGCTCCCAGCAGTATTAATCCCCTCCACAGCCGCTCTAATAGTGACACCTCCCCATACCACCCAGGCTCAGAGGTCCCAAGGCTTGCGGCGGGCAGAGATAAGGCAGCCCTTGCTCCTCTGAGCAAGCAGAGCCCCTAATTGCTCGCATTTATTGCCATTAGGAAATTTGGGAGAGGGCCTAGCCCAGGTCTTTGCTGTATTTCCCTGCACAACAAGGCCCCCGGTTTCAGCGGCCGCAGGATCAGCCCCGAGTTCGGCCGTCAAATCCAAAGGAGCTCCCCCACGCCTGGGGAGGGAGATTCAGGGATCCAGATTTATACTGCTGCAATTAACTGCGAAATTTGGCCCTAAAAATCCCACTGATGTAAACAGCAGGGCTGCAGGTCAGCACCAAGAACACAGCCTGGGATTAACAGCAGCTCACTACTGCAGCAATTATCTTCTGACAAAGCCAAAAATCTCCCTTGTTAAGCAACTGGGGGGCTCTTCATGCTCTCCCTTACACCTGTAAAATGCCAGGTAAGGCCACCGAACCAGAGGACTTTTTTTTTAGAGTTTCACCGAGGCAGTAACTTAGTGAGCAGTGTGTCCTTAGTGTTATTTGTCAAATAAATCTTACCAGCCTCTGAAGAGGAGTCGAGACCGAGCGGAGGGGCTGGACCTGATGTTTACCGAGAGAGTTAACAAGCCTGGCAATAAAACCCTGGGTAATGATGGCTCTGAAGAATTACATTTGCTTCGGAATTTACTTTTATAAAAGCATGAAATTTTATGTAGGAACAAGATCTATAACCACCTATATAAAAGTAAGGGATTTGAGTAGCTCCAAGAATGATGGGGCTCAGTTCTGTACTGCTGCTGCAGGACAGATCTCATATTAGGGCTGTAGGATCAAAGCTCAGTGAGTAATTCAATATTGGTTATTTCAGAAGCTTTGTCTTTGGTGAGCATAAATTATTATTTTCTTCAACCAATTTGTTATATTACTTTTTTTTTCTTTTTAATGCAATCCCCCCCGTCAGGAATTATTCTTAGCATTTGCTGTTGGAAATTCAAGGTGGATTGTGGTGGTTTTTTTGTGCAAATAAGATTTCCGAAATTTTCTTTGCCTTTCCCCC
>JAWWMP010000028.1:8842163-8928939 GCA_035047865.1 Dendrocincla tyrannina
AAAGAAGATTTCCCAAATTTTTTTTGCCTTTCCCCCCCCCCCCCCCCCGTATTGTTTGCATCCAATTCCATGACTCTGTCAGTCAGTGAGGGGACTGAGATAAGTTCACAAAATAACTCGCTGTAAACGTGAATGTTTTTGTGGAGTTTGTTCAACCTTATAACAAATGTCCAGCTTAGTCCTCAGATTCTGCACAGGGCGATGAGGCTTTTCTTCAAATTCCTCTTCCCTCTTCTTGCTCTGCTTCGTGCCGTAATTTAACAAAAGCTCAGATTTTATCACCGAAGCCAGGCAAAACTCCCGTTAGCAGAGACACAAGATTTACCCGAGTAAACCTGGAAATATTGGGGATAACAATTCTCTTCTTCAAATCCACAACGAAAAGCGCAGTTAATAATGCCGGCTAAAACTCCAAATTAACTTAAATCAGGGCAGGATTCGGAGGGAACAGGGGAATTCCTCCTCTCCTCAGGCAAAGCCCGGCTTTCCTGAAAAGTGCGCTTCAAGGAACTAACGGGATCAATGTTAATTTTTCTCAATTTTGCCCTTCCACGGGTCCTGGCTCCTCTGGCGGAGCGGGACCCGCCTGTCCCGGACGCATCTCCCGCATCTCCCGCATCCCTGCCGGGCGCTCCCGCTCCGCTCCCGCCGCCGGCTCCGGGTCCATCCCGGCCGCTCTGCCGCCTGCCGGCAGTCACAGCATCGGGGCTGCTCTTCCCCTCCTCGGGCAGCCTCGCAAAGCCCCTTTTCCAACGATTTCCCCCCTCCCCTTGTCTTTTCCCCAAATATCGGGAGCCGGCGGGATGTTTCCCGCAAGCCCGTCCTTCCTTGGGAAGCTGGAACGGCACAAACGCCTCCCGTGTTGTTTGAGTCAACACAGAATATACCAGCGCGTTTATGTCAGACATACCACGGCAATATTCTCGTTACTATAGGAGCAAAAGACGTGTAAATATTGAGGTGGGTTCGTTCCAAGTGCGAGGGGCAGCTCTGGAAACACGCGGTGCCCTGAGCCAGGACACGCTTTGGCACACAGGGCAAGCCCAGGGAGGGGAGCTTGCCCCAGACTTCACACCAACCTCGCAAATGCCACGCTGTGCAGGGCTAAATGCACACCAAAGTGTCGCTGGGACTGATGTCTGCCTGCTCGGGGGAATAATCCCACCAAAGACCCGCAATAAATGTTTGCAGGATCAGTCTGGAATGATTTGGGAGAAAGTTGCCCTGGTTTCTTTTGTTCCTTTTCAGCCTCCAAGTGAGAGATGACGTGTAAGAGTCAGTGCCTAAAGAAGCCATGCATTACACACAGACAACAGCCATAAAATTGTGCCTTCCCTACAGGTCTCTGAGCTTTGCTTTTTCGGATTTAATGTTTATGATGGTTAGGGAGAAGTTGTAGGAGGCTTCTTTTAACCTCACTGTGTAAAGAAATAAGGTTTTGGGAGTGCTGCTTAGCTGATAATCTATTATTGGACAGAAGAGGACATTTTAGGTCAGGAAAAATGCAACCAAAAAATTCTAAAGCTGTGTCAGTTATAAAAGAAATGTACAATGTTTATGGAAAAGGGCTGGATTTACCTCCCTGCTCCAATGGATTGCAATGCTGGAGTGGTTTTAAACACAATTTGAATGGCTCTTTCTTCCCTGTCTTTATTTTTAAATGGAAGATAAATTGGTTGAAGTCATTTAGAGCGCAGGGTTTCTGGTCTGACATGAGCATATGGAGTGGCCAGTTGTCTCTGTGCTGTAGTTTATGCTTTGTTCTGGAGAAAAGTAACAAATATTGGCTACGCCCCAATAATTGTTTGAGAAAACCAGATATGTGCTGCAGATTTTGGCTATGTCACTAGTCCTTATATAAGCAAAAGGGGTTGTTTCTCAAACCCTGTGCTCATCTGAACCAAGCCTACAGATGGTATTTGTATTAATCCAGCAAATTCTGCCCTCCACGACATCTGCACAAAGGCCACTGCCAAGTTTGCAGCCAGACAGTGCAAATTTTCCCACTTGGGAAGTGTGTGGAAGACAAAAAGTTTTGGTCAGTGAAGATGTACACCAGTATGGGTAGAGATCCGAATGTTCCCCCTCACCAAAGCTTCCCATTAGGGAAGAGAAAGAAAACCCTATAAATCCTCCAGCAGCACACACGATGAGGGCTCAGCCCCAAACCCCTCTGCAAATCCCTCCAGCCCTCCTGGCTGAGCCATGCCATGCACCCTCCCACCTATGGTCCCCCCTTTTTCATGGGAAGGCGATTTCCACACGGGATGAGTGTCCTCAGGGATTCCCAAATGCTGGACTGGTGTGATACCCAGCACCCAGAGCAGTCGCTGCCACCGTGGCTGATGCACTGGCCACAGCCAACTTCAGAGAGAAACCCAACAATGGGGCACTGTATTTAACACTGTGTGCTGTGGGAAATGGAGAGAAGACAAACGGACTTTATTTTACAACAGAAAGAATGTTACACCCTTTGGTAATACGTAACTAATAACTTAAACCCATTAAAAACTGTGATCTCTCCTCCACCGCTCACGAATGGAGCCAAGGCTGTAAAAATTCATGAAGGAATCAGTAGCAGGCTGGCTGGGGTTACAAAATCTACAAAAACTGCTAGAAGTCACAGTTTGCTCCATGAAAGGCATGGCCATAACAAATATCCCACACAGCTCGCTTTCTAATCCATTCCCAGGAAGCTGCATTGTGTGAGGCTGAGAGGGTCTGAACATCCAGCAAGGGGCAGGGAGGAGGGTGTGGGGGACCACACGGGTGTGGGGTCCCACTGGTGTGGGCTGCCAGGGCAGGAGGGACCCCCAAAATGCCCCCAGCCCTCTAGACCTGGGTTTGCCCCGTGCTGGGTGTCGCAGGGCTGGTAGTTGACTGATCACAGTGGAAAACAAAAGCTGTGCCTGGAAGAAAAGGGCTCCTTTTCATTTCCGTTCCCCGTGTCAGGCAAAAATTAATGACTAAATGCACCTTTCTCTGATGTTGCCCATCATGCAAATACTGGTGGGCAGGAGTCAATATGAACTTTAAACACACCTGACACAGGTGGCTCTTGCCTTTCAATGCTAAATGGCCACTGGCCAACAATTCATGGCGCAGCATAAAGGAATCCTTGTGGCAAGCAGCCTCCCCTCTGTATATATTTGTTATTCCAGAATGAAGCTATTCATTGGGGCTGAGATGAAACTGCCCAGGTGAATAACTTCCTGAAACCCGGTGCTCCTGCAGGAGTGCAACCAAAATCAACTGCAAGAGGAATGTGGTGTGTGAGTCTGAATGCTGGGCAGAAGGCACAGGCGTTGGCAGTGGTGGAGGGCAGGATGCAGCCGGCAGGAGATGCCCAGTTGTCCAGGACTCTGCTGCTCCAACATCCTCATCGTGGTGCCTCTCCCAGGCACTGGTCGTGCTGAATCATTGACCTGGAGATTTTTATACAGCCAGTGGATCTTCTCCTTGTCCTCTGGGCCAATCCTTCTGCCAACCGACCAACACTGACACAGTACGGATGGAAAATAGATCAGGGAATGCTATTATGTTCTCTCATTTTAGCAGCCAGCCTGTGGGTTTTTCTAAAAACAGCCATCTGAAATAAAATTCAGGCTGTTCTCAGAAGTGCTCAACGGCACGGCTCTTTTCCTACAAAGCAAAAAGAGAACACACAACCCCTCACTGGTTGTGCTTCATCCTTCGGCAATTTCAGTGCAAGCCTGTGGTTAATTTTTTTGTCTTTTGGATGAAGCATATCCTATTCTAATATCATTTGATCAAAATAAAAAAAAATAGATTGCACTCTATCCAAAAAAGATATACAGACTAAATATTTTGGTGTGTAGTCACCAAAATAACTGTAAAGAGGATTTTGTAAGCAGTTTGGGAAGTTCTCTGTCAGCTTATGCATACAGAAATCTTTCCATACTATCAGAGTTGGGATCAATTTATCACCAAGGCCAGGAACTGTTCCCAATTGGAATTAGCCACACCAGTGTCTGGAGCTGACAGGCACAGCTGCAGCAAGCTCGCTCATGTTTATTATTGGAGTTTTTCTTGTCTTTTAACAGTTTGTACACTAATGGAAGAGCAGGAGCTGAAGCTGCTCATCTCTGCTCTGCTATTGCAATGAGTTCCTTCAGAAAATAAAGCACCTTAGGGGCTGGTTTTAAGCTCCTGATGGGATCAGTAGTAGGCACAGAAAATAGCTGCATGCTCCTAGATCTTTTCTGACTGTTCTTTTAGAAAACCTCTGAAAGTTGAGTACATAAGATTGCATTTAGTCACATCTTTCTGTGTTGTTTAATCCCCGTTTTAAAGCCTGTTTTGGAAAACAGTGGTCTTTAGCGAAGGACTGAAGATAAGTCTTTGCTGAAGGGGGGAACATGGGAAAAAGAAAAAAGAACAAGAGAAAATGAGTTTAGCTGGTAAGCAGAGGTTTTAATTGTGGTGAGTAGCAGAGAGAGGTATCAAGCAGCTGGCAGAGATGGGATATTATTGCACCAAACAATGTTTTCCTTTCCTTGCTGCTTGTGCAGGATGCAAGTCATTCTGCATCTGTAAAGAACAGGTACTGAGTGCATGAAAATATAATTTATTCAATAAAAAATTGTCATAGATCAAAAGGAAAGGTCCTCAAGTGGTATCTATTAAAAGTTCCATGCAATGTGCATGGTATGATGGAGGCCTCAGGGATTACTCCAAAGCTCCACCTTGGCTGTGGGCAAGGCACTTGGACCCGTGGCCACATTAGTTATTTAAGGCTTTGCTGTGCTTTTGAGCCTGTGTCCCTCCGTTTTTTCCCCATGGAAACATGGGAGAAAGGACAATAAAGCAGGTCTGACATCTGTCTCACCTGCCATGGGAGCTGGGTGAGAGCCAGGAGAGGCATCTGGCCCGGGATGTGGAAGCAATTCCAGCTCCTGGGTTTTAGGCATTGTATTTCTGCCCTCAAGTTCATCTCGAGCATCACGTGTACACTAATTCAGCTGGAATATGTCCAGGTTATCTATCCATTTACACAAGAAAACAGCCAGAGGCAGGGCAGCCGAGGAACAGGCAGTGCCGGGGACTGCCAGATGTGGCAGCTCCTGGGAGATGCTCGTTTGGCCAGAGCCTCGTCCTGCCCGGCTGGATGAGGCACCTCCTGCTCCAAGCAGGCTGGGAGCACCACGTCCTCTGCCGGTTTGGGGTTGCTGAGGAAGGACAGAAGCAGTGGGGAGGGATGGAGAAGGAGAGGGGGATGGATTGCAGAGGGACAGAAGAGGAGGGAGGGGAATGGGGATTTCTGTCGATGTTTGCGTCCTCCGGATGCTCGTCATGGCCCGGGGGGTATTTATCCTCTTCTACCTGCCCGGACCTCTGATGGAGGGAGGACCTGTGCTGGCAGTCTGGCTGTCTGGCTTCGAATCGCTGCTGCTCCCCCAGGTGGGAAAAGCCAGAATTAACTCAGGAGCAGAGGTAAGGAAGGCACTTGCCCAGCAGCCAAGAACGGAGAAAACACTTCCCCACCTGCTCCTTCTGACAAATCCATCGTAGAATCTCTCTGTGTGTGTGTGTGTGTGTGTGTGTGTAAACTGCTGTTTAATTAAATTGGTCACCATTTTTTATCATGTATAACTACACGTTCCCTTCCATGCCCCAGGTTATCACTCGTGGTGTTTGGGACACTGCATGGATATTGTTAATGAGCTTACAGAGCCCTTTTCCTGCAGCTCACCAGCAGCCAGCTAGGTAAAGCTTCAAGGCTGGTTTTTAGTGTTTGCAGTAAAACTCCAAGGTTGCTATTTGTGTTTACAGTGAGAGAAGAAGGAATGGGGGAAGGTATTGGTTCAAAGAGGGAACAAGCTGCGAGGGGAGCAGATTTTATAATTTCTTTCAGTTGTTTTTGCAGGAAAGCTGGGAGGGAAGAGGCTTGAAGTACTCTGGCAGAGCAAGGAGAAGGAAAATAACTAAATGGGGCTGCTCGTTAGGGAGATGGGGAGGGAAATGAATTGCCTTATCACCTTTGCTTCTTTCCTCCCACCTCTCCCCTGTATCTGACAGCTCCTGTGGATACAGACACACAGGTTCCTGGTCCCTGCAGGATTGAGGCAGCAATCCTGTGCTCAGACAGGTGAACCTGCTGTCCCCACGAGGGCCCTGTGGCTTTTCTTGCTTGTCAGTGCCAAAAGCAAAGAACGAGAAGATGAGCAAATGAGCCGGGGGGCGGGGAGTTTGGGATCATACATTCCTGCTGATGAGCATCACTAAGCCTTGGAGTGAACTCACCATCCCCTGTGCCTTACTGGTAACAAGTGAACACCTTGGGCTGCCTTTTCCTCCGGGTGTGTTGGAGGGGAGCTCTTGGGATGGCACATTGTGCCGAGACAGGAGCTGGGGCGTGTGGGCAATGGGGCACTCGAGTGCCTACGTGGGGGGAGATGATGTTGTGCCACCTAGAGCAAAGCCCTGGCGCTGTTTTGCTGCACAGACAGCAGAGGAAGGCTGTGTCCTTTCCCTTTGCCTCCACTCCTGTGCTGCTCGCCTGGAGTTATTTTCATTTTAGCTGTGTGCCACGTTTAAGGCTTCAAGGATTTTCCTGCGCTGACCTTTAAATCCCTTCACTGGTCAATATGATGCATCACCACTCAGTATAATATCCTTCTGTCTGGTTTGCTGGCCCCAGACTTATTATTTTATGTTTCTGTACATTAAACTGCATTTTCCATTCACTGGCCCAGGCAACCAGTGGATTGAAATCCCTTGTTCCTCGTTATTTGTTCTCTCTCCAATTTTGTGCCCTCCACAAACAGAAACTTTGGTAGTTGGGAAATATTTTCATTCAGGTCATTTGCAGGTATTATAAATGAGGGAAGTCCCTTGGTGTTCTCATTTGTTGAGCCTTTACAGTAGAGGATTACCTTTCCAAAGGAGGATGTAGTGGTTTAGCAGCAGGACTAGTGGATATTAATAGACACCTCTAGCTACAGATCCTCTGAAAGGCACTGCTGCTGTCACGGTGCCTTTCTTACCTTTGCACAGATGAAGGCTGTAAGTCAGGCTGGTGTTTTGCTAAAATTGCTCTGGAGTTTCTCCTGTGGCAAATGGAGAAAGAAAAAGAGGGAAGAGAGCGAGGCACAGGAATAGCAGCTGCTTAGGGAGTGGAAGTTATCCTGAGAAAACAGGAACCTGAGGCACCTGAAGTAATGCTGTCAGGAGGAAAGGGAACTTGGATTTGAAATATGGCCAGGACTGGAAAGGAAACCTTTTCCCTCTTTCAGTGGGTTGATGTGACCCTGGTATGTGCATCACCTTTGCTTTTACCCCTGCTACCTGCCTGTGGTCTCCTGGCAGGTAATTCCAGATGTTGTAGTTGAAAAGAAGAAGAACTGTAAACCCCAAACTAACTGCAAACCCAACTGGAGCTCTGAGTCCTGACCCCAGCCCCAGCACAGCCCGCCAGCCTGGCCACCAGCCTGCAGTGACAACACACCAGCGTCGGGGCCACATTCCTTGTGGATATTTACAGCCACCTCAAACCACAAAAGGAAACAAAAATATCTCCTCATCAGCTGTGCAGGTTTTATTAAGTATGTGTTTTGGGTTAAAGCCAAAGTGCGCTCGGCTGTTTTATCACTGTTTATTCCTGTCATTCACAGCCTTTATCAGACATCTCCATCAGACCTGTGAGCACTTCAAGGGCTGAGTCACACAAATAAGACTTTTATCTGCAGTCAAATCTATAATCAGGCAACAAACCCCCCTCACCTCGCTTCTATTTAGAGTCCCAACTCAGGCTCTTACAGAAAAAGGGGCTTCACAAAGGAATTTCAGTAATTATCCTCTCCCCTCCATCCCCCAGATGTTGTTTCCATGGTATAGGTACCTGTGGGTACTTGAAAAGAGAGCTCAGAGCTGCCTTCTCTTTAATGGAAGACTTTTAGGAAGGTGAACTTTAACTTTTAAACTTCCCTATGAAAAACAGATCCATGTTAAGTTTGATACCATTTGCCTCAGGATGATCTCAGCTCTTAAAATATGATGGTTTTAGTTGGATTAAGAGCCTATATTGTTGCTGAAGAGAAAGAAGGGTGCCTCTTTAATTGCAGCCCAAATCTACCTAACAATTGCCACATGTTGAGCAAGATTTAAGAGTTATTAAATATGAAAGCCACTATTGCTCCTTCACCATGAGCAGCCTTTGTTTTTTAAACCTGGAAAGCACTAAGTAAAAGGGGGAGGAAAATGTAAAAAACAAACCAAAAAAATAACCCTGCTGAAAACCTGAGATCTGAAGGGGTTTGTTTGCTTTCAGTGGAGATTGATGTTCGTGCAGCATCTCCTGCACTGACTGAAACAAACTCCTGGGGGTCCGGTGGCCTTATTACAAGGAAAACCCAGAAAAGATTCCCAGCAGTGCTTCGGTTATTTACAAGCAGTGAGTTGATAACTTGGCCAGAGCTGTGGTAAGCAAAGTGTCCTCTGCCTCTGGTGTGGCAGCTGGGGCTGGTGATCTGCTGTGCTCGCCTCAGCTCCAGGCAGAAGGGCTCTGGTGCAGCTCTGCAGGCTGGCACAGCCCGGCGAGGACACCCCATCCAGGAAAGTGCCCTTGGTCTCTCTGGAGCAAGCCCTCGGAGTGACCCAGCAGCAGAGCTCTGGCAGCAGGGTTAGATTGGCTCGCTGGTGGTGCCATCACTGTGGGCAGCTTGGCTTTGTAAAGCTGAGCTCAGCCCTCAGTGCAGGTACCAACCTCAGGGTGGGCGGAAGGCAGCAGGCAGGGCAGATTGTGCACCCCCTCAGCTGCTGGGGAGGAGCTCTGAGCTGCAGGATGCCCGGGTTCCTCAATGTGCCCAGGAGCTTCTGCAGGAAGTTTTGGGGCTGGTTTGGGGAGCTCTCTACTCACTTTGCATCCCTCTGTGCTGCAAGTTCCTCTTGGCTGTTTTGGACACTGATCCTTGTGGTAGCTGGGCTGGCTGGATACCTGAGCCCTGACACTGCTCTGGGAGCATCTTCAAAGCCCAGTCTCCTTCCTCAGCCAACTTCTACCCATTGCTCATCACTGTGCATTTCCCATTGAATCTGCCACCTTCTTTTGTCTTTTCACATTAGGGATAAACCTCCCTAACATGGGACAGAAGCTCTGCTGGGCTGTGATTCCTCTCTGGGAATAACCTGCATGACTTGAGCTATCAACTTCAGTCCAAAGGTGGATAAAGCAGCCCTAAAAGAGGTCAAGGCAATAAGGGATATTTTTATAAATCATCTGTTATAACTTGTAGAAAGTTAATGTTGGGTCAGAAGGAGAGTTACAGCTACTGTCTCTTAGAAAAAAGGAGAAAAAGAAAAAGCTAAACCGTGATTTTCAGAGGTCAGCGATTAAATTTCTTTTTGGATGTTAGCCCTCTACTCCCTTTCCACTGTGCTTGACAATACTTCAGAGAGATCTTCGGCCTCCAGCAGCAGGATTTTGCAGTTATGGTAATACAGCTTTCGTACAATACATTATTCATTTTTCTAGGTCTCCATTTAGCAGTCCTGGCAGCTAAGTAGGATGGTAGAGTTTAGGGCAGGGACCACTGCAGGTCTTTGCAGTCTGGCAGGAGAACTCAGCTAAGCCTCTCAGGTTACGGAGGAGAAGCAATTTTACATTTTCCCTCCTGCTCAGCAAAGTAAACCCCAGCTCCTCGTTTCCAACCTAGAAATCACAATGGCTGGATTTTTCAAGTCTGATCTCAGACACACCCCTATAAATCTGGAGCTGCTTACAGAGCTGGGAACCCTGTTCCCTCCTTGGCAAGGTGTGAGAAAGGGGAAAGCAGTTGGCTTTCTACCACCTTTTAAAGCTTCTTGTTCTGTAGGCCTACAAAAATCATTTATTCCTCCCAGGCACCTTGGACTGGCTCAGCATTGCCCCGAGATACCTGCTGGGGAACGTTCCTGCAGTGCATTCTCCAGCCTCTTTCCCAGCTCTCCTTGCAAATCTTTTCCAGAGCTTAAAACCTCCCCAACAAATTCCGTTTTGTGCTTACAAGTCGGAATTAAAGCCCTCCATTCTCACAGTAGGTGGAAGTGTTGTTTAGGGATTGTAGTCAGGGTCTCCTGTTTTGCCTCTGTCCATTCTGCTGTGTATCCTTGGATTGCACTTTCCCAAACCAATGATCATGACCTTGAAACTTTTTTGACCAACAGGACCAACTTTCAGACAAAGCCAAACCTTTGTCCTTTTATCCATCCCCTCAGAAGAGCCAGAAAGCTGGAAGAGATATTTCTTGACTAATCACTGTTGGATCATTTGGGGAATAAACCAACTTTCCTGAACTTTCCCTCTTTGGCTCCACCCATTCCCCCAACAATAAAACAGAACTTCAGTTTTTGCCCTAACAATTGAATGGACAAAAAATTGGCATCATTTCATCTTCTTTTTCTTCTTCATTTTATTTTTTAACTTTTAAACTTTTCTTTATTATAAAATTCCAACTTCCAGCTGACCCTTGAATAATTGGTTTTGTTGCAAGGGTTATTTGAGGTCTAAATGAGCCCAATGACATCTGTTTAATTTTAGATGCTTGGAAAATATTCTAAAAATTAATGAAACCCAAATGTACAGCAAACTAATAGAACAATTTTATTTATTAAAAAAGACGGTTAAAAATAATTCTAAACATTTCAAGAAAACAAAAGAGGTGGATGGGATTTGTCATTGTTTAAATTGTACTTATTATATTACATTTCAGTGAAATGCCCTCTTGACCTTGCACAGTTTGCTCGATTTCCTCGTCAGTCTCCTTCCAGCTAATTTGCTTTGACATAAACAACAAGAAAAGGACTCAAGAATGAAATGCAGTCACCCAGTATTTGGGGTCTCAGGGCTGATTATAGCCAGATACAAAGAGGAATGGATGGAACTTGCTAAAAGCAGGACCATGTTATTAATTCTTCATGAAGATTTGGATGGTCATGGGAAATGTATGGGGTGACACAAATCTCACGTGTGACACCAAATGTGGCTTGAGTGCTCATTCCTTTTACAAATGTGCAGCTGAAATGTGTGATTTGCTGTTTTCCTCTTTCAGCCAGTTTTAGTCCACCCCTCTGGGCTGCAGAAGTGCTGGGTGGCTTGAGTGAGCAATCCCCAGTCACAGGTGAGGAAAGGTGATTTATCCATTTTATGCCCTTGATTTGCTACATGGATTCTTCTGAAAGGAATGCTTAGCCAGAGGAATTACACAGACATCATGGATCATCCAGCAGAGAATTTCCACAAATGTTTGTGATGTTCTCATTGCAACTGCTGCTGGGATTCTATTGTGTAAAACCCTCCAAAGCTTCCAGTTCGCTGTAAAACGCACACACGCATATAATCTACATATTTTTGTAGGA
Organism: Dendrocincla tyrannina; assembly: GCA_035047865.1. Lineage (NCBI taxonomy): Eukaryota > Metazoa > Chordata > Aves > Passeriformes > Dendrocolaptidae > Dendrocincla > Dendrocincla tyrannina. The sequence continues at coordinate 8,853,519 of JAWWMP010000028.1, forward strand.
AATAAAAGGGGTTTTTGCAGTACTTTTGTACACTGTGACATTGTAAAGCATGTGATAAGTAGGAAATTGGGCAGCATGAGTGACTCTGCAGGTAAACATAATAGAACAGTGACAGAAGTGATAATTCTCCTACACCTCAACATTTAAAAAGGAAATAAAACTGAATACTGTGGATAGAGTCCCCCTCAGCCTCCCAGGACATCTCAGGAACATTTAAAACAGATTGGTTAAGAAAAGTTTTTCAACAGAATGTCGCCAGGATAGAGGGTCTGCTTCTGCTTCCTTTACAGCTGCCCCAGACATGACCATGACCCAGGGGTGGCACCCGGGCACAACAGTGCACAGGACCTCAATGCAGGGAATTTTAAAGTTGCTTTCTCTTTCTGGGACCCCAACTGGACTGCTGTGTCACTTCTGAAGCTGAATATCAACTCTTCTTTTGGAGCACAGAAGTGTGAAGAGGGTAAAGGTTACCCTCAAATGGTAACTAGCTGCTGTCACTCAAAAAGCAGTTTAACCTGTTCCCAAATCCTCTGAATTCTGGTGTCAGTTGGTTTGGTACTTTCTCAAATAGCTGTGGATATTTGAAAAGAAGCTCCCCACCTTGCATACAAACTGCTGGCAATGTTTCATGACATTCTAAGATTTCTGGAGGGTTGGGCAGAATCCACTCGGGCGCCTGTGAAATTTCTCAAGTTCTTGGGGATCACCGACTGACTGTTAACAGTAAATTAGGCTAAAAATAAAACTCCATAAAAGAATCAGAGCCATCAGCATGATTGTGGAAGCTGGTTGTGTTTGCTGGGCTCATGTGTGATAACAAAGTAAAACTCTTTAGGCAGAGTTGATGGGGCATTTCTCTGTAGTACAGGTGCTGAGCTGCAGATAGCTGCGTGACGTGGCTCGGGGCTCAGCCTTATCGGGCGCTCATTTTTAGCTCAGTTGACAGAAGGATCACTGGTGGAGCTGTAATTGGAGTTTACAATGTTTGCAAGTATTAGGTGACTTGTAGCTTAATGCCATAACTATAGGGACAATAAATTACATGGTCATTAGAGGGCTTTAGCTGTTCATATAGTATTAGGCATAAGAAGGACAGTAACATTTCTCTAATAACATGTAAAATGTATATTCCAATTAAAACCATAATAGGATAGGCTTGGCGTTACATTACACGTTACAGCCTCTCATGAATTTCACTGCTTGGAAATTATTACCGTTAAAATCATGGTTTCAAAGACTTGCTCACAGGGATAATAAATTCTCCCAAGCAGGTTTAGAGAGAAGCATTGAGCTCTCATGGAGAAAGACTGTGCTTTCAAGCTGGGAAAACTCAGCCAGTGAACAAAGGTTTGAAGGCTTGGGTTTCTTGCTTTCCTTTTCATTCTCCACAATTGGCTGGCTCCCCAAACCAAGTGAAGTTTAATTAAAAACAATTGAGCAAACAAAAACTAGTCAAAAAAGATATTTAGAGGCTCTTATCTTCTTCTAGAAGCAGTTGTGCCCCTGTGTGTTACTGTGTGTTTTGCTGTGTTTTGGGACACTGATTTGAAGGGATGTTGAAACCACTTCGTTTTCCAATCCCGGTCTGTTTTCTGTCCTTGGTATGAGCAGGTTTGCTTTTACCAAAAGGCAGCCCAAAGGACGGTAGTGAGAGGTGGACTCTGCCTAAGGAACAGTGTAATGCAGCGTATTCTCTGGTGTTCAAATGCAGCTCTTGGCTTAGGGACACCACACAGCTGCTCCGTGTGTGCCTTCAGACGTCAGAGCTTGGCATATTCATTGTCCTCAGGGTGTGTTTCCTTTATGTTTGAAGGAGTCGAGTCCTATGAAACTCGAGCATCTGTCTCACTGCAAAGAAACAGGTCTGTGCTTTTATGACCTTCCAGAAGAAGGCTGTTGGTCAGAAAGGGACCCCCTTCCTTTATCTGAGATGAGGTCTCCTTGTTTGTTCACCAGTCACTTCATCCTTGTAAAGCTGGGAGAGATACGGAGCTGTTTGGAAGACAAACTGAACTGTGCTTCCTTGGTGAGTTCTTCACCCCTCTCTCCCAACCCATCCTGCAATAACCATCTTAAGTCTTGGGCATTAAAAAGGTTATAAATGTGTTTTGGGAGATTATGGCTTTGCATCACAGTTACACAGAGATTATTTGAAGTGTAGTTAACATGGGCTAAGAGTTATCTCCCAAAGCTGTTTCACAATAAGCAGAACTACCAAAGATCTCATTCCAGGTTGTTAGGAGATTGGAAAGGAAAGTTAAATGGGTCTATGGGAGGGGGGGGGGGGAATTAACCATCTTTTAGAAAAAAGAGTGTTTCTTGTAACACAGATGCAAGAATGGTTTAGTTGAATGTTTTTCCTCAGGAATCTTCAGACAGAAAACGACAACAATAAGCAAGGCTGAAGCCACTACCAGGATGAAGAGAGTATCAGACCCTGTCTTGGATTGGAAACTGCTCCTTTCCTTAGAGCTGTAGCAGACCATGAAACCAGCTGATGGAAAGGACCAAGTGTCAGCAAAAGAGTCGCTCTGCAGTTCCTCTCCTAGTGCCATCATCATCCAGGGTGAGTTCTATTTCTCAATATAAACCATGCGGTGGGTTTCCCCATTCCAAAACTTCCTGTGGGAACCTCCAACAGCAAAACCACCACAGGGAGCCAGGGATTCCACCTCAGCCTCTGGTGTGCTTGGCCTGCACCACGCAGCATCCTGCTCCTAAGCCCTTGTGTGCAGGGAGGAGAGGGCTTTGCTCTGTCTCCCTCAGGGGATTCATATCCCAGCAGAGCTGGCTTTGATGGCCAACCCACTGATACCTCCCTCAGCTGAGAATGAAGGCACACGGGGCAGCTGTGCCTCCAAACCCTGCAAGCACCAGCTCGTGCTGCCAAAAATACCCTTCTCTCACTGCCGAGGACCTGGCTCGCAGAATCTCCGTGTCACAGAATACCTTGGGTTGGGAGGGAACCCCAAGAATCATCCACTCCCCCTCCTGGCTTGCACAGGACAGCCCCAAATATCACACCCTGTGCCGGAGAGCGTTGTCCAAATGCTCCTTGGAGCTCTGGCAGCCTTGGGGCTGTGAGCACTGCCCTGGGCAGCCTGTTCCGTGCCCACCACCCTCGGGGGGAAGAATCCACCCTAACCCTGCCCTGCCACAGCTTTGTGAGCAGTGTAGGCTGGGCAATACCAATCAGGTGGGAGTGACATCCCTCTGCCACACACCTCCTCAGGGGACCCCACTTTGGGAGTTGAAGAGCAATCTACCCTGCTCTGCTGTACAAACCTTTCTGGTATATAAGAGTAATAAACACAGAATAGTCTCCTGTGCACAGGCCAAAGATCTTAGAGTTGCTGTAGGAAACATACACAGCCATCTTCCAATGGAAACAGTGTGATGTCTTCTTGCATGTCCAGGGATTTGTCATTCTGTCATAACAGCGTAGTCTCTCCACTCTTCTTCATAAGCCCTTCATCCTTCTTTGCTAATGGTTTACAATATAGAACAATTTAGCTGTATATATTGATGTAAATCATGTCACCTTCTCTGTGAATTATATAAAATAATTCATAGCGAAGAACTCATGGAAGGGTTTTTAAGGCTGCAATTCATCTTCTCTTTTCCATTACCCTGAGCAAGAATAAAAGCCAGATACAAATTTGGCTTTTTCCTTCAGAAAGGAAAAAATGTAGCTATTTAATACCTGAAACCAGTCATTCCTCTGTGTTCATAAATTGGACTGTACAAGCTCTGAGGAAGGTGTGTTAGTCCAGACTCCCTCCACAGACACCAGTGGAACTGCAGGCAGCATCATTTACGTGGTTTCCTAAGTCCCAGCTTATCAATAATACTAAAATAGTCACAGACAAACCCAGCTTCATATCAGTTTTTAAGCTTCTTACCCACTCAATTTTCATATCAAGTCTGATCTCTTGATGCCTGTACACTTGAAAACAGCTCTTGGGTGGTTTGATGGGGAACTGCCCCTTGTGCTATCTGTGCCTGGTATGGGCTGGAGGAGCTGCAGTCCCTTGGGAGTGGGGAGTCCTGCCCTGTGCTCACCCCACTGGGTGCACAGGGGTTGGATTGGCACCACGGGCTGGCAGCCACTTCCCTCAAGTGGCCACCACGGCTATAACCAGGAGTGACCCTCCCGGTTCCCCGGGCTGGGAAGAAACAATTTTGTAGTCTTTACATCCCTGGAGTCCTTTGGAAAGCTTCCAGCATCTTTTCAGGGAGTCATATTTTATTTGACTTGTATTTTCCCATCTCTGGTTGCCAACACAAGTCCACAGGGTGGCTGATTTGCACGTAAGGTCTGATATTGAAATACAGGCACTTCAGCAAGAATTGGGGATTTAAATGGTCCAATTTAGGTATATGAAATAAGACTTCCATACGCTTTTTTCTCAACCTCACCACCCAAAAGTGAGATTCAGCTATCCATTTAGGTGCCCACATCTGAGAAACTGGCACTCGAAACATATACAAGCTCATTAGGTATGCAATTATGGTCACCTAATCGTGCTGTTGCACACAGGGGCAATTGCTTGGATTTCCTGTGGGGAAAAATGAGCAGGAGTTCACTGCGGAACAGGAGAACATTCAAACTGTGTGCAGCTGCACTGGAGTGCACGAAAGGCACAAAAAATCCTTGATGTGGGGCATTTGTGTTAAACCCAGAGAAGGAGAGCCCCAGAAACTCAGGTATTAGGAGTTAACATTATAATAGCATGACTTTTCAAATCCCTCCTTGTACTGTCACTTTAAATGTTTTATTGATTAAGGCCTAGATTACTTAACCTAAAGCCCTATATTTATATTTAGCCAAGGTAAGTTATGAGTCACAAGTAATCCTTTTGATCCAGAGGTTGCCATGGGTCACCAGAGAAATGAGTTGAGTTATAATATCCTAGCAAACTAGCTGTGTGTATGGAAGAATAAATTAAATAAACTCCCCTTTGGAGAGTCTCAGTGATTCCTTACTCTGTTTCTGTTTAACTAGAAAATGTTGTGTTTGTTTTCTTTTCTCCCCCCATCTAAAACTGAAATATATTTGTGATGACAGATGCAAATGCAGTCAGTGATGTTTGTAGCCAGCTGAATTGTCTTCCCACTAAGGGTGTCAGCACCTCAGTCCGGAGCCTCCAGCGGAGAACTGGAGTCTTTAAAGCACATGTGAATGAATTTGACTCAGGTGAGTGGTCTGTGTTGAACTCCAAGTTAAAGTGGCATTACCTGGGTGTGTTTGCATGTGTTGGATGAGATCTGCTGTTTATTATTACAGGCGAACTAAGCTAACCTTCAGCATCTTCAGAACCTGTGAAATACAGGCCTGGGTCTGAGTATTCCCCAGTGTATGCAGCCCAAGTCTAGCCCCAATGCAGCAAGTTATTCCAGTTCTGAGGCAGACCCTGAGCTTTAGAACAGACAGCCCAAGTCATAGGTCTGAATCCACTTTGAACTGAAATTGGGATCAGAAGGTAGCAGAGCCTTTTGCTTTGTTTGCTTTCTTTGGTGTGGTTTATTTTGAAAATGTATGCATATTTCCAAGAAGCATCTTGAAAATTTATTTTTATCGTGGAAGTGGAATGTCTCTTGGCCTTCTGTGAGTCTGTTGGTGTAGGCTTACGTCCTAGATCAAGTTAGTGTCAGCAGTTGCATACCAAAATCACGTAGAGATTGAAACAGATGTGAGTTCCCATCCAAAGCAGGTAGCCTTGTCCATATGAAGCTGGATGACCAGAGGCCCAGGAGACTGTTCACTGAACTTTTCTGACGTAAACCTACTGAGGATTCCTGGGCTTGCTCAAAAGATGAGATACCTCACAGTCACCAGAAAACAGATGATGAGTCCCAGATGTTCAATGCTCACGGATTACTAAGGAAAGCAAATAGAAGAAACAACTTTTAAGGACCTAAACAAAAAATGTCTGGTCTGTTTTAGGTTCCTAACTTGCCAAGTGGGTGAGTGTCTGTTCAGATCCAAAGAAGTGTGGCAGCCCCGGGGCTGTAAAATCATTGCATCAAAAACTCTCTGAGCTGGGACTGGAGATCCCATGCAAACGTGGCAGCTGACTGTGTCATTACTTCAGCCTTTGAGTCTTCTTTTAGCAAGTGCTCCCATTTTACAGCAGAAAAAAACAGATTCATGAAAGAATCTTCATCCCAGTAACTGGGGGAGACTGAGAAGAGTGCTGTTTTCCAGGCTTTGAAGTGCATAATTGTCAAAACTTCCATTTTTTATTAAATTGCTCTTCCATGCATACCAATATGTGGCTGTGTAATTTACTGGGCTTAGTTGCACTTAATCTATAAGGATAACTCCGTGAAAGACTTGACCTTAAGAGATTTCCTGTTTCACAAGTGGCCTGTTTTTGAAATAGGAGGGTAATAAGCAAAGGAGTTCTTTACTACCCCAGTCCAACACATGGCTTCATGTTGATAGACTTATCGGGCAATGGAGGGTCCATTTGTTTCTTCTTTTCATATACCACCAGCACTTTCTTATTCATGCACAGGAATCCAGCTATCCATTTTAATCAAAAGCACAGTTAGTCTGCAAAAGTGCCCTTTATTTTGCATGATCTTTTCTGTCCATGTTTGATGCTCAGCTATTGATCTACAACTCACAAACCCTCCCACTCACCTACTTCAGTGAAGACCCCATCCCAAAGCTGAATTCCTCTACTGCAATGTTCCCCTTTACAGGTTAATAGTTTGTCATTTGCTTGAACACACAGGAACTCGTTGGCAATTCATCATTCTGCCTTAGTTCCTTTTGTTGAAGAGGCAGGTCCCAGTATTGCTGACCTTTGCACGGGTTTAATGTTTCCCCTTCACACCTTCAAGGCTGAGGGGCTTGACTGACATCAATAATTAATTTTTGAACAAATAGGGCACACCTTTTCCTATGGTTCCTCTCAAAGGAATGAGTCTTTGTGCATCACAAAGGCATGTCATGAAGGGGGGAGTCCAAAGGACACCGGCGGGGATCAAAGTCTAAGATTGAGCCCGTCCCAGTGCAGTTGTTGGAGCTGTGTCTCACCTCTGCTGTGCTCTCACATCCTTCTGGGTGCCTTAGACTAGACAGAAATGTACGTGTGTGCACTGCAAAGCTCAGTCTGCTCAAGACAGGCTGGACCAGCTGAACTGAACAACTCTAAATAGCTGGTTTGGGGACATGCAATAATCATCATGGGTCGTTCTGAGAGCAGGGTCACTACAGCTGACTGAGAGAAATTAAGAAAAAAAAAGATCCTTGGATTCTGCACAAGTAAAAGCCGCCCAGGGGCAAAAGAGGGCATGTTGTGGAAAAACCGGTGTGAATGGAGGGTGTTGGGTTGTTGTCCCAGGGCCACACGAGCACTGGAATGTTGCACCATTTTCCTCCTTTCCAAGTGATGCAGGTGAGATGTAAGCCAGCCAAATGAAAGAGAAACTCAGGCTGCAGTGACAGTCTGGTGGGAATGAAGCGCTCCATAAACTGATGGAAAAAAGGGGAGATGATTCCTTAAAACACAACATTTATCTCTGCTGGTATGGCTGACCATTGCTCATCCTTAATCTATTGATCTGAACTGGTCACCAGTATTGGCACAAACAGCTTTATACTCCTGGAGACAGAAAAGTTTATTGTGAGAATAAATGAGGCAAACTTGGAAAAAACCTTTGCTAAATCTGCTTTGCCAGCTTTGCTGTGAACATCAACATTTGCTGGCAACTGGGAAACAGAACAGTTAAGAACTAGTAACTCATTAAGGTGCACAGGTAATCTGCCTCATATTTTGCTTGCTGGGTATTAGTTATTATAATTTCTGTTCTTACCAGGGCCATTCTGACCAGACAGCCTCCTTCTAGCCATTATTATCATTATTGTTGTTATTATTCATCTATTTCTGTATATAAAGCATCTTTGAAATATCCAGTTGAAAATTTGGGTGAACAACCAGCCCCAATACCTTCAGCTTTGCAGAGTGCCATGACCTGAATCCTAAACCACGCTGGCCATGACTCGACCTTGCAGGAGACTGATGTGGGGAGAAAGGAGGAATCTGGGCAACAGGTGCTCTGTCAGAATCCCTCTCCTTTGAGGGCAGCATAACTTACAGTGCAATTTGTATTGCAACATAAATCAGGGCTGCCTCGAGCTCCCCGTGATTCCTCTGGTGCAGACTCTGCAGTTCATGTGACACGGTGGGGGCTGAGGGCTGCTGGTGCAACAGATGTTGGTGAAGAAATGAGGTGACAAGTGACAAGGCCCCCATGGCTAAGGTCTCCAAAAAGAAGTGACAGGCTATTCTGAGAGTGGCAACTCCTCACCAGAAGAAGGGCAAAGGGAATTTGGGGAAGGTCTTTCAGTTACAGAAGGGGGTACACTGATGCTTTGGAGCAGCTTGTTCAGAGGTCCAGCTGCACCTTGAGAAAATGGTAGAAATCTGAGTCAAAAGAGAGGAAAACTGAGGTGAATGAGGTGTGCCCTTCTGCATGCAAGGTGGAGGAGGGTTTGCTTTGCTTTAGAACATATGGCAATGTAGCCTTTGTGCCACGTATAGAAAGGGAAGGTTATTGTGTTTAGATCTGCAGGAGTGTTTCCAAAAGTGCACCGTGTAACATGACAGGTTCTTCTGGGAGATGCTCGGTGAATCCTGCTGCAGGTGGCTGTTTCTTTCAGCCTCCATGTGCAGGAAGCAAGAAAAGCTTTCCAGGTGGAGAGAGCCTGGCTTGAACAGTCCCTGGGAGGAACTGCAGCCAGGTCTGGTGAGGAGATCTGGGTATTATGTCATTACAAGAGTCCATGTACATAAATCTGGGTTGTGTATGACTGTGCAGGGTCTGTGGCTGCTTAGCAGTGGTGAAGGAAAGGCATCTGCTTTAAGTACTCATTATATTTCCCTCTTGTCAAAGAATCTGTGTGAGTTTGTAGGTGCTCAGCTCCTGGGGAAATCCCATCCCCTTCATTCTGAGGAGGAGCTGGAGCATGTTCTCCCCTTATTTCTAACTCTGCAGTGCCCAAGTCTTCTCACACAGTGAACTCAGCATGGAGCCAGACCTCACTGGCCACTTATGATGCCCCAGCTCCCCGTGTGAGGAATTTACCTTTTATCTCCATCCTCTTGACTTGAGTATGACAATGCAGCTGTGCCAGGAGCCCATGTGAACCAGGGGGCAGGAAATCCCCCTGAATTTTGCTGTCATGGTGTTTTGAACTCATTCTAGGGCAACTCTTTTATATGCTGTAATGTCCAGACACCAAAAAAAGCAGCAAAGATTGATATTTCATGGCCATTGTAGGAGAAACTCAAACATATGGACACAGGGTGGAGGTGGGACATGGTTTTCATCCAGTCATACTCTTAAGTAATGTTCTTGTCATAAAAGTCTGAAAAAATGGGAGTCACCTGGCAGTAGAACAGATGTCACTGTTCTTCAACCAAACTCCCCTTGTAATTCTTTTGTGTGTGTGTGTTTGAGACAGACTGTAACAAAAAAAAAGACAACAGGAAGGAGAAGAAAGTCCAGGAGAAATGTGGATCTTTACTGCTTGCACATGAAGAGCCACCACAGTGGAAAGAGCTGCTGAGCTTTGAGGAGCTGGCAGGCTTGGAAGCTTGTAGGCAGCATTGCAGGCAGCTTCCCCTTTTACTGGGACTTGGAAAATTCATTTGGCCTGAAAAGTGCCAGATCTACTCCAAAGGGAAGGGAGAAGGGTCATGTAAAGTTTGGAGAAAATTCAAACCTCCCTTTTTCTTTTTTTCTTTTTTTTTTTTTTAAATTTGCAGATTGTGAAAAAGTGACCTGAGCTTCCAATTGTAAAATTTTGTCCAACATTAATGTTGGGTGGGGTGGATCCAGCCAGGAGAGACAGTGATGAAGTGTTGGACCTGGGCAGTTTCCACTGGCAGAGATCTTCTGGAACCCAGACTGGGTTTTAAAGCTCCCCACAGGAGCAAAGCTGGCCACTGGTGCTCATTCTGTTCTGCTGCTTCATCAGCACCAATCCATACGTGCAGCAGCCCCTGGTTATTTATAGCTGACTTGCATTCCAAAGCTAATTGGGCATCAGAAGGATGCAGAGGGCAACCTGGAGGCTGCCTAAGCCAGCAGGATGTGCAGAGTGTGCATCCAGAGGGTGAGGGCGCGAGTCAGAGCATGAAGCAGGTTGATAAAGAGTTCTGAAAGCCAGGATTTGTTGGCCTCCGATTAGCAGAATGAAAGACCGAGGTAGAGTGCAATTAGGAGGATTACTGTGAGCTCACAGCTCCTCCTGAGAGAGTGGTTTGTTCAACTGACCTTTTGTTGGGCTGGGCTGCAAAGACATAAATTAGCTCATAATGCAGCAATATTTTCATTTCATAAAACTGCCCCCAAATTTGTTTGGAGATCCCAGGCTCCTCGGGAGAAAAAGAAAGGGAGCTATTATGTCCTACAAAAACAATGACATTTTACCCTCTCTATTTTCTCTTCCAGTAGAAAATCTGCACTTAGCCAAGGTCCCTATCACAGCAACACGTGGCACTGCCACTCTGCCCTTACAAACACCCAAATATGCTCAGAAAAGCCCTTTACTTCATTCACCAGTCAGTGCTTTACCTTCCCTGCAGTAAAATAATTACCCCAAAGTCTTACTGGCAGATAAACCCTCTGTGGGTCCCTTCCAACTCAGAATGTTCTGTGATTCTGTGAAGTTAAAAATAAATGGAGAGGAACAGAAAACCATCCGAAGATGCACGTGTGGCACCCAGGAGCTGCTGGAGCCACATTTTAGGCAGTTCCACAAGTGCATTGGAAGTAGGAATGAGGGGCAGGACCTCTTGGTACCCAGCAGCTGGTGAAACCTGGGCATGACTTCTTCATGCCTGCTGCTCCCAAGCTGACCATTGCAGGAGGGCAGAGCCTGGCCAACAGCTCTCAACAAATGTGGAGAGTCTTTGAAAAGGCACTGAAATATGCACTTTCCTTTGAAACCTCCCCCATGTGGTTTGCCTGAGTACCAGGCAACTTAATTGTTGGATGCATTTAAGTAATATTAAACTCTGCCTTTCCCCCTTCATGTTCAAAGGGAAGGAGCCTGTATCGGTGCGATTCATTTTTAAAAGCCTTTTAAAAGTTCTCTTTTGGCAATGCCTCTTTGAAGTCTAATCCAATGTGCAATATCTGTCTTCCAAGCTAATCCCGATTTTTTCAGGACAACCGGCAATGTTACATAAAGACCTTCCAAGGAACAACAGGAGTTCAGTGAAATCTCCTGATAGGGGGGACAATCCTGCTCTTTACAACAGCATAAACCCCCAGTGACTCTGCCTGTGGGTTGACCACGCAGGACCAGCTCTCCTGGAAACCAGTTTACTTCTCATTTCTGCTGGGTTTATTCTGTATTTACCACACAAACTGAGATTTAGGTTTAAAATGCTAATTTTTAATAAGGCAGCAGTTTTACTTTAGAAGCTTCCAGGAACTGGTTCTGGTTTGTGTTCACTGCAGAGCTTTACAGCTTTCTCAGGATCTCTAGACCTTCCACATGCATTTTCTAAGTACCTGCCTTCACAATCTGTGCTGTATTATGTATGATCCCTGAAGAGAGAAAGTAGGGACCCTTTCTGATACAAAAGAAAGGACTGCATTAAGAAAAAAAAAAAGGAGTGGAAAGACCCTTAAATGGAAGGGAAGATCCATGAGTGGAAATTAAATTCTGGGTTGCTCTACCAATCCTTAATCATCACAAATAAAAATCTGTTTAAGGTTGGCAGAGAAAGCCCCCTTCAAACAAGGAAAAATCAGACTTGGAACTGTGAGATAAACTTTTAAACACAGCGTAAGTTCTTAGCAGAACAGCTTCCCAAGGGACATGATAGAGTCTCCATCACTTGAACTCTGCTCTTATTGTCCATTAGGATTGCCCTCACCAGATCCCTTTCTCCAGCTAACCCTCCGAAACTCAGAAAAACCCCTGGGCAAAACCAGTGTTCAGTCTGAGCTGGTTTGGGTTTGACTGTGGCGCTTTGTGTTCCTGGATGGTGGTTGCAGGGATAATGTTCCACCCCTGAGCCAGCTTTCCTGGGTTGCAACTGCTTTCCAGGGCTTGCATTATGTGGCACAGGCGTTCTGCATTAGAACTCATTTGTCACTCTCAGGGCTGTAAGAATATAGGGCAGTACCACTTCTTCTTGTCCTTTTTTATTTGATTTTTACAAATGATCTGGATTGGTGTTCACAGTTGGCTGATGGCTCATTTGTACCATGAATGGGATTGATATGCCTGGTAATACGAGCCAGCAGATTTACTGCACAGCTGGCAGCATTAAAGAACCCTGAGCCACCAGGCAAAGGCCAGACTAGGTGAGGTACATTGGTGTTGCAGCTCCAAAATGCTTCTCGGGTGTCATTCTCAGGTTCAGCTGGATGCTCTTCAGGGTGGTTGGCCATGGAACATCAATCTGTTTGCATCTGCATTTCTTTGCCTCGCAGCATGCACGTGCTGCTGGTGTGTGCATGTGCATCTGTGCACACACGCGTGCTCCTGTGTTCCCTCCAGCTCAGAACGCTCTGGGATTCTGATTCCATGGATCTGAGCTTCTATACATGTGTGTATATATATATATATATGTATGCATGCATATGGATGTATCTACCACTGGAATATTTTTCAGTTCAAGAACGTCTCCCATGTCATTCCATCTGTTCCCTTTTACTGATTAAAAAGACACGTTTAGTAAAAGCAGTTAATTTTCCCTTGTTCTCTTTCCTGGAGATGTGCTGTGGGTCAGCAAGAGAAGATGTCATAAAAAGGACTGTTTATGCAACAGGGACATGAATGCAGCCCGGACTTTGCAAGCAGAAAATCCTGATGTGTGGAGCTGATAAAATCTTGGGCAAGATTTTTCTGCAGAAAACCCCAAACAAACAAAAAAAATGATGAAAACAAAATTTCCATTAACGGCAACTTGTTGGCAGGAAATAACACACAAAATTTCACTTCTCAGCTGATACATTTTGATGCCCAGGTTTTCCTTTTTCCACTGAAAAGACAAAGCTTTTAGTAGGAGGGAAATGCTGCCCATGAATTTCCTTTTCTTGGAATAACAATTTTCTACAGAAAAAGCCCAGCTTTTGGTTTTAACTTTATTTCTTTATTTTTAATAAGGTCTAGCTGTTTGGTTCTCTGGCTTTAGACAGTAATTTCAGAACAGGCTTTAACTAATAGCTGGCTAGATGAGCAAACCTAAATTAGATTTAGGTCATCTGTTGAACAGTCATGTCCCAAATTCTTGCCTTGCGGCCTCTATGACTTCACAATGTCTCACCAGCACAGTCTGATCCCTTTGTCAGCCTCATAAACAGCCCATGAGATCCTGTTTCCATCTCCAGAGTGGGCTGACTCCTTTTTCTGGTCAAAAAACACTTGTCATAAGCAGAGGACTCACCTCATTAATTAGTTATGGAAGTATTAATTTTGAGCAGCCCTAGCAGGGCAGGACATAACCCCTCGTATTCCAATGGTTGCACAGTTATGAGGTGATTTTAGGCTGAGAAATCCCATATTTCTCTTCTGGACCTGATTTTACCAAGGTCATACCACAGGGTGACCTGTGCAAACCCAGAAACTGTTGGGTTTTTAGGGAGACTGTGGCTGCTACAGCTCTGAAGAGCCTAAATTCGTTTAGGTTGGACAAACTGAAGTTTATAAAAAAACATTAAAATGTCCTTATCCCCTGTGGTAAATATCTGTGCAATTGTCACTCCTTCCTCTAAACTCCCGTGGAGGCTTTCCCAAAATCCAGATACCTACAGTTATGGGTTTCTTCCCTCCTGGCTGCAGAAATCCTGGCCTTGAGCAAAAAGCAGGGGAAGAGTTGGGGCAAAAATAATCGCTCTGCCTTTACCAGAGTCCCATTTCCAAGAGCACAGTCCCCAAAGAAGAGAGAAAGCAACTTATTCTTTTAATTTTAAACTGAAAACTGAGATTCTGCTTCACATTTCTGGGTCTCCTGTGCCAAGAAAAGAAGTTAGAAAAGGCCAGTGGCTTTGCAGACCTACAAAATTCACCCTGAGCAGTTCTGAAAATAAACAGCATCCAAACTAGATAGTTTTGCTGAAATATAACCCTGCAGTAATAAAACAAATGACTAACACTTTCTATTGGTCTACATAGCATAGTACATGAAACATATATGTAAGCAAGTCAAGATGGATGAGTCATCTTGACTTAATAAAGCTTACAAATACTTGCTAAATATTTGAGAAATCACATGCCAGGAGCCTTCATCACTTGTTTTGTTAGACTCCTGCCTTGCCAAGTCAAAACAGTCAGAAATCATAAAATATAATCCACCCAATCTGTCTGAAAATGCAGTTTTCTCGCGTTATTTTTCTTGGTTTCCTGCAGCGAGCCCTTCTTTCTGCCATCAGAATTTTGCAACAGAAAGCATGACTTCCTCTTCATAAGGTAAGCAAATGTTTTGCATTTATCAAGTTCCCAGAGCCTAAATGGAGATGGAGAGGCAGCAGCCCTCACATGTTTATGTTTCTGCTCTGGAAAGGAGCCACGGGAAGTTGCAGTTAAAAGGCTTGCTGTGTCTCGGGGTTCAAGGGACACAATGGGCTTCAAGGACTTCAACAGTGCTGAGCAGCTGAGGCTCTCTTTGCCTGAACTGTGCATTGTGAGTGCTCAGAACCTCTGCAAGCAGGGCTGGAAACCAGAAGACCACTTTTATTTATGAAGCCCACTGCTAGTTCGTGTTGGTTCACAACCTTGTTCTCCTGTTAAAAAAGGAGTAATTGCCCTCACCCCTGCACCCAACCAACCCAGACCCCACCCAGTCTGGAGCTTCTGCATCTGGGTTTCTCTGCACACATTTTCCCCCTTCTCCTGGAAGTTTTGTCTGAGTTCAATTTGGAGATTTTTATTTTTTTAAGACGTAGGAGGGGATATCCAGATGTTTGGCAATCCAGCAGGGTTATTGTGCCAGTTAAGCTGCTGGCCACCCTGAAATCTCAGCTCTGTCCATGGGTAGATCAAAGCCATCAGGGATGTGCAGTGAGATAAGTGCTTAGGGGATGGTCAGACCTGCTGCTCAGGAGCTGCACTAGTGATAAACATGACATGTTCAAGACTCAGTGGGATTTCTGTACCAATGCATTCACCAAGGGCTCAGGCTTCCCAGAAATGTCAGGCTCATTAAATATGCCAAAATGTGAAAAGCTCAATTGGTTTCTGGAAAGAAATACTGCAAGATAACACAGGAGTGCATGAGAAGTCCACACAGGTAACAAGAAAAACTTGTTACTTTGAACAAAAGCAGGGAATACAACTGGACAGGTGGAAGGATTGAAGTTTCAGAGCCAATTTCCCTCCAAGTTACCTGTGCAGGTTGAACCTGTTACTCACTGAGCAGAAATTTAATAACCAAGAGTGAAAAAGGCTGCTCTTCGCTTTTAACCGTGCTCCAAAATTCAGAGCTCAGGTGTGGCCCTTTGACAACAGACATAAATAAGTGATTGAATGTCCCTGGAACAAAACAAGTGATGGAAAGGGCTAAATGTAACACACTGAGTTGCTGGGGAATTAAATGAGCTTAATTGAGCATGATGGATAAAATGTCTCTGGTTACCTGGCAGTTGTGTTTCTGTTGCCATCGGAGGGCTCAGTGCAGTCTTAGGTCTCTGCTCTCCACATGCTCCCTGCCTGGGAGGAGCTGGGGCTCTGCTCAGCCAGAGTTCTGCACTTATAAACAGGAAGAAATAGCGTTTGGCTTTTCCTGTGAAATGTGTGTCCCGCAGCCTTCCTGCCATCGCAATCCCTCATTTGTCTCTGACACGGAGGAGGAACCGCAGCGTTACTGGGAAAAGGAGCGAAGCTGCTCCTTTTTGGGGATGGCCTCGCTCCAGTTTCACTCCAGCTCAGCCTTAGTGCCTTGCAACAGCAGGCTACTGAACTGCAGCTGTGAGAGGGAAGGCAAGTTTGTCCCTGATTGATCAGCTTTCCCACGAACGTACCTGGCAATAACATGTGAGACACCTTCAGTCATGGGGACTGTAGTGTGTCCCATGTGGCCCTTCTTTTTCTCTCCTGGCTGCAAGCAAAGGTGGCACAGACAGACAATCTCATGCAAACAGAAGATTCAAGGTGTGAATCTCTAGGACTGTGGAGAAGTTTGTCTGAGCAGTGTACAGGGCAGTACTGGAGCCCTGGGGAGAAATAATACCAGCCAAGCCTTATTCACAGAGGGCAAGTCATCAATCCCATCCTATCTGCTTGCTCTCGAGTGTCGCTGTGCTCCACATCTTCTGTCCCTTTGCATTGTGCCCTAAAGGAGGCCACCAATTGTGAATTAAAACTAATCCCCATGTCCTGCTCTTTGTGGTGCACGCAGAGAGAAAATTCCCAAAGTGAAGCAACCTCTAACCAGAAGAAAATGTACTGACCAAGGGAATTTTGTTTCCAGGGATAAATGAGTAGCACCCCAGGGACATTTTCCTGCGGGGTTATGGGGACATTGGGACCGTTCTGATCTTCTCCACCTCTTTGAAGGCTGTTTCCAAACACACCTTTCTAAGCAGCTGATGACTGATATAAACAGTCACTTCATTATTTACATGTTGGCGTGTTTCAGGCTCTCAAGGAAGAACTGTAATTGTGTGGGCTTTTCAAATGTTTCCAGTCAAAGCAGGAGTACTAGGGATGCGAAGAGCACAGCCCTTTCCAGACAGTCTTTGCCCATTGAATAACTCCAGTCCCAGGGACCTTGAAGCAAAAAATAACAGAAATGCAGCAGTTCAGCACTGGGGTGCTCTAGAAAATGGTGTGCATCAAACAAAACTAACACAAAGCTCTTTTGCAACCTGTTCAAATGACTGAGGTTTCATTTTCCTTAACACAGGTCTTGGGGAGGAGGGGAAATGGGCAAACCCACTGTACTGTAAAGATCTGTGGTTCATTTTCCACAATGCTTGCATTAACAACAACAACAACAGCAACAATAATGTCATTGTCATCATTAGCTGAGGGCCCTTGTATAGCAGTGCACACTCCCCAAATATCTATAAGATTCCATTAACAAAACCCTCGTGTGAGCAAGAATAGGAATTTTAGCAAAAAGCCCAGAACAAAAGGATAAATTTTGGAGTGGATCTTCCAGCTGACTGGGATCAGCTGCAACAGGCACAGGGCACTTGGGACCAGAAAGACACCCCGTTGGATTATTTCTGTTCATCTTCAGGAGCATTTTAATCTCCCAAGAACGTGGTGCTGCTTGTGTGAGGAAAGGAAGAAAGCTCCAAAGTTTTGGCCTCTTGGAGAAAAAAGAAAAGGTGTCCTTCCTGACTCGAGCCCCTGTTTTGCAGCAGTTGGGGCACCAGTTCTACCAACATCTTCAGTTATTCTGGAAAAGCTTGTGAGGAGAGTGTGCAGACACTCATTAAGTCATTTCTCTGTTGTAACAGATTAGGAAGGGTTTGCTCTTCACTCAGGGAAGGGCATTGTCCCTGCACATGAAAGCTTTGCTTTGAACATGCAGGGGATCCTAACCTGGGGCTGGATCACCCCCCCAGCCCTTCCCTATGAATCGCCAGAGAGCTTTGCCCTGTGGACTTTCCCACAGAGCATCCAGCCAAGGGGGCAGTGGTTGTTCCCCTCCTCTTCCCCGTCTCCATCATTTCTAATTCCCTCATGGACTGAACTGTGGCTCCCGAGCTCCAGGCACCCCCTGGGATCCAGAAAGGATCCCTGGTTGCTCCCAGGACAGCCCTTTTCCTCCAAGCCACCCCTAGAGCCTTGGTGCTGCTGCTTCCCGACTTCCCAGCATCTCCCTCTGGATCCGAGTGCAGGGGCTGCTCCCTGGACCACCCCGGGGTTTCTCTTCCCACCCCAACATGGAGTGGGTCACACGTGGTGGGGTGAAAAAAGAGGACCCCTCTCTTGGGAGTTCCTTCTGGGAGTTTTGCAGGAACACCAAAAAGCTAAACAATGTCATCCCACAGCAAAACAAACTCAACGCAGCAGTTGATGAACTGGTTTGGGAATCCTTTTGTCCTGCTTTCAAAGAAATCACTCAGTAACACAAGTATCAATAACTTCACTCTGTTGTGTTTTTAACGACTGAAATTCAGCAGCCACCATGGAGGGTAAGAGTTATACAATTAGCTATTTATTAGTGTTGAAATTTTAATGGTTAGGGCTCTCTTTCTGTTCCTGGAATATTTAAATGCAATGGCATTTTCCCCTTTTGCTGGTATCTGCCTCGGTGTCTCCCTCACTTCGTAAACAGGGACACATCAAAGATTTTGCACCACTGTAAAAGGCTCAGAAATGTATTTCAGTGCTCCTATATGCCTGCTTCTCTACAATTTTCAGAATATGGAACTTATTTTCTTTTCTGGGTGTCTTAAAGGACTTAGCACCCCTTCCTTTTTAGCAATCTTCTCTGCCTTTGCTGTGCACTATGGTCCTCCTAATAAAACAAAATATTCAGCCTCCCATTTTACAAGCTTTTAAAAGAACACCAGACTCCAGCGACTTGGTAAAACCTCCTTTTTTTAACCAAAGCTTAAGAAAAAGAAGAAAAAAAAATAAAAGGAGTAGATAAGTTGGGAATGTGTGGCATTCTTATTTGCCTCCAAAGCCTTTGATTTGACAGCATTTGCAACCACATTTTGTACTCAGTGGTTCAAGACAAGCAGTGACTGGGTTTGCTTATCTGGGGCTGGGCAGAAACTTGGTGGGAATAACTCTCTTCACATAAAATCTAAGAGATTTCATGAGCAAAACCTAACTTTGCTCCCCTGCTTGAATTGCCCTCAGAAAGCGAAGGAACCCTGGCAGTTTTTATATCAAGGTGGGGAGAAAGATGTATGTTTAATTGGATTTTGAAATGTTTATTGCGCGGGTTTGGGAGAAGGATCTTTAGTCAGGCCTGACGGGAGACTGTTTTGTCACTATAACAATATTATAATATCAGAGTCTTGGGGGTTTACTCCTAATTCATTTAAGGCTCAGCTTTGCAAGTCTTTAAGGTGGCCTCAGAGAGCTCTGAATGGGGTGCTCAAATTCTGCAAACGGACTGAAAATTCAAAATCAAGCAAACAGAGGCACGGCAAAAAAAAATTCCACAAAATCTAGTGACTACCCGACACTGAAAGCACATTTCTCATTTTCCAAAATCTGTTTAAGCTTTTTCTAAAATCTTTCCATTATTTTGCTCCCGGAGTGTTTGATTCCTACAAACAAAAACGAGTGATTTCCAACCAAGGGAGTTGGTGATCGTCTCCACAGAGCGATTTCCTCCAGCGCTGCCTTTCTGAAATCAGTAAAAGAGAAAAACCCGGCCCTTATCTGATTACATTGATCTTATTTCTTCGGCACCTACAATCCAATCAGCTTTCTTTTGATGACAAAGAATGGGAAGAGGTTTTGAGCTGAGGAAATGCTTTTTCTCTGCATCAGCAGAAAGAACACAGAGAGAGAAAGAGCTGAAATAGCCGTGGTGGATCATAAGCCCCTGCTCATGGCAGTGTGTGCAGCTGAATTCTGTGATAGCAGCTTGTTGGGCTGCAGGGTTTTATTGAAATGCCTATTGAGTAAAACATAATTCATGCTGCTGCTCACCCTTAAAACAGGAAATAATATCCCCATTTAACTTAATCACAATTTAGATTACATGTGCATATTTCTAAACAAGTGCTGTAGATGGAGAGTTTGGTAGCAATAATATTTATGAATTACACTTTTAGTTAGCAAAGGAAAATGTGTGACCTCTTACATTTTGTTTGACATTTGAATTTGGTCTCCAGTATATGTGACAGGGGTGATGGATGCTTATTAACACAGTGTATAAACAGGAAATGCTTCTAAGCTGACCATTTATTAGGGCAGTGTGTGTTCAAACTGAAATTTGAATTTTAGCTGCAGTGTTCTTCTCTGACGACTGCAGAGCTGAAATAGAAGGTGGATTTATTTTCTTTTTTATTTATTTTTTTCCTTTCCCCTGCTTGCTCTCCTCTACAGAATGGGCAGATTGAACAGTATAAATTTTATACCTCAAGCAGTCATCCCTATGGAGCTTGAGTAAGTATATGAGCACAAAGACTTTTCTATGAGCTGTGAAAAATAGAGACAGAGGGAAACGCAGCCAAGGGAAGGATTTTGTAGAATCCCCAGTGAATTTTCCTGGGTTAAATAAATAAATAAATGCACCCACCCTCCCCTCTGCGTCCTGATGTTTGCACCGAGCCATTTCCCCCTTTGCTTCACGCCCGCAGAAACCCATTGCCTTCCCCAGGACTCTGACAGCTGATCCACTTTGGATCTGTCCTTTGCAGGACTGGAGACATCATAATTTTTCATTCACACTTAATTGCTCTTTTTAAATAACCCACCCTTAAATTCCTGACAAATATCTGACCGGCTTTGTCAAGGAAAATCTCAACACTTCATTTTTTCAACGCAGAAGTGAAAAATTCCCCCTATTTAGAAGGTTCCTTCCAGCAGAGAACAAGAATACAGTTTTTCTGAAAAGAAGCCGCTCCTCTCCAGTTTTTCTGATGATTTACTGGGGGAAATATAGAATAATACAGAGAATTTATTTCCCTTTCTGTGTCACATTTAAAACCAGCCCTCAGGAGAGAGAACATGAGTCTCTTTTTCCTAAGGCTTAATATTCCAAAACGTTTGTATTAAAAATTATTTGTTTAACCAAAGAACTATGATGACACCGTAAAGTATCTCAAAAGGAAGATTTTATTTTTAATATTTTTGTCCAAAGAGTTCCACTTTATTGTACAGTGTAGGTCAAGGAAATCATTCTGCATGTAAAATTCAGTAGAGAGCTTCCATGTGGATGTTTAAAGCAGCAGGTATAAGAGCATCTTGAACATTATTGTTAACCTGAAATACTCCTCCAAAATCCACAGCTTTCCCCATTGCAGGACCCAATCACAGGGGGGTTAGCAACCTGGAAATTGGAACTGGCAGATCTTTAATCTAACATTCTGCTTTGCAGTGGAAAAAAGTAACGTCTTTATAGATGAGAGTCAAAGGTTAAATTTAGTTTGTATCAAATTACAAAAATATGCTTTTGGTGAGGTTAGATTCTCATGCTCAGAGCAATTCAAACTGTAATGAAAGCAAACATTGAAAGAGATAATCCCATTAAAGATGAACTATTCACTTTAACCTCAAATATTTGGTAACTAAAATAAAACCATCCTAGTAGGAGGATGAAGTTCAGCTCTTAAGGGAAACTGGAACTCAATATTATACTCAGACTGCACGGGAGGGAAAAAAAAAGGAGCTCTCCTGTTTCTAAAATAAAACCTTATTTTGGGGGAACAAATTAATGCATGTTCTGCTCCTGAGGTCTACACAAAACAAAGGTGACCTTTTTGGAAGTGTGTGCCTGGGCTCTGCAGGGTAAATGGTGCTTTCCTCTGAACCAGGGAAAGCCTTGTGAGAGCTGAGGAGCAGAGGGAGGGACGTGTGACAAGTGGCTCAGGGGCACGGGTGGCATCCCAGTGCCCGCTCCTCCTCTGCCCCTTCCAGCACCAGCAGCCTTGGCATGTCTTCCCATCATTCAGTCCTGCAGCTCAGAGGGTTCTGAGAACCTTCTGAGGTTCCGAGACGGTTTCTGAGAAGGTTCTGGGAAAATCCTCAAGTCTAAGCTCAGAATAAAGTCCAGAACAACCCTGCTTTCAGTGTCCCCGGCCTGTCCCCTGTGCCACCACAGCCTGGCACCGGTGGCACTGCTGACCTGGGGCTTGGCCCATGTTTGGAGGTCCTGGTGGTTTAAAATTACCCACTTCTCTGAATGAAAAGGGGAGCAAGAAATATTTTTAAAGCCCCATTGCTAAAGGATTGAGCTCTTTCAGATAATATGACAAAGCTTTTGACTTTCAAGAAATACCAACAAGCGTCTTTAATCCCTGAACTTCTGATACCCCATTGAGAACTCACCCCTAAATGCAGCCACAGCCAGAGTCTTTCTTCATTCCCAGAGGCCTGGATGATGATTTAAAGAATTTAGGAAGAGTCTCGTACTCTTTCCTTTTACAACTTAAAATAGACTGGAAAGATTTTTTCTAAAATTTTTTTTAAGGTTAGGGGAAAAAAAAAAAATCATAGACTGATATTTCTTTTTCATGCCAAGTTTTAGCCTGGAGAAAATTTTATGACTGAGTTCTAATCCCCCCCAACCCCTGGTTTATACCAGAAATGCTGACACAATGATAACTGCAGCGTTACGAATGCTCTGCTATGATATTTATTGCTCCCTCGTGCCAGCTGGGGTTAATCCTTATTAAATGCATTCATTTTCTGGCCTGGTGGAGAACAGATCACTTGGTGATCAGGCAGAGTACGGGTCCCTGGTAGCATTCATGGGAGATATCACGGAAGACATAGTAAGTGAGGAGTCTTTGAGGGGCTACTGGAGGTGTTTTTGAGGATTAAGTGGCTTTGTCGGGGGGCTGGAGCTCAAATCTGGAGTGGCTGTGTCTAGGAAGGGTCTTTGCTGCAATAGAACAGCACAGGCTGAGAACTTTGGCCATTTTAGCTTCAAGGAAGGGTAAGAAAGGAAACATGACGTGGTGGGATAGCCCCACAATCAGCAGTGGAACAGATCCCACGGATGAGGAATTAATATCCCAGGTGGGATGTCCAGGTGTGATATCCTCAAGTTCCCTGTTGAGCAGTGTTGAAAGAGTGAAGGATTTCCAATGTCCCTGAAGGGGCTCAGGAAGCATCTGGATGATGCTCTCAGGCACAGGGTGTGACTCTTGGGAATGTCCCATGCAAGGCCAGGAGTTGGACTTGATGATCCCGATGGGTCCCTTCCAACTCAGCATGTTCAGTGATTCTGTGATTCCTGTCAAATATTTACCAGCTTATTCTTTTAATACTGAAATTGGAAATGACAGTTGAAGTGTATTCAAAAGTTGTTCCCTTCCAGCCTCATACACAGGTAAATTTGGGCAGCAAAGGAACTGAAACCCTCAGCATTGTGGGATGGTGGGTAGATTTTCCCCAGGGATTTACACACCCCCCTGGTGCTTGCTGTGCT
The DNA here is from genome assembly GCA_035047865.1 of Dendrocincla tyrannina. NCBI lineage: Eukaryota > Metazoa > Chordata > Aves > Passeriformes > Dendrocolaptidae > Dendrocincla > Dendrocincla tyrannina. Next base: position 8,876,573 of record JAWWMP010000028.1, read on the forward strand.
CACACGATAAACTGGGCAAACATGCAGGGAAATTGCAGATTTAGTTTGAAAAAGAGCAGGATGCAGAGGGCAATTCTGCATTTTGCTCTCGCTCTGGGGTGTCCAGGATGAGCCTGAGCTCACCTGCCAAGCTCAGCCTGCAGACCTCAACCAAGGGGCTTTCTTGGGATGGAAAAAACCTCCCAGGACCAAAGGAGTGAGCGTGTGTGCAAAGTTCACCACGAGTTCAGCGAATGATCATATTTTCCCCACAATAATAAATACTTCTATAATTTATAAATGCCTTGAAAGACCGAGATATGTGGGGGATGCAGAATCAAAGTGGCTTGACAGGAGAGAGACAAAGGAATGAGGCAGAGAGTGAACTGACTACTAAAATTCCTCCTCTCTGATTTGTTTCTTTTAGAACTTGTCCCCAGAGAAAAGGCTGCACTTTCTAGAGAGGCTTAAAAAATCAAAAGAAATCCTCTGGGCTTGTGAACAGCCAAGAAGAATTTAAAAAACCTTCAATTGGAACACAGAGCCAAAGAATAATACTCCAGATTTTCTCTGCTTCTATTTGATAATCGTTTTTTTTAAAATATGAGCAATGAGAGGGAGAGAAAAGTCAGGCTTTTTGTGAAAAGATTAAAATCCGAGATATGTTTTCTTCATTTCAAGGCAATGTTCTGCCTTGTTACATTGAAGCTCTCTAGTCAAAGAGAACCAAAGTGATTTTCATCAGAATTGCTTAAAAGAAAAACAAGAAATGTTCAGAAGAACAGAAAGCCGTGTTGTCAGCATTAGGAAAAACAGGAATGTTTTTATTAAAGAGTCATTTTGAAAGAAAACGGGCTAATGCGCTCTCCCTTGATATTCAGGAGGGCTGGAAATCCAAATAAAAATATCTTTATTTTTGTTTCAAATTTCCACGGGGCAAAACGCGATGTCATGACCTCATCCAACAGATGGGAAGTAGGAAAATGTTCATGTGAAGAAAAGAGCTGCTGGAACATTCCGGAAGGTGCCTTTAACAAGGAGGCAAAAAAGGCTCGTTTCCATTTCCCTTCTGTCGGGCACAAAGGGGTTTTTACGTCATGGACTCCAGGGGAGCAGGACACACCAAGCACATCCTGAACATCCCTGTGGGTGTTCGGTGGGAGCTGCGAGGGGCCAGGGCATGGCAGGGCTGGCTGGAAGGACACACAGCCAGACATTGCTGGCAACCAGGGGCACTGAGCAGTGCATGAAACATCTGGCCCAGAGAAGTTATGAAAAGGAGAAGAGAACAATATTAAATCCCACTGGAATATTTGCAGGGGTGCCAGGACTTTTCATGGAATCACAGAATCATTCAGGTTGGAAAAGACCTCCAGGATCATCAAGTCCAACCTTTCCCAGCCTTTCCTGCAGAATGAAAGGGAAAATTCAGAGGTTCATTCCTTACTTTTAGGGCTGCTTATCCTCCCTCTCATTTGTACTCTGCCTTCATTTAGAGGAAGGATTGAGCTCTACAACTGGAAAAAAAAAAATGTTTTCTCACCCATCAGCCATTTGATAGAGAGAGGGATTCTCCCAGAAAGCAAACACAGCCTTTTATGATGCGCCCCACCAGCACGGGCTGGTCCAACAGGGCTTTGCTCATCTTTGAAGTTCGCAGCTTAAGTGAGCCAGGTCTTTTTATAAGGTTGCATGTGAAATTGTCGGGAGAATGAAACCATTTGCAGATGGTGGAGTGATAAAGATGGTACCGTATCTCCCTCCTATTTGCCCCTCATTTCCTTGGGAAGGGAAGAGAAGTAAAGGAAAAAGGGAGAAAGGGGCAGATAAAAACGGTAGAAGAAAAGACAAACTCCAACAAACAAAATTCTTTTGACAACTCACTGTTGAAGGAGTAAGTGAGATTTCTGGCAAAACCACCAGGACTCTGAAGAGAAGCTGACTGCTGCAATATTTATGACTTTGCTTTCATGAAACCTCTGACATCAAGGACTTGCGTAGTGACTGATTTTTGTCAGCATAATGCTGCAGGAACTGGAAGTGACAGATGATTTTCTTGGACATGAAGCCTGTGCGTAATGGCATGAGAAAGAGGACATAAAAAAGTCTGCCCTGAAGCAGCTTAATGTGGCCCTGGAGAGCAGAGCTGTTATCACAGCTTAGCGATGCAGTCACAGCAGGAGGAGTGGATCCTGAATTCAGACAGGATCCCAGAGGCTGGGACTGGCAGGAGGAACTCAAGCTGAGGAAGGAGCCTCCAGAAATGAAATAGAAACTGGCTTTTATATCCATCGCCTGTGTTGCAGCACCACGAGGTCAAATGCAGCTATGACAAATTTCTGGGGCTTGTTCCTGGTTTCCAGGACGTAGTCCCAGCGGATCTGCTGGTTTTAAACCTAGAGCCTGGTGGGGCAGCCAGATCCCCGTCTTCTCTGGAGACCTCTTGGACTGCACCTCATGCAGTGTAGCCTTGCTTGCTTTCAGTGGGAATGCTGGGAGCTGGAGAGTTGGTGTTCATATATTATGGTGCAAAAAAGCAACATCTTTTCAAACCCCAAAATATTTATTTATTACAATAAGGTTTTGGTTTGACTTGCCTAAATGTTGACAGTACCTTGAGATATAGGCTTTATTCAAGGCATAAGTCTGCCTGAATAAAAAACCAAAGCTAAATACTTTATATATGCTTATATCAGAAGTGGAGAAGATTAACCTGCTGAATGGGAAATACAAGTCTTGGTGGCCCAGGGAAATCCTGTTACAATGGGGCAGTGCCTCACTCTGGAACGTGCTGCAACTCCCTTTGTCTTTTTCTTACATAGAAAAGGGAAAATGAGTAACTACTAACTTGAAACATCCGCGTGTGTGAGGCTGTTAGTGGGAATTTGTAATTCATACAATCCCACAGAATGTGACAGGATTTCCAAGTAGTGAACTGGCAGACACTTAGAGATGCTGTAAATTAACCCACACGTGAACCTGCCGACTCTGTCCTTTCTGTTCGTTGCCTCATTTCAGCTGAATTGACAAGCCAGGATTTCTCCCTGGCTCCTGGAACATCACACACACCTGTCAAGCAGAAGCTTCAAGTCAGCCCTGGGGAACATCCTTAGGAGACAGTCCTGCAATACCAATGAACTCTCCATCCATTGGCACTCCGGTTCTTTAATAGGATCATTGATTTAAGAACACACTGACCAAACCACTGAGATTTTCATGGGCATGCTCAGGGCAGAATATGGTAATACCTGGGGCTGGACCTGCACCTCTGCCTGCACACCCACAGGTGGGGGTAGATCTCAGCAGCAGGCAGAGGGCACTGCCTTGGGTCTGAAGTGCTGTCAGGGGAGGGCAGGGAACGGGTTTCCCAGAGAAGCTGTGGCTGCCCCATCCCTGGAAGGGGAATCCATCCAAGGCTGGGTTGGACAGGGCTTGGAGAAACCTGGGATAGTGAAAGGTGTCCCTGTCCATGACAAAGGAGTTGAAAAACAAGAGCTTTAAGGTCCCTTCCAACCCAAACCATGCCATGTAAGTCCCCTCTCCAGGCAGTAACTGGTGTGTCTGCACTGCTACATTGCCCTGTGGGGTGCACTAAGGGATGCCTGTGCAGGAATTCTGGCTGTCAGTGACACACAGCTCCAAGTCACTAAGATTTTACAGCAACTCTCCTGAGTGTTGCTGGCATCTCCTAGACAATATTCCAATATTCTGGCCCCACTGCTTGACCATGAGCTGGGCATACAGAGCACAGCCACGAGCTCTGCTGCCCTGGGGCTGCCATGGAGAGCCTGCAGTTACTTCAAGCAACTGTTCCCCTGACTTTTTTCTCCCAAAGACTCATACAAGAGGCTTGAGTGTTCACCTGAGTCCAGGAGAGACCCTCCCCACTCCTCTGGAGCTGGGGAGTCATGAGTCTGCCCATGTAGGTCTCTAAATCCTGGCTGCCTGTTCAGAAATGGGGATGGCAGCCACCAGCTCAGCCATGGGCTAAGAAAGCACACGAAATGTTGCCTTGTGCTTCAGAAAGAACATCTTAACGCAGCAGGACTTTGCTGGCTGCTTTCATGCAAAACCTGTTGTTTGTTTTGAACGAGATGGGAGCATTCAGCTGAAGTTTAAACTGGCTTAAAGTGTGTCAATGATTTTTTTTTCTTTTTTATTGTATTTTTCCAGTGTTTGCTGGCTCCTAAATTTACGAACTCTTTTTAAAGGACTCCTTACACAAGCATATTTAGGCGGTTTAAATTTGTTCTTAATAAGTGGAAAGATTTACTAAAACAGGCCTGATGTGATGACTTGGGAGGGATTATTCAGCACTGATGCCAATATATTCCAGACAGCCTGAAGAATTAAGCACTCTGGGTGTCGAAAGCAAAGTGAGTATCACCTAAAAGTCATGCTGGTGGAGCTCCGGTCTGCAAGGGGCGAGCATCAGGAATCCAGGGCAAAGCAAGGGACTGCGTGGAGGGTAAAGGCAGGTAAGAGCTCACTTTGCATTTTTATGGGAGCTTTTCAGATGGTGATGTAGCCAAGCTCTGCGAGGAAACCTGCCCCACAAAGGTGTGAGGCAAAGCCTGGCTCTGATAAGCGATGTGCTGCACAACTGCACTCCTGCCAAGTGCTGCTGTCACTCACCGGGCGAACTTAGCCTGGTTTATTCCAAAGTGCATTGGATTCCAGGGTGAGGGATTTTCCTCTGACCCTCTTATCCTGCCTGTGGTTTCACTTTTCTTTAAGGAAACAGATTTAACCGCTTACAAACAGAATTTGTTAACAGTTTTTAACGATGATCTCTCAGATGGGGAAGGAATCCCAAGGAATTTCAGACACTTCCAAAGGATCAGGGCGTGCAGGTAGCACTGGCTAAGTGGAAGCAGAGTCCTGGCAGGATGGCACATCCTGTGAGGAATGTTTTCCAGGGAGATCATTCAGGCATTGATGCGCTGAGAAATAACCCAGAGGAATGCCAGGAATTATTCCCCAGGATGAGGTATTTACTACTTGTAGGATGCTTTTTTGGTGAACCAGGCAGGCTCAGTTCCATTTGATGGACCTGCTGGTGCAAGTCTGAGTGCTCTGCAGAAGACAGAGGTGTCAACTTTTATCATCCCATGTCCTGCCTCTGATCAGTTTTCCTGAGTGTTTTCCCAGATCACATTCCATTGACAGCTGGCAAACAGCATGGAGCTTATTGGTCAGTAGTCCTGGCTTTCTTCCTCCTGGCCACCTGTTATAATCTAATATAGGCTGTTAAATACCTATTTAAAGGTGAGCTTGATTTGTTAGGGTTGTGTCCTCTAACAGCCACGAGGATGTTTTAATATTGTTAATGGAAAGAGAGAAGGCTCCTTTAATTGCAAATGGTTAGACTCATCCAGTGGCAGAGCCTTGCAAATCCTTTTTGACCCAGTGGGGATACTAATTTATTTTAGTTATGCTGGAAATCATGAGGTTGTAGAGGTTTCCCCTTACCTTCTTTGCTCAAGTGGCTTTGCCATTCCAGAGCACACACGACCCTCACTGTCACAACCCACTGACCATTCAGTTCATCCATTCTGTGCTGAAGACAATTTCATTGTCAGAAATTACTGACATTTTCCTGGCCCTGCAAAGGTGCATTCCCTTCCTTTTACTACCATCACTTGCATGTTTTATTAACAAGCAGGTGGAACCAAACACTTCAGGAAGATATTGCAACTGCAGGAAGCAGGCTTGGGAGGTGACTGGAATATTTGTCTCCTGGTAAATGAGTTGGTCACAACAGGGGGCAGAAATGTGAATGGCAACATGACCAAGGCCACTCCAGTTCCATGACACGGCTGGGGTATCAAACAAGTCCAAAAGTGCTGCTGGTGGCGTTGCTCCTCTTTGGTTTTTAACCACAGAAATCAGCAAGTCTGAAAGGTGCCAGGCTGAGGTCCAGGTCTTTCTGGGATCTGCAGAAGGGTGTCTGCTATGAAGACTGTAGAAAGCTGCACTTGGCATGTCCTCCTGTGTGTCATAGCTGGAGATCAAAGCTCAAATTCCAAATCTTGCTTCACATCTTTCCTTCCACAGCTATAAAAACTGAGAACAGCATGACGTGCTGGAAGCCTCACTCCGGGAAAGAAGTTCTGCACACCAAAACCATGGTATTTTGGGTTTTTTTGGGTTTTTTTTGGTTAATTTTTGTTATTGTTGCTGTTGCTGCTGTGTTTGTGAGGAGTAATTCAAGGATGTCTTGACTACAGTGAGCCAGAGCTAACTGCAAGATAAACACTGTGACATAACTTGTTTCATTTCTATTTTTATCTATCAAGTAGTCACCTTTGAAACCAAGGCCTGCAAAGTTTCAGCCAGGGAAACGGCGCCAATTCCAAGTCTGGAATCTCACTTGTGCTACATGCACAGTTCCCTCTTGGCTTGCTTGGGCTTGGGCTTGCTTGGGCTTCCCTACAGCTAAACACTAGCCAGGAAAGTTGGGATACAGATGCCCATTGGATTACACACAATTTCACCATACAGCACAGAGGGATGTCAAGCTCCTGACCTACAGTCTGGAGGGCAGACACAGCTGAGGTAATTTTGTGCTGAACTCCCACCCCCAGCATTCCCCATTGGCCGTGCAGCTGGAAAACAGGGTCAGGATCTTTGTGTTTCCATGGGTAAGGACTCCCTCTCTGGGAACTGAACGCTTCAGTGGGACCTGGATCTGGCTGTAATCCTTGGATCTTCCTCTCTCCTTCTCCTGCGAGCATTAAAACCTCTATTAGCTTTGCTTAGCAGCTAAATTATTGTGGTCTACGTTATTTCTTCATAAGGAGTTATTCAGTTAGAAGATCTGATTCCCATTTGTCTGCTCTGTAAAGCATCTCAAAGGGGAAGTCAATACTGCTATTTTCAAGTCCCTGGTGGAAAGAGGCAATCATCCCAACCTCCCCCCTGCCCCAACCCTCAGGTATTCCTGCAGCCTCTTCATTGCAGAAAAACGAATTGGCTGGATCTATATGAAGCAATTTTGGCAGGGAAAACCACACTCAGCTGAAAGATACGTTTTTAGCCTTTTGGATATAGTTTCAACTTTCAAGATAACTGTTCCTTTGAGGGGCTCCAACTATAAATCCCAAAGTGCCCGCAAGGAGTTGGGAAGGAGCCAAAAATGCCAAGTCAGGGGAAAATAATTGTTTTCAAATGGTGACAAACCTGCAAGGTCGGCAGAGAGCAGAGGAGCTGGATTGGTGGATGGAGATAGCCCTGTAACTCAGGGCTCGGAACTCTGGACACTAACCAGAGCCCAGGGTCTGCACAGGGTGTTTGGCTGCTGCAAATGCAGGAGGGAACTGCTCTGCCCTGCTCTAACTCACACAGCAGAGAAGAGATTGAAAGAGAGTCCAAAGCCATCGGGCACAGACGGGCTGTGCAGTGCTAAAGCTTTGGCTCGTTCTGGTTCCCTTCCCCAGAGGTGAAAAAAAAATGACAGGGTTTGTATTTTTTACATTATTGCAATGAAAATAATTTGACAGCTCAGTCTGGAGGGTTTTCGTGGTGTCGTTATGAAAGGCGGTTTGAAACTGTGCAAAGCAATACAATAATTATACAGTCAAGGATGTCTAAGAATGACTGATACTGAGAGTGGAGGTTGGGAGTTTGCCACTGGTGTGGGTCCAGATTCCTGCATGCCCTGGACAGATTCCTGCACAGGGTGGGAGGGGTACCCGAGCTTCAGGAAAAGCACTGCTTTGAAACTGCAGTTGCAAGTCATGAGGAATCAGCTTGAGGGAGCCTGGTGATTACTTTCTAAGGATATCTACATATAAAAAAAGTACGCCTGGGGATATAAATCAGCATAGCTCTGCTGGCTGCAGCTCAGCTGCATCCATCTCTCCAGCTGAGGATCTGGACCAAAGTACTTAAGCAACACAGAGGACTGAGAAGTACCAGAACACCTTTAAAGCTCATGTGCCAGCACGCAAGAGAGGCATTCAGCTGCGTGCTGTGGGCTTCTTTCATCTGGGGCAGTTAAAGCAGGAAAGTGAACTTTAGATTCTCACAATTTTACTGCATCTGTTAAAGCAGTATTGGCTTTCAGCACTGAAATGAGTATTCACGCCAAGTGTCTCTGCAGAATTTCGGGCACTCCACGAGCGGATAAAATTTCAATTGCAGAAACAAGAGAAAGTACCAGACACAAATGCACCACGTATTACATTTAAGGAAAGACAGTGAGGTGGGCAGGTTATACCGTGGGAATAGGCAGCAGCTGGTGGCTGACCCTGGTGTTATGACTAAGTCATCGATGAAACCACAGAAAAAATTAAGAAAATTAGTAAGGAAGGGCAGCCTGCCCTTAAGCAATCTAGAAGGGCTGGTCTGCAGGCGAGCAGGGAACAGCTATGATCTGCGCTTGGGCTCCACGCCGGGTCCCCTGTTCCCAGGCAGATGGAGTTGGCAACAGCCTGTATCACTCTCTGGTGGCCCCTCGGGCCAGAAAGAGGAGGGATATTGGCAGCCCAGGCAGGAACAGCAGCCAGGTCTCCTTGCCAGAACCCAGGTTGCTCCACTGGCAGGGAGAGAAAGGCTAAAGCAGGGCCCCTCCAGTGCCGCAGGCACAGGGGCTTGTGCGGAGACACCCTGAAAGGACCTGCAGCTGTGCCAGGGGGGACATGGTTGGAATGGCCAGGCCAGGTGGCACTCACCTATGCAGGTGGCACTCACCTGTCCATGTGCCACTCACCTGTCCATGGCACTCACCGATGCAGGTGGCACTCACCTCTCCATGTGCCACTCTCCTGTCCATGGCACTCACCTCTCCATGGCACTCATCTCTCCATGTGCCACTCACCTGTCCATGTGGCACTCACCTATCCATGTGCCACTCACCTCTCCATGTGCCACTCACCTGTCCTTGTGGCACTCACCTGTCCATGCACTCACCTGTCTGACAGTCCTTTGGGGGCGGTCCTGGGGCAGTCCCTGCTGTCCTGGCCGGGTGGTTTGTGTGCAGCAGAGCCAGGCAGTGGTGCAGCCTTGGCAGTGACTCACTGTCCCACCTGGCCAGAACCCCTTGGGGCACAGTGTGGAGATTTCCTGGAGACATCTGTGCTCTGGAATGGGCTGGAGCTCTGCTTTCCCCACGCTCAGGGCTCACTACACATGTCTTTTCTCTTTCCACTGCTGGTCTGGACAGGCCTCCTGCTCATCCTTTCAATTCATTAAAGGGGCCTCAGCCCCTCCTCCAGCATCCTAAAACACAGTGCTGGGGAAGTCAGCAGTGGCAGGAGCGACAGGCAGAACTTGTGCTACAGCCCCTGCAATCACCTTCTGTCTAGGTGGGGATCTCTCTCAGTGATTCTCTGGCTCTTCTGCTTTCCATCAGCTGCAGAGCTGCATCTCTGGGATTATCCTCTCGGCATCTTTGCCTACCCCTTAATGTCTCAGGCTTTGGCCTGTGAGTCCACTTATAGCTTGTCTCAACTCCAGCCTCATCCTCCTGCAAGGGTATCTCACAAATAAAGTGAAGTGGGAGTTGCCATGTTAATGTGCTTTCCTTGAGCCCCCAGGGGAAGGTCCTGAACATGATTTCTTCCGCTTGGATGGAAAGAGGAATTTCTGTTAGAGCCTCCATGAAATTACAGTCTTCTTTTTTTATGAAATGTAAAACAAAGTAAATATTACCTTAGAGTCTCTTATTCGTGTTGCAATAAAATGAGACACTTCCTTGGAAATAAGTTTTAAGACATGAGTCTTGTAATGTTGGGATTTATTGGAGTGGAGTTCACAGCTGACCTGAGGTCTGGAGGGTTTGGAAGCAACAATCTATGTGAACTTCCCCTCCTCCAGCACATGAGGTGCAAAACTGGCCAGTTATTCAGAGACTCCCCCACCCTTCATAGGCTCGTGTGCTCATATATCTCTCCTGGTACATAAAGAATGACATATTGCAGTGAATCTGCTAAGAATAGCTTGTAAAATACATCATTATATGAATCAGCCTCATTAGAAGTCTCCTTCTCTCATGATTTAAACCAGACACAGTACTTGCAGGAATGGAAACCAGTTTTTTTTCCCCTCTCCTGCTGGCATGTTGGGCTCAACCAAATGTTGAAACAGAAGAAAATAATTCTCTGAACTCAAGGCCAGAAGTAGAAAGTAAGTACTGCATTACCCTGATGCCTCTCTGGCATAATTAAGGTCTTGGGTGTTTCCCTGGGTAGATGACTTTCCAGTTTCATTAACAAAATCCTGTGCTGCTCTTCTAAACGGCACAAAGCTGCATTCCTTGCATACTCCCAATCCCCCTGACTCAGGACCCTGTAACAGCTCACTTTCAGCATCCTTAGCCGTTCCAGGCTTTTCTCCCACAGCTGCTGCTGTTTATGAAGGGGATTATAGACGCGGTGCCTGCGATAGCAGGAGACAAGGCTTGGGGACCCAGGAGGCCTCTCTCAGCCCCCTTTTATGCAAGGACTGGTGCACCAGATGCCATGGCTGCACCATGTGTTCCAGCTGCTTGTCTGCTGGTGCAACCACTTGCCAGTTAAGTCACTGAAGTTGGTGTTTGACCCCGGGTGAGACTGCAGTGGATGCAGTTGGGTGACACGCCATGGATGGCTGCAGCTCTGGGCTGGTGGCCACATCATGCAGGGTAACAAAGGGATGGCTCTGTGCTCCAAGGCCATGAAATAAAGTCTTTCACCCCCATTTGTAGGGCTCACTGACGAACTGCAGGTACAGCAAGTTTTTAGTATTTCTCACTTGTCACTTCAGGATCAGAGAATGTTGTGTTTTTTGCTGTTACTTCTTTTAAACCATGCCAACACACCCTCCACACCACACTGGCTTATAAACCTCTGGCTGCACTCTTCTGAATCACACTGATGTTTTAATTAACTGCTAGAAGATCAATTACTCCCTACCCTTGGTTGCTCTGGCCTCCTAATGCTTCCAGCCATGTAACCCATTCTCTCTCCCTGGTTTGCTCTGTGCTGTGCTCTTGCCACCAAGGAGCCTCGCTGGCTGAACACCGCCTTGTGTTTCTGTCTCCCACCCAAGATTTTGGGCCAAGGACATCACCAGGAGGCTTGTCACAATCAAGACATCATGCTTTTGCAGGCAAGCTGTATTTATCTTGAGCTTACTTGTTTATTAGGCTCTGCTTTGACTTTTGCAGAAATAGCTCAGAGCTGCAGTCTGGATGAACTTTCCTCCCAGAGGTGATAAGCAGCTTCCCCTTGGCTCACAGAAAGCACCACTTCTCATACCCAGAGGCTTCCAACACTGTCCTTCTATGCTGAGGTGTCCTCAGGCTGCTCTGGAACCAGCTGTGCCTTGGGGGCTGCAAGTCTGGTCACTACAGTGCCCCTGAGAGCATCTGCAGGCTGGATTTCAGTGCCAGGTTTGGTTGGAGGTAATGGGCCTGGTGGGATGGCCAAAAACTGTGCTCAATAAGCCATGAGACACATGGACTGGGAGTCCTGCTCTGGTAAGGAAGGTTTGCAGGCTCTCCCGTGCTCTGGACATCTGGTATTTTTTTGTCAGTAGGAAATACAAATCCCTGATTTCCCTTCTGCCATAGTTTGGCTGTTCCAGCTGGTGATCAGTGGATGGTGCCGAGGGCTCAGCAATGCCTAAAGATGAAGAGGTGTTTGCAAAACCTCCTGTACTCTTGTGGAATGGCACCTTGCTCAGGTGGTGGCGTTTCAGGACTTAGAACGAGCACATTTCCCCTTGGTTTCCAGACTTGCTCATCCTTCCCCACTCATTTCCTCTGTGTCATGATTTAAGGGAATTCTTTTGGATAGCAATTCACACAATCTTCATGTCACTGCTGGTTTGGCCGTGACAGAAGTGGGTTTATTTTCTGTGTCCCTGACTTTGTTCCCCAATAACCATTTCACAAGCCCTGCTGTGTTTTGCCACGGGACTGTGCATCCTTTGCAACACAAGCCTTGCCTCCTGCCCCTTGGATTTGACAGTGAGGATCTGGTTCCCCAGGCTGGGATTTCCCAGCTGTGGTCTGCCTGGTTTCTTATCACACATACAGAAGGAAGGAGCACCCAGCGACAGCTCCGTGGCCTCTTCAAGCCTCAGACTTCTCAGCTGGAACAACTGTTGCGGTTTGAAGTTGTTTGGTTAACTCCTTTGGCTAATTGATAACATCTGCATCTCCCCCCCCCCTCCCCTGCCTCTCAGGCTGCTCTCAGATAGATGGGACAGTTAATACTGTGGCAGATCTCAGATTCTGTAGCACTGAAAATCGTGTGAGAGCTGGGGGGTGTCTTCAAATAATGCCTCCCTTATGAAGGCTCCTTTCACACAGTCACAGGAACAAGCCCAGAGACACCAATAAATAAACCCTCATGGTATTTGGCATTTCTCTCCTGATTGTGCTCAAATATAAGAACTTGTGTGATTTCACACTTTTCCCCCCACACTGTTTTTCCCTACCATGTTTTCTAAGTTTGAGATTTACTTTTGGGCTTTAAATATTGGAATTAATTTTTATTTTTCATTAGTTTTAATTTTTTTGGTATTACAATAGGTGGATCAGGAACTGGCACACGTGGTATTGTAGTAAATAAAATCCTTGTATTCAGGATCACTCCTGAGGTCTGGTAATACACAGTGACACCATATAGGTCCCAAGGAGACATTATGGTTGTAATGGAAATATCATATATCTCATATCCCAGCTCTGATATATCAGCTCAGCAATAAAAAGAAACAGGATATTTGCAACTATATTTTAACAGGGATTTTGCTGTTACCATGAGAACATGGATTACTTCGAAATTTTGGTGAGAAAACTCTTTAATGGTTTCATCAATGTCTAAGCCCAGGAGATTTCAGTTCTCTCACTGCCCTGGAAATAGCTCTGAATGCAGGGAAAGTCAGAAATGTTTGTTGGTGTCTGCCTGTACCTCTCAGGGTCAGGTCAGATGGTCCCTTCTGTGACCCTGCAGGATTCCCAGGGTCAGGCTGGGGCTATGCCAAAGACACATGTCCCACTGTCCCCATCTCCACACCCTTCCAGCTTTAGCTGGAAGAGCTTCCCTCTCGATCCTCCTGTTGGGATGGCTGGGGATGCCAAGCTGGGTCTGGAGGTGTCTGCAGGCCCTGGATGTGCAGGGAGCTGATGGAAGCCAAGACTAGAAGGCTTGACAATGCTCAGCCAGCCAGGACAGCCTCATGAATTTCCTTGTAAAAGGAATTTCTTCGGATTCAGGGGGACTTGTGTTATGTAATCCTTCAGAAACAGTATTTGACACAGAACAGGGCTATCCCCTTCATGAAGTCCCCAACACAGTCTGCACACTGCCATGTTATTATTGCAGTTCTTTTATTTTATGCCCTTTCAGTGTCACCAACATCTACAGAAAAACAGATAAAATCCCAAATACAGATCTCATAACTTCACCTAGTGCAAACTCAACACATTTGGTCTTAATCTGGGTGCCTGGACTGGGATGAATTCTGCAGGGCTGTAATAAAATAAATATTTTCCTGCACTGAGAATGGCTCAGCAAAAGGTTCAGTGGCAGGTCAGCAAAGGGAGCTCTTTAACCACGTTTTGCTGGACATGGCCCATGTCCTCAACTCAGGAATTGTCCGAGCTCCATGGGGGCTGGTGGAGGGGAAGGGGTTGAATGCATTCACCTCTTGCTCCTTTTAAAAGAGAAGAGCTGAGCCCTGGGTACAGCCCCAGTGTCCAGAAATAAAAATGTTTCCACCAGAAAAATACAAATAAAGAGTGAATGAAGGACTTTTGGTTGGAATTCCCTTTCCTCCTCTACCCTGCTCCAACTGGATTATTGCAGAGCAAAGGGAATGAGCAGCCCAGGGGAGTAAGGCTGAGCTACTTAACAACTGGCAGTACAGAGAGAGCTCCTTTAATTGTTTTTTCCAACAAACCTGACCCACCTGCTGTGCCATTTTAAGGCAGGAAATGTGAGCCACAGGTGCCTTGTGAAAGGGAAGGCAGAGGTGCTGGGGAAGGGAAGGTGTCTTTCTGCTGCAGTGGCTGGATGTTTTGTGTCTTTGCACAACTGGGGTAGAAATAACCTGAACGTGAGAAGGATTTGGTAAGGTCAGTAGTTTCCTGTTCTTTGCAGTTATGTTGTTTATGAGTAGACTGTGGATGAGCAAAAAAGCCCATCTCCCTGCCAGGTCATTCAAAGCCTCTTCCTAAAGAGGTTGTGCCTGTACTAAAACTCTTGGTAACCATGGATTTGTTTTCTTGTTGCCTTTTTTTATGGCTGGGTAGTGCTGCAAACTCAGGAGTTTCCTTTCAATTTAGTGGGAGTTAGATATGAACTTTAGAAATAAAATTCAGTTCATTAGGAGGAGATTACTTAGATTAAACTGATTTGTGGAGTAACTTTTCTAAAATTTGATACTTTTCTAGTTTGAGAAGTGGTTCAACCTCACCCTAAGCATGTATTTAGTTATTGAATGTTCTCTCTTTTGTACCAGGCAGAAGCATTTTTCTCATTTCCAAGCTCCTACCATCCCATATAAAGAACTCAGAGATTTGACCAAACTCATAAAGAGGACTATGAGCAGAGTTGGAAATAAGAGCAGGGATTCTGGTTCTAGGTGTTGTATCTCTGACTAATTCATTATCCCCTGATGTGATTTAGCCTTCACAAAGGTCAGCCATGCCCCCAGGGATTATCTGAGCTCAGAGCAAAGGTACTGGGTGCACATTTGCAGACCTGGGTCAGCAAGAATCCACTCTCAGGAGTGGATGATGCTCTGCACCTGGGCCTGGAGGGTTTGCTACTCACCAGAATTCAGCAAATGCAGCCCAAGTGGTCTCATAACTCTTGGAAGAGCCTAGTTCTCCTTGCTCAAAGAAATGTGTATTTATTGAGACTCTTCAGAGGCTCCTCTGGGAAGAGCAGATGGCTCTCATGATTGGACTTACTGCAAAACTCTTCATTTGTGATGTATTTTCAGCAGAGGACTTTGAAGGGAAAATTGGTTGAAGTATCTGTGTTTTTGTTCACTGGCTGTCAGTGAGGGGTTGATGTGTCCTGTCCTTACAGAAACTGGTTAAGTGAAAGTATTTCTTTATGACCATGGCCATTTATCCTTTAATTTTGGAGCAGCACTAATCTCCCCCTTTTCAGGGTGTGTCAGTACACTTACACACTGTGATAAGTTGCTCAGCACTGAAGGTTTTACAACCCTATGTATATTTTTGAATTTTTTTTTTTGGACACATATAGATCATGTTAAAAACCAGAAGTCCATTGTTCAATCAATCAAGTTAATCCTGGTGCTCCTTGATAACTATAGCTATCACATTTCAGAGTGATTTTATTGGATATTACTGGGATTACTTGTAGTAGCCACTCAGTCTAGACAGGGGTTTCTATTACAGTGAACACAGACAAAAGGGTAAGAAATATTAATGCCCAACATCCATTAACTATGCACAAACTGCATATCAGAGAGTGGATCCTGTTCACTTGGCTGTGGGTCTCCCTCCCTTTTGTTTATCTCTCAGGAGGGCACTGGCTTCTTAATTAAAAAGAAACAGGTTGTCTTAATAAAGGGGTAAAAAAGAAAAAGGAGCTGCCTGAAAAATTTCTCCCTTAGAGCTAATGGAAGTTAGAGATCTTCTGGTCAGCTGTCCCAATACTGAAAGGTGTGAGTGTTTTGCCCCAAAAGCTGGCCTGAGGATGCCTTTCTGTCCCATCCTTCTGTGAGATGGGAGCAGAGTCGTGGTGGTCTTGCTTAGAAACCCGGAGCTCCAGCAGCCCTGCTGTGAGAAATGGGGTTGGGGTGGATCTCCAGGCTCACCAGGGCTGGATAAAATTAACTGCCCGTGGCTTCTGAAACAAAGCCTTTGAGAATGAGAGGCACTCCAGGAATGCTGCTCCTTGAAAGAGTGTGATGTGCCAGTGATGCTGTTCCCACCAGCCCCGGCAAGACAATTCTGCTGAATTAGGACAGTTGGCTGATCAAAATTAGTCCTCGTTAACAAGGCACTGAGTGAGGTCATAAAGTTAAACTCCAAAGCATTTCAAAATCGCATTTTATGCTGCTCCGTGTGCTCACAGAGCCATAACACACGGGCAAACGCTGTATTGGCTGCCCAGACTGCTTGTCATGTCACAGATTGTATTTTGGATAGGGCATGTTTGAGATTGTTGTCAAATTGCCCATCATAACTGGAGCTCCACCAGCTCTTTCAATCACTCTGGGAGTCAGGGGAACGGTAGAAATAATTATCCACTGCTTGTACATCACTTGCTGTCCTGCACTCATGCACCCTGAGACCTTGATGTCCTTCTGTTCTTCACATCCTCTTGGGATCCAAAGTTAATTAGCCTGCTGATGGGAAGGGTCTATGGAAGCAGCAGAGTCCAAAGCTTTTTTCTTTTATTATTGGAAGTGAGAATGAAAAGCAAACAAACAAATTCCCTAGTTATATAAGAGGTTTGCAATTATTTCAAGATTGCCTTAATCCCTGGGTCATGAGGCCAATTATGGATCATATAGATACATAAATCAAGATTTCCCTGCTAGACTTGAGCTTGGTGTAGACTTGGAGAGCATGGTGTGTGTGCCGGTGCTCTCAAGCCCTTTTTATTTCTGACAGCTGATGTTTGTGTGCTTGAACACGTTACTGGGGCTGTTGTTCTCACTATTTCTGTCATCCAGTGCCTGTGGCTGAGCCCTGTCCATCTTTAATCTTCCCCAGCAAACTGGCCTGTGGCCGGAAATCTTGTCTGTGGGTTGGTGGGTCCCAGCTGGTTCAGATCCCTGTTTTATCAGTGGAAGTGTTGCCACCAGGAAGCTCCAGATTTATCAAAGTATTAATTCTCTGGGTTGTTGGAATCAGCAGTTAAACCCTCAAGCCAGTTGTGGCTATTGCAAGAAGTTACTTGCATAAAACCTGCAGAGCAGGGCGACACAGTTGGGTTCCCTCAGATTTTGGGCTCACCAATGAGTATTTTTTGGTCTGTGTAAATGTTTCTCTTGGTCCAGCAGCAACAGCTCTCTTGTCCTGACACCCCTTCTCCCTCAGCTTTCCATTCCATGGCAGCAAACCAGGAGTTTCCAGGGTATTTCTCCTTGCAGTGTCAGGAAGGAGAGGGCAGCACAAATTTCTGCCCTCATTTCCAGGAAGGATTATCTTCCAAGAAGAATTATTGTTATATAACTTCAGGAACACAATATCAAACTGTACCCACAATTGGAGGCTGTTCCTAATAACCATTGTCTCTAGCCTGTGGTTCCCTCTGGTTTAAGTGCTCTCAACTTTTTGGTCAAATAACTAACAGCCTAGAGGAGTATTTTTAGGAAAAGCTGATGCTTGGTATGGCTGGGAATTCTGTGGCTTTTACCCTTCAGAGGGTGAAAAAACTTCTTTTATCCTGTTTTCCTCTCCTTTTTTTTCCTTCTCCTTGCTGCTCATTAATTCTTTTATTTCTCTCTGTGCTCCTCCTACTCTTTATTCCTATTTTGCTGTCTCCCTTCTGCAGTTCAAAATTGCTTTGTCTTGAACTGTTCCAAGCAGTCCTGGCAAAATCCAGCTCCGTGGCAAGGCCAAATTGAGTTTGATCTGCACCAATGTCATTAACTTTGGAGTGAACCTTTTCCCTTTGTCAGGGATGTGAATATTTTGGCAGCTGGACTATGAAGGAGGTAACTGTCCATGGGAAAGGCTGACTGGGAGATCCTGACTGTCCTACTTCTGACAGGTTTTGAATGACTGTTGAAAATGTAGATATTTAAATAGTAATAACAGTATTTACCTCAGTGAATCTCTTGGCAATACTCTTTAATATCAGCTTTCAATAAAGCTCTGTCATTTTAAATTTCATTTTAAGCAGAAAAAAAGTGGTTGAAAAGTTTCAGATCTAGAAGCTTTTACAGAGCTGAATAAAAATCCACTTTTTTGGGGGCAAAACACAGCAGACAAGTGTATTGCTACTGATGGTTTCTATTTAAAAACATCTCCCTTTCATTTTCTGCATCCTGCAGCTGCTGAGGTTCTTTGTTTTGCTTCCTCTACGTTTTTCTTACCATCTCACAGGCATCAGAGAGAGGAGCAAGTGCTTTCAATGTCACCAATGCAGAGCATTTGATTGTCTTCCCTCTCAGGTGACTCAGACTTTGTTTTGGTGTGGGAATGATGTGGATGAGAAGCAGAGATGCTGGGGGGAAGATGCTCAAACACTCCCCCGTGCTTTAGAAGCTCATTAGACAGGAGGCAGCAGGATGGAGGGGAAATACACCTTAAATCCTCACCCCTGCCCTAGAAGCACCAGGGAACTGGGCAAAGTGCTCCCAGAACTTGCTGGGACAGAGGCCACTTGTTTGAAGTTGCATTTAAGATCCTGGAGAGGCAGCAATGACAATGCCCTGGGAATCCTGCTGTTGGATTTGGACTGGCATTCAAAGCACAGATAAGCAACAACCCACAGAGTAACAGGGAGTATTCCAAGAGAATAATTTTAAGGGAGGAAAAAAAAAATCACATATTTATTTACTGAGTATAACATCTGTCTGGGCAGTCTGGGATCTGACTCATCCTACTGTCACATTCCTGGATGTCCCTTGCATGTCTAGGAAGGAGTTAGCAAAGTGAAGAAAAGGAAATAAATAAAGTTAATCTCTTGCCTAGCTAGTAGCTGTATCTCTTTACCAGCTTAGCACTTCTGGGCCATATATCCATGTAGGAACCCCAGTTGTATTTCTTTTTATGTGTATTGACTTAGTGAAGTGCAAACATGTTAAAAAGTTCACTCTCTCCTTTATACGAGTCTATAAAAAAGCTCTTAAACTGGAGTCATAGTGTTTCAATGAGACAAATGAATGATCAGCTGAGACCCAACAGTCCCTTCCCATGGATTAGGTGCTTGAGTGTGAGAAACTTTCAGATGCTGATCAGCCTGGAGAATTCTCATGCCTCCAGCCATGTGTAATGACACCAAATATTGTGATGCCTCCAAGTTATAATGGGAGAGGGGAGGGGATGCTGTAATAGGTATCACTCATGATATTTGATTCCAGTCAGAAGTCTCCAGGCAGCAGAGGGTTCTTAGGCATTTATGGACACTGGAGTAAAACTAAACATACACACACTAGCCTGGAAATTTTTCTAACAGCGATTTGGACACAGTAATGTACAGAAATAATTGTAAACACATGCACAAGCAGATCAGTGTGTGTTTTCAGTGCCTGCTTTTAGGAGGAATCACACATTAACATATTTTCTGAGTTTTGCAAATGCGCTGCAAAATCACAGCTCAATAAATGGAATTTTATACATTTGTCTAAACTGATGACACCAGCATAACATCAAGATGTTTTCCAGTTGGGGTTTAGGAAGCTGTGAGACATGACAGAAGAGTTCATAATGAGACATTTCAGCAGAAATTTGAATTTGCATGGAGTGGATCCAAAGCCAGCTCTCCAGCAAGGGTGCATCTGTTTAAACACTTACTGTGCAAGGGATCGATCCCACTGCCAGAGCAGGAAAACACCCATGTGCTGGGATAGCACAGAGTGGGGCACAGTTTACCACAAGGAATCATTTAGCTGTTGGACTTTATTTCTGTCCAGTAGGAATGTTGGGGGTAGGTCCTCTCACAGTGGTGGGTGTGTCAGTGTGGTGTTTGTGTTCTGTGCTAGTGACTGAGAAAATAAATAAATAAATAAGAAAGAGGATATATCACCAGCATGAGGGTGGGCAGGCCCTGGCACAGGGTGCCCAGAGAAGCTGGGGCTGCCCCTGGATCCCTGGAAGTGTCCAAGGCCAGGTTGGACAGGGCTTGGAGTAACCTGGGCTAGTGGAAGGTGTCCCTGCCCATGGTAGGGGTTGGAATGGGATGCCTTTAAGGTCCCTTCCAACCCAAACAATTCTGCGATTCTGGATCTTTTTAAGAGCAGTGTTGTTGTTTTGGGAGATAAAAAGAGAAACTGAAGTGTTTGCAAACATCCCTCAGCGTTCCCTGATGCTCCCCTGAGCATCAAAGGATGACCTGAGCTGGTGCTGAAATGGTTCACTAATGGTGTGGGGCTGGGAAATCCGTGTCCTGCCTGGCACAACTGCTTCAGGAATCCTGCCAGGGGCTCAAAGCCTCCCTCAAACCCACAGGGCAACGCTCTTACGTGGCTGGAGCCTGAACTGCTTGGTGGCTCGTGGAGGTGACACGCCTGTGGTCCTTGTGGCAGTGGGGGCTGAGAGCCATCCCTGCTATTTACAGACCCTGTAACCAATGCAGTTGGGGTGTTTATGTTGTCCTTACAAGAACAAAATGTTATCTGCATAATTACAGAGGTATATTCTGATAGGGATCCTTGTGTAAGCCTGTTACATGCTCCAGCAAAGCAGAAAATCCCTTCCTGAGCACCGTTAATAATGGAGCATTAAGAAGACACTGTTTTCTTTTCTTGCCTTAGATGCATCTATTTATTTTTCAAACAACTGTTTTCTGGTGCTTTCTAGGATTTCTTTGCTGGGGGCTGGAGGGGTCATTTCCCTGGACCTGGCTATGAGGAGGAATGTCTCCTTGGCCATTTCTGGTGAAGTTCCCCATGCCCTGCTGGGACCAGCCCTGTCCCAGCCCAGTCTGGACCTGGCATAGGGATTTAGGTGGGCACTGGAGTGGGGAGAGTTTGTCAGCTCTAAGGAAAGTGCAGAGCCCAGCAGAGGCTGATAATGTTCACAGATTTCTTTCTGTAAAGACTAAACTGAACTTTCTTGTGCAAAAAGTCATGATATTTAGTGATGGACTTGGCAGGGTTAGGTTGGACTTGATCACCTCACATTTCTTTTCAAAGCTAAATGATTCTGTGATTCTATATGATGGCACAGGGCTAAAATATCTCTTATTCCACCGCAGTGATTTTATTAGCAGAATTCAGTGAGGTGGACTCACTCCTGGGCAGCTCCTCCAGGGCTGGAGGGCACTGGGGATCCTTCCTGGGGGCTGAGAGGGCTTTTCAGGCTGTGCTGCTGGGCAGGGTCCTTGCAGCTGTTGGTGAGTGCCCTCCTGGGAGGCTCCACCAGCCCTTTCTGGTGGCTCAGCCTCCTGAGCTTGTGCAATGTCGGGCTGCAGCCCCAGCCCTGCCCTCGCCAGGCCTGGGGAGTAAAGGTGCAGCAATCCCCTGTACACACCTGTGATGAGGCTGGGAAATATTAAATGATGTTCCTTGAAATAAAAAGGGAAGGAGAGGAGTGTGAACCCCTCAAAAGGAGGCAGGTGAGAAGGAAGGCAGGAAGGAAGGGCAGAGGGGATAACTCCTGGCAACTAAACCTCCCTGGGGGCAGCCCCACTCCTTGGGCAGAGCCTGCCTGGCTGCTCCTTCTGCTGCTCCTCTTCGTGCTCAACAGGACAAACAGCCAGTGAGAATAAAAAGTGGCCACTGTCAATGAGGCTTTGCTTGTTGAGCCACTGGGAATTGGCATTTGGGCAGGTTGAGGAACTGGTCCTCCAGTTAGTGCTGTCTCCAGCTGTGATATGGTGGCCAGCTAAGAGGGCAGCACTCCAGGTTTCCCTGGTTTCCTGCAGGGAGTCCCACACTGCGGAGTCCTGGAGCGGGAGGATGGTTTAGCAGGAGAACCCAAACCTACTCCAGGCAGTTTCCTGCTGTGATCCCTGGAAGTGTCTCCTGGTGCTGTGGGAAATGAGCTTGTCTTGCCAGTTTTAGGGCCCAGCAGTAAATGAAGCAGTGGAAAAAGAACAGGATCAAACCCTTTCCTGGGTGCTTGCAGGACTGGAAGTGGAACAGTGGAGTTATGTGGCTTCACCATGGACATGTGCACCCTTGGATTCCAGGCCAGTGTGTAGACTGGGCAAACATTTAGCATGGATGGGAGGAGGGAAAGCATCTATTCTCTCGTGTCAGTGCAAAGGAGGACTAATTTCACCAGGGACAGCTGCAGTGCACTTGAAACTACAGAAGAGCAGCTGATCCCTGCCCTGCTTCCCCAGCCAGCTGGCAACACCTGAGCCCTGCCAGGTAAAAACCAGGCTCTGTGCTTTGTCCAAGTCATTAGAGCTCCACTTGGAGAGAAGTGAGCAAGGAACAAGCTTTGCTTCACTGCTTCAAGTTGCTCAAAAAGGGGGGAAAAAAAAATACCTGGAAGAAATATTTCTGTCCAAAGTAATATTTACTTGGGTGCTTAAAACTTTGTAAAATGCCCTGAAGGTCACAAGCCATTCATCCTGCTGTGTATTTCTCTTTAAGAAGGTGCTTGTAAGTACTCCTGGAACACATGTGTGATGAGGGGTTGCCATGGCAAACAGGTTTTGGCACTATTTAAGACAGAGTTTTATTGAACAGCAGAATAAATAAGCATGTTAAAGCCACATACAGTAACTTGTTGGCACATACATTAATGCTCCCAAGGGCTGCAATAACTTAAGCACCCTCCCTTTAAACATTTTTCAGTGTTTTTTATTGACTACATGCATTTAGTATTAGGGCTAGGAATGTCCCATTTCCACCCTCTTTTGAAGTGAGTAATTGAGGCAAAAAAAGGAGGACTGTCTAATAAATCATAAAGGGGCATTGTGCCCAGACAAGAGGGGCAATTTTCCCATTCCTAACATACATGAGGATAAGCCAGCCTGAGACCTGTCTGTGTGCTAAATCCTGACTTGCTCCCTCTAGACACAGCAGTAGATTGGCCTGGTGATATTTCTGATGGAGCCTGAATAATCAGGAAGAGTTTCACACCGTTTTCTGCAGTTTCTGTCTGGCTCTCTTGTGCCAAGCCAGTCCTCTCCCACATCACAGCACCAAGCTTATTACTTCGGCTTTACCCATTTTATGAACCACCTGCTCTGTTCCCAGTCTGGCTCCCAGTTCACACCAGTGAGTCCCATCAGCTCTGGAAACACTCCCAGCGTTGAGGAAGTGCTGCAGGGAGGCAAGAGGCAAATCCGTGCCTGTGAGAGGGCTCAGGTTTGTGGTGCTCTTAAAGGTGAGCATAAATTACACTTTATAATGAAAGCTCTGGTTTAAGAAGAGTTATTAGTGTATTAGTCCGGGCTTTATTAGCTGGGAGGGTTCCGAGCCGTGTGGGAGGTGTGACACTGGCTCCCTCTTCTGTGGGAACCAGTAACTTTTCTGGGCTGGAGAGCCCTGAAGCTGCCAAAAGCAGATGAAGACCACAAAACCTCCCCCATCCCTCCCCCCTGGGGACATTGGCACAAACCACGTTCCCGTGGCTGTGGTCAGACAGTGCCCAGCTGTGGGGCAGGGGCACAGCTGCCTCCTCCCTGGCGAGGGGAGGATGGCCAGGCACTGAGCCGGGCTTGGTGGTATCTGTAGTTGTTTAGAACCTGGGAATTGGTGAGTGTGATGGACCTGATTCTGTTTGGTTTAATGGGGAAGAGTGACAGAAATTATATCTCACCTAAAGGAAGAGTGAGGCAGTGCTGGCTCCCATTATACTCAGAAAAAAATTCTGGTTTACATGTTCCCATAGTTTTAGGATGAAAGCTGTAACACATTTTATTCTTAGGACCCTTTTGGCCTCTTGCCTCATCACCAGGGCTACCCCACAGCCTTCAGTAAGGCTTGGACTGCTCATCAGAGCTACTTGTTTCTTGGAGCATCCTGGTCTAGTGGAAAATGTCCCTGCCCGTGGCAGGGGCTTGGAATGAGATGAGCTTTCAGTCCCTTCCAGCCCAGACCACCCTGTGATTCTGTTCTGGGGTTCTCAACTTTCCTGTACCCTCAGCAGTCGCTGGAGCAATGCTCAAGCCTCAGGAAATGGGGGAGGAAAAAAGAGAGTTCATTATTTTATGAGAGGTACATGTTTGTAATATCACACTCTGATGGGTTCATTATGAATTACAATTTGCTGAATAAGAGGATTCCCGAGGGAGGGACGGGGCAAGGAGAAAAAAGCAAGGGGGGAAAGGAGGGAGGTGATTTTTATGCCTGCAAAGGTGTCTCCTGGGCATAAGCAGAGTGGAAGATGTACCACTTCCTTCTAGCTGTTTGGATTTGTCTGCAATTAAAGCCTAGTGGAGCTGTCAGGGGCTGTTGACAAATACATTATAACCAACTTAGGTTAAGCGAGTTACTTAAAATTAATCCATCCCTGCACAATACTCCTGTTTCTCTTCAGAAGAATGTGCCAGGAGGAAGGAGTACAATCCTGACCATGTTGGGAGAACCTCCTCAAGGTGGAAATTTGCAAATAGGGCTACTGTAGGATGTAATGAGAAGCTGCAGGGCTTTCAATTATCCCACATAGTCTGTCTCTTTGCAACTTGACTGACAGCTAATTATGCCGGTGCCATTTTTTTGGCAGTGGAATTTAATCTCCCAGATGGAAAGCAAATCAATCTGCCCATTGCTGCAGCTGAGGCATACTTTGGCTCAACTTTAATTTATTCTCCTAAGCCTAAGAAGGTTAGTCATTTCAAGGTACAAAAAGATCAGATTTCTTCTGTTAACCAGGCTGGTGAAAAAGTGAGGAAGAGTTGGGATTTTATGGGCTGCGCTGTGAAAGGTTGTCGCTCCTTCCTTTGTATTAGGAAACAGCAGTTATCATCTCCCCTTGATTCCTGCTCGTGGAATCTAACAAGGAAGGAGCATTTATGAGCAGGTTGCTAGTGATAATGGTTAAACATGAGTTGTGGAGGCATTAAGTGGGATTCTATGGAGGAACGAAGTAAATCTCTGAAGAACTCGACACAAAAAGGAATCGGTGGCAATTTTCAAGCACTTTAGCCAGTGTGCAATAGCCTGGTTCCCTTTGGGTTTCCTGCCAGGGATATAAATGCAATCCTCCTACTTACCTGCACTCTTCAGGCCTATCAATTATGCTGCTCCCTCGGAGTTGCTCTTACAACTTTAGGCATTACTGTCCTCTGTAAAAGCAGCGCTGGGCAGAGTATGTGACTAGTTATCACAGGCTGCAGACCTCATCTGCCAGTATCTGGCACCTGCAGCTCCTGCCAGTGCTGCTTCTCGGGCTGGAAAACCCAATTTTAGCTGGGATCAAGGGGCAGGGAGCTCACAAAAACTTGGTGCTAATGAATGCTGAAAAAGCAGAGCCTTATTTTTCTGTAAACTTTTGCCTCTTTGGTTGTTCCAGCCTGACCGTGGTTCTGGTGTCTTGTCTGGGTTGTTATTCCCCTTCTGGGGTGTTTTCTCTGAATTCTGAAGCCCCCAGGACTCCCCACCCCTGGAGGTGTTCAGGGCCAGGCTGGACTGGGCTCTGAGCAACCTGGTCTAGTGGAAGGTGTTCCTGCCTGTGGCAGGGGGTTGAAACAAGATCAGCTTTAATGTCCCTTCTGACCCAAACCATTCCATGATTCTACTCTGATTTGAGAGAGTTTACAAAGAGAAAGGTTCCTAATTCCCTTTTTTACTGAAAAAAGCATTTCTAAAGTGCTTTGCTCACACCTAATAACTCCAGTTCCAGCCTTCCTCACACTTGTACAAAACCACAGCCATTTCAGTGACCCTTCTGGACCATATTTGGTGGCTGAAAGATTACAAGCTCTCCTATCTAGCTATTAACACCTGACCTTTTATATTTTCCTATTATCCTTCTGATTATGTTGATGCTGCTGTTACTGAGTCCTTGAGTGATGTTTCACAGTTGTGATAAAGCCTTGTACATGGAAGCGTTTTCTGTGACAAATCTCTGGAGAACAGACGTCCTGATGTTGTCCCAGTAGTGCATTTGTTACCTGCTGCACAGGGTTTGAGCCATGTGATGGTTAAGAGGGAGCTCAGGCAACACCCTCTCCGTGGGTAGCAGGGGAGGGAAATCATGCAATAGATGATCAGAGTGCTAATTAGTCTGTGTGAGGAATGATCAATACACAGGGAAAAACGGAGCAGGAGCAAGTGGATGTGGGCTCAGAAAGGAACACCCTGTGTGTCTCGTAGCTGGTGAGATGCTGCTGTAAAAGCACCTCACTCAGATTTTTCCATCTGTGGCCTTCCTAAAGTGTGATCAGTTTCTTGGTTTGTTTTGGGGTTTTTAGTTTGTTTGTTTGTTTGTTTTTTTCAAGTGGAGCTTGCATGTTTAGCTCTAACAAGCAAAATGCCAGGGAGATTCCCAAGGTGATGTTGTCCTGGGCACAGCACAAAAGTTAGCAGGAATTTCTCCTCTTGCTTCTCTTGTTACACATGCAACCTGATGTGTTATTTTTCAGGTTCTTGAATATATGTCACAATCTGCTCAGGCTACCTGAGTTCAAGCTTGTTCTTGGGATCTCTGGCTCTCCTGACAGATTTTGGAGCCTCGGAGCAGCAGGAAAGGTGGGAGAACACCAACAATGGGGCAGGGCCATGGCAGAGCCAGGACACTCCTCCAGACACTCACCTGGCCACAGGTGAGGGGGGAATCAGCTGTGTGGTGGTTCAGGGCTGCTTGTGGAACAAGCTGGGTCACAGCAGAGGCACCACAGTATTCTCTGAACACACAGAGGGCTCTTGGATGACCAAATAAAAATAGGACGCTCTGGTGTTTGTACAGAAGGAGATGGTGATGCCTCTTGTGAGACCAGCTTCAGCACTGCAAATGATTTTGGGGTTGTGTTCTCTCACAAAAGGACCAGAATCCCAGCAAATAACATGGCACATCACAGGGGATCCCAATGAAAGCAGCTGAGCTATTTATGGAGCAGCAGCTGAACAAGCAGATGAGATGTGAGGCCAGAAGAAACAAGGCTGTGTGATTTGAATTACAATGGTTTGAGGTTTGCTAGCTGAAAGACCAAAGCTGGCCTTCCCAGCATGGTGCAACAGTGTAAGACACAGATCTATTAGGGTGCCACTGGAGACTGTACTTTTACCTACCTAAAAATACCTGTAGAAAAGCACTTCTCCTGTTGACATTAGTATTTTGAGACTTTAAAAAAGTGGCTTTTTGCCTGGTAGAATTTAGTATACCGTATAGAGATCAAGAAGCTGTAATCTCTACACTCAGTGTGATGTGCGTTTTCCTTCTGTGCCTGCTTCTTTCTTGTGCTGAAAGAAATCAGGGTCTTTCTCCCACCACGTGTTTCCTCAGGTAGCTGCTCACCCCTGGTTCTTTCTATTTTCCAATCCTTTTAGTGACATCTAGTGAAATCTGGGGAAAGTGCAGGTTCAGTTCTCCACTCTGAGGGTCAATGCAACTGCAGTAAGAGATGCTTCATGATTAAATGCTCAAGTACTGCTCTTTAGTTCATTTATTGCCCCTTGAGCTGCTGCCTCTGAGGAATGCACCAAATGCATTTGGCCATTAAAAAATTTAAAGTTCGAGCCCATATTGTGGTCAAATACTTTGTGTATTTGAGGGACAAAATCAATCTACTCTTGCTCTTTTTGGGTATATGTTCAGAATTACATCCTTATTTTATATTTTAAATTTTAGCTTCTTTTGTTGGTGCTGTTGCTCCTCTATACTTGAAGGCTCCAAGTATCTGGATTTCTACACAAAAAAGCCCCTCAAACTAATTGCAGGAGTTCAAGCTACACCTTTTCAATATTTGGAATTCCTGAGCTTACTGAAAAGTCAGATTTGGTCCACTCATTGCTCTGGATCAATCCAGAGTGGATGTGAAAGACTCTTTCTGCAGCAAATGAAGTTTTCAAGAGAGATGGAAAATGTATGCCTGCTACCTAGAAAGCAGCTAAAAACTTCAAAGGAAGAGCTGCCTCCCTCAGAGCAGCATCCACATGCAAGAGCTTTGAAAAGTGGAACTTCTTTTACTCCTCAAAGTACAGACCCAAGTGGTTTCCATAAAGGTTTATGTTGCTGTGGATTTCAGCTGTGCAAATGATACAGCAACCAATACAAACAGGGCTCATAAATATTTGGAAAAAATAGAAAATGGCTTCAAACAGGCCAATATGAAATGACTGGAACTAGTTCAAAAAATCCTAGGCCTTGCTTGGTCTGAAAGGCTTCAACCCCCCAAACTGAACAGGCAATTAATTAGGGCAGATTCTGAGCAGGAGGATCTGAAGCAACAATGGGGAAGACTGAACCCTCTGTGGAAAACACCCAGCTGTGAGTGTCACTGAGCAGGGGAGAGACCCAGCACCTCCAAACACCTTCCAGGTCTCTGATCTGCTGTCATCCATCCCTCTCACAGGGAACTTTTCAGAACTTGGAAAACGAAGGCTTCAGGGAAAAATGAATCCGAGTACACCAAGAGCAACAGTTCAAACATTTTACTAAATCAATTCACACAGTTTCAAAATTGTAAATATAATTAAGGACAACAGGGTTTTCTGTACTCTTTTTTTTCTTCCAGATTCATCATTAAGACAATAAACAAACACAAATTAGGTTTATAGCATCTGTTCTTTTAAAAAAACGAAAGGAACGCCACTCGATGTATTGATAAAGCACCACAACACAGTTACAAAATAGGGTTGGCCTGTTTCTTTCACAAGTAAAAGACTACATACTCCTACCAGCTTCCTGCTTCGATCCATACTTCATTAAAATAAAACTATAAAATCTCCTAGATTACACTAAAGTCAGACAATGCCTGGGATACAGTGCATTAACAGCAGTAATGCCAACTATCAGTGCCAACATGAAACAGTTTCAAAAGTAAAAACAAAACAAAACAAATTCCCAAACAAACCAACAAAAACCCCACCTTTATTTCCCCTAGATGAGCAGAATTTAAAATAAGGGATGCTCTGCTTCACAATGAGTTAAGGAGGACGATGGGTGGAAGAGGGGGCTGGTGCTGCAGCTTTCGGGGCTTAGTTGGCATCTAGCTTGGCCATTTCCTGCACGTAGATCCCTATACTCTCGCTGTCGAAGAGCACGAAGTACACAGTCTTGATTGAAGAGGACATTGTGGACACAAAGTAGCTGGAGATGGCTTTCAGGATCAGCTGAGCAGCCGTTTGCTTTGGGAAGCCGTTTCTGCAAGGAGGGATTGAAAAGAAAAAGAAAGAAAGGAAATGAAGACTTGCTAAAGCAGCTTTTGGTGGTTTAACCTCGCAGGGAAGGCTCTGGCTTTCTCTAATGCCTCGTGGTAAATAAAGCTGCAAAGGGAGTGTTTACAGCCTGAATTAGAAGCTACAAACGTGTTTGTTTAGGCAAGATTTAAAATGTTCAAACAGAAGAAAAGCATTCCCAAAACACAACTACAGAGTCCACCCACGTTAATGGGTTGAGCCTTATGATAACTGATGGGTCAATTATGCTCATTTAACAGACAAGTAAACCAGGAGCCTGGTGTGTTCAGGAAAGCAGTGTCTATTTTGGAGCTACAGAGTTAAACCTGTCCTGAAAGCAAAGCAACAATAAAGCAAAATAAAAAGGAAACACAGAACTTGACATAAAAAATGGAACGTAGAAAGACCCAAAGCACAAAATGTTCTTGCCAATACTAATGGTTAATTAAGCACAAGATTTTAAAGGTTACTCGTACAGCCTTGCTGCAGACTGAAAAGGAAGAGAGAGTGAGTTCTAGTACTTTGGTGGTCAGAAACACCCCTTGCATGCTGTTTAGGTACAGGCTGATCCAGTAAAAGATCAATCCTAGGAAAACTATAAAGACATCTGCTTGGTACCAACTGCAGAGATGTGAAACCAGAGGCTTTTCTGCTTCTCCAGCCATGCCTAAAGAACAGGCTCCTACTCCCCCTGGAGAAGCCACAGAACCAACCTTGCTGCTTTCTCAGATGACAACACTGCATGACTGAATTTCAAAGCTCAGAACCTAATCTGGCAACCCTTCTTACAAGCTTCTTCACATTTTTATCTAGCAGCCCTTGTCTGAAAGTTTCATCTAATCCTGAAACAGGTCAAGCACAAGTAGAATGGTCTGAGCAAAGGCAGGACCTGAAGTGAAAGTTTTACAGGTCATTGCAAACTCCTGAAATTACACTTGGTGACTATTTGGAGCTTTGGTGCTTTGTAACTCCTCAAGTACTGCCACTCACCCAGACCATGGTTTGGGCTCTCCCCCAGCCTCAGGGGCGTGTGCTGCAGTAATCAGTCTGAGGGTGATGGGACACGACCACTCTTAGGAGTAGCACCCAAAAAGAATTTGAAGAGCCTGTTGAATGTCACCTGGCTCCTGGACATGCACTTACAGATGTAGGGTAGTCAGGGCTCCCCATCATAAAGCATGGACTATTAACACTACAAATAATTGACAGATTACACACATGGCTGAGTTTCTCAGTGTTTCCTCAGCAGTTCAAAGGAGCTGGGCTAAATTCTCCTCTGGCACTAACAGGTGAACATGTCTCAGCACTTGCTCACTGCAGCACCCCACGGGTAATAAAACCCTGTTGTACTTTGCCTCTCGTTCTGTGCTGCAACACACAAAATGAGAAGGGCAACTGCACTTTACCTTACCAGAAAATACTCTCTGAGAGCAATTCTGGGGCAGTCCTGCCTGTAATGTGATATTACACATGCTGCCTGAAGATAATGCTTGTGGTATTTCAAAAATGATGGCATTAAAGAGCTCATGCTGTTTCTTCTTTTCTGAAAATGCCAATTTTTTTCAACTATTGAAGAAACTTTTAATAAACAAAGGAAAAAGCATTGTAAAAAAACCTTGTACTCTTCCAAAGCCAAACGAGCTGGTCAGGGAGAATCAGCTGGGTGACAAGTAAATCAACTGAGAGCTGTTCTGACATAGGAGCTGTCAGAAAAAGGCTCAACAGCCTCCACACCTGAGCACTTGCAGGTTACTTATACATGCATATAAATCCTGGCATACATTGAAGAGGTCTTAAAGGAAGTTTTCCTCCTGAGCAGAGACTGTCACGCAGCAGGGCAGCACCAAAATCAGAGTATACACTATTTCTGAACTGGTCTCAGGGGACTCTCAAGTCACAGAACTTCCCAGGGTTCTGGCAGGGTGGTCACAACAGGGCACGTGAAAGAAGAGTGGCCTGGTCAAAGGAAGGCAATGACAGTACACTGCTCAGGACTCCCCTCCCAAAAGAAAGGAAAAAGGATGGAAAGATCAGCAGAAAGGTGCTGGCCTGATGGCCATGTGTGGGCTGCAGGCAACAGAAGCCTCTTGCACTGGTTTACTGGTCTGAGTTAAATTCCTGTGAAAAGGCGATTTGAGACTTCAGCCAAACCAGTGTCAATTCCGATCAAACTCAAGAGCCTCCGAATGAAATCCCCACCCCAAGGATGATTTCATGGGCAATCTCTAACTCTCCTTTCCCTTTCCTCCTGCTGGCCCTACCAGACTGAACTCCAGGCTACCTCTGAACAGCACCCAAGTTGTGCTTTCCACAAGTTGGCTGTAGCTGAGCATCTGGCCCAGTGAATGCTATTTTATTTCCCCCCGTGATTTATTTGAACTGCCCTCATGTAATCCCATTCCTCAACTATAAAAGAGAATGAAACTGTTTATGTGGGTTTATTGGGTGATGTCTGCTTGACAGATGTCTGTACTAGAACAGCTGCATACATGTGGTGTCTTTGGCATTTGCTATCTTTTAAATCTCTACTTTTATTTTTTTAATGCTTTTGACTTCATAAAAACAAGTAGAGACTATTGTCAGAATATATTCTGCTCTCTCCTAAATTAATTTATGCTTGAGTATCTCTAATTAAGAGAAAAAAGGAAAAATACATAACCTCATATATTACTCAAGGCCTTTTGATTCCTCTCCATCTTTTAAAAGCACCACTTCAACTGGCTCGAGTGAGAACGACGTGCACACGCCAGGCTGAGAACTCCCCGCAGATCCTGCCTGTCGGTACCCACATTTCACAACACAATGGGACTCTGCTGATTGTTCAGGGTTTCCTCATCTTCCAGGACCAACCACCTTCCTCACCACAAGGGCTGGGAATGGTTCCCTGCTGGGAGCTATCCAGGAAAGGAAGGGCTCTGGGGAAGGTACTTTACAGTCTCGCTTTTACATTACTAATTCCACAGTTACACTGCAGCCCACGGAGAAAGTTTCTCCCAGAGTGATTCAGAGCTTCCCTGTGTACTGACCAGCTGGGACCCTGCCAGCTAATCCACCAGGTTACTATGAACCCTCTGCTATATTTCCCTCCAGTTCTGCAAAGCTTGCTCAAGTTATCTCCCTAAAATGACACCCATGTAAATTAACCTTAGCTGGAGATTTGCCTGATGCAAGTTGCTTACATTTATTATCCTAATCAAACTTCTATTTCTTCACAGTCATTCACCCAAAAGCTCAAGCACTCTGCTCTAGCCCACAGAACATGCAGGAATTAATCTACTGTTGCAACACAGCACAATGGGAAGAATATTCTTGCTGTACATCAGCCAACTTGTTTCATGGCAGATTCAAGAGGGGCTAGAAACACAACTGTAATTCAGCCCTTCACACCGAGCCATCAGTGAGCACCAAGAGTTCCAAACCTCCCCCTGCACCCCAAACCCAAGAGCCTCAGGTTAAAGGTGCAGCTAGTCCAGACTCAGACTCTTAAGAACATGATCCAGCTTTCAAAGGCTCTGTGCAAAGCCAGAGGACTTGAACTTCAGGCTTTGGCTTTCAAAGACCTTGGCAAAGGGTTTTGAGGTTTTGTTTTTTGGGTTTTTTTACTGAAATAGTCTCATGATGTAAGCTGCATGGAATTCAGCTTATGGACTTTGAGTGAAAGCTTGGAGTGACTCTGCAAATCCTGAGAATCAAGGCACTTCAGGTTTGCTACTTAAACACTAAGTCATGTCTTCTGGCTATCCTAAGACACATAATGCAGGAAGTTTAATTCTGCACTAAAACTATGCAAAACAGACCCCTTTTCTTCATGCTCTCCTCCACATCCCCAATGTATATGAACAAATTGATGCTCTGAAGAGATTTTTTCAATATTCTCTTGAAAGTTTGTTTTATGCTCTTTATCCTATTTGTGTGCTTAAAGGTTCTGCAGGGATCAATCCCTGTGGGATCTGCCCAAACTGAACCAGCCCTCAGGAGAACACTGCAGGCTCCATGCACAGCCTGAGCAAACTGAGAGGAAACACTTCTTTTAGGAAACTGATTTAAATGAAGAAGAAAAAGGCATCATCGTAGCAATGGGTTTTGAACATGGGATGGCACTTAGAACACGTGACCTATTTGGCACCAGGTTTGCCCAACAGCCTTACCTGCCACTGCCAATGGAAGGGAATGCAATTGATTTCAGCTTCTTTTCATCAGCCAGGGCCAAGCAGTTCTTCACTGTCTTTTCCAGCAGCTCCTCACATTTGTCTGAGCCCCAACCTGGGCTGTTACAGTGGATCACAAATTTTGCAGGCAGTCCATGGCCAGCACTGACAACAGCTAGGAAGAATCGAAAGTGAAACATAATTCTTTCCTCTCCTTAGGATTAAAGGAAAGCACGTGTGATTAAAATAGCAAACAATCAACAGACATGCCTTGAGCCCCTGTGAATGTTTTGGATTACAAATCACACAGCCTTAAAATACAACATGATTACAAGAGACTTTGTATTTTCCATTTCCAGCTGCATTTTGCTGTGATAATTTATGAATCATAGCTATGACCGAGCTTATTTTAGAGAGAGCAAGAATTCATGGCTGGCATCAAAGGAAACATGTTTATGCTGAGGATTGTGCAAGGAAGAGGGAGGTATCTGTTAGAACATTAACCTGGTCAAGGGATGATCTTCCTTTGGTTTGGTTTACCACAGAG
The DNA here is from genome assembly GCA_035047865.1 of Dendrocincla tyrannina. Classification (NCBI taxonomy): domain Eukaryota; kingdom Metazoa; phylum Chordata; class Aves; order Passeriformes; family Dendrocolaptidae; genus Dendrocincla; species Dendrocincla tyrannina. The sequence continues at coordinate 8,910,134 of JAWWMP010000028.1, forward strand.
CTACAGTAAATATCAGGATACAACTTGGTACAACTTGGGTGACCTTCAGCTACTCCTTGTAAATGTACAGAATGTTTGGCTCCCTTCTGAACACACCACAGCCCAGACTGGAGCAGTTCAGACTCCCAGTGCTCTGCAAACCCCTAAGGAAGGCTGGAAAAGAGGTGAATTAAGATTTTGGCTTTATTTCCACATTTGTTTCTGAGCAACTGGAATGAAGACATTTTGTATGATTTCAAGACTTTGGGCCTGGCCTTATTTGAGCCTTTTTTTGTGTATGGGTCATCCAAGACCACATGAACAATGCTGAGTTTAGTTTCTCTCTTTCATCACATTCTCAACAGATGGTTGGAGAGAACACACAGATTTGCAATGTTTGATTCACGATGTCTATGTACCAACAGGTCAGGACCTGAATGTACAAAGAAATGAAGAAGAATTTTTACCATATTAATCATATCTCACCACCACGGGCATGCAGGGACTAAGAAGATGCAGCAGAGCCTTCCTACAAACTGCTGGCAGACAAGGATTCTCTGCCTTCTCTGCAGGAGAACATGCTCTGGGTTCACCACTTCCCATCAGAGAGAAACAACAGGCTGTGCTGTGCCTGCCAGAAACCAGGGGAGAAGGATCCCTGCCACTTCCGAACTCACAGGGCTCTGGGTGCAAATAAAAAGTTGTAACTTTGGTTTGTTAAAAAAAAAGAAGGGGTGGGGGAGAAAACCACCCCAATCGCACACCGAGGGAAGAAAAACATCCAGCTGAAATCTCACACGAGCACAGAGTGAACCTTCACAAAGAGGCAGCCCCTACAATGCCCCACAAAAGGGGAGGTATAAAATGGCAGCTTATGCCTTCAAAAAACCATAATAAAAATAGCAGGAAGTTTTTCTAAAAAAAATTAAAAAATCAGCTTTGCGAAGGTGCTTAGAAGTCTGCAAGACTCTAGTCCATTCTGGAATGTTTATGAGGCATTTTGTTATTTAAGCATAGTAGAAATAACTCTTGGCACACAATCACCACATATGGATACTATCCCATGGCTGCTGCAGGAAAGAGAAAATAGACTTTGTCATATGGCATCCTGACCAGGGGTTAACCAGAACATTCTGAAGGACAATGGAAGCACAAGCATTCATGGTCTTAGGGGTTTGCAGAGTCCCAACATGTTGAATAGCCTCAGTGTTAGGCAATGTTAATTTGTCATAATGTGCAACTAAAGTGTTGGCAGATTCAGAATACATCATAAATTCAAGAAAAATCTATTAAAAGCAGCTGACATATCTCTAGTCAGATGTGAAATGTGGCTATCATCTTCATCCTGAAAGAATAAAATACTGTACTGATACACATCACCAGCTTTAATATTTCTCAGGGATTGTTTTCTAGGGTAGTCATTAATTAACTCATTAGGATTCTGATGAGGACAACTGTTCATTACCAAGAGCAGCTGTCCCTTGCTTCAAATGCAAATGCTCTGAAAGGGGAAGTAAGAAACAGAACACATTCTGTGCTAGTTACATTCCAGGTAGGGATCTTGGTTATTGGTAGGTTAAAGGAATACCCATGTAATTGAGAAAGCTGAAAACTGGATATCCCTAGGACTGAGAAACTGATGTGCATCAATTCTGCTCTAGAGCCCTCCAACAAGTCCCTAACAGCCAGTTTCTCCCAGTGCAATGCAGAGCTCCCTGGGGTAAGACTGGCAAAGCAGCCCCCAGATCTGAGGGATGCACTGATAGAGAAAAATAAACTTTGCTTTCCAACTTCCCATCTATTTGGAGCAGTTTGGTCTGGCCTGGTAAGGAATATTGTAGAGAAGTTAAAAAAAAAAAACCCAAAACTGAGTAATTGATCTTACATATTTCTGCAGACCAAAAATTCCAAGGAAAACTTATTAAAATTTTTAAAAAGTAAAGGAAAAAACCCCAAAGTATTAAGCACCAGAAGTAAACAGTTGTAATTTTTCCTGTCAGAGCTGAATTCTTACATCTCCCCTTCGGCTGTAGTTTAGGATTCATTTACAAAACTGCACACACTGTATTTATTTTTATAGCATAAACACAGATGGCAGAATCAGCCTTCTATATGAACAACATGGATCAGCAATTTCACAGATGGTGTAAAATTATATATTGCCATTATCAAACTTTATTACTCATATAGTAGATTTTTCTCCGATATTACATAAATTTTGATAACTAGGCATCAAAAAGTCGTAAGCTTTTATAGTGATGATTTTGGCACTGACTGAACTAAGTACCCAAGCAGATGCTGAACTTCAAGCACGTGCTTAAGTTCAGTGAAAGTCAGAGGCATTTCAGCAAAGCAGATGTTTAACAAAAATCAGCATCTCATTAATTGCTTTTCTGAACCGTGCCCTTAATGAGCCACATTAATTGTGTAAGCACATTTACTGGACCATGACATCACTGCCCCGCTGCCCAGAGGCTTTGGGAAGAGTTACTTATGATGCAATGGGTGTGTTTTAACCGTGGAGAATACTAATAGTACACAACCCAAGCAAACTCCTCAGCCAGCAGGAGCCCCAGAGGTGACGCAGTGACTGTGAATGTGTGACCCAGCGTGGTGAAGGGTCTGGTTTGGGCTGGGTTTGGGCTGGGTTGGGGTCCCGGAGCGCAGCCTCACCTCCAGCTATGTCCAACGGCCCGTTCTTTTTGCGGAGCTCAATGACAGCCTCCACAAACTCCTTGCCGCCTTTCTTTTCCAAAGTGCTCCCTGAACAGAGAATTGAAACTTTAATCATCTCAGGTTTCCACAGCAGACATGTGATCATCATTATTGTTTATTACATCACTCTAGAGTTTTCTGCCCAAATGTTGGTTGGTTTTTTTTTGGGGACTGCAAAGTAAGATCTAAACCTTTTGGGACTTGAGAATTAGCTAGTCATTAAAAACAACAACAACAACAACAGAAAGCAAAAACCAAAAAGACAACCCTAACAACCCAAAAACCTCACACTGGTATCCCTTGCTAACATTCTCAGACTTGATTTTACTGTCAAAACAACGGACATGGCATCCCTACCTCCTTCCTTATCATGAGCATCTCTTAGTGTGAAATGTTCCAGAAGAATGTGCTAGCTCAAGAGTGGTTGAAGGGTCATAATTCCTTCCCCTAGCATTCATTTCCCCTCTTCTCTTACAAATTGTTTTAAAGAGCCATTTGCCACAATAAGAATTTGAAACTCACCTGATCTTGGTCCCTGACCCCAACAGGTGGCCCCAGGAATGAAACAGTCTCGTGAGTGCAGCGGGCTGCTTTACTTGGTAACTGCCCAGCTTGTTGAGCCACCTTTAACCAAGAGGAAGAGCCTCAGAAATCAGGAGAATCTCTAAGGAACATATTCCTCCAATGAACTTCTCTAACTACAGCTAAGGAGCTGGACAAAGCCATTCTGGCAAGAGAAGAGCTGTGCAGTGTTTCAGGGCAACCCAAAGGTATGCTGTTTACAAAGGCAGTCCATCACTAAATGGTTTAGATCTTATTTTGCAGCTCTAGTTTTCAATATTAATATTAGAACAGCCCAAGAAAGCATTTTCCTAACTACATAAGCATCCCACATAATTTTGCACTGTGCATATTAATTACAAAGGTATGGAAGTAAAAGCAGTGATATCATACAGGCTCTGATTTGAGATATTGCTTTGCAAACTCATTTCCAAAAATTCAGAACTAGGATCTCTAAAGATCTAGACACTTATTTGGTGACACCCCTTACTTTCACTGATGAAGAAAGAAAAAAAATGCATTTTCTGATGGAAGTGCACATACCATATGCTCAAGGAAGCAGAGCCCCTCCTTCAAGATTCAGGTTACTAAATCGGGTTATAGCTCTAAGAACTAAGAGGGCTGCAAAGTTGCTTTTGGTTTTGCTAAATTTCTTCCAAACTGAAGATGAAAAGTTGAAAACAATGCATTTGTTTTCCATTCAAAAAACTGACTCTGTGACCCTGCCTCTATTTTGTTAGCTGGAGTTTATTGCTTTGGGGGGACAAAAGCTGAGGACAATTACAAAATGTATGCCTTTTCTTTGGCTTTTTCATAATCGGTTCATGGCAGGGTTTGCCAAAAGCTGGATTGCAAGGTCAGACTGGGTAGGGCAGAGTGTAATTTGCTCTTTGTGCTCATTTAAGCTCTTTTATATAAATACTTCAGCCAAAGGACTTCTACTTACTCAGCCAAACTCCTCACTACGAATTTTCTGAAACTTAAAGTTACCTATCCCAGTGCAAGGGAGTGGAAGGACCATCTTAAAATCTCTTAGAAAAGACAGTAATGGCTTTACTTGTAGCAGCAAGGTGTCTTAGGAGAGTGTGCTGGGAAGGGATGGGCAGGGAATGAAACAGTCTTCCACTCTAGTTACATCCTTGCTGCATGTATTTCCATATCATTCCCATTTATATTTTTATATATATTCCACTTATATTCCCCCCGAGTCCATGAACTCTGATCAGTCCTAAACCCCATGACATTCATAATCCTTAATTTCTCTTGTTTCAAGGGGAAACATAATTAAGCCTTGTGCAGAACCTAGGAACAGCAAAGATCTATTAAGTAGGTCATTTCTTTGCCATTGCAAAGCTGTTGTACATTTAATGGAATTTAGCCTAGTTTGGTTTAATTCAATCCAGAAGGATCAGCTTTTCCCCTTCTACTGGGAATTAATTTATAATTAAAAGCAATGAACAACCATGTCAGTTTATTTCACTGAGCTCTCTTCTTGCAGATCTGGTACAAAGAAGAGCAAAATTATGAATCGGTGAGATATTCTGCATTTACTCCTCAATTATGCTCCTCTTCTGATTAATACTCACAGAGTTTATATTGAAATCATTCTTGAGATCTGTGTTGTAAATTAGCTTAATCTGGGAAAGGACAGACTGTATTTAACCATTTTCCACTACATTAGCAAGTTTCTTGATGGAAGTCTTGCTTCACAGCTTCAAGGTTAGTAGCTTATGTGCTCACAGGCATAAATATGTGTCACTCCCATGAGAATAAGATCATTATCTCATGCTTTCCAAGCAGGCATTGGTATCAGTGTTGAAAACAGCGTTAGCAGAAATTTAGGCTCTAAAATTCTCAGGATAAGCCCCAGTACATTAAAATTGTTAGGGAAAAAACCAACAAAAATTAAAAAAAAAAAAAAAAAAAAATTTAGATGGGTAAAAGTTAATCATTGGAAGCTAAGCATTTGTGCACTTCTATTCTTTCTTACAGCAGTCAGAGGCAACAGGAACCTACACTAAGGAACGAGCAGTCCAGCTCTGAGAGACAATTTTCTCTGCAGGGTAGCAAAGCATTTCCTTATCTCAGGGTAGGAGACAGGCACGTTGGCTAAATGGGTCTGACAGACTTTGGGAGCATATTCTTCAGGTACAGGCTGTTATGACACCCTTATTTTAATGTCTCTGCATATTATTTAGCCAGCCAGGTCACAGTGCTCCTGCCCAGAAAGCATCCAGGGCTACGTTTCTCTGTGTGTTACTCAGAAAGCAGCCCCTGCAGAAAGGGCAGGTGGTGCAGGACATGCCAGCTCTGCAGCAGGACACGTGTCCCTCCAAGCCAGCACTGAAGCAGGGCCTTGGGGGTGGAAGGAGCCCATCTGCATAGCAATGTGAGGTTAAGATGACATGCAGAACAGGGGCTGGGATCAGCTGACTTAGTTTTAAGGATTACCAGCAACTTCTGCATTCAGCCCAAACTGTGATTTGCCTCCTCAAGTTACCAAGGCAGTTCAGGGAAAGCATTGCTACCCTTTTGCCAAATCCTTCAAAATACTGTATGCAGAGAGAGGTACCTCTAAAAGAGTTACTCAGGGGACAGTGATGGCTCAGTTAAAAGGTCTGTCATGCTTTCTATCGTGCCTTCTCTCATCAGTGTAGCTCAGATGACTGACCACCTCACAAACATGTCACATCACTGTGGGCTTCAGGACCATTGAGCAGGGCTGGGAAGCTCATCAGTCCATCAGGTTAAATCGTGAGAGCTCAGAGAATACAGACTGAATCCAGCATGTGAAACCAGATGTGAACATCTGAAACTTGGCATGGAGAGGGTGTACTGGAACTGGTTAGAAATCTAAAGATCAAGACTCAAACCACGTTCAACCCAGGCATTTACCACGTCAAGCCAACAATGTGGTCATTCATTTCCCTTGGTCAGGTGCCTGCATTGAACGTCCTGTTCCCACACTTCAAATTTTGGTGGTGCATTCTGTTGTTCCTTCTGAAAGCCTGATTTGGTGATAACAACCCCCAAATGCCTACTGGGTTTGCAAGGACTCCTTTCCTTTTGTCATCAGTCAGGACTGCTGGAAGTGAGAAATGAATGCAGATCTGCATAGCTACAACAAGCTGGTGGCTGCTGATCGACCATGCACACACATACAAACTCGGCAGCGCTGAACTTGCCATTACCTACTTCACCACCGGTGTAGAAGTCAGAGTTTGTCGGGTGAACGACAGCATCACTGTCGATCGTGGCAATGTCAGCCTGTACAACTTGCAACTACAACAGGTAAACAGATGTATATCAACCACGTTGGACAGAGACCCAGCACAGGCTCTACATTTACACATGTACCAACGTCCATATTTTCCTACCTTTCCATCTCCAAACCTTGCGCCAAATGCTGAGTTGTGTGTGCAGGTGTGTGTAGAGAAAGGGGTGTAGGGAACAGGAGGAGGAATATTGAGTATGACATGATCAAATAAATGTTAAAATGACAAGTCAGAGCAATCACATGAGATCATTTCCAAAGTTTTAAAATCAGCTAATGCCCCATTGCACTTTGCAGAAACCTAGAACAACCGGTTCCCCACAGAGCATGACATTAAAATATGGAGTCTGTTTAAAAAAGAAATTCAGGATCATCAAGCCAAACAAAATAATTAGTTTCTCCATTTTGTCAGCATCAATAAGCTGACAGGCACTGATCTTCATATGTAAAGCAATTCATCATTTTGTTTCTAAAGATGGCAGTCTCCTTCACACAGAGGACACCTTGTATTTACAGCCAGGGCTGCACTGAATTTGCTTTAAAAAATACAAGTGATTGTTCTTAGAGTTTAAAGGTAAGGCATGTTTTCTACTTATGTGTTGGAATGGCTGAGACACTTGTAAAGATATATGTATTTATGAGAAAGGCTGATTTAAAAATTAGCCTTCTTAAATCATTTTTCTTGTTTACTTTTGTACATTCCCTGGGGAAATGCAGCAGGAGTAAAATTATGGGTTGTATTCCATTAAGGAAGTTTGAAACAAAGACTGAAGCAGGTGTAACCAAATAAGAATATTCAATATTCAAATAAAAAGGGAATGCAGCACGTAATGCATGAAAGGTAATTTCTCTTTTTGCTGAAGAACAAACTCCTGTTGAAGACGGAATGTTTTGATTTCTTTTCAACCTGGAACAAGACAGGAGCTTTAAAAGCAATTCACCATCTACGATAGTTCACTGTCAGTATAATATCAGTATTTGTTTTCAGCTGAATGTGAGTGACAGGGAGTAATTGAAGCACAATGGAAACAAATGATTTGACTGAATTAAACATGAAATCAAGGCAGGAAAGATTTGGGGATAGCTAATTATTTAATAATTCCTTTTAAAACATTTTAAGCCTACTCTAAGTATCAGAAAAAAACCCCTGAGATTGCAGGTAGAATGGAGAAACTGCTTATTTTGAAAACAACCTAACAAAGAAGTATTTTAGTCCTCAAAGTATCCAAATAAGAACCCCCCCAAAATAGCTAACAGTCACATATGATCATTATGGAAAAGAATTTAATTTTGTTTGAACTGAAATCAGCTTGAAGACTAGCAATAGCTGCGAGCATCCAGATTTGGTGGGACAATTGTTTTGAATATAATTCTTCAACAAAGCAGGACCTGCAAGATTTGAATTTCTGCTCTTATTAAAGCTCTGAAGCCCTCGAGAGTAAATTCTGGGTTCCATAATCTCCATGTGACCGTTAGTTGTGTCAACCCATGCCCCATTTACCTAGGTCATCTTTAAGGTCAATGTCAGCATTGGTGGGATTGATAATGGCCTCCACCTCGAAGCCGGCTAAATTACTGATTTCACTGTGAATAAGGTTCAGCTGAAAAGAAAAGCATGAGGTGGGAAATAACAGGACAGCTGGGAAATCACAGAGAAGCTGCAGAAAAGTGAGCTTTGCAACACAGATGGAGATAGCATCACTGCAAACAAATATGCAAAATAAAAGGCAGGTCTTAACGGGGGGGTTATTATCCCCCAAACATTCAAACGCAAGACTCAAACGTTGTTCACACAGGGAGCACATGAATGTACCTACTGAGAAACTCTGGTTTGGTTCTGTGCTGATCACTATTTGGAATTATTATCATCCAGGACCTACAGGGGGCTTACAAGAAGGCTGGATTGGCACTTTTCAGGAGGGCATGGAGTGACAGGACCCAAAGGGGAATGGCCTTAAGCTGAAGGACAGTGGGTTAAGATTAGATATTAAGAAGGAATTGTTCCCTGGGAGGGTGGGCAGGCCCTGGCACAGGTTGCCCAGAGAAGCTGTGGCTGCCACATCCCTGGAAGTGTCCAAGGCCAGGTTGGATGGGGCTTGGAGCAACCTGGTCTGGTGAAAGGTGTCCCTGCCCATGGCAGGGAGGGGTTGGAACGAGATGTTCTTTACGGTCCCTTCCAACTCAAACCTTTCTGTGGTTCTTATTTGGCATTAACAGAGGGTTTTTGTTTCTCCTCTAAGTATAGATGAAGGACACCCTAAGCATCAATTACAGGAACGTGCTGGGACCATTCAGCACTGAAGCAGGATCAAAGCTGCTGCTCCTCCTCCTTTGAGCCAGCAGACACGAGCCTATCTCTGAGGAAGCACACACTTGTCTCCAGTGATTCCTCCAGCCCAACAAGGGGATGTGTTCCCTTTTCTTTCCTTATCAGTGGTCACCACGTTCTCACTGCAGTTCTGCAGCCTTTGTGAGTGCCTGGTGAGGTACCATAAGCAGGCACAGAATATCACATGCCTATTGCTTCTAGGTTCTATTTTAATTGCTTTTGTCCTTTATGAAAACAGAGATTTGAACTCCACCCATTAAAGTACATTAACTCTTCTCACTGCACACACGGATTTCAAGCACGTCTCTCAATTTCTTTCCTGCTACAAAATTAGGCTGATTTCTCATGGGCCCACAGTGACCTGAGGAAGGTGGCACAGAGGTCTAGAGATTAACCTCACATCCACACTATGTGTTCTTAAAAGAACAGGAAGAATTCAGGGAATTAATATGAGGAAGTACAGATTTCAACTTCTGGCAGTATATTTTGATCAAGACTTACAAGCTATTATATAAAATAAGAAGTCAGTGAAAAAACTCAAACCAGCCATGGTGACAAAAGGATCCTGCCACGTCCTGCTAGTAAGGATGTTTTTCTGCCAGTGCTCAGAGGTGTAAACTGATAGCACAGATTGCTTAATACTGACAGTTTGGGTGTCTCTTAATAGGATGTGACAACAACTCCATAATTTGGAGCAACCTGAAGTTGCAAACTTGGCAAAGGTCAGGACTGGAGCTATGGGGACAATCTCATGAGCAGGGCCAGAGCAGGCTGGGACACTGCTCTGTACCTCCTCTTGGGAAGTCTCATTTCATATGCACCAAGTTTACTACCATCAAAACTTAAAATACTTTAGAAGTGTAAAAAACATTCCAGACTCTTTCATTTGGGGAAATACATTAATTACAGCATGGTCTATGCTTGTATCAACATCATGTATTTAAAATGATTGTTTCAGGAGGCAGAAAGCAACTATGGAAGAGAAAGTTCTCATTCATTTATGCAAGTCCTGAAACCAGCTGCAGTTAAGCCAGGCTTTCCTTCTAATCCAAAGCCCTAACCTATGAAACATACACCTTTAAGCATGGCACTTTATCTCACCAATAACTGCATTCTGCTCTTGGTTTGTAATCCACGTTCTGTAAACTTAACACTTCAAATCATCTCTTGGTTTATGTTAATAAATTAACAGGGAATACGAGTCAATTCATGAAACCCATACAAGGGAATGGGTCATTTAACGAGGCCACCAGCCATATATTTAAGTTTTATGAAAAAAATATTTCCATTTCATTCATGTGATCCTATGAATTAACCTTCTTTCTCTTTCTAAAAGCCTGCAATTTCACATAATTTGCATAAGTTGCTTGAGTAAACTATTTTCTCTCAAAATAGGGTGATTTTGACTAGAAATGAGTGTAATTCAGCGTTTTAAGTATGGGTCTGTTCAGGAATTTGTAATAAAACCTAAGAAAGTTTCCTTTCCAAATAGCTTGGAAACCTTTAATACTGCACACGTGGCAAGTTATTCATACTTGAGTTTGAGTCTTGAGTTTGACTACAAGCAACTGCAGTTTAAAAAAAAGTCAAATCAAATCAAACCAAAATGTTAAAGAAACTTCATGAAGTTTAAAATTAAAAAAACCAAACCAACAAACAACAACAAAACACATGCACACACCAAAGGACTGTTTTGTGGAGATTTTTGTATGCTCCTAAGCATTTGTTGTTCATTCTACAAATGTTCCTTCTTGATCCCTGTGTTCTACAGGTTTTTGCCCCAGATCTATCAGCTGCAGACCATTTTGGGTTTGGACCTTAAATCTATCCCTGTGCCTACCCACATATGGAATTTACCTAATAAACAGCTGGTAATTAAAGTTTCAATTTAACAGCAACAACAAGATGCTTAAAAGCTGCCCATCACTGATAACATGTGTTGGCAGCTAAGTATTATTTTACTAAATTCTGCATTTACTGTTCAATGCACTGTTAGCTATCCAAGAGACAAAACACAATCAAAAATTAACCAGAAGTTTTCCCTCAGAATTAAATCCTCCAATGAGTAATTGCTTAATTTCACTACCCATAAGATAAAGCATGTATTAGGCAAAGGAAGTGATCCCCTAAAGGGCCACTTAAAAAACAAATAGGCACAACTTGTATATACATGTGCAACAAAGAATGGATGTAACTTTAGGTAACGTTTCAATTAAATGTTAGTTAAATAAATGCAGATGGCACTTAGCACAGCCAGTATTTTCTGAGCCAAGCCTTGCATTTCTACTTTCTGATAAAATTACCTTAAAAATCTTGAAACTTTTTCCTGGTATGAGTTTCATACTGAAAACTGAATATGCCCGTTGCAGACCACAAGCTGAGGGCTCTCAAAGACCAAACCTTAATGCTTAGGCTTGAGGTCTCACAACTCTGCCTCTACTTTGTAACCCTCTCAGGAAAAACAAACCAGCTACTGTGCACAGTACCACATTTCCACTGGGATGTCACTTGTAGCATGTGCAGTCATTTACTTATTAACTACCTTTTAATACTTAATTCATGCAGCACTAATATACTTCTACAGGTATAACTAAAGGGTTCTTTGCCATTCTCTGACCTCTAGGAATTTCCAGCTGAATGTCAGCTGTCACCTAAAGATTTAATGCAATAACAGTAACTTTAAAAACTGAACAATACCCAGGTTTGCAACATTCTCATTTGTGTTTTCAGTTAATTAAATTTGGGGATATTAGAAGGATGAGGAGCTGCTCTTGCAAATAAATCCCATCCCTTCCCTTCTGCAAACATGGAGCCAAGAAAAAGATTTTTCCCATTAAACACTTAGGAATGATGTGATACCAAACCCAGGATTATTTTCTTCCTTCTCTGCATCTAGCAAATGATTTTCCGATCTAGAAGATAATGGTTTTGCAAACCACAGAGACATGCTGGGAAGGTGTTCAAGGGACCTCACAGGAGGTTTAAAGATCCTGACTGATGGATCTCAGCAGCAATTCTTCAAATGCCTTCTCTAACCCTCAGAACATGATCCATTTGAGTTGGAGCGTTCCCTCACAGGAGACAAACAGGTTTCCATTTCCCTTTTCATTTTTCTTTTCATTATGTGTTATAACAAAAGGCTAACACCTGGTCCCTCTCATGTGCAGGGCTTGCTGACAGCGACCCAGTGCAGGGATGGATGTGTCATACCCGTAGTTTTCTCAGGGGGCTGCACCCCAAGGGAATGAGAAAGCCAGCAAGTCCATTTCCCAGTACAAAGCACTCACTGGGAAGCTCTACAAGACACTGGCTTTGCTCAGCACAGCTTAAAGCAGTCCTGGAGTTCATGATTCTCTTCCACGGAGCCCAAGAGTAAAGCCCAACTGATTTGCTGGGCCAGTCTTGCTGGAACACAACACTAGATCTTATTGCAGTTTTTCTATGGTAACTAAAAGGAGCTCAAAATCAGCTCCAGAAGTCTGATGTTACTTGCTTTCTTGAAAGAGTAATGTAGACTATAAATTTGGGGTTCTAATTTAGTCATCAAAAAGTTTTAAAAAAACCACCCCCCTACTAGGAGTAAAATAAAAAAAACCCTACCAAACCAGTAATCTGGCTCTAGTTGTAAAACTAAATGGGGAAAATCAGAAGTCTTGCAAAAAATGTTACTCTCATGCATGTTAAACTGGGCAAACAAACGGTGGAAGGATAAATGGAGAACAACCTCAGTATGAAATAAAAATGAGTCAGAGGAGTTACATTCCACCGTGGACAATGGCTCATCTTTTATGGCTTACAACACAATGATCTGATTACTGAATGATAGAAGAAAGATGCAGTTTAACTTAACAAAATTTTGTATCACGAACTAAAGGCAGATTTCAGGATAAAAAACCAAATGAATTTAATGAATTGTATCTTTAAATGGATCCTCTCTTAAAGCAGATAAGTATTTGTATTAAACCATCCCACGTCCCAAAGCATATTCACAGGGAAAAAAAGGATTGTTGACTTCTAGCTATTCATCAAAGCATCATTCATTCTTACACAGCATTAATGTCTGTAAATCACAAAGCAGAACATAACGTAAAACCATTATTATGAACAAATATCTAAAATAGGTTTTGATAAAAACCTGCAAATCATTTATATCAGCAATGAAGTGGGCTGCCCATTGGAAAAAATGCACATTATCCTTTGAATAATCTCATCTTTGGCAGATGCTTAGCTGTAACAATTATGCTGTTTATGAATAAGGTGAGATGGATTACAAGCACTCAGGCTTTTCTTTCAATTGACTATTTAATTGTGTAGCCACATGAAGATTGATTTATGTATTTTTGAAATGTTCTAGAAGTTTGTTGTTTGGAATTAGAAAAACTGGTATCATACACTTTCTCAAGTGCTCAGTGGGGAAATGTCCATTGTACCTAGATGTTCTGTGGAAAGGGGGGTGGCAGGAGGGGGGTATTCATCTATAAAAATGCAGGATCATACCTTCTGGCCAAGAAACAGGCTTTTGGTGGACAGGACTGTGAAACCATCTGCAGGAGTTCCCTCTGTCGTGCTGTCAGCACTGGCTGATTTGCTCACTTCTCCCTGTTTCTTCTTCCAAAAATACAGTTAATTAGTTAACTCAAGGCTCTGAGAAAAACAGTTTAATGACACTAAGATATATGACATGCACTAAGTGCTTACCAGGCAATAAAATGCCTGTACAAACACTGGCATTGGATTTTATCCTTTAGCCCAACCAAAGTGACTGATAACAGCTGAAGGGATCAATAGGAAAAACGAGCCCAACATCTGCCTCTTCCTGCCCATGACAGTGCCCACCTGAGATGAAAGTTGTTTTAAATGTTGCAGGAAAACATATAAACAGCCCCAAACTTTGAACAGCTTTCTAATGGCTTGTATGGACAAAGATAATGTGTCTGTATGTGTGGGCAGACATTCATTCTGAGCTAAAAACTGACTTGTCAGGGAACAAATTTTCTCTCTGTGAAGGGAGGTGCTCCCAGATTTCACAAACTTATTTTTAGAAATGCTCCTTTGTAATGTGTCCTCAGAGGCAGAGGCAGAAGAATACAGCCACTTTCTACCTGCCTGGTAGCAGGAAATGGGCTGAACAATTTTCTGTTTTATTTAACATCATCATCTACTTTCATCTCCAGTAAAACTGTTGGGGGAGAAAGAGTTCCCCTCAACTGCCATTCCTTTATTCAGCTCTGCATTCACTGGAGGGGAGTAACAGGTCTGAGGAATGAATTGATTTACTGAACAAAAACAAGAATTAGGAACATTTTGAAAAAAGGTGTTCCATGAAGACAGTGAATTGGCTGCCGTGGTTATAAACTCAACTGGTGCCAAAAATAATGTCATATTTTCAATAAAATCACTACTTCTCATTTTGTATAAATATTTGGGGCCTCAGCAATGCCTATGCTGAAGCTAAAAAGCACACCTGGAATATTAAGTAAGCCACTGTTTCCCTATTGTCCCTTTGCAAAGTACATAAACTAAATCTGAGGCTGAGCAACTACAATTACTTCGATGTAAGGGTATATTGGTGCTTTTAGAAGCTCTAACTATGCTTTGCTTTACACAAATGTTTTGAAAATTAGAATTTCATGGGTCCTATTTCAATTCCCCAAGCGTTTGCTGTTAGCCAAATACCAATATAGTAAGCAGACAATACAGTTTATTGTGTGGAAGAAAAACAGAACCCCACAACAGACTTCCTGCTTTTGTAATCAAGTAGGGGAAAAAATTCCAGATTTAGGGAAATTATTAGTGCATGGTTATTGGAAGCACTGCACTTGAAATGTCAACTAGTAGGTGTCCTGGGGGAGAAAACTAAATTCAACAGCTTGAAAACACCAAAAAATCAGAGAAGTGACCAAGTAAACACTAACGGAGACACACGGAATGAATAAAGAAGCTTTGTTTGACCCAGAGGCAACTTCCACATTCCTTGCCCATTTCATGTGAAATTCCTGCACTTTTCTTCCACTTTCATAACTTATTGACAGGAGTTGTTTTGCCAAAGAACAAACAACAAAGAACAACTTGGCTCCACGTGTACACATCAGAAAGGTTCCCTCCTCCTCCCACTGAAACCTGTAAGGTGTGACCAGTACAGCCCCCAGACACCTCCTCTTCTCCCTCCTGCTGCCTCCAGCCTGTGCCCACCTAGGAGTGTTTCTTAAGAACAGTCTTTATGGTTCATCTGCCTGTCCTGCAGACTTGAGTGACTTCTGAGGGTTTCCACACCCCGCCTTCCTTGCCTATTGGGACTGAAATCACTGTTGGTGGCAACACATGGAACAGAAAGCTGCCCCTGAGTGAAGCTCCCTGCAGCTACTGTTAGTGAAACTGGGTTTCAACGAAACACATGACTCTACCTTGGATTTCCTTGCTCCTTTCTTGCCGCCTGTTTTCTTTGATACAGTTTTTTTCTGTGAGGGAGACTTTGCCTTCTTTGCTGGAGGTGGAGTGATGATGGCTTCCAGTTTTCCTTTTGAGCCTCGCTTCTTTGCCAACAGCTCTGGGTGAATGTTGGGTAACACTCCACCACTGGCTATGGTGACCCCTTTCAATAGCTAATAAAAAATAAAGAAGTTGGAGATGATAAATTCCAGCATTTACTCCCCAATAAATAGAAAATGGCATTTACTGCAAGCTTTGTACATTGAGCCTTGAGCTTCTCAACACATTACCCTGGAAGCAGAGAGATGTGAAATGGCTGAAATGAAGCTGACCACGTACTAGATTTTAACTCTAAAGGGAATGTGAGCTCTTCTTGCAACATATGGTTGGCACTGTCAGCACCTCTAGGGCTCACACAAGGTCTGTTTCTCTGAAGTTGTGCCACCAAGACTTACCCAACTAGGAGAAAACAGGACAATCCCAGCCACACACGAGGACCCTGTGAGAGAGAAACGGGACCCCAAAGGCCAGGGTGTGAGGCTGCAATGGGTGCCACACTGTGGACAACCCAATCTATGTCCCAAGTGCTGAATTTTCCTGCAAATGGATTTTTAAAACAGATTTTTTTTTCTTAGAAAATAAACTTCAAAATGGAGGGTAACATTATACAAATCTCTATACCTCAAAGTCTTTCTTCAAAAAATAAAAGTAGTTTAAGGCCAATATTCAAAAGTGTGCAGTTCATTTAAGCCTTTAAAAGCAGAGGTGAAATACATCATGTTCTGTATTTAAAACCACTTTACCCCATTTTTAGCACATGTAACTGGGACTAATTCACTATTGAGGAGGATAGAAAAAGTGACAAAGTCCCCCAGGTACTCCCACCTTCTGATTCGTGTCTACTGCTCCTCAGTCTCAAGTCAGGGAGGCTCCAAGCTTACAAAGGGATGATGAGTGGAAAGTATTACCTAATTTCACACAAAGCCAGAAGGAAGGTGGTTTGGGGATATTATTTTTTCTTCCTGCTCCATCATGACACATAAGTTTGGAGAAAGTATCTTTTCAGATGTGTTTTTACAGCACCTCACACAAAGGTACAGTGATCCCAGCCACTGTCTCTGGGTGATGCCACAGCACTGTAATAATAACACCCCATTTTTTGGCTGCAATGGTAAAGGCATCTTGAAGTCTGCAAAGGACACAGACTTGCAAGAGTTCAGAGTTCTTCTGTGGTCACAATAACAGGACAGTCCCCAGCTGCAAGGGGGAAAACAAACCAACCAAACAAAAACCATCTACAAGATTTTCTCGGTGTCCTTACAGAGTTTACCACAACGTCCCACTCCAACAGAAGGGGTTGTAATATTGTGAGCCAATGTCACATTGCATCTCCATGGCATTTTTACACATTTTAAGAGTGCTGAAGCACAGAACTAAGCTGAATACTGTAGTTACACAGGCAGCACGTCAGCGAGTGATGGAGCTGTTTCCTGGTGTGCTGCTCAACAAGCAGAGGTCTTGAGTTACAATTCTGCTGTATGGAAAGACAATTTAAAAAGCCCTAAAGGAAATCCTGGCCCTCACATGGCAGAGGTTTTCCTTACCTGATTTAATTCTTCATCATTTGCTACAGCCAACAGGATGTGTCTAGGAGTGACTCGACCCTTCTTGTTGTCCCTTGCTGCATTTCCAGCCAATTCCAGGATTTCCGCTGGGGAAAAAGTAAACCTCTTTTAATTACAATGTGATCATTAAGAAAAATCAATGTGCTATTTGGCATCCATGCAGAAAGATATGGGAATTGCATCATATTACCCCCCTAACTCCTGTAGATACCCTCAACAGACATCTAACTCTAAAATTACCATTTCTTTTTCTATGTTTAATCATTGAAGAACAAATGCACACTTGAAGTCCTGTGCCTTAAACTGGAATTATTTTTTGGTCTTTTGAAGCAGTTCCCTGAGATTCTTCACTTTTCAGTGCTCTTCTCAAGGCTACTGTGTGCTCATCTCTCAGGATCCCTCTCCCATCAGGTGATAATACTAGATGTACAAATGTATAGGTTTTTTTCCTCAAACCAGTCAACTGTGAGTGCTGGTTTGCATCACTTCAACTTCTTTATTACTGGAAAAGATGCTATTCACAATGTCTCATTTTTAACATTTGGAAGCTTGTAAGCACACATCCAAGTTAGGACACTAAAAATACACACAGACTCTTTTTCTCTATCCTAGAAGAAGTTTCTAAGCAGAAAAAACAATTGACAAATCATGTTTATTTGCTTCTAATAAATTATCTCCTTAGAAGACATTTCCAGTCCTGACAAAATAACATTTAACAGCTATGCACATCATGGCTTTTAATTAGGAAAGATTAATTTGCTCCCCACAAGGATCTATGAAGTGAAAGGCTGGAGTGTTACCTGCTAACTTATCTGTCTTCAGCTCAACAAGCCCTGGGCAAGGATGTAATTAATTACATGAAAGTCTGGGGAACAATTAAAAAAACGACATAACATGTTTATCTGACTTTGCAATTGTGTTACTGCTGTCACCTTTCATCTCCCCCTCTACAATCTGTGTTTCACTGTTGCTTTTTGCATATTTCCTTTTGCAAACCTGGTAACATTTGGAGAAAAAGAGGCAAACAAAGAAAACGAAAAAGTCCTCTTTTTTTGACATCTATTACACACCAGTATTAAAATGTAACATTACTATAAGGCATGAGATTGATTTCATATTTAATAACTGGCTAAAGCATGAGAGCTCTCCCATAAGATTGCTTTAGAGGCAAATAGATCTGAATTGAGACATTAATCTGAATATTAAAAAGACTAAAATCAAAGCTCACATGCCTTTACCATAAGACAGTAAACCTTAAGCAATACTATACAGCCCAGACCACGGCTTCTCATTAGACTGAATTCAACATGATCCTCCAATTATTTTTCATCCTAATTCCCATAACAAGTAAGTCATGATGCTTACTTGAAAACTTACAGCTCCTTCTGGATGTTTTACAATTAAACTTCATTGAGGATTTCGGTAGGTTTTCACTATTTTTGTGTTCTTCAAAGTGTACAATTAACTTTATTACAGGGTCAGACAGAATATTAAGTCTAAGGCTGCAAAACTAACTCAACATTTCACGCTGACAACAATTGCTTTAATTTATTTTTAAAGCAGGATTAGCAAGGTAAGGTCAACGTGCCTGTGCTTTCCACACCTCTAAGTAAGTGAATTAAGCTGGCATAATCCTTTTCCTACACTTCTCAAAAGGCCCAGCTCAGACACGTGAGGTTTAGCTGCCTGTCGTGACAAAGACCTGTGTCACATCCCTGGGGATACCCCAGGGACCCTGAGACTGTGTCACATCCCTGGGGATACCCCAGGCACCCCCAGGCACCCCGAGACTGTGTTACATCCCTGGGGATACCCCAGGCATCCCCCAAGACTGTGTCACTGAGGAGCACCAGCACCTCCACCTTTCAAGATGAGCTGTGTGGACTCAGACTTT
>JAWWMP010000028.1:8929039-8947320 GCA_035047865.1 Dendrocincla tyrannina
CCCAGGGACCCCGAGACTGTGTCACATCCCTGGGGATACCCCAGGCACCCCCAGGGACCCCGAGACTGTGTCACATCGCTGGGGATACCCCAGGCACCCCCAGGGACCCCGAGACTGTGTCACATCCCTGGGGATACCCCAGGCACCCCGAGACTGTGTTACATCCCTGGGGATACCCCGGGCATCCCCCAAGACTGTGTCACTGAGGAGCACCAGCACCTCCACCTTTCAAGATGAGCTGTGTGGACTCAGACTTTAGTCCCAGCTGAAGAGCAAGGCGAGGCTTTGCTGCAAACAGCAGGCTGGGCTTGGTTTTGCCTCTGCTCCCCCACCTTCAGGGCTCTGCTGCAGCATCAGGCCCTGCTGAACAGTCAGGCCGTGTTATTCCCTGCCCCTGAGCAGCACAGCTATGCAGACAGGTCATTTTGGAACTAAAGGCTCTAAGAAAGTGCTCTGCCTGTAAAGCACAGAGGAATGTTTTATTTGTTCCTCATAAAACTCCAATGTCTGCCTCGTACAGTGGAGAACTGTTCTTGCGAGTGCTAAGCCCTCTTCCTTGGGCAGGAAACTCATTTTGAAGTTACAGTTTTCTAATGGCCCTTTAGGGAAGTTGAGGTACCCCACTTCCTCCTGAGGCACAGAACGCTTTGCACTGGCGTGGAGGACCACAAAAGAGGAGCTTGAGAAGGGAGAGAGCAAGAGGAGGAGGGCATGGAGGGTGGAATTTCTCTTCTGGCCGTCTCAGCTCTCCAATAATAATCAAGTATTGCTTGTGCTCCTGGAGAGACCCACAGCACAGAAGAGCCAAACTGAGCCATGCACACCAGGCTGGCCAGAGGGGCACCCTGCTATTTGAAAACACGAGATCAGGAGGTGTTCCAGCTGAGGCCAAGGCAGGTTACAGCTTTTTGATTTAGCACTGACAGAGATAAACCTGATCTAAACCCAACAGATGAGAGCACTTGCAAGTGCTGGACATGAAGACTTTGTGCATGTGGACAGGATTCAGACTACTTGCCTGGATTTTGTTTGCAGCAAGCTTTATTTTTACATCTGTTTTATGCCACTTTAATTCTAAAGTAGAATTTAAATGGTGTTTCACCCATGGTTTGAACTGATTTTAAATTAGATGAAAACTCTAGCTGTCTCTGTAAGGGAGCTGACTCAAACTTCCAGAAGAATCCCTCTGGGTTTAGCTGGAAAGAATAATAGGTGAGAAAAGGTATTTAAAACTGAGACTGGATCTGAATTCTTAGGTCAGACCCATCTTTGGAAGTACCAGGTTCAAAGGCTTGAGTCATTGAAGAGTTGTGTTTCATTAAAGGTAACCTTCCCACAGTGGGAAAAAATAGGCATTGAAAAATCAACTCCTGCAACTGAGCAGGGTCAAGAGAGAAGACTTTGCTTAGAAATGTTGAGGCAAAAGAAAGTGTTAAGAGCTTCCATGACATCAGGATTCACTCAGCTTGTATTTCTCCAGCCAGAAGACCAAAACATTTCCCAAACACGAGGCCTCACAAAAAGGATGGAAGTTGCATAATGTCTATTCCATTCATTTCATATATTTACTCAAGGCATTTCCCCTCAAGAGAATAATTACATCACCACCACTCAAGCAACTGCAAGACATTTTACAGAACCACAGACCATGAAAAGCTCTATATTTTAAAAGATGAAGAAAATGTACTAGTTTTTCAATATTCTATGCTTTTGAAGGAATAATTCTTCAAATACTACATACTGGAATCTTAGCTTAATGTGGAGAAATACTCTATTTGCACAAATATCTCTGTGCTTTTGGATGTTTTCAAACAAACAATGCAAACCAACATGCATTGCTTTAAGTGCAGATATAAAACAATCCGGTGGAAAAGCTGTGAGAAGTGTATAATTAGGAAAGAAAAGTAATTAAGTAGGAATGCCATGTCAGCATCTGATATATTCATGTATGGACAGCTGTTAAGGAGCAAAAAGACATGATGCCTCAGAAATCTGACTATATCATGAACATACCAACTGGACTTAAGAGACAGAGTTATGATTAATATTTTTCTTCTTTTCAGTCATTATCAAAATAGGAAGTGACTAAAAGTTAAGACATTTTCTCTTACAATGTAACCCAAAGGTAGTTTGCATTTCCATCAACTGAAAAACTCCTTTATAACATTTAGAAGTGGGATATGGGTAAGTGAAAACTGGTCTGAGCCTGTTCTCAGCACTTGAACCAAAACTGCTTTTCTTCAGCTGAGGTTTTTAAAAGTTCAGTTAAATGTTTTTAAAGGAGAAAAGAAAAGCGGTTGTATATCTTGGTATTTAAGCTGGAGATAAGACCACAGGAAAAGCTGTTCTTAAGGCATTTCCTACTCAAACACAACCAAAAAGTGTCAGAAGTCTCCACAGAAACCTCATCCTGAAGTTTTCAGGGTGAGTTCCTCATCCTTTCCTTCAGTATCGTTGCTTCAGTGTTTCACAACACTTGCAAATTTTGGAACCAACACCACAAGGTTAAAATGAAATTAATTACTGTTAGACCAAAACAAAACAGGCACTGCAGGAATTGCATTTATTTCCTGGATGGATATAAAAACAAATGCATTCTTCTCCCACTCCTGGACAGTGCTCTAGTTCATTTATCCTAGTTTTCAAATGAAATATTACTGACCAACACTCCTTTCAACCCTAAATGACAAGACCTTTAGCTTATCATGCATTCCAGACTGTAATACTTTCTAAATGGAAATAGTCAATTCAATTGGTCTGAGTTCATCCCCAAAATGTTGGGTGTCTTTTTTCTTTTTGGTTTACACCTCAAACTAAATCACTGCTGTTGCATCAAATCCCCCTGTCCACCTTCTCTTCAGGGAGATGAAATCATAGCTTTGAAAATTAAACTCTTTAACAGCTAACAGGTGATGTCCTGACACAAGGCCAAGTTCTGAACACCCAAATTCCAACAGGAACAAGTCAGAGGTTTCTAAAAGAATCATGAAGCCTCTCCTCTAAAGAAAATTGGAAACGATACCCAGAAATCAAAGGAAAATGAATGTTGATACAATTCCACCGAGAAAAATATGTATTTGCTACAAAGCCAACTACATGACAAGGAGTCTGCTTATTGTACTTTAAATTAATCATCTTCCCATCAGCATTTTATTGACCTGAGAATCATTTTACACGATTCCGGGAGGTTTTAACCCAATCAGCCCCAATCAACCAAGACTGTTAAGAGTTTCCTGCATTCTTCTCTCCGTGTATTCCACCCAATCCCCCTGGAATCTGCAGTTGCAAGAGGGAAGGTAGAATCATTTAACACCACTTTCCCTCTTATGCAGTCCAGTAAAACAGTTCTCAGCCTTGGTTCAAAGTTGTGGAAATCTGATGCAGTGAAAATCAATTCAAGCAATTTTACTGCTTTGAACAAGCCTGGATGAAACCTTAACTCTCAGCAGGGTAATCATGCTCTTAGGACGTGATAAAAAACCCAAACCTTTCAGTCTTGAGTGCCTGAGCTGCACCAAAACTAGGCCCCTTAAAGGAGAAACTGTTAACTTTGCCAAGTTATTGGGAGCTTTGCATTTCTGTGAGGCAGATGACAGACTGCTGTTTACATAAAACACAAGTTCAGACCACAACAGTCACTTACATCTCTTTTCAGCTCTCTTCTACACTTCAATACCATCCCTTTTTTTTTTGCTATGAGATCTACTGTTATTTAATTTTTTTTTTTAGTTTCTTCATTTACTACTGATCTGTAAAAGGTATGAGACTTCAATTTTCAGGGAAGCCTGAATTTCAGCTCCAATGTTCTTTATTACAGCAGCCATCTCCCGAGTACTAATTTAAAGAGACAGCCTCGTTCTTCTCCACTTACTTCAAGAATCCTGATCTAATTCAAATCAACCTTTATTCCTTTCCAGTGGAGCATCCTCTACCTGGCAGGACACATTTGCTGTTACTCATAACAGCTTACACGTGTTTTAGAAATGCACTCAAACACAACTAATGTAACTGCTGCCAGACATTACTTGTGGCACTTGGGGACATGGTTTAGTGGTGGCCTGGCAGTGCTGGCTTGGATTTGGTGATTGTGGAGGGCTTTTCCAACCTAAACGAGTCCATGTCTGCTTTGGTCTGGCTGTTAAAGGGCACTACTCGTGTCTTACAACTCGGTCCTCCCTTGGTCTGTAACCTTGTGTTTTCAAACACTAAAGAATTCAAGTGCTGTATGGACTCTCTGTAACTTCACTGGAGCAAAACCCCCGTGTGGCCCAACATCCTGTCCTCAGCCAGTGCCCAAGAGCAGGAGATGTGGAGGATTAAAGAACAGGCAAACTTAGAATGCTGTTTTCCCAGAGCATTCCCTGTGATTTCAGCCATATGCAGTTGAGTGGTTTCCCATCTCAGAAATGCATCTTTTTGTTTTGTTCCCCAATGGATTTTATTTCCATGGATGTGTCTAATTGTTTTCTGATCCTATTCAGTATAGTTTGGTATCCAGTTTTAGCATCCATAACATCTTGTGATAACAAGGCTCACTACACCACAGACATTTTTTGCAATTTGGAAGAAAAGTACCTTCTGTTTGTTTTAGAAATATCATATTTCACTGTATATCCCCTAAATTTATTTTTCCCCAATGAAGTTTATATTGAAGATGGAGCATTTTGTCTGACTGCACCAAAGAATCCACATAGAATTTCATTTCTAAATTTAATTCAGGGATAAGTATACTATGGAAAAAAAGACTGAAGACCAAAGACAGAACATTTATCCGAACTCAGGCATTCTAAATAATCCTCATGGAAAAATGGGGAAAAAAAATCATGCTTACAATATTGATGGAAGAACTTCTGAAATGAGAGAATATCTGAGGAAAGCAACTGCTGCTAAATACACTGTGCTGCCCTAGAGAGTCAGGATGTCTTCCTGCTTTCCAACCATTTGTGCTATAACTGTCTTTCCAAGAATAAAGAGCCAAAGAAGAAAAGATTTCAGCTTTACAGTTTCCTTTACTCAACAAGGAATTCAAGTTAAGACAAAGGTAAGGGAAGAAAAAAAAAGTGTAGCCAAATCAGCCGTATTTGTTTTACACTTCACTTACACTCCATTCTTCAAAACAAAGGCTGATACCAATATTAAATTGAGCAGCAATATATACTAGAAGTCATTACTCTGTTGCAACTCAGTCAAATAAAAGGTCTCTGCTTGTGAGGCTACAGCCATAAACAACTCTGCAGTATTTTAGGTCCAGTATTAATCCATATTAAAACCACACTGGATATGAAGAGGTATCTTTGTGCTTGCTCAGGTAAGGCACAGTCCTACATGCCCCTAATTTATTTTAAACCTCCTTGGGACACGGTCTGTGGCACACCACCACAGAAGGGATTAGTGTTTCTAAAGCTGTCTGTTTAAACAGAAAAAATGTATCCTGGTAGTGAATACACATTTCAACGCTATCAAGAAGATACTGTCAATTAATTATCTTCTTAAATTTCATTACTCCCCAAGGACTGTCATTTACTGCAGTCTCAGAATGCCTGGAAATAGACCCTGCTTTTAAACCCAAAGCTTTCTTACTGTGGAGCCCTGAGCTCCCCTCTGCCTGCAGGCAGGAGCTCAGCACCACCTCTGCTCTGACAAGGAGGGCAAATCATTGTGTTCCCCTGTGAGCCTGTACAGACTTTGGGCAGTGAGCAGAACACGAGAGAGGTGAACAGCAGTTCAAGGTGATCCTCTTGCACTAGGGAAAGGGAGCAGTGAAACTGCACTCAGGAAGGACTTCTCTTTTGCCAGTCAGCAGCTGGCTTAAGGGAGTCTTCCACATCAAAAATTAATCAAGATGAAAATGCAATGAACTGAGTTCCAGCACATGAACCTCCATTTGATTCTGGTGTCATCAGAAAGCCTGAAAACAAAAACGCAGGTACCACAGTGCCTCAGATGCAACTCTAACTGTGGGGTTCAAAAAGTGCTTATTTGACATTTTAACAAAATATACGATCAACAGTACACAGTGGGCAAAAAAAAACTCAGCTGAGAAAAGAAAAACTGATGGGGAAACCAGACATTTAACATTTTCTCCTACCTTCACTGTGTACATAACAAGTATAAATCAGAGTCTCATTTCTTCCGTATTCCTGTGCTCCTGCTGTTTTATAAACTTCTCCTTCTCCTCATTTGCTATGACATTTTGGCAAATGAAAATTATTTACAGTGTAGAACAGATGATGGGGGACAGGGGGAGCAGAAATTACTTGCAGGCCTGGTTCTTACTGCCTTTAAATATGCTCAAGAGACTTCTATTTTTCAAGAGCAAAGGAGTATCTTTTCCAGTTCAGAAGAAAGTTTGGACTGTACTGTAACTTGTGCAATCTCTACATCAGAAAAGATCATAGCTGATCAGATGTATGGCTGGACCAGCTCTGACTAATACAAACCATCCAAGTTCATGTCAGTGGCTGCAATGCCCCAAATGATGTCTCTTGATTGACCTAATGTTCTTTTTTGACATAAACTGACACTGATGCACTGCTTTGCAGAGAAATTAAGGAGTGGATTGCAGTTTTCTGAAGCCCACATTAGGGAAGATATACAGGCAAGGAACCATTGCAAACCACGTGCTACAACAAGGAAAGAAGACAAAAGGAATTGCCAACACTGGGATTGCCAACATAAAGGTGTTGATAATGCTGATAATGCTTCAGATTAGTTCTGCAGCTTAAGAAGAAATGAATCAAATATTCTGACTGTTCTCTGCAAGGTAGGATGCACTGCATGAACTGTTGCTACAGAGAAGGACAAGACACAAGAACCACGCATTACAGTCCTTCAACATCCACACTGTTCCCCCAGAGTACAGAAAGGAACTGTATCCACCTGCTTCAATATTGATAACCCTCAAAGGTACTTTCTGCACACTGACCCACAAAACACACACTTGCATCCTGTTTACAGTGGATGTAACACATTATTTCCTTAGAGAAATAAGAGGCAATAATAAGGAGGTTGGCTTAGGAAAGCAAACTGCATACACTGGGTGTGCTGATGAGAATTATTTGGTAATATTACTTCTAGGTAACAAGAGCCTTTAGTGAATAAGTAAGAGAAGAACACACTCCCTGGGCAACCTGTTTATATATCAAGCATATTGAAATCTAAGGACACAAGAAAGGATAGAATGCATACTTTTACTTTTTGATGAGCAGTCATGCATACATGATAAAACTGAGTTACTTTCAAAGTGGGTAAAGTCATAATTCCAGATGAATCCAGAACAGAACTCCAAGTCTAAACAGCTGGAAGCATTTCAAAAGTTCAGCTCTCAAATTGAACAAAAAAATCCCAGATCTGAGCACATTATGGGATAATTTCAGACTGACATCAAAGTTAAACTTCAGCAAAGGCCAGCAAAATTTAGCAGCTCACCTTGTAAAGGATTGAAGTTGGTTCCATACTCTGCACACTGATGAACCAGTTTGCAAACCTTAGTAGGTTCCTTTCTATTAGGTCACGTCTTTGTCATTTCCCCTCCTATATTTTTCTGAAGTTTCTCTTTCCTACAACTGCTTTTGATATTTTACATTTCTTCTCTCCTTCCTGGATGCACAGGACTGCTTTTTTGATTTAGCCAATTTATTAGCATGCCACTTCACATGGTCTCCTTCCTATTATGTCACGTTCCTGCTTTTACTTTGAAATGGTTGAAATGCTTTGATTTAGTCTCAAACCATGTGCTGACATGATCATCTTTAAAAACTCTCCTGGAGAGAAGTCAGGATTTCTCCGGTTTTGTGAAGTAATAACTGCCAAGAGGTAAAAAGAACACAAACCAAAAACCTACATGCATCCCATTTCAAGGGAGTGTTTCTCAATTACACTGAAAGAGATGAATGACCTCAAGTTCAGAAAACATACTGAGCACTAAAGACTGAAAAAATTATACTACACAGATTGGGAAAAATTAACAGAAAGAGAAGGGCAAAAAAACCCCACCAGACTGAAACAGTCAAGGGACTACAAGAAAGCTGGAGAGGGACCTTTCACGAGGACTAGAAGTGCTGGGACAAGGGGGAATGGCTTCAAAATGAAACAGGATAAATTCCTATTAGATATAGGAGAGAAATTTCTCCCTCTGGGAGTGGTGAGGCCCTGGCACAGGGTGCCCAGAGAAGCTGTGGCTGCCCCACCCCTGGGAGTGTCCAAGGCCAGGTTGGACAGGACTTGGAGCAACCTGGGCTGGTGGAAGGTGTCCCTGCCCGTGGCAGGGGGGTTGGAAAGAGATGAGCTGAAATGTCCCTTCCAATCCAAAACATTCTGTGGTAAAACCATGACTAACTCTGGAAAGAAAAGAGTATCTGTGTTTTTGAGATGCATCTATGTACAAGAATGAAAGAAAACCCTGAGGATACTGGGATTATACACCTAGCCTTCAGAGGATACAAAAAACCCACAACAAAACTGTTCAAAAATATTTCAAGGGAGAAAAAGAGAAGGTACTTTACCCTTTAGCTCTCTTTTTGCCCTCCCTTTTTTGTTTTTCCTAGAGCAATGTGTGTAACTGTTCCTTGGCTTTCTCTTGGTGTTGTTAATGTCCTCAGACAGCTTCCCAGGATGCACAGCAGTTAAACACCTTTCTTCCCCCAGCCTATTCTTAGTTGCCTAAACCATCAGGGCCTTGGTAACCACTTTAAATCAAACAGTTAACCAGTAACATGTGCTGCTCATTAGCAGTGCCTTAAGCTCACCTGTATTGCTCTGTTCCTTTAAAAGGGCAGCATTCAAAGCACCCTTCACCCTAAGAAGCATTTTATTTGAGTTGTTATTGCTGTAAGCAGGAACCTAGCTGAAGGAAATGTTAATTTTTTTAAGGCCATCCATGAAGTTTAAAAGCATTCTTTTAAAGAAAAGGCCCAAATAAAGAAAACTGAACATGAGCAAGCAAAGGAAAAAAAAGGATATCTGATGAAAAAAGTGCTCTATTAATTATTTACAAATGTTTCCAATCTTCATCTTTAGGGGAAGAAAAAACTTCATAGAAAAAAAAATCAGCCTATTTCTGTTCTTCAATGTCAATATTCACTATGAAGTGTATCTAAAATAGTCTTAAGTGTCACGTTGATACAGTTTCAAATACTGCCAGCAAAGTTAAACAACACACTTAGTAACTTCAGTCAAAGAAAGAACAGTATCTCCTCCTCAGAGCCTCAGCACAACATGAGGCTCCTGTCCCTTGATACACTTGACCCTGCAGCAACCAGAACACTGACAGAAGCAAATGCACTGGAAAAAGAAACACTGCTATGAGAAATAAGATCCAATTCAAGCTTTTCCTTAGTCATGCTAATAGAATCTGTCTCCAAACAGCAATCCATCTGGCACTTGCACTTCTGGCTGGATCCCCA
Organism: Dendrocincla tyrannina; assembly: GCA_035047865.1. NCBI lineage: Eukaryota > Metazoa > Chordata > Aves > Passeriformes > Dendrocolaptidae > Dendrocincla > Dendrocincla tyrannina. The sequence goes on from JAWWMP010000028.1 coordinate 8,938,444, forward strand.
GACCACAGGTAAATGCTTAGAAGTCAATTTGGCCACACAAAGGTGACTGAACTAGTGGTTTGCTCTTCTCTATTTTTAATATTTTACTATTTCAGGCAAACCATTATTGCAAAAAGCCCCTATGTTGATGCTATTTTAGAGCTGGGGTTTTCCATCACAGGATTGCTTTTGTAATGCTGTTCATGGGGTAGACTTGCAATGTCTGAGACCTCATTTGACAGGAGAACTGCTAGGTGAACATCTTTACTTGCATGTCTAGCTGTGAGTGTCTTTAGGCAAAGCATTTTCTTCCTTTGAAGCTTCTTTCTAAATGAAGGCAAACTTTTTGTCCTCCAAGTAGGCACTGTGAGGATAATTATTTAAGGTGTTCTCATTGTGATGTGATGAGAGGAACAGAGCAAGGACTACAGATGTAAACAAATAAGCCATGTAGATCCAGGGCAGATGAACAGTGTGCATTAATACACAGACTCTACCAAGCAAACAGCAAACAGCACATGCAGTCAAAAAAGAAATCTGTAAATTGAACAAAATGCTTAAACAAGACTGTGAGCAATTTCAGCCCTGTGTAAACACTGGGAAGCTATTTAACATTAATGTATATGCTTAACAGACAATTATAACCCAAACAAAGTCACCAGGCACAGAATCAAAGCAAGGAGGACTGCAACAACGTAGGCTGAGCTCACACACACTGATGTTCGTGGGAACCCTGACTGCCTGTGTGACAGGAGTGTTTACAAAAGGGAAAGCAAATCCAGTACTGAAATGACCAAAAGCCATCAAGGCTCTGAGGCAGAGCCAGGATACCTCGATTTTGGCTTAGATGTGTGATGAGCAGAGCACACACTAGACTTTTGTAGTAATTCGTAATCAGGGAATCTTTTCTGTGCAAATTCAGTTTGCGTTTTAACTTTCACTGCTGCTATTTCACGTTGTTCAGTAAAACCTACCAGTGAGATATTCCAGTACAGCAGCCATGTACACAGGAGCACCAACACCAATCCTGTATTTCGGGTGACCCTTCTTAATGTAACGGAGCATTCTCCCAACTGGGAATATGACCCCAGCCTTGGCGGAGCGGGAAGTCTTGGTTGACTTCTTCTTTCCACCCCTGCTGGACATCTTGTCTGTACTGGGTTTGAAACAGCACTCTGGAAGGGAAAAAAAAGATAAAAGGTTATTAAATAAGGATTGATGCTATAATATCATATGCTGAATTTCAACATAAATCAGTATTTTGGGGAAGAGTGCCTAAAACATACAGACAAGGTGCCTTTTTAGAGTATATACAACAAGAACCTAAAATAGTTTTCCACAGAAGGTTTACTTGCCATTGTAATCTTGCTATAATTTTATACAGGAAATATTATCAGACAAATTATTTCCTATAAACCTACTTTTCTGAAATTCCTAACATATTAAACACAATACCAGTAACGGAGCAAAAAGTGATAACTAACAAATTTAAAAGAGACTCTCTGCACTGGGGGAGAGGATGCTTTCTGCAAAGAGACTGACACAACCCTCTGCTCTCCACAAAAAACTCTTGATGGGGCATTTGAAAAGCTGGGGTAGGACAGTTATACCCATAAAAAACTTCACTCCTAACTAGGAAAAACTGCATCCACTATAGTTTTTCTAAAGTGCATTCAACTTCTTTAAAAAACTCAATTTTCAAGATGTGTGAATTGACAGAACAAAGACCTACAAATGGCAAAATACATCTAGTGTACACTAAATATTCTATTTTTAGGAAGACCTGAAATGACCCCATTGAGACTTGAATCTATTGAAACCCAGCTATCTCCACGACGAAGACCCTGTTGGCTCAAGATGCCCTCTGGGAATCCGAGGAACCTCCATCTGCCTCCTTTCCCTGAGAGCACAGTGGTCTGAACACCCAGCAGATATCTGACAACTGTATCTCCATTTCTCTCAGTGAGGAAACCTACTGCTGATACAGCTGTCAAACATATTCTGTTCTCTCTTTGATTTCTGCTCAAGCTGTAAATAGAAGCTGACAAATCCAAAGGGGTGGAGGGTTCACAGGCTCTCAAGGTATCTTTGAAGGTTTAGGCAATTCACTGGGTTTTGAAATTACCCCAGAGGCAAGGAGACAGTCCCCCATCTCCCCCTCCCTCCTGAGCTCCAAGGAAACAAGTGGAATGCATCAGTGATACACACACCTCTGTGCATCCCAGCCCTCCCCTTGCTGCACAAATCCTACCTAATACACATGCAAACTCACTGCTCTGTTTGTACACTCCACAACGAAACCCCTCTAAGCCTGCCTTCCCACCACACCATTTCTTCTGCTTCCCTTTCTAATTTTCTCTTATTTATCCTGAATTCTCTCCTTGCCCTTATGAACCTAACTGCATTTGCCATAAGTCTGAATCCACAACTGAGCGAGCTCAGAATTTGGCAAAACAGGTTCACCAACCCCACTTCCAAGTTGTGCAATTTCTGGTCTGTGCTGACACATCCTGCAGTCCTTTAAAGCTCAATGAGTCACTGAGATTCAGACGACAGAACTGCCAAACGAAGACCACTCAGGAAGAACTGGAGAAACACAAGTATCAAACAACTCTTTTTCTTTCCACTTCCACGTTCCACCCATCAGATTCTGTACCTGCACAGCACATTCAGTAAATGAAATGCAATGGGCTTACTGCTTGTTAAAGGTAAACAAAATAACCCCGTGTTTGTAGCCCAGATGGAAGTCACACTATATTTAGGAAATTTATGTCAAAAACCAGACAGGAATCTTTGGAAAGGGGAAGTCATCAACAGGGCTCCTTCTCCTTTCATCTGCTGTGGACTTGGCTCTGCAACAACTATTATTCTGCAAAGAAGAGGACAAAAGCCAATTTTCTTGCCTTGAGAAACTGCCTACCTGGAGCTCACCGATCATTTAAAAACTCATCCATTTAATTGCATTTTCTCATCTAGTTAACGCTGTCTTTGTTAGCAGGAAGGCTGGGTGGGGCTCTGAGTTGGCTGTGGACCTCCTGCCAGAAATTATTTCCATATTTCATAACCCATTTTCGTCAATAGTACTACAGATGTTTAATTTCACAAACATTAAGCAGTTCATTGACTTGCTCACCAGGAAAAGGGGCATGAGAAATACCTGTGCTGCCCCACACCACCTCTGGCTTGGAACTCAGAGGTGAATGATGAAAAATGTAATTTTTCTTGAGGAAAACCTGCAAGCCTTAAGCAGTAAACTTCTAGTAACTATTTAGCTGATGAGTTTATGGGATAGTCAGAATAGCTGGGAGAGAATATGGAAATCCTTACTTCCTGATGTTTTTCTTTGGGAGAGCGTCAGCCATCAGCTGCTACAACATTTGGATCAAAGCATTACTGAAGTAGGTAGCAACACAGAATAACACCAGCCCATATAAAAAATGGTGCCTTTTTTCTTTCACAACCTTATTTTATTACCTCTGCAAATTTTACAGGTTATTTCTCCCTGTATTTTATACACTTGGTCACATTTCTTGCATTAATATTTAGGATAACTCTGGACCTATCTTTACAATTAACCTGATCTCTTCATACAGAACATTAAAGACCTTTCAGGCTGTAAATTTATTTGTGAGGAAAGACTTTGAATCTTTGAATCTTGAGAAAGGTGGTGGTGAGGGCGGTTGCATATTGAAAAAAGCAAGAACTTCTGGAACTTTTAGAATGAAATGTGATAGAGATGAGTTTAGAGCTTCCAACCTCAAAGATGCCATTCCTACACCCAGTGAGTCAGTGGATGTTTAGATGTTGGGTGTGAAGGAGGGAAACTTCAATCGGGTTTCAAGTACCACTTTTACTGTTGCTAACGATGGCATTTGGAAGGTGAAAGTGAGAGCCTGGCATGGCAAACCTCTTTCAGAGCTTAATTGCATATTCAGGATCATTCCTTTGCAGAACCTGTTTGTCCTGCCTTTGGGCTGAGGGATGGCCCAAGGAACTCATGACATCTCTTCTCTACTTCTCGTTCCCCACAGAAAAAGAGAAGGGAAAGAGACTGCACTTGCAAAAACCACAAGAAAATGTATTGAAATGAAATGTAGAGAGCACGGCAAGAGATCAAAACCCCAAGAAAGCCATGTGCCTTCCATGTTCCGAAAGGTTTATCTTTGTAACTCCCGAAAGTCTGGAATGCTGCCAGCACTAATGAACCAGAGCTGTTTGCTGAGTCACCCGGAGCCCGCAGATCAGAGGCAACCAAAGCAACCTTATCACATGTGCCATAGTTCACTCAGGGTTTGAGCGGCAGGAGAAAAAGAAGTAACTGTATTTTGAAATGAATCACAGTCAATGACAGTCAATGGACCAACACTTTTTTTTCTTTCTTTCTCTCTTTCTTCTCTCCTACCTTTGCAATGGAATTATGGAGAAACTTTACCAAATACATTGCAAAATCTCCCAAGATTCGACAGTAAAATGATTCTGTTTCAATGCGGCGGTTCACTAAATTATCACTGTGACAATCAGGGCATATCACTGAGGAGTCAAGTACCTAAATTCACCTTTGACTTCAAATCAAATTTAAGACTATATTCTTCAGTGGCTCTTGCTGTGCTTGGACACAGATTGCCCTTGATTCAGATGTTAGCACCTGATTCACAGCCTTTTGAAAACCCCTTAAGGACTGTAACAAGATTCACACTGCTTTCTAAGATGTCCAAATACACAGAAACGAGATTTGATGGTATATTAATTGGGTCACAGCAAAGATTCAAGCTACAAGGCTCCTCTGCTGTCACACCTTTGCAAGCCAGAAATACATTTTCTAAGAAAATGTTAAGGTGTAGCGATGAAATCAGCATAATTAACATTTTTCTGTTTGAAATTGGCTGTAGTAACTCTCGTTGGCCATATTTTTCTGTGTGAACATACTCTGCTACCCCACACTTCTAAATACCACCTTCCTAAAATGCACATAAGCATCTGTTTTTCTGAAAGGTTTAACATCACGCAATTCTTCAAGTACAGGCTGCACATCGTGCTGAAGTGACACCCAAATTCCAAATACCAGTTCTTTATTAGCTCAGTCGATTTGACACTTTGGTCAAACAGCAGTAATAAAATCACCCTGCTATTAATAGTTTTCAGGTACTGGTTCCTAATGACTAAACGAATTACTATGAATGCTCCTGCTGTCAGGCAGGGACTGTTCTGATCATGGGCTTACACTGGTGTATTCACCGCACTCAGCAAAGAGATGATTAAATTTAGATCTACATCATCATATCAGGAAGTGTAGTGGAATCCAGGAGATCATTACTACAATAGGAAAAATACTAAGATGTAGTAATTATTTTTCTTTTCTTTCAGTACAAAGACTAAGCTGGAAAGTTCATTTTTGTATGACAAAAGAGATTAACTGCAATGCTATTTTCTTTCCATTGTTTCAAAAGATTAACGATATAAGTGCTGCCATTCTCTCTTAAATCTCTTTATGTACTATAATAATAACCACTCACTGAACTCTTTTTGAAAAGGTGCATTTGAATTTGCTTTGACAACTAACTTGCTCTGTTCTTGGCTAATCAGAAGCTAGTCTGGCATATTTATAAAATGCACTGCCTACAGTCAGTATAAAATGGTCTGTAAAAATGCCTGCCTAGCACAACAGTGGCTCAGCCTGGGACTGTGGATTCGAGGTACAGCAGCATTAAAAGGAGCTATCACTCAGTTATCACTTGATCTCGTGTCATTTCAAACTTTAGCTTAAGTTCTTCATCAAAGCAGTAACTCTTTGAGGTCTGACACAGAGAGAAGAGTGAAACCAGTTGTGAAACAGCCATTCCAAAGCTACATCAATTCATCATCTGAAAAGGTACCACCATACACACATTTACTTTCACTCGGAAGACAGAGAAAACACTCCTCATCTAGGAATGCTCAAGAGATGCCCTTTCTGCTGACCATTAAGAAGACTAAAATTCCCATAGCCATAACATAAAGGATGAGAAGAAGAGGAATAACATTTTCACAAAATCTGGGTGCTAAACTGTTGCACAATTGTATTCAACTGGCAGAAGTCCCTCCCTCCCCCAGTGCGTATGAACCACCAAAACAAATACCCTTTAATGTGCAAACCTCCACGACAAACAGTGCTGGGAGCGTGACAAGAGTTTCAGCTGGGCATCCTGCCACCAATAGTCAGGAAAACGTAAATACAATTGTCTTCATTGACCACTGCTGGGAGAACTGGCCCAAAATAAGCCCATTTGTACATTATAGCTTTTTGTATACCAGATAGGAAGCATAAAAATTGATACAGGGCCTTAAATCACTGGACTGTGAATTCCATGTTCAGAAAAACTGTTTTAAAGAACATTTTGAAAACTTCTTTGCCCCTTGACATTTTTGGAAGAAAACAAAACACAATAAAGAATTCATGTAGATGCTTCCAAGGCAAAATCTGGAAGCAGAATGAAATTTAAGATAGATGAGGGAAGGGAATACAAGAACTCGACCCACTGAGGAGGTCGTGAATAGTGTGATTCTCACATCATTCCTGGAGCAAGGACCACAACTCCTGCCCATCCTGTCTTCAGAAGGGGTCTGGGTAAGGAATATAGCTTCTTTATGCATTTACAGCATCTTTCCCTAACAAGCAAGCAAGCCAGCCCTGCCTTCTGTCCACAAGCACTGCACAGTTCTTTTCTAATTTTACCTCTTGAGTGGACAAAACCTAATGTTCATGGCACTGCCCACTGGGCCAATATTCCCTCTCCCAATGGAGGATCTGTCTGGAGGCTCTTTTTTCCTCTTGTGGCATCAGTTCCAGATTCCTGCTCCTCTATCCCTACTTTATAACCTTGCTGGGGCAGGACTACCTTTTCTGTGAAACAGACAACAGGCCTTGATCCTACCTGGGAGAGTTGTTCAAAAATATTTGTGAACTCCTCTGAGAGCTCAGGTTCCTGACTATTCTTCCAGAGTGTTATTGCATCACCTTTCCTATCAAGAGCATATCATGTATGAAAGCTCACTGCTGTGCATTGGCAGAACCAGGCAAATGCTCCTAAGGGCAAATTTAAACATATGGATTTCTTTTAAGTCAAAACTTGCAGTGGGGGACTTCTCTTTTTGCTAATGTTGATCTACACACTAAACAGTGCTCAAGCACTCTTCCTGTAGTGCTGTCATTAAGCCAAATTCTAGTCTTGCTATGAGTTCTCAGGTCAATTATGGCTTAATCTACACTGTCAACATTTGGCTTTGCTGGCAATCAGAAGGGTATACAGTACACAAAGCAAAGCAGAGTTACTCTTCAGGGACCCAGAAGGCCTAGGAGATTTCAGTGTGAAAGGTTATAAAACATAATGCAGCAAAATAACCTGCAACCAAGTAAACAACAATCTAATTCCTTTCTTTCATAACACTTGGGGAAAAAAAGACCCCAAACCCAACCACATTGGGTAGTTTTCTAGGGACCATCTGATACCAAATCTCTCATACTCAATTATATTAAAATATATTTTCAAAGCAATTTTAATTGCCTTGTTCCCGCTTACGTATTTCAACTCTGGGCTGTACCCAAGAACCCAGGTACTGTTTTTATTAATTGTCCTCTTGCTCCTTAGCTCATTTACTTCTGCTCTTCAGAATGGGGGAGGCAGATCTGCAAAGTTCCCTACAGACCTGTTGCTAAGTGACAGCTACACACACAGTCCTGGGGAAAAAAACTGGTTGTTCATTTGTACGGTCAAGAGATAAATAACAAGCCTCATCCAAATACATTTCAACAACAAGCCTGCTTCCCCCCCGCTTTACACCACCCGGGCTTGCATAGGAGCTGGCTCCGACTGCCGGCTTCAGACGCAATTTCACGGGCCTTCTGCAACTTACTTTTAAAGATTACAGAGAAAACAAAAGGATTAGGGGAAGATGCAAGTTGCAGAGGCAGCCTGCTGCCTCTGCCGTCTCCTGCCCGCACACGCCCGACCAGCTGCAGGTGCGAATGGCAGCGCCGTACCTGTGCAGGGCTGGGCACCCGCATCCCCCTGCACTGCCCCCCGAGCATCCCCCCGCACTGTCCCCCGAGCATCCCCTTGCACTGCCCCCCGAGCATCCCCCCGAGCATCCCCCCGCACTGCCCCCCGAGCATCCCCCGCACCGGGCAGTCCCCACGGGCTCTCCGATCCTGCAGGCAGACATATTGCGGGCTCCACCACAAGTGACACTTCGCAGAGGAGAACAACGAGCCCAGCCCGCTTCCAACCCCAGCGTTTATTATTTTTTACCACTCTTTGCTTAACGGTTTAAAAAGCGTCATTTGGCTTTTTTTTGTTGTTTAATTTTTTTCTTTTCCTCTCCCCTTAATTAAGTCACCCACATGCGGCAGGTAACTTTTGCGCCGCGGGTTCCGCATCCCGAAGCGAGAGGCGGGGGAATACACCCACACCGTGCCGCTGGCCCCGCAGCCCGCCCCGGCCCCGGCCCCGGCCCCAGCCCCTTCCAGCCCCGCCGCCCTCATTCCACAGCCACATCCCGTGGGAACGCGGCCCCAACGCCACCATTTCGCTGGCCGCGGGCGCTCGACAAGGGCAGGCGGCAGTGCCGAGCCGAGCCGAGCCGAGCCGAGCCGCGGCTCCCTCAGGGGAGGGTCGGGTCGGGCCCCGCGCTCCCCGCCCTGCCGCCGGTGTGCCCGGCACGGCCCCGGCCCCGGCACAGACACAGACACAGACACAGCCCCGGCCCCGCAAGCACTTACGGCGCGGACAAGATGTCTCCGGTGGGCCGGCGGCGGCCCCGCTGCTCTCCCCGCTGCTCGCCCCGCTCCCTCCCGGCCCTGCCCCGCTCCCTCCCGGCCCTGCCCCGCTCCTCCCCGCCGCTCTCCCCGCTCCGCCCGCGGGG
>JAWWMP010000028.1:8947418-9013172 GCA_035047865.1 Dendrocincla tyrannina
ATCCATCCATCCATCCATCCATCCTCTGGGGCATTCTGAGCCGGCTGGGCCTCAGTGCCCCTCACTGCCCTTCCATCCCCTGGGCATTCCGAGCTGGCTGGGCCCTGGTGGTCCTTCAGGATCTATACCCTGGCCATTCTGCACCATCCATCCCCCGGGCATTGCTCCCCATCCATCCCCTGGCCATTCCTCCCCATCCATCCCCTGGGCATTGCTCCCCATCCATCCCCTGGCCATTCCTCCCCATCCATCCCCTGGCCATTCCTCCCCATCCATCCCCTGGCCATCTCTCCTGATCCCCTCCCAATCCCTTGATCCATCGTGCACCCTCCCGGCATAGACCCTGTGCTCCATGGGGGGAAGAGAACGAAGGCTGTGTCCTTATGTGAGGGTCACCCACCACCTTCATCGTGCTGCACCAAAAATGGCTCGCTGACATTTTCCACAGGCCCCAGACACAGCCCTTGGAGCCCCACGGGTGTCCTTGAGCTCACCTTGCCACGGTGGGAGCACCGTGTCACACACAGGCCAGGGCTGGCTCCTCTCCTCTCTCCTCTCTCCTCCCTTCTCCTTTCTCCCTTCTCCTCCTTCTCCAGGTGCCTCACCCACTACCTGCCACTGGCAAAGAGGAGCTGCCACAGCAGGTCTGGGCTGCAGGACGGGCAGGTCATGACACACTGCCACTGCCCTTACAATGGGGGAGTTTTGAATGCCCCAAAAGATTTCTGACCTGCAGTGATCCCAGAGTCTTCCACTGCTCCCACCTGGGTGGAGCATCCTCTCTCTCCAGTTCCCAAAGCGGGATGCCAGCCCACAGCCTCCTCCCCAGTGACCCTTGCTGTTCTCTCGTGGGTAGAGCTGTAAGAGCTGACAGTGGCGCTTCCACTACCAACAGCTACGAGAGGGCAAGGAGCTTCTCTCCTGCTCTTCTCATCAACCCCCCTGCACTTCAGCTGTCCTTATTTTGCTCAGTATCAGCACATCATCACAGTGCCTTTGTCATATGAAATAGAAGGAGGTAGATGGTTTAAAGGAAGAATGAAAAACCGGGAAGTGGGGACTGCCTTTGTAAACCATGTGGGGCTGGTCTGAGAAACATCCCTTCAAAAAGTGTTTCAGGCATTGTAGTTGTGGTGCGTTCATCCATCGAAACGGCCAGACGTGGTGTGGTTTTTAGTACAGCTAAACTCAGTGTCTCCCAAGGCATCTCTCATTACCTGTCAGTGCAGCACAGGGTCAAACGCAGCCTTGTCCTGACTGTGCTCCCTGAGTGCTAATTATACCCTGAATGCCATTCAGTGGGGCAGTTTTGCTTAACAAAGGCTCCCTGCTGGATAAGTACCCTACAGTCCCTGATTGCCCTTAACCCAAGGATATGGATACAGTCCTCACTAGGCCATCTGCTGTGGCTTCACTTTCACAGCTGAGGACACCCCGCTTTCCCTGTGTTCTTATCCACACACATCATCTCCCTCCCACCTCCTCCTCCTCCTCTGTTCACATCACAGTGGAGCTCCGCTCCCTTTTTCCTTGCTGGTAGTGCTGCCCACACAGAAACCCTTCCCATGTGCTGTGTGGAGCACCCAAAAGAACTGGTCCTCCAGTGCTTGGCTGTTCCCACTTTCTTCTACCGTCACCCACACAAGTTTTATTTAAATTAAAAAAACAACCCCCCCAAATATCTCTGTTGATGTGAGCTGCAAAGGCTCATGTGAAACTTAAAGAACCCACAACATTATCTAAGGGGGTTGATGGAAGGCTACAAGGTGTAAGGAGCTGGGGGTTGGAAATAGATGATCTTTGAGGTCCCTTCCAGCCTAAACCATTCTATGATTCTACCAGGGCAGATAGAAGGAGCCATCTGGGAAAGCAGTGTAGGTCACTTTCTGTGCTCTTCTACTATCATTGCTCATTTTGTCTGGTTTGAAGGGGAGTCTCTGGATTTTGTGCATTTGAAGAAAGCCTTCAAAGCACCATTAGTGAGAATTTCTGGGGTGGGAGCTGCCTGAGTTTGCAGAGGGTCTGAACAATTTGTCCATGGAATAGGGTGGAGACTGCTGTTGATCATTTTTTATGTTGGCATTGACTGGCTCACCTCCCACCAAAGCACAGATTTATCATGTTGAACATCTGCTGGGTCTACAAAGAACACCCATTTTGAAAGTACACAGTGTGTCACGACTGTGTAGAAGTTGTTGCAAAAGCCTGTGAAACTACACTACATGAATACCTCACTGAAACAAGCCTTAGCTTAGATTTCATTCCCTTTTACCTGTTTAGTGATTTATTTATTTATATATAGAGTGATAACAAACACCTTTTCAGAGCTCCACCGTCTTTGTGATTAATGTAAACAGTTCATATTCTTACATTTTTATACTCTTACTTCATTTTGACACCCTGACTCTCTAATCAGTTTTAGCAATCTCAAGAGACTATTTGCAGAAGATAGTTCTGAGTGATTGAGAATATAAACACTTAACTTGTTTATGCAGCAGAGATGATGGAGAAGGAAATATTGCTTGGGAGGGAAGGGTTGTGGCTGGTGATAATCCTCTTAAACTTAGATAAGTGTTTTCACTTTGGGACAGCTATCTTAATTCTGAATGCATCACCCCATTTGTCACTGGTGTTTATTTGTTGTCGTGTGTTTATTGGATATTGAGAATGCACGTCCTTGGTTACTGCAGGTTGCTGAAATATCCCCTCAGGACGTCGTGTGCCCTGCCAGCAGGTCCCTGCAGTTTTCCTTCCACCTTCACACAGTCAAAAGAAAGTAGAGATGCCTCAGACACGATCTACTTCTCTGAAGGGGCTAGCTGAGCCTCCTTCAGCTGCTTAGCCTCCTCTCTCTTTGCAGCCTGTATGACTAATCCATGCTTCTTAACTCCGTGCCTTCAGGGTACAGTCACACATATGCACCTGTGATGTGCGTCATGCTGCTGACATCCTTGCGTTGGCCATCAGATGGGCACAGTGACCTTGTACCAAATGCACTCGGTGCTCCTCACACTCCTGATGCAACCCACAGGCCTGGGACTGTCCCAGCAGAGGATTAGCTGTGATTTCCAGAGGGCTGGCCCTGGCCTTCAGAGGATTGCTGTAATCCACTGCCATCGTTACCACACTGAGAGATGACGCACTGCAGCACTGGAGTGTGTGTGGGCCAGGTCTCTGCTTTCACTTCACTCTGCTTTCCAGCCACCATAAAGGCAAACGGTTTCCTTGTTATTCAAAATTAGCCCATCAAGATCAGGGACCTCTACAACTGAGATTGACTACGAACTGATGCTGGGACCGTGGTGTGTTTGATACCTGTTTTGTGCATTGATCTTAATGATCCCTTTTTATCTCCATTATCTAGCCCACCAGAGAATTGCAGTTTGGTTCCAGCACAGTTCAAAACCTGACAGCTGACTTCATTGAACTGAGCTGCCGCTTTACACTCAGCCTTTATCTACCACTGGTGAACAGGATTAATTCCATTTTCAAAAAGTCACTCTTAGCTTTGACATCCAAGGCATGACAACTGGGATGTTCCCTTTCTTCCGAACATTTCTTCCCGCCTTGACATTGTCAAGGCACCGGTGACGACTCTGTATTAATTGCCAGGTGTGTTGTTTCTGTAGCAGAAGTGCCAACTGGTGCTAATATGTTGTGGTGAGATTAACACATCCGAGAAGTGGCTGTCTGAGATTCATTTCCCAGGCTGGTAGACAGAGATAAGTTAGTACCAATAATTTATTTTGTCCCAAATCTTTCAAGGCAGGCGACCTCTTGGGTTTTTTTCCCCAAAATGACATTTGTGCCAACCAACTTTTTCAAATATGTATGCCATTTTCATCATTGCTTTCTTCTGAAGAAATGCCAACTGTGGGAAATTTTTATCAATACTTATACCCCCTACCAGAAAATGTTTAATTGCTTTGAAAATATTTGAAATAAAATGTCACTTCTTTAAAAAAGGAGTCAAACTTTTTATTTTAAAACTGGAAAATGAGAGCCACTATAACTTCACTTTTTTAGCTGAGTTGTAGCATCATTCGTGCTGTTTTGATTTATAAAACCATTAGCCTAACAGTAATATGACATCAGGAAACATAATTGCTTGTTTCCCAGCAATGTGGAAGAAGTGTCCTTTAAAATCAGTCTGACACACCCTGGAGCACCAAGGGAACAGGCAGACCTGCCTCTCCTGTGGCCACAGCTGCTCCCAGCACAACCTGCTTCCAGGTTGTCCATTAAGCAAATTCATTCCTTTCTGGTAGTCAAAATGGCCTCTTGCATTGCTGCATTTTTAATGTCAAGTGGCTGGGGAAAGTTCTGCCTTATTGTGCAAAGAAAATATTAAATCCAAGAGCTATGATTTATATTATTAAGTTAAGGAATTCAAAATTGCATCCCATGCTGATCAGCTCAATGGTTCCTGGTAGCTGGTGTAAAGCTTGGCAGATAGTCATGTAGTAATAACTCACATTTCTGATATTTAGTTATTAAATCCCGTTGCTCCACAACATTAATTTTCCGTGTAAGCAATAGCTGTAGTTGCCAGAGGGATTTTATATAATTGCAGATGGTAGGAGACATAGTTGGTAATTGCAGAAATGCAGAGGGAGATGTCCAGGAGATGATCTTCTATTAAGATGTGGCCGTTGCCATGGAATACTTTCCTAACTGCTGTTCTGCATGGGAGTGCTATGATGCATCATTTCATATAAGAGGTTATTTTTAAAGGAGACCCATTTCTTTGCCTGCAAAAGCAAAATCAGATCGCCCCTCTGGGGAATATTAATTAAAAAAGCTCCTGTGCTGGACAGCAGACATTATATAGAATATAGTTCATGAAAGAGTCAAGAGAATTAGAGTCCACCACAATAGCAGGCAACAATGAAATCAGGGGCTTTCATATCCATCTCGTGAGACAAACCCTGCTCTTCAAATTAAACAGAACTTCTGTTGCAGATGTGAAGATCCTGTCTTAGCAGACAAAAGCTTACTGGAGGGTAATGTCCTCAGTGTAACCTGAGCCTCAGAAATTCATTCATAGCTGAGCCAGCCCATCATTCGTTCTGTTCATTTTGAGGTATGTTCTCTGTGAGGAGAGAGGGGCACAGAATGAGGAGGTTGATGGTGCTGCATGTTTGTGATGGACACAGAAGTGTGTTCATGTCCAAAGCAGTGCCAGGTGACCTGGTCAGCCTGGGGTGTGCTGGAGGACCTGAGGAGTTCTGGGAATGCAGCAGCTGCTCGATTGCTTTGTGAGAACAGATTCCATCTCTATCCCTCTTTGGGAATCATAGGATCACAGAATGGTTTGAGTTAGAAGGGTCCTTAAAGATCATCTCATTCCAACCCCATGGGCAGGGACACCTTCCACTAGAACAGATTGCTCGAGATCTCATCCAGCCTGGATGAACTCTTCCAGGGGTGCAGCATCCTCAGGTTCTCTGAGCAACCTGTGCCAGGGCCTCACCACCCTCACAGGGAACAATTTCCTCCTAGCATCCAATCTAACCCTGCCCTCTTTTAGTTTAAAACCACTATCCCTTGTCCTATCATGGTCTGCCCATGTAATAAGGCAGTTTCTTTCCATTTTTTTTATAAGCTCTCTTTGAGTACTGAGAGTCCACAGTGAGGTCTCCCTGGAGCCTCCTTTTCTCCAGGCTGAGCACCATCAGCTCTCTCATCCTGTCTCCATAGCAGAGGTGCTCCAGCCCTCTGAGCCTCCTCATGGTCTCCTCTGGAGAGGTGAAGAAAACCATCATGAATTGTAAATTCAGCAGTGCTGGCTCGACAGCTGCCATGTCACTGCTGGTACTCTGTAACAGGACATTGTTAGTGCTTTCTGGAATAAAGTCTGAACAAAGCCCTCCGTCAGGACAATGGAAACATTGAATTCGGTAATAGGCACAGCTGACAGGTTCTGGTGCATGATGTGCTCATCTTAAAATCCTGCATGTCATGAAGGGTTGCGCAGTGACTGGAGCACATGAAGTTTTTCCCATGACATGAACAGAAAAGCTTTAAAATAAGGAAGAAACAAAGCAACATCTCCCTCTACGGGAATCACCTGTACTGCACCCCCTGGCTCTGGGCAGCTGGAGGCTACTCAGAACATGTGCTTTTAAAGAATTTACACATGTTAATGCCAAACCCAATGATTATTGCTGAGTTTTCTTTCCTTTCCCCCTTTGCCCCCAACAGGCTTTGCACTGTGATTGTCCCTTACACGTGCTGCTTGTGATGGGTAAACAATGAGCAACTAACTAGGGACCACCAGGGGAACAGGTCCATCCTTCTGTCATCCTCAGATTCTGTCACCAGGCACAGGAAGAATAAGCAGGTGCCTGTAATATATACATATATATATTCTTCTGTATGTGTGTGTTTTCCTAAAGCCCTGCAATTCATGTCAGGGTATGTTATTTTCTACTTGCTTCTTCCTAATTCATCTGATGACATTTTTGTCTGTAAAAAAATGGCTTATTGAAAGCACTAGGGTGAATATCAGTGGGAAAGGGGCCAGCATATTTGTTTGGAAGTGCTTAGAGAGTCATTCTGAAGCTTGTGGATTAGCCAGGCAAGCAGAATTAGTCTCAAGTGTCAGTTGACCTGCCCCACAAATTGAGCTATGGAAAATAAAGCATTCTCTGGGTGACAGTTGTGGTGAATACTTTCCAAACAATTCATGCAACAGAAATATGGTCACATAAACTTTTTATTGGATAATAAATGAATATGAAACATGAATATGAAACAACATTAAAATCTACATCTTTCTATGCACTATTTTGGAAAGAGAACAGTCAGTGTTTGATGACTTCCTGAATGTACCGATTGTTGTCAATAACCCTCATAGCTTGGGAATGTGCCCTCTTAAATTAATTTTTGATTTCCCTGTATGCCATGCACTGAATTCACAGAGGTTTCTGTCTCATTAATATCAGAACATTTTTCTAAAGTCTGGCCAGTTTGAGAAAATAAAAGACGTGTAGTTTTATGCTAAATTACCCTTATCACACATGGAAGCATTTATTAGTGCCCAGCATTTCTCCTGAATGTACCTCATATTCTTAAACTGCTCTATAGATTGTTTTACCCCTGAATGTGCTTTTTAGGTATTAAAATTAAAAAAAAAAAAAAAAGAAAAAAGAGAGAGAAACCAAAATTCTATTTTGCTTTCAATGTGTGGGTTTGTACAAAGGCATAGAGGAATCCCAGTAAATGTCAGCTCTGCCCCAATGCCATTACCCTCGTTGGCAGTGGATGCATCATGTTCTCTCTGTGTATGTACAGTTACTGAGTCCACTCTTCTACAATTACATGAAATATATCTCTGGAAACTGGATTTGGGAAACAAAACAACATCTTGTTGCTCAGACCACTATTTCAAGCCTTCTTCATGAAGTATATTCCTTTTTTTTTTTTAACTGAGAGAACATTTGTTGCTTCTCCTCAGACCCATTTGTGTTTCAGAATATTTCTGGGTTGTTGTGGCCAGAGTTCAAATGCAATTAGTGGTTTTGCAAATCAGATCTCTCAGACATGTTTCTATTAAACAGAGCTATAGAGATCATTAATCACTTTAGAAACTCTTGCCTGGTATTTTCTTTAATGGGATGAATCATAGATCTTTCTTAAGCCCCTTACCACTGGAAGGGGAGCATCCTTAAGCCTCTTTACCTTTCGTATGTGCAGACATGATGCCATTAAGGAGCTCAGCCAGCAGGTGGAGTTTAAATTGCATTTAAACTGCAGTTTTAGACTTTGATTAAGTCTTATCTGGAACTGTGCTACTGACAATGCCCCTTACAGACACTTCTGGAAGAGCATTGGGTCGTTAGACCTTCCGTCAGCTGTCAGAGTGTTTATACACAGACCACATTGCAAGTGCAAAGGTGCCACGTACAGTTTATTAACTTGCTTGCCTTGACTTTGGAGTAACATAGAGCAGTGCTAAATAATTGCCATTATATGTAAATAAATAAAAAAAAAGTCATCTGTCATTTTTATGTATACCTGGCCAGACATGAAGGGAGAAAGAGAACTCAGACGAACCGAATTCCCAATTTCAGCTTTTTTATTCTTTGCCTTGATGGCAAAAAATAGGATTAGGCTAGGATTAGGGGAGGATTTAATGGCAGTGCTTCACTAGAAGCTGCATTAAGCGCTGAAAGAGATGAAAGGGTCAAGAAATATCTGACAAAAATCATAATGCTGCACTGCTAGCAATGGGAGGTAGAGGAGAGAAGGGTTTATTGCATCTGTCACTGAGCTTTATTATGAACCTTCTGCTGAGCGACAGCCAAAGTGAGAGAAACTGGAGCTGGCCAAGCCTTCCAAGCAGGATATGGCTATAGCTGGCATCTGCCTGGGAGTGAAGCCAGGCTCCAAGGCTTGTACCTCCAGCTCAGAGATGAACTGTGTGGTCTGGCATTGCTTTATCGTGCATTGTGAGTTCTGGTTTGAGGTTAAAGACAGGAACTGATTGAGAAATGCTGCTATGATAAGCTCTTCTGCTCTGGAGGCAGTTCTGCTGTTATCCAGGAATCAGTGTAAGAAGTGTGTAAAACTGGGAAGGGAAACAATGATGGGGTTTGCTTTGGCTAAGAGAGTTGTAAGCAGTTCTGGCATCCAGGGTAGTCCTTATGTCACAGTTTTCAGGGGGAGAAAAAGCAAAAGGAAATGTTGCACTGTGCGGTGGTGATTTGAAGGGTGAAATTTGGCCAGGAATGGTTTGCAGAACCACATGGAAATGGAGTCTATGAAATCTAGAGTTCTACCAGTCACAAAACCAGGCAAAGAGCAAAGGGAAAGCAAACCAGGCAGGCAGAGCAGCGCCTGCCAGGTTACCTTGACTTCCTCTGAGCTATGCAGGAGAAGAAAGGGAATTGGCAGCCACTGAAAGCACACGATGGCACAACTCGATTGCTGCAGAGACAATGGGAATTACAGGCAAAACACTGAAGAAAACAATACAGGCTGAAATTTCAGTTGTAGAGGCTACAGAAAAACTATGACTTTCATCTAAACCGGGTCAGTCCTGCACTGGTGGCACTAAATCTGTGACAGAGGACTCAAAGGAGAGGTGCAAAGCACCACAAAAATCATGTTCCAAGCAGATGGCTGGAGAAAAAATGCTGGGAAATGGCCATGTGTTTGGAAACATTGAAATATTTTTCAGATCCTTGCATCTGAAAACATGCTCATATACTCAAATCAGTCAGCAGAACAGCAGTCAGGAGAGAGAAGGGGACAAGGGGAGCTATAAAACAAATATCTCAGCACCCATCAGGATTGCAGCCCTTGGGAGCAGATGGACAAACTGCACTAGACCCAAGGAGCATGAAACAAAGCCCGACCCAGAATTTACTACCAAATCCCCTCAGTTCAGTGAATACACTTCACCTGGCAAGAAGGAGAGTTTTCTCCGCAGCCAGTGCCAAAGAAAGGAAATTTGGCAAGCGAAGCTGGAGCAGGAGGGCCGCTGTGGCCACGGGGGCTGTCATAAATAACGCTGGGAAGCTTTCCAGGAGGCAAGTCATCCCTGCCTGGGTGGGCTCACACACACAGACACACAGACACACAGACAGACAGACAGCCCCGCTCCGTTCCTGCCGTCTCGCTGGCTGCAAAACTGAGCAGTGTTCTGCTGGCCAGCTCAGGAAAGCTCAGCAGCCCAAAGGCCTGCTCGATGTGTCATAGGACACATCCTCACAGGACACATCTTCGTGCCAGAGCAGAAGGCTGGCTTTGCTGAGCTAAGGATCTGTTCCAGCCCGGGTCTGGTGTTTGAGTTTCACATCATCACCCTCCCGTGGCTCACCAGGAGGCGATGCTGAATCAGCAGCTCGCTCCACAAAGACTTTGTAAGGGAAGCTACAGAAAGCAAAGAAAATATATGGCATTGCAGTCTCGAAACGATGTGCTATAAACTGCCTTTCCAGCCTGGTGGTGCAATGCTTCATGCCTGATGTCAGCATGCTCGTGTGCCTGGGTGTTTGCAGTCCCAGCATCATTATACCTGCCACTAGGGGAGGGAGTTACAGACAGAAGGGAAGAAAAATGCACAAAGGATGAAGGCTGAGCTACTGGCAAGCTGGAAACCTCCCTCAGCTCCAAGTGGAAAATGCTGCCAAGATCAGACTATTTCTTTTTTAATTAGACTTTTCTCATATTTCTGTTGGACTCCATGATCCTAGTGGTCTTTTCCAACCCAGACCGTTCTATGATTATATATTCCTTTTTTTTTTCTTCAGTTTCTAAACAAAATCTCGCTGCCAGTGTGTGGGGTATGAGGTCAGTGGGATGCACCTGAAATCAGAGGGGATCCCACGAGTAATGTGCTGCTTGGATTCCCCCATATTAACTGCAATCTTTCCAGCACAGTGATTTTTATTTCAGACATCAAAAGAAATGAACAGGCATTAAAAAAAAAAAAAAAAGAAAAAAAAGAGAAGAGATGTTGGAAGAAATTCAAAGTCAAGGACGGTGATTTGCTCTACAAGATAAAAGAAGGGATGGTGATTTCACCTTTCGAGTTGCATCTGAACTCAGTCAATCAGTCCTGCAATGAACTCCACTTTTCCTCGGATTTGCTGCATATTCTGTGTGATGCTGTCCTTTACTGCCAACATACCAGCCACTGGGAGAAAAACTGTTGCTAGAGCATTGCCAAACTGGCTCTATTGTAATGGTTTTCAGTGAGGGTCAAACAAAGTTTGGGGATTTTACATTCGCCAGGCTTGAGGGCTGTTTGGGCAGTCACCTCGAGACCGTCACAGAGACTGCTGGAAGAGGCCAGTGCTGGTTTATACATGTGCCCCAAAAATGGCAAGTTGCAGGGAAGCTGGGGAGAGCAAGCCTTCACTTCATTAGTCAGGAAATTACGACAGATGGCTTTAAAATGACTTCATCGGCATCGGGGCTTTGTTTTCTGCAGAGATCCCTGCCATCACCTCAGTCTGAAGACAAAGAACAGAGGACGTTTTATTATTATCAAGTCTTTGCCGACTTCTGCCAGTCAGAGGAAATAAGGAGGGAGGAAAGTAGGGTGTGGAAATGGCCGTGGAAGAGGATTATGGAAGATCATCACCTTTGGTTTCTTGGAAACTCACTGTTTTTTTGTTAAAGGGCTGTTGTTTCTGTGCAGCAGCTCCTGCTGCTGTTCCACGTAGCTTTAAGTGTTCAGGGGACCTATGGTGGGTCACCAGGGGCTGTGGCTTTTTTTAGGGTATTCTCCTGACGTGAAGGGTTCCCTCCTGCTGCAGAGAGCAGGGTGGTTGCTGTGCCTGTGAGCAGTGCCTCTGCAGCTGGCTGTGCTGGAGGCTGCTGGGATGCACACACAGCTCTGCTCGGCCACACGCCTTTCTTGAAATCCAGCTCAAAGGCCACAAAAAACCCGTTCTTCAGGTGGCAAAGGGGACCCTTCCGGTTTTGCTCTCTGACTGAATTAAAATGAGGGGGTTGTGGTCAGTTTGCAATGGGTAAGAATTGCCACTGACTGCTTTGAGGAGGGGTTTATAACATGAGAAGGGAAGGTATAGAGCATTGCAGCTGGAACGAGCAGGTTGGAGCTGTCGAGGCTGCAAGAGGATTTATTGGAAGATTTTGGTGATTTTATCAAGTAAATACCTCTGTCAGACATCCTAAAGATGTGTATTTTCTCATTAGGCAGTACTTGCAGTGCAACACAGAAGGTATTTATTATTTTACTGTATATTGCTCTTTGTCAGGGCTCTGAATTTGTAAAACATGCTGGAGTAGCTCATCCTCCCTGGCTGCTGGACCCCCATTATCCAGACAGTATTAGCTGGGCTGTATCTATTTCTTCAGAAGGCATCCAGGATACATGGAACTATATTAAACCATTTAAATGTACAACCCCAATGCCTGTATTTTTGTTATCAGAGAAGCTTTCAGCTATAAAAGGAGAATTAATGTAATTAAACAAAAATTCAGTGTTAAGATAATAGAGAAACTTACTGGGAATGCAGCAGGATGTGAAGACAACCTCTGCACGGGGCAGTGATGTAGTGGGATTGTGGCTAGGACTTGGTCTGTACTTTCAAGAAGAAATAAATCCTGAATGTAGCTACAGAGCTGCCAGGGAAATGGAAAAGAAGGGATGCTGGAACAGTTTCCACAGGCTCTGGCAATAAATAGTAAGAGGGTTGGAGAAATTATGAATAAGTCCAATATCTTACTGAAAGTTTAAGGACACAGAAGGGGGAGAGGAGCATGACAGAAGGTCCAGCACGCCTGGAGGTCCCTGCTTTGCTCAAGAGCTTAAAATAGTCGAGATCCACTCAGCTCCTTTTCTTTTACAATCCACAGAGGCCTCACTGCAGGTGATTTTGAGCCTCGCCCATTTCATAGTTGGTTGATTCCCATATATGAAATTATTAGGAATATAAACTGATGTTGTCCACATCCAGCTGGAGAGGAACAGAGGTGGGATTTTTACTTCTAAGAAGTATCCTCGTGAGCCAACTCAGGTTCAGCCTGTGCCTCTAATGTTTTTATCAAAGAGATTCACACAGGAGACAGAGCTTTGGCATCCCAGGGACACTTGTTATGGTTTCAGGCAGCTGATAGCAGCATAATGTGTGTGCAGCAAAGATTGTCAGATAGGTGTCAGGAAAATACAGGGACAAACTGAGTTGTTCAAGAAGCAGAGTTAGTCCAAGTCTTCATAAACCCCTCAGCAGTGCTGCCATTCAGAATGACAGCCTAAAGCAAACCTTTCTCTGAGGACAGGAGGGAAACCAAACTGCATTTTCCTAGGGAGAGTCATCTCCTTGGTGAATCTGGGAAGACTTGTTGCAGTTCCACATTTTGGGAAGCAATGCTTTCAGAACACAGCCTTTTTACTCCCTGTGGCTTGACAGCCTTGCCACACATCATTGTGTTTTCCCAGTTTGGACTCAGGAAGGCTAAAATAAGCCAAAATAAGTCTGGAGAACAAGGACATTGTTTTTTCTTTTTGTTTATTTGGCTCATTCTCTCCCAGAGGCATTTACATGTTCTGTAGAATGGCAAGTGGTATCAGAGGACTGAAGTTATTTCAACTTAAAACAACTAAAGGCTTTTTTGTGCAAACCTGTGCACTTGAGCATTAACAGAAGAGGATTTCTTCAGACCAAATTTTCCCCCCAAAGAGACTAATAAAAAACTTGAACCCAAAACATGCCAAGGTTTACATGAAATGCTGGAAACAAGTGAAAAGCAAAGCAGAACAACAAGAAGGTTCCCTCTACGTGTCTGTAAATGAGTGCTCAGGAATCCCAGTGAGTGGCCAGATGTGCTGTCCAAGAGGTGAATCCCTGCAGCTGGACTCCGAGTTTTGAACCCCTCAAAGTCTGAGTAAAGAAGTTTCAAACTGTCTTTGATCAAACAGGCTTCAGGATTATAAATAAGCAATTATAAGGATTGGAAACACACGGCACCGGGTTGCCCATTTGGGGTAAACTGGCACAGCTCCACCAAAGTGATGGTTCTGCACCCTTGGACACCAGAAGACAACATGACCATGGTTATTCCCCCCCAGTGACACCCTGGCCATGGTGTGAAGGCTCTGCCAGAGGCATCAGATCCCTGAGAAGAAAATTACAGCTGGGGCTTTTATTATCACCTCACCACAACCTCTATTTCTGTGATTCATATTGCTTGAAGAGATTAGTTTTCTTTAGCATTTAACCTCTCTCAATATTGCTGCCTGAACCAAATTTATGTCTTGGATAAAGCTATGTCCTCTTTTTATTGAATCCAGGTACTTTTCATAATGAAAGTTGAGGTCATGTGATCTTTGGTTGCGGTGCTTTAAATTCCTTATTGAAAATGTGTATTATATATTTTTATGGCATTAATTAAATGCCTCAAAATAAATGACGACGTAAAAAGTAATTAATGTCTCTGGCTCATTATCTCTTCGGGTTTGATTTGTGCTCAGAGCTGGAAATTCATCTGATCCATATAGATTTAGATATTTCAGAGCACTGCCTCATGGCAAAATTTAGGACTGAGGGGAGATTTCATGAGTATGGTACTGCACTTTTTTATTTGCTTGCAAGTTCCTTGGGTAAATTGCATTCTTGTCCATACAGGATGTTATTCCACCTTCATCACCAGAGAGTATCTGAGTGCCTTCCAGCCAAGCATTATGTGATCCAGCTGCCATCTGCCATGCTCATTCTCTCTTTCATCCTTACCCCGACGTGTGCATGTTTTGTTGTTGGGTTTAGATCTATGTGCTGCCATGTGTCAGTGTTACAGAAAGTCATGTGTGCATCAAACACTCCTCTAAATAACTTGCATATTGATCCTGCAAGACCCCTCTGCTTTATGGCCTGAGATTCTGAAAACTGAACTGGAGGTATGAAACTATTCTAATCTTGCAATACAGAAATAATTATAAAATCCATCAGGATTTCATTAGCTCTCTGTATATTTTTATATTATTCCAGCATCTTGGAGATCTTTAACCATGAATTAGACCATTTGTACTAGAAGCTGTACGGTCTGTACTTTCAAATTGGTTACAAACTAATTATAAGAAAACAGATCTTGTCTTTTGATACATTAAACCATCTTAATATAGAAAAACGATCCAATTGGCCATTAAATCTAATAGAGAATTTCTTAATGTCAGCAGAATTAGATTTCTCTAAGTCTTGCAAATATTTCCTATACGGGTATTATTATTAATATTAATATTGTTTTTATTATTCTTCAAAATAATAACGTGCTGTACATACAGTGCCCAAAAGGTGTTTAAAACCCCTTTCTGGTGCACAGCAGGGAGTTCAGGAGCCGTTCAGATTCCAGTTCAAACCCTGCTTAGGGCTTCTTGAAAGAAACCATCTGATGGTGTTTCAGGGGAATATGGAAGCACTTGAAAGACAAGTCCAGTGTTAGGGGACGATTGACGTTTATTGACTTCCTGCACCATCTAGTGGGGATTAAAATTAATTGCTCTCATTTTATGAATGCTCCAAGCTGTTCAGGATGCCCGTGGCTTCCTCTCCCAGCACTGGAGGACCCAGTTCTTATCATCCTTTGCACAGGGAGACCAGGCTGCACTGGGAGCACCAGTGCCACCCAAGGCAGAGAATAATTGCTGAATCCAGAGACACACAGGGATCAATCCACCTCAACTGAGAGCAGAAGGACCACTGGGAAGGGCAGACCCCAAGGACTGATCCCGGTGTGTCACTGAGCTGTGGGCGTGTGCAGGACTGTGGATTCAGACAGCTCTTCTGGCCATGGGAAGCAGAAAGGACAATAAAGACCTAAAGAAAATATCTGCCCACAGTTCTGGTGGGCTCACGTTGTGGTTGGGGTGTTGGGGTGAATTCCAAGAGAAGTGAGTGTGATCCCTCCCTCTTTCTCATGATCTGGTTGCATTTAAGCTCTGAGACTGTCCTGAGTGAGTGTGACTTAGGAATAAAACTTTTTATCAAATATTGAGTTTTTCAGGTTGCTCTGCAAACCACAGAGGAGGAGCCAAGATCTGATCCTGCAGGTGGAGCAAAATCCACTGCTGTAACTTTAATATAAGGCATTTCCTTGAACATAATTTGCTTAATTATCACTGAAAAGGATGACATGAGGTAATTAAACTCCTTATTTTCTGTCCAGGAAACAGGAGCAGCTTTTTCTGTTGCTGGGCAACACAGATATGCTTTGAAATTTGGTTAAAGTAGGGAGTGATAAACATTTTCAAACAGACATGATATGCTGACAGAAGCAATACTAATTGCTATAAACAGCCAGGAGGCTGGAAAGTCCCACCTACACAATGTAGTTTATGAATTAAAAAATTGCTCAGGCTAGCTGCAAGGGAGGGATATAAAGGAAAGTTTGGAAAAGTGGAGAGAGAGCTCTCTTCCCCTGAGAAAGAACACTAATTGTTTCCATATGATTGTGTTTGTTATTCCTGGTGCACTCCTTGCTCAGTCCACACATTGCCCTTCCCTGCTTAGGGTCTGCTGGCCATGGTCATGTGTGTCATTACAGCAGTAAAGGAATCACACTCTGCTGGGAAATTGGTGCATCATAGGCTGGAAATTCATCTGTGGAAACTGTTCTTCACTGCAGGATTTCTCCCCTTCCACAACAGGGCTTATCTTGACCTTATTCCTTGAGGAATAGGGATGAAGTGGATTGGAAACAGCTTGACAAGTCTTCCTTTAGGTTTACTTCACCAGGGTCCCAAGGAGTTGCTGGACCCACAAGGAGCTGGGCCCTACAGAGGCATCTGCTCAGGATCTTCCTCCTGCTGCAGAAGGTGCCAGCAGCCCCTGTGGGATGTGATGGTGACACGGACTGTGGGTGCCTTTCCTGGCCGTGCTCAGCTTTTTAGCATGACAGAAACCAGAAAGGATAAAGGTCTGCACGTGGTGTCTGCCTTGTTTTCCCCCTGGGAGTGCAGGGTTCCTGCTTTGCCACATGAATTTCACGCTGGCAGAACATCACTCAGTCATTGCTGTGACATCCCGTGCTGTTTCCTGGTTTGCTGTGGCAGAATTTCATATGCCTTTGTGGCAGGGTTTTTTTATTTGTTTGTTTGTTTTCTTTGCCTCTTGGTTTGACACTGCCTATCACTGACACCTACTCTGCTGCTTTGTCTGAGAGTTTGGGAGGATCTCTGTTGCCTTTCACTGATCAAGATGTGAGAGGCAACTGGTGTGTAAACTGTGTTACTGAACCACTGAAAATGCACTGTTGCTCTTCAAACACAAACGATGTGACTGTTTTAAAATCATGTTTTCCTTCAAAGCCCACACTGCAACACATCAGGGCAAGTTCCTTCCTTAAAGATGCTACTGCATTATCACCACAGCATTTTTCAGCTCAAGATATTTTTTCAGCTGATTGAGAAGGTCTCATTTCTCACCTTCCCCAGAAGGCAAAGGCCCCCCCGCCCCACCACAGCATGTGATGTGGCATTTCCTGGTGCTTGGGATGCTGGAGCTACAAGAGATGACGTTGGACCACCTGTCTCAGGGGTCCCATCAATAAACCCCAGTCACACCCCCTGCCTGGGGGGCACACCAAGCTCCCTGGTCTAAATAGTCCTCAAGCCTGTCAGAAGCTCTCTAGCAAAGCATCTTCCTAGGATAAAGAATCCAGTTGTCACAAGCACTTGTGAATATGCATATTTAGAGTTACTGAGAAGAAAAAAGGAATGTCAGCGATTTGGGATGAATGTTACATTGAATTCCTTGGTGGGTTTTTTTCCCTTTCAGCTTTTTTTGTGGTAAATTTTGCCAAAACGTGCTTTAATTGTGTGCATTACTTTGACAGATCTGGCAGAATTGCAAACAGAAATGATTGCAGATGCACATAAGAATGGAAATTCTATGAATATCTCTCTTTAAAATCTGGCTTTGTGGACTTGGATTACTTTTATTTATTTAATTAATTCATCCAGGTGATGAGGGATTGAAAGTGCTGGTTGAAATGCCCCCTCTTACCTTCCTCCATCAGCTCTGCCCACATGGCTCAGCCCAGATCACCTTTGCTAACTCATATCTGACCTCCTTTGAGGAATCACAGACTCACAGACTGATTTGAGCTGGAAGGGACTTTAAAGCTCAGCTCTTTCCAACCCTCTGCCATGGACAGGGACACCTTCCACTAGCCCAGGTTGCTCCAAGCCCCATCCACCCTGAACACCTCCAGGGGTGGGGCAGCCACAGCTTCTCTGTGTGTTTGTGCCAAACTCACACATATTTCTGCTGCTGAGACTGCTGACCACGAGGAGAGCTGAGCTTTGTCACCTACTCATTGATCCCAGTAAGCACTAGAACCACTTTCTAGCCCCCCAATAAATAAATATCAAAGATCCCAAGCCTGCTCTGTTCATACTTTGTGCTTGAACTTGGGAGGTTTCTTGGCTTTGTTATTCTTTGCTTTCTGCAGTAAGGTTGTCTGTGTAGCCTTAATGTATCTGTCCAGCAAATACCTACAGACTTTACCTACAGACTTTGCTTTCTTTGCTTCTCATTTTGATTCTGATCATAAGCACAGAACAAAAGCTGTTCTGGAACTTTGATGGGTGTTAATAACTAATGGGACCCCAATAGATCGCCTGGAATACAAAGGTGGGTCAGATGGATGGTTTGTGTATAAGTAACTCCCGGTGAACCATCAGGTGGGAATTAAAATTTAATTTAGAATGTACTATCACTGCTGCAGTGGTGGTGGTGGTGATTTACTTGATTGACTGCTGGTTTCTTTCACCTTTGCGAGCCTTAGGTTTTTACTGTCTGAGGAAATTAAGGCTGAATTGCAGCAGGAAATTCCTTGTAGCCAGGTGTTTCTGGTTATCCCATGAATAGCTCGGCTGGTGGGGAGGCGAGGATTAGGATGGGATGGTTTGGAATCCAAATGATTCTCACTGCTGAGTACCACACATTGACATTCTGTCAGCCCCTGTATTTGCTCTCAGCCAAGGACGGGAAAATCCTACTGAGCTGGGCAGCAGATCCAGCCAGCAGAGAGAACTTCACTAGTCTTCCTCAATACTAAGGGTGGGAAACTGGTTTTATTATTGTCCTGAATTCAGTTGGGTCATGATTTGAGTTGCCTTCATAATGCAGTTTCCTACTCTAGTGCTCCTGTTCTCCAGCCTGACTTTGGGCTAATTTTCCTTCCCAGATGAAAGCACTATGTGGCCAACCTCAGGTCCACTGATGTGCTGGGAGATGGCTCAGGCTGGAGAGTCTCCAAATGGCTGAGCTGCTCTTTTGTGAATGAAGACAATCAAAAGCAGTGTTAACGCAGGGTCTGATGACCTTGTGCTGAACGTGGGGGTGGTGAGAGCCTTCATAATTCAGGTAAGTAGGTGACCAGAGAAACAAACACACCTGGGTGGAAGTGGTGCTTCCTCACCTTAAAATTCATGGTGCAATGGGCATGCCATGCAGGGGCAGGCCAGCTGGATTGGCATGGAAAAGGCACACTGACTTTCCTTCCCTGCCAGGCTCTGGGAATGCAGCTTGTCCAGTGCCCTGGTGATGTGATGGACCTGCGCTGGTAGCCAGTGCCATGGCAGCTGTGACCTTATGGCCAGTTCCTGGGGTATGCAAAGCTTAAACAAATACAAAATTTGCTCTCTGCCCTGGGCTCAGAAGCCTCTGCACTATGAGACCTTGATCAAGAGATCCCTCAGCAAGAGTTGAATAATCATGAATAAATCTGGAGTCTCAATGCACTTCTCAAAATGTAAATTCTGCTCCATTCCCACTTCAGCTACTCAGGAGGAATAAAGGGATTAAAGGAGACAGAAATGCCCTTTGCTTTGCCCTAGCTGAGGAGCCCATAATTTCCAGCACTGCAGTGCAGCCAGCAGCTGGCTCTGCCGTGATGGGCAAGCTGGCAGCAGGCTGGGAGAGAAACACAGTGAGTGAAGAATCATTTCCCCA
The DNA here is from genome assembly GCA_035047865.1 of Dendrocincla tyrannina. Classification (NCBI taxonomy): domain Eukaryota; kingdom Metazoa; phylum Chordata; class Aves; order Passeriformes; family Dendrocolaptidae; genus Dendrocincla; species Dendrocincla tyrannina. The sequence continues at coordinate 8,966,849 of JAWWMP010000028.1, forward strand.
AAGCTCAAAACCTCTGATTCCTGCAGACCCCCGGGCTCGGTTGCATTGTCAAAGCGAAGTGGATGGAAACAGGATCACTTCCCTCAAGCAGTCATTAAGGAAAACGACTTCAGATCATTCAGGGTTTCAGGTACTGCTGCAGCACCTAATGGAGGGATAACCAGTTACATCTTCCTGCACTGTATCAGCAAACACAACCTGAGTTTTGTAAAACACCAAAGGTATCAGCTCTCCTCCAAACTGCAAATGAAATAGAGTAATTCTCTGCAAACCATCTTTGGTGCCAAATGGAAATGTAATTTGCAGGCGTGTCTCAGCAGAGAAAGTCCTTTCCTAGAGCAGAAGAAATTCAAGCAGCCACATGGAAATCCTTTAATTTCAGCAGTAACCGGCAGAGGAGATGGCTGCTGCAGATCATGGAAACCAGGTAATTGAGCTCTGTACTTTAAATATCTGCAGCGCCAAGAAATATTAGGAGATGTGGGCTGTTTAATGCAGCCCTGCACCTTCAGTGCTGCAGAGTCAGGAGGGGAAGCAGAGCAAAGCTCCCACTGAGCTGATTGATACCTTCATGGAGCCACAGCACGACATTCCAGCTGGGAGCTGGCTTTGAAGAACCTGAGCTCTGCTCTCTGCCTCTTAGTCGTGAGATATGAAATGAGCCTGGATGTTGCCACCTTCTCCAGGGAGTGATTCTGACAGTCAGCAACCTGTGTCTGCCAGGGGGTCAGGCATGGAGCCCATGCCCCCTTCCAGTCCCCAGCCCTCCCTCCCTCCCTCCCTCCCACGTCCCTACCTCCAAACCTGTGAATCCAAATAGCTCCAGGGTAGGTGGATTTTTCCACCCTGTTCCAGGTCTAATTTCTCTTTCAAACTAGTACCATATATCTTTCCCCACCTCCCACTTGTCACTTTATGGCTTGCTGGATCTATTTCCTTTAATGCTTGGAAATATACAGTTAAAATCACCTTAAAATTTACTAATATGCCTTTTTATTTGAAAGGCTTATTTCCCTGAAAGGCTTTCCCAGTCTTATTTGAGGGCATGCTCTCTAATATTAAACATTTTTTTGTTAAAAATGGGTGCACATCTGTTTGATATTTAACTCGAAACAAATGGTGAGAGTGGAGAACATAAGCAAAATTACGCTTTAGATAGCTATAAAAGGTCATTTTTGCTTTAAACTACAAAGGCTGAGTGGGGCATATGACACACATAATAAAGGCAGAGATAGGTTTAAAATGCCCTCGGGCTACTCTGAGGTCAGCTGCTAGCTTACCAAAAAAGACACATTTTGGCCTTCTCTGTTTGCCACCCACAAGTGTGGAGAAGCAAGCTGGGATCCGTCACTCAATCTCTGCCTTAAAACCCATCACATTTCTCTCTATCATTTTCCCAAGGGACACTGAACTCTTAAGCCTCCTAATTAAATAATTGGCTCCAAACTAACCCCCCTCTCCTCCTGGCTGAAAATTGGAGAAGAATTTGGCTTGTCATGCTGGAGAAACTGTTGTTTGGGCTCTGGTGTATGATGAGAAATTTCTCAGTGTGAGACATTTAGAGGATGGGCAAAAACTGTGTGTGGTGTGGATGGGAGGGTTTCTGCCAGAGGTGCTGAAAGCAAACCAAACTTGATTTCCCTGCACTGGTGCCAGTGCAGCAGCACTGGGCTAACTGGGTTTGCCTTGCCTTGCACATTTAGCCTGTGCTGGGTTTTTGGTCAGGGCTTCGGTTTGAAAACTGCCAAGCACTGCCCGTGAATTTTGAAGGGGAAATGAAGCGGAGAACGGGCCATTTCTCCTTTAGAGCTGGCACGGGACCCAACCAATGGGAGCAGATGAGGTTTCCAATCAAACCTTCCTGAAAGGCAAAGGAGTGCAGAGACAAGATGCTGGTTGTAATCTGGCTCCAGCCATCTGCTCCTGAAGAGCTGGAAGGGCAGGGCAGGGCATGACTAGCACCTTGTCCATAAAAAGGAGATGGAAACGTCAGCTCAGGTGGCTTTTGTATCTGCCAGAACATCTTTTCTGCTATTAAAGACAGATTAGGGAAGAAATATGGAACAAGAAGGTCAAAATCTTTCATGTAGCCCTCCAAGGCTTGTTTGAAGCCTTGTACTTATTTCTGTCCTGAAAGGGCAAAATTAGAGTCTTACTGTTTCTTTGTAAAATAATGCAACTTTTCAGGTGATTTTCCCCTTCTTTCCCACTAAACAGAAGTGGGTCCTTTATCCTGGTGGAGTTATTTAAAGCTGATTAAATCCTGTTGGCAAATCATGGGGTATTTCTAAATTTTAGGCAGGAGATATATATCACATTTATCATCACTTTTAAAGCACGTGGAGCAGAAACTCAGTGCATTTTCTGATTATTCCTGAGCTTTGTACTCCAATCTGTAATCACTAGGAAGCAAATTGTCCATAGCTCCATCCTGTAATATACAGATTATTAATGGGAACCAGGTATCCTCCTTCAAAGGGACAGAACCATCAAGAATCACATCTCTTTCTCATGTCCTAGAAAACATTTCACAGCTTTAATGATTACTCAGAGGGGAAGAAAAAAATCTGGACAATAAATTCAGAGGCTAGCTCAGTTACAGAGAGGTACAGACACATCCTCTGGCTGGAATTCCTCCTATTAAAGCCCGATAAGCTGTGCTTTATCATAGCAGGCACACGAGTCTCCAGCTGCCAATACGAGGGCACGCTGGCAAAGAGCCGACCCAGCTGCCGGGGTGACAGTGCCATTGTAAACTTTTGGGGTTTATGCTCAGCGTGTATTGAGAGTGATCCCTTTGTCCCATATGGCTTCCATATAGTGACACTGCATCCTGTGTAGGAGAGGTCAAGGAGTGGATTATCAGCAAGTGTTTCAAGGCAAGAATGAAGGGAGCTGGCAGGGCAAATCCGCACAAAGCCTGTTCTGTGCTTCTCCTCAGCACGGTGACCTCTGGCTTTTGGTGTCTGTGTGTTCCCCCCTTGTCCCTCCATGTGTGAGCGCGGCCCTGGCTAACGTGGTAGCACAGCATTTCTCCCCTGGAAGGTTTTTAGAGGCAGAAAGAGAACAAAAGCTACCCCGAAAGCCTGGCTGAAATGTTGAGCTGTAAGCAGGGAGGCCAGGAGCAGGGAGGGAGCAGTGTGGGGAAGGATGTGCTCCCATCCTCATCCCCATCCCCATCCCCATCCCCAGCCCACCCTACTGTCCCACTGCCCAGCACCCTTGGAGCCAGGCATTGAAGATGGGTGTCACATTTGCTCACTTACAGTCAACTGGATCCTCCCCAGCCAGCCAGGACTGACGATAAATGATGGAAAGTGGCTCGGTACCATTGGGTGGATCCCACCTGGCCCCATGGCCCTGTGTGTGTGTGTAAGTGGTGGGACAGGTCACTGCCCGTTTCCTCCACTGGTAGGGATGCAAAATTCATGACTGTCTTTTAATAACTCCTGACCTGCAAGGCCTGAGCAATTGTAAACCTCACAGAATCGTTCCTGGCCAAGTGAAAATTCTATGCCATTTGAACATTCCTCATATAATATCCCCAGTGCAGGCAGCACTGAAAGCAAAGCAGTGTTAGCACGGCTGTTCTCTGGTACCTAATGAGTTGGCTTTGGCTGGGGATCAGGAGCCTTTGGAAGCTGTAGGTTACACTGACCACTCACAGGCTTTAGATATTCTGGACTGTAGCTTGTTGTTTAATGATGTCAAGTTAAATTGGGGCTGAGGGGAGGGTAATCAGCTGGTTATTAGAGCCATGTTGGACAAAGTGCATGCAAACCCTGCTCTCTGCAGGGGCAGTGCCAGGGGAAAACTGGGCTGGTGTGGGGTTGGGGACGTGGGACAGCAGCCAAGGGGCAAGGACCAAGCCTCTGGCATGACCCAGAGTGCGGGATGCTTCAGGGATGCTTGTGGGAAAATGCACTTTGACATCCTCCCTCCTCACCCTCACATCATCCATCAACAGGAAAATAATTTCTCCTTCAGTCTGAGAGTCCTGTAAGTTTGTGAAAAAGGATTTCCAAAGACACCTCCACCTCTTGGATGGGAGCCTGGGGGGAATGGGCAAGGAGGGGCTGTTGTACCCCCCCTGCTTTAGCAGCTACGCCCAGGGGTGGAGGCTGGGAACCCTTCTCCAAGGAGAGATTCCAGGCTGGCAATAGTCTGGAGGGATCCAGAGAGTCGGGAATATGTAATCCCTGCTATAAAAAAGAGAGGATAAACAGCAAGGCAGGGGTTGGTAAAACTGTGGACACATCAAGGAAGGAATGATTAGTCCTTTCTGTTGTAAGACAAAAGGAGGGAGTGCTCAGGGAAAAGACAGGACGATCATTCCTGAACGAATGAGTGCAGTGAAGTCCTGGCAGCAGTCCTGGCAGCAGTCCTGCAGCTGAGCTGCTTGCTGGGAATCGTGGTGCCTGCTCTGGAACCTCAGCTTTGCCAGCATTCCAGAACCAGGAGAGTCATCCCACTGTATTCATCCTCTTCCCCGTTTTTATTTTCCCAAGCCTGAGCACCAGCCACTGTCAGCTGGTTCATCCCTGTGTGACTCATTTCAGGCAGCCTTACATACTTCTGATTTTATTTCTGTTTCGCCACTATTTCTTTGTTCACTCATGACAACAGATTATCATTCTCTGTAATTTTATGTGTCAAGAGGAACAGCTGCCAGCAGTGAAAACAAATCCAGAAAGTTCTTCCCTTATGCTCTGTTTGCACTGGATCATCTTCTGTCTGATTTGGTTTCAGTATCAATATTTTTCCTTCTCTACCCTGGTGCCATGCAAAAAAATGGAGATAGTAAAAGGGATGGCATGATTATGTTCCTGTAAATAATGTTATGTTGACTCTGCTGTGGAGTCCAAATAAATTATTTGAGTTAAAAAAGTAATATTATTGACCATTTCTGCCTGGCAAGGCTGAAGCTCGTTTAGAATAATAAAACCTGCTTTTCAGCTGAGTACCCTGGAGTGTTTAACATTGCAGTTTTAACAGTGTGGCAAATGGATCTCAGAAACTGCAGATATTCCGTGCCCAGGTGTGATAAGAAATCCTGCCAGGGGACTGTGCCCTTCCAAGTGCCCAGGTGGCTCACACAGCATCCAGGTTGGCATGAGAATTAAGAGCAGAGGAAAAATGTCTCTTTTCCCTTCCTGTCCCTTCTTTGTTAGATGATTTCTAAGGAGTTATGGAAAAATGCTTCACAGGTGGCATTTCATTCTATTGCTCCAATCTATCCAGCTCTTCCACACCAGCAGTGTTGGCTCCTTCCCTGTGGACAGTGCCACACTGAGTAGGCTGAGATCTGCCCCCTGTGAAAATATGCAGAACCAGCTCATCCCATTACATTAAAAGGAAATATTGGGAACCTTACACTGTGTGGGGGATTTGTGCCTTCCCTCCTGCAACTGCATAAAAGCAAACACATAGGAGACATCAGTATTTGATTCATGCAAAGACCTCAGAGATGTGATTTAGACTTCCTGGGTGAGCCTCTTGGTGGGTTTTTGTTGGGAGATTCATGGCACTGGAAGCTGGAAGCACATTAGATGAGGTACAACTCATCTATCATGGGCCAATAAATGTTGCCCAGCTCGTTTCTGTTTGCAGCCTCATAACTTCTGCTTTACCAAAGCACATCTTTGCAGAAGGACACCCTGCCTTCCTTTCAAGACCTCGAGAGAGAGAAAATCCAATTCTGCTGCTCTGATGTGCTAATCACCTCCATCACTCAGCCCACGTGCTGGGGTTCCAGTCCCATTTATCCACCCTGCAAACAGCCATCATCCTTAGCACATTAAAACTGATGGGATGTTGCTCTGGACTCACTTGGACTGGACTCACATTCTCATGAAAGCATTGCCAGTGGTTTTGCATCTATCACTGTGACTCTTTTTGGGACTCTAAAATGTTCACAACCTTCCAAAGAACAGTGAAAATCTGCTGTTTTGTCTGGAAATACAGGATCAGTTAGTTTAGTTCAGACAAACACCTTTTCTCTTAGTCATGGTGTAACTGAATGTTTAAAGTTTCCAAATTTTTCTGCATCATGGCAGCATATTAAAATCTGCAAGATCTGGAGCACTCCTTTGTTATTATTATTATTGATGATTGTTTATTATTTAACCTAAAACTGCCGTCTGGATTCTGGTAATACTCCTACTTGTTGATTCCAAATGGATTTGATGTTTGTTTGCTATCTAAACCTGTGATTGTAAAACATAAGAATAAAATGGGAGCACTTTATTTCCCAGATCAGATTTTCTCTCAGCAGGATTAAAACTGCCACAGCAGTAAAGAGTTTACAAACTCACTAAAGAACTGTAATAACTTCCCCTCTCACTGCCGGGTCAAGGAGAGGTAATACATGTTTCCAATCAGCTTTGAATTGGACTCAAATTGTAGGGTTGATTTCACTTTAATCCATATGTGGGTTCATGTTAAAGGTAAGAGAAATCGCAGCACTGCAAACATGGAGTAGAGTTAATTAAATTCTGCAGCTCCTCTTGGAAGGAGCCCTGGCCCTGCTCTTGTGTGAAGGGTTCCAGGGTGCTCCTGAGGGTGACCCCAGCTGGGAAATGGCTCTGCTGGTGCAGCAAGGACAGCGACACACGAACCCACAGGGACCGAGTGCATTGAGAAAAACCTGGCAACGCTCGGGAGATATTTCGTTTTGCTGAGTTATACACCATCCCCCCAATCCAAAAATAAGCTTCCTCCTCTCCCCTTTTCCTCCCTGCCCCAGAAAAACACCGAAACTGTAGTTGCTCAGCTGACAGGCACTGGGGGACTCCACAGAAACACGGCACGTTCTCAGCTCAGACCCAGACGAGATCTCTCTCCAAGGCAGTCCCCGCTGCAAATGGTGCTCTTGGAAATGATAAATGCTTGTTCTCTTCCTTCTCTGTTTCCCACTTACTGTGGGAATTGGCCTTTTATTTTTTTTATCTTTTTTTTTTTTTTGGATTTCTGGTTTTCTGTCCAATCTTGTTTTATTTGTGTTCTGGAAAAGAGCTTCTGCTAAGTGGGAGAAACTATTCATGGGCTTACAGCTAAACCTGCATTTTGCTGTCTTGCAGAGCTGGGACCTGAGCTCTGGCCACTTTGCAGGATCAGGTGCACTAAGCCCCTGCTTAGCCTTTGGCAGGTCTCATCCAGAGCCAGGGAGTGCAGACCTGAGCCCCTGGCTCCCTGCACCTGCGAGGACATTTGTTTCCAAGCCGTAAATGCTTAATGCTCCTTTTTTTCTTCTTCCTTTCACATCTGAGATTGTGCTCTTGGAGCATCTCCAACATTGACAGCAGTGTTTGGTGCAAGTTGAAATGGAGCAGGTAGCCCAGGGAGGTGACAGATGCCACATCCCTGGAAACACCCAAGGTCAGGATGGGTGGGGCTGTGAGCCACCTGAAGGCTCATTGCAGGGGGCTTGGACTAGACGACCTTTAAAGGTCACCTCCAACCCAAACTATTCTGTGGTTCTGGGATGCTTGTGGCTCACCCACATCACTGGGGACATGTCAGATGCAGGGGCTGGGGACAAGAGAAGGCAACACACGTCTGATTCTGCACGTGGGCAGGGAGCCACGTCCTTACCAGTGTGCCAGGCTGGTCAGCAAGGTACAAACCTCTGGAAAACGTGTTTGATGTGTATTTCGTTGAATGGTGGATTTCAGAAACTGTGAACGGTTTGGAAAGTTGAATGTTCCCCAAAGCACCCGACAGAGAGAGCTCTCTCGATGCTCTGGGTTCTGATTGTTGGTGCTTCTGTCTACAGTCCCTGCACCCAGGGAAAGAAAATTTTCTTCCCATGCTAAGCTGGCAGTAAAAGGGTTTTCTGTTTCAAAATGAATCATGTTCCAGAATGAATTGCATGCCACGTGTGAGATTCTGGAAAAAAACCCAGCCTTCCACAAGCACTAAAATGTGACATTTTAAAAATCTGTATTTTAAAATATTGCACTGTGCATTCATTTTGCCTCATGCAATAAAATAAAAGTCTCCCTAAAACTAATTTATTTTTCTTAAGCCCCCCCCCAGAATATCAATGAGAATACGAGTCACTTAAGCATCAAGTGCCAGATTCAGTGTCTCCTGAAGGGTTTCTTGGTGGTTTTAAGAGACCTTAAACCCAAAGATTTAAGACTTAAACCAGGCTCTATAAGATCATCTACCATTGGCAACTGGCCTTTCTAGGTAGGCTTGGAGCTTCACCTCCTGCCCAAACTCGCCCACTCGGCAAAGAAGAGCTGGGCTCATGCCAAGGAGTTCTGCAGTTTGCCATAACCATTTCTATAGCAAAGTCTCATTTTCCTGTATTCCCCTGCTTAGATCCTTGCAAGAGTTATTTGTGCTCAAGGCCACAGATATATGAAGAGGCTGCTTTCCCAGCCTTTCCCTTTTCTCACCCTGGCTGCTTAATTTTCTCTCTGTACCGAAATGTCCTTGGCGACTCTGAGGTTCTGTTCCCTGAGGTTTCTTTATTTGCCAGCTGAGATGCTCAAGTGCTCCGTTCTCAGTGCTTAGAGGTGCTTTCAAAGCCATTCACTGCAATTCTCCTTTTGTATAAACACTTCAAAATTACTTCAGCAAACTGAAATACTTGCACATCAGCAAAACAGCTTTTGATGATGATGATGATCTTGTGTTCTGTGCATCCAAGTACCTTTGACTCAGATGGTGTTCTTTTACAGAACAAGCTTTTATCTCTTAATAATTTCCTGAGTGCAAATTCAAGCTTTTCTTCTGGGCAAAGTCAGAGATATGAGCACAGTCCTGTTTTCTCTCAGAGTGCTACAAAACAACAGATCTTTCCTTATAAACTCTCATTTCAGACCTGGTGAGTCTTTTATGTTGCTTTGGTCTGTAGAATTGCCCACTCGTGGAAGCAAAGCTAACACAGGTCTTGCTAGTCAAGCTTTTATTCACACATAGAATTTTTGGGGTTTACACCAGTCACCTGGATTTAGCTGTACTGATCTATCAGTCCAGGTTTGAGCCATATCAGTTCCAGGTTGGAAGCAAGATGACTCTTTTGTGAAAACATCCATAACTACATCCATCCTACCTGGGCTCCAGAAACGTGCAGTTCACCACCTCATCGCAGGCACAGTCTCTCCTCTTTATGCTGGTGACTTTCCTTGGTCACATCTCTGAGGTTAAGTACCCGAAAAAAAGGCTACTATCAAAAGATTCAAGGCAAGAAGGCTGGCTCCAGACATTCAGCCTGAATCTGTGTGTGCTCTTGCAACGAACAGATCATTAACTTTTGCAATGCAGCTGCTGAGAGATGTCTTAAAATGCTTCAGCTCTCCAGTCAGGGTGATAACAGCTCGTTAAAGCACACTATCTCAGCCCTCTGTCCAAAGAGGGTTTGGGCATCGCTGCTCTTTCTTCCTTCAGTTCCATCAGAACCAGGAAGGAAAGAGAGCTTGGCTGATATTTTATGTCTCTGTGCAGAATGTGGTGACCTCAGAGCACAGACATCCCTGTCCTATCCAAAAGCAATCAAGAGTTCTCTGCCCAGCACAGGAACTTCAGTGCCCATCAGATTAAATTGGAAATGCACTTTCTGGGAGCTGCATTAGGAAGGTAAATCTATAAGAGCTATTTAATATTCTGTAACAAACTGAGATTTACATTTAAACTAGCAAAATGCATCCTTTTCCTTCCTTCTTCCCCACCATTGCTGCACCCCAGGCACTGCTCCTGCACAAGTCACTTCACATCAGCCTCCCCATCCAGGAAAGCCACATGAAGAGCTGATGAAAGTTCACTTTATGAGCTAATTACACTTTTGTCCTTCCTCTGAGCCAACTCTGTTCATATTTATGGCATATGTTTGATCCAAGCTGGACCTGACTCTTTACAGATGAGAGTTAGATGCTGCTGTGTGCAGTGCTTGCTTCTGAGCTGCTCCCCTGGGAGGAGGAGCCTTTCTCCCATCAATGGTCCCACACTTGTGCACACGTTGGCTTTTCCCTATTCCTGGCTATGAACAACAGGCAGATAGTGGCTTTAGAGGAGATTTGACTAATGGTCGTGATGGGTTCCCGGAGGAAAATGCAGATATTCCATGAAGAAATGTGGCAGGACTGTGTATTGTTTATTCAAGCCCGTGAACTTGTTTCCCTGGGGCATCTTCAGGAGCGAAATTCAGCCCTGTTCCTTCTCAGGAGTGTGTGAATCACCTGCGATGTGACAGGTACACCTTGGACACAGCTCCCAGTTGCCCATGCTCGGGGATGTGAGCGTGGTGCTTTGTCTGGGGGTGGACAGCTCGGGGAGCAAGGGGAGCCCTCCCAGCCTGCAGCTTCCCCTCCTTAAGCTGAGGTTCATGCAGAGCTCCGGGATCAGCACAGCTGCCAACAGGTTTCTGGGTGGAATTCCAGAAAGGTCTGGAGCAAAGAGCTTGCAAAGCCTTAACCGTTTGGTGACCTGGGAAATAAAGAGAGGGAAGGGAAGAGGGAGCTCCTCCTCCCTACAGGGGTGTGCAGCAGCAGAGGACATCGGAGGGGCTCCAGCCCAAACCTGTGGTGACTGGGGAGGAGGTGACAGGGTGTCCTCACTGCAGCCCCTGCTTTCTGAAACGTGCCTCCTCTCACTTGGTCCATCACATTTAGAAAACTCCCAGGCAGGCTGCAGGGACTGTCTGTTTTCCAGGGACTTCAGAGATGAGTGGAGCAGGGAGGAGGAGGTGGATTAAAGGGTAATTGAAGCTCTTGCAGGTGCGTCTGGTTTTCTTTGAGGGAAGAGAGGTTTTAGGCAGGCTCTGTCTACAGCTACAAATTCTAAGTGATGTGATACATTTGAATGCATTGTGGGGTGGTCGGATGACATGGTAAGACCTAACAAGGTTTATTTCAGAGACCATGCACAGACACAGAGCTGCTGCTGCAGCAGCACAGGTCCTTCAGGAGCAAGGAGGGAGAGGATAGCCAGGAGAACAGCACAAGGCTTGGCTGGGCACCAAGGAACTTGCTTTGAGTTAGACTTTCACCTTAAGCAGGATTTTTTCCTGAATTAGTTTCCCTCCCTTCCCTGCTCCCAGGCTGACACGTGGTTAGAAGGAAGCAGAGCTAAAGTGGTTTAAAAAAAATGACATGGCGCTGAATTGCCGGGGCCATGATGGACAGAGGGAACCTAAGACCCACAGAAATGATGACTTCAAAGACTTAAACCCCATTGTTTTTCTATCTAATCTGTTCCCTCCAAAAACAACAGAGGAGCGGACTCTCTGTTTGATGAGACTATTGCCTTACAGAAGGTTGAAAACATATATTGTATTAATCTGAAATGACTTGAAATATGCCTCTGTAACCAACCAAGCTCATTCTTAACTATCAGTGCTACACATTCAGCAAGAATTTATAGGCAGTGTTAGAAGTAGTCATTCTGTCCTGGAAAAAGAATTGCACTTCCTAATGCTCATCCCCAGCACTGTAAATCAGGAGCTGGGATGAGCACACGTGCACCCCTGCACTGGCCATAATGACCTGGGAATGTTTATTTGTATGGAAAAAGCTACTTCTGTTATTGTGATTCCCTCGATCACCTGGGGAGAGACGTGGTTTGGTCCCTGGGTGGAAAGATCTGCACAGCTGGGCAGATGCTGGGGGGTGTTTCCAGAGCAGGCAGAAGCAGCAATCCCAAACCGTAGAGGGGATTGTGCAGGCAGACACATCCCTGCCCCAAACAGGCTGAGGTCCTGCAGACACCCTGCATCCTGCACGTGGTGCTGAGGGCTGGGAAGCAGCTGGGGAGCTGCTCCTGGTGGGCCTTGCAGTGCTCCTGGAATGCGGCAGGAGCGTGGGGAGAAGGGCTCAGGAGCGCCCAGGGTTTCCCCTGCAGCCCAGTCTTGTGCTTGTGCTGCCTGTTCTCCATTTCCTGCATTTCTCTGGGACATGGGATGAGCTGACAAGGTAAGCAAAGATCACAGCTAGGGAAGGAAACCATGGGGCAGCTGAGAGGAGGAGGAGATCCAGTCTGCCAGGGGAACATCAAAGCTGTGGTTCTCATCGTTTTTATTCAATTACACTGGGTTGAGAGAGGGCAAACCTGCCCTCAGAACTGAAGCAGCTCTTCTGAGCTCTGCTCATTCCAGATTTACCTTGATGAATTTGAGAGCCAAAACTGGCACAAAGTATCTATAAAAATTTATTAAAGCTTTGGGACAGATTGTGCTTTTCTTGAATATTGGGGGAAGGAGCAGGAATTTCCTTCTTCCTTTCCCCAAGAAAGTACTGTAGTCTCTGGTATTAAAAAAATGCAGGACTTAGTACATTTATTTGCCCAAAACAACACGATTGAATGGCTCAGGGATAGTTAATTTGAGCAGGCTGCATAAGGGAGCAGGCAGTGTTCACTGTCTGTTCCCCAGCCACTGCTTCCACATGTCCTGGCATCCCAAGGAACATCTCTCCCAAGGCCAGAAGTTGCAGAGCCTCCTCCTCCTCACACCTGGGTGTCACATGTCCCCCAGGGAAGCCAACAGGAAGATGGCAAAAAGGCATGTCTTGCTTATCTGAACATAATTCAATATATCCAGGGTGTGGTCCTGCCTCAGGCATCAGCACAGTTCTCCCAAATCCAACAAGAGCTACATCAGGTCCTTGGTCTTCTCTGGCCAGGAGGAGAATAGAAACTGATGGTCCTCTGGCTCTAATGGCTCATACTGGTCTTAGGGGCAGGTGGGAGAATGCTGCTTGTCCAAATATTTAGGAAAGAATTTAAAAACAGTATTGGAAAAACAAACAAACAAACCAGATAGGAAAGTGATGGAGGTGGCAAATATTTCCTCTGACAATGCTCAGCCTTTTGGCTGATCTTTGGTTGCACCTCTGTCTGTCCTGGCACTAAAACTGCAGCAGCTCTGCTGGCGCTCCTCGATCCCTGCCCTCCGTGGGAGCACCCAGGGGACAACACTGGCCTTCTCCAGCTCAGTGTGTTCAATATCTGTGTTCTCTGTGTCGTGTCTGGAGGCTCCTGAGTAGGGAGATGAGGGGGTGTCAGTCTCAGCACCCAGAGGTGCTGCACTGGGGTGCGCTTGGCTCTGCAGATGCTTCAGGCAGCAGGATCTCCTCTCTGTGGTGAGTTTTGAAATCCCTGAGGAGAAACTGAGCTGTAAGACTTCAAGAAAACACACAGAAAAGCCATGTGAAGGCACACAGAGGGGCCTGCACACTTTGCTGGGGAATCCTCTCTGATTAAAAATAGGCACTGAGTTAGTTTTGCTAAGAGATTTAACATCTTCTGTACATTGCTGATTTACTTCCTGAGGAGTAAGTAACATAACACATGCTACTCTCCTATTTCATGGTAATCCTCACCCTTTGTTGTCAGAATACAAGCCAAAGGAGCACATTTTTCAAGGAATTGTTTGAATTACTTCCCTCATCCTGATTGCTTTTCTTCACTTCTTCCTTCATCAGCCATCCTTTGGGTATTAACCTTGTATTTATGCTCACATTAACTAGGGTCAGCATCAGAAACTGTTCTTGCTCTTGCTTTTGCTCAGCCACCTGGAGAAACAGAGAAGGGAGACAGTACCAGACACGCACTAATTTCTAACATGTGTTTCCTGCCAGTGCTGGCCTCGGCAGCTCAACCACGTAAGTCACCACGGGAATAATTGTCCTTTGAGTACAATCTTTGGATGTGCAGGAGCCTGAGAGAGCTCTGCCTTGGAGGGAGTGTCCTGCTGAACATCGGCAGGCTGGGGACAAGGAGGAGGCAGACTTGGTACACAACAGTAGTTGGTGATGCCTGTAATTTTTGTTGCTCTGTGGAATAATCCCAACACTTCCATGGAATGGGATTTTTCCAAAGTGTTTTACTTTGGCCCCTCCTTTTCCCTCACTGGAGCAGGTGGGAGTTTTGCCACTGATTTCAGTGTGAAGAGAGTGGGTTTGGAAAGCCCAGCAGTCTCCAGTGACAGCTGGGTCCCAGAGTGTGGGGGAGGCTGTTTGGTGCCTGCAGAGGGAGGGACGTGTTTAAGGATGAGCCGCGTTCAAACTCATTGCGAGTCCCAGTGACTTCAGAGATGAGCCTGGCCAGAACCACTGCTCGTAGCTGAGACCATGCCCCTCACAATTTTGGAAAGGATAATGCTGTGGAAACTTTCTGCCATTTGAAATTAAGACAGAGCAGCCCCAGTCAGCTCCTGATTTCTCATGGAAGTGAGCTTCCTATTGCTCATGTCCCTCTCCCTGCCTGCCCTCTCACACCTCTTGTCCTCTCCTGTAACCTGTGAATCTGTGGATGAATTCTATTTGAATTGAGCAAACAATAACAAAGCTCAGAGATAATGAAATGTTAGAAATTTATGAGGCATGTTTATTCTGGCTGAGAAATGGTACAGCAGCAGCTTGGACAGGAGATCCTCCGGAATCCCCACGTGTGACCAACCTTGGAAAGGACTGCTCCTGCTTCACCTTTAAAATCAATCACTGGGAAAAAAGTGTGGAGAGATCCAGACTTTATTAGTCTCACTATTCACAGACTAAATCACTATGTTAAAGCTCACAAAAAAGTTAATATTCTTATTTTAACTTTTTTTTTGAGGGGGTGGAGGAAGGTGTTTAGTAGTGAGAACCTGGTTTCTCCTAAAGGCTCTGCCACACCCCTGGGGCTGTAATGCCACAACCTTTTGCCGTGCCAGGCTAGGATGCTGAAGCTTTTGGATGCATCCACTGCAGCAACAGCAATCCCCTGGGCAAGGGATGCAGCACCCAGTGAGCCCCTGCGTGCCCCCAGAGCTTTCCTCACACCCGTGGCTCCTTCTGGAAACTTACCCTGTGCCCCAGGAAAACCAAGGGCTGAACTTGTGCAGCTCCACAGGGAGAACCAGCCTTGCCAGCTTTCCCATTGCGTTATTTGTTACGTCTTCTCTTATTTCAGTTGATGTGAAACCTTTTTCCGTAGGTAAAAGGATACTGTTGGAAATGTGGTGTTGGAGGGAAGCCCTTCCCCACCCAGCTCTGCTCCCCAGGCCTCGGAGCTGAAGGGATCACGCATCACTTCTGACTCCGTTTCTTCCATGCAGTAGTTCCAAAAGAAGTGTCCCTTCTCTTTCTTCTTTTTGGAATTTCGCTCCTCCTTGCCTCACTGCAGGGACTCTGAAGCTGTTTTGTGGCTTTTCCTGTTCCTAGCCTGGGTTTTGGCCAGTGCTGCCCACGGGGCTTTCCCAAGGCACCGGGGTGTGAGTTCTGCTGTGGCTCCATCCCAGCTGCCATAACACCATCCCTTCCCTTGTCACTCCCTTTTTCTGGGGTTGGGTGTTTGGAGGACTGAAGGAATGAGGAATGTCGATTGGGAGGGGACCTCAAGCCCCTCAAATCTGCTCACATTTTCCATCACCTTGGTGGGCTTGCCCAACCGGTGTGGCTCCCAGAACAGCTTTTGCTTTCCCTGTTTCCATAAGCTGGGAGCTGCAGCCATTTCCTTCAGTTTGGCTGGAATTATGGGATATGCTGGGTGCCTCACAGGAGTGTAACAACCCTAAAGGCTGATCTTGTGCAGTGGCCTTGACCAGCACACCTCCAGGTGCTTTCCTTAAAGGGTTGACATCGCTGCTCTGCTTCTCAGTGAGGAAACTGAGGCACAGAGCAGGTCCGTGTCTAAAAACCATGCGGGTGTGGCACTTGGGGACCTGCTTTAATGATGGGCTTGGCATTGCTGGTTAATGGCTGGACTCAATCATCTTCCAACCTAACTGATTCTGTGATTCTAGCACAGGCTCACCTGGGAAGAGAAGCACAGTCTCCACACACATGCTGATGCCAAATTCCTCTTAAGCCACGCTGCCTGGAGTGTGTGAGTGCTCCCTGCTGGAATGCACAAGCCTCCTCTGTCAGGGGACACGGAGCTGGCAGGACAGCCATTAGCCAAAGCTGGCAGTGGCTCCCTGCTCACTGAAATCTTCAGTCCCTTTTCAATTGCTGTCTGTCAGCTATTCTTTATGGGCCACCAAGCAGGGCTTTCCCATGGTGGGTCAATTCTTAATTAACAAGGGTTATTTAATAGGACCTGGGTTATCAGCCAGTAATAAGACTTGGCTTTCAGTAGGGACACACAGGGCTGGCACAGTCCAGGAGGAGGCTGAGCAAGGGCAGCAACATTAAATACATCCCAATACCTCTCCTTTCACCTGCAGGACTATTGATGTGCAGCCTGAGCCCAGGTTGTGCTGGCTCACCCACCCCAGGAAGGGCTGATACAGCCACACAGCTGCACATTCCTCACGTGGGTTTAAGCCAGGACTTTAAAACCCTCCTTTCAAGGCATATTCAACCCTACAGTCACTCTTTTATGTTCCAGCATCTGCCTCTGACAGGGAAACATCGTTTATCACTTCCACAGGGCTCTGGTGCTGCAGAAATCCCCAGCACTTCAGCTGAGCCTGTTTCTGAAGAGCTGGTTGCCCAGTCCCAGCTCATGGGGCAGCCCCAGCTCTGCACGTCTGCAGCCCTTCAGCACTGGGGTTTTATTCCATTTGCATTCCTCCTCCAATTCAGCCTTTAAAAATCTTCCTTCCTACTGCAATAGGAATGGCTGAGACGATTGCATCTTACTCTGGTTGTCTTTTCAGGTTTCAGCTTGCTTTTATAACCAAATAAAATATCTGCTGACATGAGCATCTTCTGTGCTGTGTCCCCTCGGTGATACCCGCGCTCCTTTCCCTGGGTGTGGATGCACAGCTTTGTTGTCCTGCCTTTTGTCTCACCTCCTCAGGCTGACCCCAGAAATGGGAAATTAATCATTTTGTAGGGTCAAAAGCTGCTGATCCGCAGAGGTGTGACATGGCCATGCCTGTCACCCCACAGCTGCCATGAGGTGATGTTGGCAGGCAGGTCTGTGGTGGTGCTGCTGATCATCTGGTTTTCCTGAAGGAAATAGGTATATATGTATGTGTGTATATATTTATATTCCTCAGCATTTAGCCAGGAGCAAGCAGATTTCCACTGCTGGAAATTCAGCCCACGGATTCCCATTGCAGCAATCCCGAGAGGAGCTGGGAGACGAAAGCTTCTTGCTAAAAATGAACGCAGGAAGGCTGGCGATCCAGCCCTCCTTTTGCCTTTCCCTGCCAGCTCCAAAGGCTCCAGCTCACACCATCCATCAGGTGCTGGAGCTGAGCGATGCTGCGGTGCCACCCCCGGCCATCCCTCTGCTTTGCGGTGGTCCCTGCCGTGTGGATGGATGTAAAGGGCATTCCCAGGTTGCTGCTGGATTTCTGGCGTGGATGGAGACACGGGCTGTGCGTGTGTGTGTGTGCTTTTGTGCTCCCAGCTCAGGAGCACCGAAGCGATGACACAAAGCTGGCAGCTGAACCCTCCTCACTCGGGAGGATCCAGGACCTCTGCGCCGCCTTTCCGCACAGCCCGGGGCTTTTCGTTTCATTTTTTCCCTGTAACTACCTTCTGTGGTCCATAAACTACATTGTTTTCATTTAATTCTGGGAACATAATGAATTTCTGCGAGCTTGTTTCCTGCTCAGTGTAATATCTTTGCGAGATGTGAGGTTTATTTCACAGGCTAGTTATAAATTCGCTCAGACGCCCAATTGTTTCATCTTGGGAGCAATCAATAAAAAGAAACATGAGGGAGATTTTAGACCCTTCACATCCACTGAAATTCAGGGATGTAAATCTGTCGGCTGACTTTTTTTTTTTTTTGTTTTTCCCTGAGTGCTGAGTAATGTTGGAAAAATGTTAAACCTCGTACTGGAACCTCCCTGTGCCTGTGGAATGGCCAGAGTGGGAAATTCTCCCTTCTTTACCCCCAAAAGAGTCTTCAGCATAAAAAAGCTCATTGGGTGTTGATAAGAGGCAATGAAAATCTGCCCAAAAATCAGGGGTCTGTTCTTTCCACCACTACCCTTCCTGTGGTGCCCTTACCTCAGCTCAGCCTCCTCTGCCTTATCACAGCAGTGAATGGGTGATATCTATTTTTTCCTCAGTTTCCTGAAAATTTAGGATAAAAGCTAACCTGCCTGGAGCTGATCTGCAGCTGGCCCTTCTGTGCCTCCTAGCTGAAACACCCAGATTAAAGCTAACATCTGGCTATCAGCAAATAGATTTGGAGCAGCAGAGATATATTTAATTTTCTAGATTTATCCCCTTTATTTTTTTGCCAAGAGCAAGAACCCGAGGAGCTGCCGAGAGCTCTTTTGAAAAGCTTGCCAGCAAAGTGCCTGATTTCTCTTCTCACTTGGGCAGGCCAGTTGCAGATTGCTGGTGGTGTCAGTCTGGCAGAAACAAAAGGAAAATCAGGCCCAGCCTCCCCAGCTCACCGAGGGCCACCTGGGAGACTCCAGAGCTTTCACACTCAGCCTGGGGATGCTGCTTGTGCCATCAGTGCTGCTCAAGGCGCACTCAAATTATCATAATCCAGCCCACTTCTTCTCCTATGGCCACGTGCCCTTGGTTTTCTGCTCAGTATTATGTTTCTAAAGAGCTTCTCAGCTCTTTTACCCACAAGTGTGTGCTGTTTCAGTGGGCTGGTGCTCGGGTACAGACACCCCAAGGCACAGCAGGCACTGGGGGCAGGAGCTCAGGGCTGGGGGGCAGCAGGAGCAGCCCCACAAATCCCCTGCAGGGTTCCAGCCCCCCTTGGCTGCCCACAGCACCCACAGAGGGGCTCGTTGCTGCACTTCTTCTGCCCCGGTTTTCTTGCTGCATTCACCCAGGGCTGCTAATAAATAAGAATTGCATTGAGCCTGGGCTGCGTTTTGTTTTGTTTGAAGGCAGACCCCAGAAGGTTTGGCTTGTGTTTTTTTAATTCTTTTTCTGGGAGTTGTTTTGCTCTGGATTTGAGTGCTCCTCTTCCCCTGTATTGCTGTGGGCTAAAAGCAGCTCTGCTCAGGAGATGTGAGAGACAAACATGGCATGTGCAACAGCAACAACAGCTTGAAAAGTCCCTGTTGCCACTGTCTTGAGAGGCTGTGATGGCTGTACGAGGGCTCTTCATCCATTCCAGTGCAGAGGGAACTCAATTCACATGAACCATTATTGAAGCAAACGGTTAAGTGGGTGAGGAATTAATTTATAAGAGCAAATTCTACATCTAGTGTACTGCCAGCCCTGTGATGCTTTAATAACAAACCACTGAATTCAGGGATAATTTAGGACCTGGTGCCAGTAATTAAAAGTAGGAAAGTCTTTCAGCATCAGATGAGTGAATTTGTATTGATTTTGTATGTTTTTGCTGTGTACTTCTCAGCTCAGTTTCAGCCTCCCAGCCCTAAGGCTTTGCGATGGAGCAGCAACCTGAAGTCACAAGAGCTGGTTCTGTGCCTCTAAAATTCCCCACAAACAACCTTAAATACAAAAGGAGGCCACAGATATTAAGACCCAGCAGTTAGCCCTGGCTTTAGGCCTCCTCATGCACCCTCCGTGCTCACTGCTGGGTGGGGTGAGGCAGGACAAGGTGGAGAGTCACCCACTGCAGGGCACGGGGCTGGTGGAGGGCGGGATGGGTGCAGGGGGAAGATGAATTTGAACCTTCAGTCATAGGGTTAATTCTCCTTTGCTCCCATCTCCTGCACTGCTCTGCTCCCTCAGCTCGGTGCTGCCCAGGCAGGGGATGAGGGATGTCAGTGGGGCTGGGCTGCTTCCCTGTGTGCAAAGTCCCCTCCAAGGATTTGCACCCCTGGTGTAAATCAGACAGCCCCTGGATGTAGATCCAGCATAGCCCAGTGTGAGCACAGATGTGGAAACATTTCGTTCTCATTTGCTTTTCGTCTGAAGCATTTGTGATCTCGAGGGGCAGGGAAAAACTGACAGACTGGCTCTTGGTTTTATTTGTGCTGAGGAGATGTCCCAGCACACGAGCTGTCATGGAAACTCAGAGGAGCATGAAGCAGAGCTGGCTGCTGGGCTGCATCCCAACCTCATCCCCACGGTCACCAGTGGCTCTCGCTGGATGGGCAGCTGAGGGGCTGCAGCTCCTCTCATCCCACCCCGCTGGTGGAAAGGGGCCTCCTCCAGCTGCACACCCTCCCCTCGGTGCTGCTGCTGCTGCAGAGGTGAGACATTTGCTAGTTTGCTTTCAAATCCCTCATTAACTGGAGGCAGTGGGAATCTCACGTGACAGGTCCACGCTGGAGAATTTGCTCCAGAGTAATTTGTGCTCAAATTAAAATCATCAAATACACAGACTCGTCCCTTATGGTGAATCCAAGGAAACCCAGCCCTGTAGGGAAGTCCAACTTTGTGCTCTGCTCTGGCTGTGCCATCTCACCTTGCTCCATCTGCCAAAGTGGGTTAGAAATGCAGTTTGGATCCCAGGGCTTTGTTCTTCCCAGCAGTCGAGGGAGCTCCATGGAATAGCTTTTCACCTGGTGTCTTCCTGCTCCCATTTCCAGCTCTGTACAAGACACGTGGGAGGGAAGGCACATGACAAACCCACTGTGGTAACAGACCTGAGGCTGGTCCAGTTGGATGTGTCAGTGGAAATTTGGACCTGAATCCTTGTTTCCCACTCCGATGTAAGCTTGTCTTCTGGCTAAGTTTTCTTCAGGATTTGCAGCCTTTTTTTTTTTTTTTTTTTCTTTTTGCCTCTTCTGACGGGGGTTCTTTGTAACCAAATTCAAATCCCAGCCCTCTGCTCTGCAGAGATGTTCACACTTTGCAGTCCAGGGGAGCTGCTGCTGCTCTTCATCACATCTCCTGCCCGTGGCCACCCACGGCTGCTCCTCCATGAGCGCTCAGGAGGAGTTTACTCATGGAAAATGTTCTCCCCACCTGTAAAAATTAGAGCTCATTAAAGCCCAGAAGGGCAATGATGGGCACCTTCCCTTGCTATGCCAATGATGGGCACCATCCTGTCCCACACACGGGGTCACATCTGGCACTGTGACATCTCACCCTGGGCATGTTTCATCCATGCTTTCATTTCTTACTATTCCTCATCCAATCCCTTACTTTATTAATCTTCTTCATTCCCACTTCTCTTCTGCCCCCCCAGTGTGTTCATTTCATGCACTTATGCCCCTGATCTGGTTGTGCAAATGCCTCTCCTGTTTGTGGCAGGTCCACAGTAAATGAAACCTCCGAGAGGACCGGGCAGCTTTGTATGGCTGCAGGAAATTCGGGTCCTTTCCCCTTCCACCAGCCCCTGCCTCATTTATAGCTGCAAATCTGTGATCTTGCCTTGAAAGAATCTGTAATGACTCATTGGCTCTCCTGGACCTACTGCCAATAGCACAGTTAGTTATAACCAGTTAATTAACTGGGAAGTCTAATTACTTAAAATTCTGCCCTTTCCTGGGATTTTGCTGTTGCAGGAGAATGCCAAATAATAACCATGCTTTTCAATATACCCTCGTTTTATTTTTCTTGGGGAACATACCAAACTTATGTGTAAATATTTCTTTCTCCAGCAAGCACACTTTATTATCCCTTTTCCTTCAGCTTTCATTAAAAACTGCTCCCACCCCTTCTTTAGCTTGAACATATAAATAAATAACGCCTGAGTCAAACAACCTCAGCCATAAAAACCTGCTTGAAAAGAATCTCAGGCAACTACCACATCTGGAATAATAGTCAACATATTTTAGAAAGAGACTTCATTTTTCTCACACAGGATACTAAATCATGATGGCTCCATGTGCCAAAAATAACACAGTGGGATATGACTATGGGAGGACGTGAACCTATAATGAGGTTCAATAAAGTACTAATCTTATGGGGTAATGCAATCTGGTTTGCTTTTACTTAAAAAAACCCTTCTGTGTGTGTGTGTGTGTTCATAGACACTGGTGTGCTTTTTAAACAGGATTCTGGTGTCTTCTTTCAAACCCTTTTTGCTGTTTTGCAATGCAAATAAATATTTCAAAGCTCGTTAGTTTCGTCCCAAATTAGCCTCGTTCCAAGAAGGATGATGGGTTCCACCTGCCCCATCATTTCAGCTCGGGGAAATCCAGTGGGATGATCTACTGTTGTGAGAGAGGAAGAGCGTTACCATTGACTGAGCATCTCCAGAGATCACCAGTGGTGCAGCACAGTTTCTTCAGGTTTGTCAAAATTCCCCCCTAATCACAGGACTGGGTATTAAAGTCATCCCTGAACTTGGTGAAATTTAAGAGGAGTCCCTTTTTGCTCCGTGGAGATGGGATGGAGCTGAAGGAGCAACAGCAGTGAGAAATATGCGACAAAACCAACCAGAGAGCAACTCTGAATTACAGAAAACTCTTTCCAATGCTGGAAACCTGCAATCTGGAGGTGCTAAAGGGAAAAAGTTGTATTCCTTTGGACATTTCTCTCTGTAGTGGAGGAAGACTGGCAGGAGCAGTTTGTGCCCACTGGGAGGTGACAGACTTTGTTCCCCTTTCTCTGGAAAACCATTTCCTGAGAAATATCCTCCAGCACCCCCATCTGGATCACCCAGGGTGCAGCTGTGCAGGGGCAGGATCTCTGTCCCAGGAGGACGGTGCCAAGGTGGTCACACACAAACCCAGGATGAAGGATCCCACCTTCCTCCCCCTCCCCTTCCCTCGCAGCTCTCACAATCCCAATGGAGGAGGAACTTCACTTCCAGCTGATGTGAAACCAGTGAAAAAGCTTGGCCAGGTCCCCGAATCTCTGGAGCTTCATTTAATGCATTACTGGACATTTTAATCCCACAACATTTTTCCTGCCCTTCTCCACCTTTATCTGCAGGAGGCTGGGACAAATATATCCAGCACTTGGGTTTGTTGTGACACCAGAAGAGATGACACATGGATATTTGGACTCAGGGAATGCTGTCCCGGAGGGCTTTTATCAAACATTTCCCCAGACATCTTGATCACCAACACAGTGCCAACCCCTTGGAGCAGCCAATTTACTATGCTGTAAATAAATCTAGCTTCAACTGATAGATTTTTTGCCATGTAATCAGTCTGCTTTCATAAAAATTCCCCTCTCTTGGCATTCATTCACATGTGCCTTACAAATGTGCACGCTGCATTGAATCAGATGTGTGGGAAATATATATTTTTTCCATATGGATCACAATAAACCATAAAAGGTTTTTCCCTGCCCCCTCTCCCCTCCTTGCAGTCTCTTGAGGGCATATATCATAACAATTGAAATCTGATGAGAAAATGAAAAAATGCTTGGTGTTCATATCTTCCAAGTAGTTTTCCAGAGTCCTGCTGCTGAAAGGGACATAAATCACTGGCAGCACTCAAGCAATGTTGTTACCTGAATATACAAAACAAAACAGGACTCGTTTCGTGCTACTGGGAAGAGGAAAGTACTGCAGCCAAAACAATGCCCTCAAATTGTCAGTCAGGATATATTTAACTGGAGAAGTTCCGTGTGTGAGAAGGGATGGTAGCCAAGAGAGGGGGTGCAGCCCAGGCACGAGGAAGGAAAGCTGGAACATTCTGCTGGTTTTCTCCCCTGGGTCATGTCCAAACTGGCATCACTCACCCCTGGATGGACTTCCAGGGATGCTGGTGCTCTGGCAGCATCCCATGGGATAAAGCAGGGGAGAGACCCCCATGGAGGGCTGCAAAGGGCACACACAGCACTCCCTCTGCCTGTTCTCTCTGAACCCTGACACCAAGCAGAAGGTGATGGAGCAGCTAGCAGGACCTTTCTTCAAACTAATCAACCTCCAAGGCACAGAGCTGAAGCTTTCCTGCAAGATCCTCCAAGAAATGATCTGGTCTAACCAGTCCTCTTGCCAAGATAAAACTAGCAAACCCACAAGAAGTAAACCAGTAAGAAATCTTTCAGAAAGATGTCCCCTTTTTTTTTTAATGTTATTTTTGTAAGTGAAACATCTGAAAATGACAAACCCAAAGACCCTTGGATAGCTCTGCAGACAGACAGAAAATAGGTGATAACTGTTGTGAAAACAATGTCCAAGTCATTCACTTCCTGCCCCAAAGTTTGAAGTTATACTATGAATGGAAAGCCTATGTGCCGTGAAAATACCCACCAGGTTACTGTGTGTGAGGAACACATTCCCCCAAACCACACTCTGCTCTGGGATGTGCTGTCAGGTGGAAAAGAGGATAAAATGTGGCCCTGAGTTACAGTTTGTGAGCGACTGCAGCGTGCTCTGTGCAGCACCTCTGCTTTCCGTTGCTGGCAGGTTTAGCATCCCTTGCTCCTGACTGTTCCCTCCAGCAAACACAGGGACACAGATTGATGCAGGGTGTTTTTGTGGTTTGGGAAAAATCAGCAGCAGGACTGGGAATAAAACTCCTGCCTCCTGATCCCATCCTGCGGACGAGCTGCACGTTCCTCCTGTGGCACGGGGCAGTAAAAGGGGAAAGCCAGGCTCCTTCCTGCTGGTGCCCCCTGGCATCCCCTCTCCCTGCTCTGTGCCCCCTGGCATCCCCTCTCCCTGCTCTGTGCCCCCTGCATCACCGTGGCGTGGCTCTTGAGAAGGAGGAGCAGGGTCTGTGCATGAGCAGCAGGGTGAGGTGGCTTTCCCACGCTGCAGCAACTACTCCCAGTTTTCTGGCTCCATCTTCTGGAAGTGAGACAGAATAGAGAATTCCTCAAAGCCAGAGCCTGTACGAGTTTGTAACAACACCCTGCAATGTGAGCCCTGCAATATGTCTGGCACAAAAATACCTCCTGCTTTTCTAACGCAGGAAGATTGCAATTAATCTCTGCAAAACGGCTCGGCAAGAAAAATGAAATATGAACAGAGGACATGGTAATGTTTAAGGGAAAGCTGAGCTGTAGGTAAGGGGCAGCAGATGAAGCATTTCAGGGCTAAACCAGGCAGGCTGGCTATGGGGTTTTAGGATGGATCAGACAACAAAGCCAACAGGGAAACAGCATTTTCTGTCTCCTTGTTAAATCATCCCCCAATCCACTTGGGAGTACACAGGGACCCGATGCATAAGAGCACTGTGGTCACTCAGTGGCCTTTCACTTAGAAACATGAAGCAGAGAAATGGCTGAGAAATGATTTCAGAGCTTGGCTGAGCAGGGTTAAGTGCTGGGACCCAGTGACACTGGGACGGGACTCTAAACTCACCCTCTCTCAATGAGCCAATGCAGAAATCACAGCTTTGCCCATGCCATCGGACTGCTACTCAGAGCAAGAGCAGGATGGAGAATCCCAAGGGCGCAAATCAGCAGGGCTTGTGGTGACATTTCCCCACGCAGCGTCAGGATGCTGCCTGAGGGATACAGAATGCTCCCATTTAGGATACAGCACATTTCCTACAGCTTTATGCTCGCTGTCTGCAAAGCAAAGTTCCTCCTTGGCTACTTGTGTTTTGGTTTATGCTGCCAAATCCAGGTGCCCGTGCCCTGGGCTGCCTTTGGCCATGGGTGCTGCTGCTGCAGCTGTGCCAGGCACACTCTTGCCCGGGATGCTGCAGGCCTGGGGTACGCTGAGGGAGGTCAAGCAGGGCCCCAGGAGCACAGGTTTTAAAGTTCAATGTTGCTCTTCTGTCCTGGGGGTGCATCTTGCCTGCAAACTCTAGATTGTCTTAGAGGTACTAATTCATTTCCTGTGGCTACTATCATTGCACAAGAGCATCTTTCCCCCTCTCAGAGCTGCAGGGATGCACAACCCACCTCAGGGCACTCACAAAAAGAGTTTTCTTAGAACCACAGAATGTTTTGGCTTGGAAAGGACCTCAAAGATCACTTTGTTCCAATGCACCTGCCATGGGCAGGGACACCTTCCACTAGCCCTTGTTGCTCCAAGCCCTGTCCAACCTGGCCTTGGACAATTCTAGGGATGGGGCAGCCACAGCTTCTCTGCCCAACTTGTGCCAGGGCCTGCCCACCCTCACAGGGAAGAATTTATTCCAAATATCCAATCTAACCCCACTCTCTTTCAGTTTAAAGCCATTCCCCCTTGTCCTATCACTATCTGCCTGTGTAAAAAGTCACTCCATCTCTTTGGCAAGCTCCCTTTATGCACTGGGAGGGGCTCTAAGTCTCCCCAGATCCCTCTCTTCTCCAGGCGAACACCCCCAGCTCTCCCAGCCTGGCTCCAGAGCAGAGGTGCCCCAGCCCTCGGAGAATCTCCCTGCTCCAGCAGGTCCACGTCCTTCTGCTGAGGATGCCCGTGCTCTGAACTTTGATTTTTCCCCCTGGATCAAACTGCTTTCCCCTCCGCGCTCCAGTTTAGCGTCGTGCCAGACGGTGGTGCTCGATCCCAGCTCTGCTGCTGTGGAGCTCTGGGGCTGCACCTGGGGCCAGTCGGAGGCTCCAACAACTGCCTGGGATGAAGCATTTGGGGAATATTCGACCTAAACTCACCCTGTCCCGAGACCTCTAAGTTTGTAAAGGTTTCCTAAAGCTTTTACTTAACTTTCTGTTGTTTACTTGTCGCAATCTTCTGTCTCACACTAATCAAGTTTAAGGATATAGTAGGTATTTAACATGTTTAGGGTTGTTATCTCAGGTTTGTGAACTCTTATGTGGTTAAAAAAATAAATAACATAGAATTAAAGAATGGTTTGGGAAGGGAACTTTAACTCATCTCATTCCATCCCCCTGTCATGGACAGGGACACCTTCTACTAGACCAGGCTGCTCAAAGCCCCATCCTGCTTCTGCAAGATCAAAGTCTTGAGCAAACCAAGATAACTTCAAATGCAAAAACACTTTCCCAAATTCCAGCTGAGACAAAGATGGGCAGAAGGTCTGACTTCTGGAGCCAAGAGCCCTTTATTTCCCTCACCAACAGCATTTCAGTGGCCCAAGGGCATCCCCATCTCGTTCCTGCATAGGCAAAAGCTTCCACATGGTCACGCATCCTTATTATACCCATCAGTGTAATTAAGGAGATTATTAATGGTTCTCCTATTTAAAAAGCAATTCTTACAGTGGAAAAGTTGACACCCTGAGCAAGCAGCAATAGACTTCCACAGCTGCACTTTCCCTTGATGTTGGGCCTGAGCCCCCAGAAGAGACCTGTGAATGAAGTGAAGGACATGAGCACTGATGCTCGCTGGAAAAGCTGAAGAATGAAATGCTGAAATTCCCAGAGATACACCAAAAACTGTGCACACTGAATTCCCAACTTCTTCAAAAGGCTGAGGATGTCTAATCCCTCAGGCCTCTAGTGAGTCTCACCTCCTTTCCCTACTTTCTTGTCTCTCCACATAAATCTTTGTTTCTTGTGTGTGAGTTATGATTTTAATGCTTATTTTGGCAGCGTGTGAGGGTGGGATGTTTCAGCTTTGCCTGGAGGCCGGAGGGAGACTCAGTCCTTGGAGACAGGTATAAATGTGAGGGACTTGGCCAAGAACTTCCTGCTAGAAATCACTATTCTCTGAAGCAGGACCCTTTAAGGAAAAACCAGGAAGCCAATTTGGACATCTGTATGGTTTTTGACCGAGATAATTGTAACCACGGGATAGTGACCTGAGCAAACAGCAAAGCAAACCACAGATGATCTGATTAGTTTTCTGCCATGGACATTTTATCTGTATGTTCAACACAGAATGAAAGACCATTCTTCAAAGCCTCCAGAGTCTTTGGGGAAATCTGCTGTCATTAGTCCCCATGGTGATGTCAGTCAAGCCATACCCCGGCTCCCAGACACGGAAATCCATACCTTGTCCCAGGCAGCCTCTTCCCTAGGCATGGAGGAGTGGCTTTCTGCAGGATGCTCACAGCAGCTATGGTTATATTGCTGAGCAAACACTCTTTTGCTTCTGGAAGGCACTTTGAGAGCTTCTCTGTATGTCTTTCCTTCCTCAGGGTTAGGAGAGCTTCCTCCTTCTTCTTCTTCTAATGACATCCCTAGGCAGATTTGGGAGTCTTGTAATCTTGGAGGGGAATAGCTTTGTTGATAATAAAATGCAAATAAATTTAAACATTCATTCTGGTCATTATGAATAATAAAGTGAGGCGATGAAGAATGAATGCTGCTTTTTTTATACGTCTTTTCAGCACTTGGAGGTCTGAGTTTTACTATAGCAAAGAGTTTTCAATGTCTCTTAGGCATGGCAATGCTACCCAACCCAATGGGATGTGGTTGGACTCTGAAAAGGTTTGTACATCCCATGGATACAGAGATAGAAGGTTGTGCTTTTTCAGCTCATCATGGGATGTTAATAATTCCATTTGGCATTTAGCAAATTTAAACAGCTTTCTAAATTCCCAGCACCCCTTTGGCCATGTAATACATTTTACATTTAACATAAGCATCATTTGCAACATTTAAATGTTTTCAACCTTCAGGATCTGAAAATGCTGTGGGGTTATGGTGCTCCCCTGACCTGGTTTGAATCCACAAACTGTGACTGCAAGGATGGACAAGAGAGAGGGAAAAGGCTGAGCTTTTGGGGCTGGCAGTCACAGGCTGCCTGGTCTGCTCTGACCATCAGCAGGTCCTCCCCTGGGTAGGTTTGCTCTCCCTTGAAGGTAATTTTGCTCTTTATCAGCACCAGCTTCACGTTTTCCCTTCTTGTTTGCCCTCAGAAGGAGTTGTTACCAAATATTCAGGTTGGTGCCTTTAACAGCCAGTTGCACAGTAGCAGCCCAAGGATGCCAGCTTATTTTCAGCAGTTTTCCACTTTAACCTTGCTCCCTTGGCTAGTGTCTGTCCTCCATCGTGAGCCACAGCATTGGAGGTCACCCCTTTTTCCTGTCCTAGGAAAAGGTTGGCTGAGAAATAAATTACAGACTCAAATTTCAGTGCCTTGAGAAGTCATTTGGTTCCAACCCATCTCCAAAAGCATAAGCCCATCTCCTTTGTGTGTGAGGGCAGGCTGGAGTTTGGTGTGGCCCCGGGAAGATCCCATTCTGATGGGCGTCACGACAATAAACATGTTAATTAAATTAATTAATTTAAAGGGGCAAAGGTTCAGTGGGCGGGTGGTGCTTTTGTATTTCCAAACCAGTTAACTCAGCTCAAATTCAAAGCTGACCAAGACAGATCTGCTTTGAGCAGCAAAGCCCGGCGCGCTGCGGAGCCGCAGCCGCGCTCTTTGTACGAGCCCGGCCCCTGCCAAGCCTCGGTGGCTGGGACGAGGCACGGCCTTAGGTTAGCAGAAATGCAGGAAGATATCAAATTAGCTGGGGCTCTCTGTCCCTTTGGAAATCATTGGGAGGATTGTGATGTGCCAGGGCGCAGAGTGCTATTCTTCCTATCTCCCAGTGCCATTGTGTGGGGGTGAACAAAGCCAAGAGGTGTAATTTAAAGGTGCTGTGACCTCCCATGAGCAGCTCTCCCCATTGTGCGGCCCGTTTTGTTTTCTGTATGTGTTTTTTTTCTCCTCTGAGATCTCCTGATCATAAATATGCATGAATAAAAGAGCCAGGGGAGAGGAGGGGAGGGGGAAGGGGGCTCATAACCAGCTTGGATAAAGTCCTTTTCTGAATTTTCCACT
Organism: Dendrocincla tyrannina; assembly: GCA_035047865.1. Classification (NCBI taxonomy): domain Eukaryota; kingdom Metazoa; phylum Chordata; class Aves; order Passeriformes; family Dendrocolaptidae; genus Dendrocincla; species Dendrocincla tyrannina. Next base: position 8,996,156 of record JAWWMP010000028.1, read on the forward strand.
CTCGGCTTCCTGACGTCGAATGAAATAAGGGACCACACCGCCGGATTAGCTCAGCCAGAGTTCCTATTTCCAATTGTAAAAGCAGAGCCCTGGCATCATAACAACCATTATAATTATCACTTACAGAGGGGTCTTATCATATAACAGCTTCTTTTTACTCGGGACGCAGAGGGACCGAAGGGGGCTGGGGGAGATAATTCCAACCACAGGGGTTTGTGTCTTCATTCATCACTTTCCAAACAAGCCACTGGAAAATTGAAGTCCCTGAGCAATTTACAGATTACAGCTCTCTCCTGGTACAGGGACATGTGCACACACACACACACACACACAGAGTCACTGCAGACATCACAGCCAGACCAGGTACGCTGTGGGTGAGCAGCGCAAAGAAGGGTAAAAATAAAAAAAATAATCCCCCCACCCTGCTTTTCTGCTCCAAACTCAGGCAGAAACGGACGTAAACCTTCCCTTTTAAGCCTAGCAACTCCAGGCTGGCCGCACAGCTCCTCCTGGATTAATCTTTCTTTTTTTTGGCTCAGTGAATTGTGGTCAAGGCCATTGTAACGTGAGTGCTGCCGGGGCGCCCATTGGCTGGAGGAGGCTCAGAGAGGCCCCTTTTCACAGGGGACTAATTGCTTTAGACCACCAGTATTTGGGAGCTACAGATGTCTTCCTTAATTTGCCTAGAGAGCACAATCGGCCCCATCTGTTGCATTTTTTTCCCCCCTCTGTCTCTCAAGTCGCCTTCTTCCCCCTGTCTGCAAAGGCCTAAATTGAAAACTCATCAAAAAGTAATACAAGAGCAGTTTGGCTGGGAAGCTGCTGCCGTGGGGCTTTGCCTTTAATAAAGGCCCCCCTGCTACTTTTACACATGGGTTGGGGAGCACAGAAAGGAGGAGGAGGAAAGCAGAAACAACCCAGAAAGGGGGGAAAAAAAAGAAAAAAAAAAGCTAAAAACTAACAGCCAGATGGGATATTTGGAGGCTGGATAATTTGATGTGTCATGGCTGGAGGAGAACAAGGGGCAGCCCCTTGTTTTCTATGTGTACACACAACAAAATAGATGACTTCTAGAGATGGGAAGGGGAAGGACCGGGGGCCAGCCGGGGGAGCTGCACATCCCAGTGTCGCTGGCACGGGGCAGTGGTCAGTGCCCTGTGGTCAGGGACTTCCCCAGTGCACACCTCCAGGAGCAGAGGGAGACGGAGTGGGGTCAGAAGAAGGCAAGGAGGAAGAGAATTGATGAGCTTTAGCTCCTCAGAAATTTGTCTTGGCCTGGAGTTGTCTTGGCCCATCTGGAGGTTGTGGACTGGGGATGCTGCTCTGCACCTAGCAATACCCAAGAAATCAGGGTGGGTGTTGCTTTCTTCTTGCTGGGTCAGTGCTTCATCTCAAACTCAGCTCTGGGCAGAAGGAGAGGACAAGCCTAAAAATCATTTTAAATATTAATCAGAAAGGTTGTGGGGAAAACATGCCTTGTCTTTCCTGAAAATTCCCATCAGAGCCGGCCTCGGGATGCACTGCTTATGACGTCATAAACCCCCACATTGCTTGATGCAAGTGGAAATGGTGTTTCCTTATGGCAAATTTGGCTGTGTGGGGACGTAGTGAAGGCACCAGCCATCCCTCACCTGGTGTCTGTGCTTGGTCTCTGCCCCTGCAAAAAGCAGTGGATGTGCTCACAGCCTGTCTGGGGGACAGTAAATGTTACCCCATCAGTGACAGGAGTTAGCTGTGAGTAAAATGGAGATTAAAATTTCCTACTCCCAGCCCCGTGGTGTAGGCACAGAGACATCAGACAACTGCCTGGGCTCGAAGGAACAGCCCATTTCAGCTCACTTGTGATTGATTTCATAGGATCGGAGAATCACAGAAAGGCTTGGGTTGGAAGGGACAGTAAGATCATCCAGTTCCAACCTCCCTCCCATGGGCAAGGACACCTTCCACTAGACCATTTAGCACTGCAGATTTCCCCCTACTTCCTTTTCTTGCCTTAAAAGAACTGAGTTTGGTGAAGTAAGTCTGAGGGAATGCGGTGGGCTGGTGCTTTGCTCTCCTTTATGCTAAAAGAGAAGGAAGCTCCAGTGATGGAGAAAACCCCACGAATCCTTCTCCCTCCCAGCTGTGCCTGTGTCAGCTGTCCCAGCTCCTGCTTCACCAGGGATGGTGCTGCATGGCAGGAGACTTTTTGGTTGCCCACTGCAGAGGAAGGCAGGCAGCTGCCCGTGCAGGCAGCACAGGGTCTGGCAGCGGTGCAGGCAGCACAAATGAGAGGTGCTTCATTACCAGGCTCTGCGGCGAAACCTGAGCCCGGGTGCCAGCGCTGTGGCCATCAGCCCTCGATCAATCACTCCCATTTCCTGGCTGTTCATCAGGCATCTCTCCCTGAGTCCTTAGAAAGGTTTTGTTTGGATGTTCGGTTACAGAGAAAAAAAAGAGTCTTGGAGGACCCTCTGCAAACAATGCAAAAGGAATCATCCCAGAGGCTTAGTGCTACTGCCGGGGGTCCCTGTGGGCTTGGGACCTGCAGGGTGGAGCCAGCAACACCCATGCTGCTGTAGGACAGCTTCCAGCCATCACCACCATCTATTAGCATCTTGCTTATACCATCAGCGGCTTCCTCTGAGCAGAGGTTTCCTATTAAAGGAGGAAAAACAGTGCTAAGCTTCCACCTCTGAGGTGGGGGTGTGGGACAAGGTGCTTTCACCTCTGGAGAGTGGGGTCCACAAGGCACCCCACAGCCCCTGGGCTGGGCAGGGATGGGGAGAGGGAGAGCTGCAAAGGCACTCAGAGCTGCTTTCCCTGTTTCATGCACTGCTCTTCTGCTGGGGAGTGAGGAAATTCTCCCTCCTGGGGAATACTGAAGGTCTGTCAGTCTCAGAGGGGCTGAATGAGGTCCTGGGTCCTCTTTAGTGCAATGGAGTTTTTGGAGAAATACCCAACACCAACAGCCTTTATTGCCCTTTTCATTTTTTTGCTTATTACTTACTGCTTTTTGCTTTTCCTTGGATACCCCTGTTTAAAAACCATATGATTATTGCTTCTAAGGAAAAAAAAATCAGTTTATCAAACTGGGAAGATCTTGAAGCAGTGATGGAGAACAAAGACTGAAGGACTGGGGCTTCCCAGTGTCCCGGGAGTGCGTGACCTGCTCAGATGGAAAACCCACAAGCACTTCTCTGTGCTGGGGCCAGTGACTTCCCAGCGCAGCCCTCTCCTTGGGGAGAAGGTGTGAATGGCTTCCTTGAATAAGTCACTGGATAGCCTTGGCCAGGCTCAGGCTGGCTGCTGCTTCCTGGAGGTTGCTGTCTCACTACTCCAAAACCGGATACCCTGTTGTGACATCTGTTTTCCCCCTGATGCACTGTGGCAAAGAAAACAGCTGTGTGCAGGCCAGTGGTGCAGATGCTGCAGGCTGTGGGGTGAGAGGAGAGTGAGCCAGGGTGATGGGCACTCCTCTTGCCTGCCTGAGTTTCCTGTAAGGCTTAAAATAAAGATCAGCAGTTGAAAACTTTTAGAAGGAATATGGCAATGAAAAAAGGGAGCTCTGGTTCTTGTTGTCAGGGCAGCTCAGACACTGTTGAAGAGCCACTGGAAAAGCCATTGAGCTTTTGTCTAATAACTCCTGTGATAATAATTAGCTCAGCCAAAGCAGATTTTAAGGGGGCTTTAAAATTCTTGTTCAGTGGGTTGAAAGAAAAGAGGCAACCAGAGTCTCCTCTCGTCTGAACATCAATGTGAATCCCACAAAATCCCATTATTCCTCTTTTAGATCAGCAGTTTGATCAGTTCAGCCTCTTCCCTCCCCAAGGCAACAACTTTCCCCCTTTGTGCATGTTTTCCCCCTCGAGATCTGAGCACCTCACCATGTACAAACGATGCCCAGAGCCTGGTCCCCTCCTGCCCTGAATCCTTGCAAGTGGCAGCAACTTGCTGTCCCCTTACTTCCAGAAAATGAATGGCTGGAGGTAGAGGAGGAAAGTCTTTCTGCAAGAGCACCCACATTCACCAGGCTATTTTTCTTAAAACAACAAAGATTTTGCTGTGTCTCAAAGCTGACACTCTCAGACCTTGTTTTCAAGATGCTTTAGCACCTGACAGTTGGAGACAAAACCTGATGGTCTAAAACTCACATCTTCATCCTGAGCTAGGTTTACTTGCAGTGGAAAGTAAAATCCAAGTGTAAAATGCCAAAAATCAGTGGTTTGGGTGATATTTTGTGGGAGCCAACCACATAGGAGTGGAAGAAATGCTGACACCAGCCTAGATCTGCTGAGCTGAGCCCTGGCAGTGCTTTACCTCTGCTGGAGAACTTCCATGTGTCCCCCTTCCCAGGCTCACTGAGATTTAGGGCAGCTCACGTCCTCACCAGCTAAATACATCCATCCCACGCAGGTTTTACACCAGACCCTCATTGCAGTTTGACACAGCTTTGGGCAGGAGTGCAGAGGCCAAACGGGTCACGAGGAGGGGTGACAGCCTTTTACACCACGTGCTGTGGTGCCTGCAAAGTCTTTCCAGGCAGGGACCTGGTGCTTCCCATTCCCCAGTGTCTGCAGAGCCCTGGCCAAGCTGTGGTCCTGCTGGCCAAGGACCCTTCCCAGCTTTTGTACCAATGCAAAGCACAGCAATTTGGAGCTGAGCAATAACTCCTCCAGCAGGGAATACAAACCCTCCCCGGGCTGGAGAAGCTCGGCTTGCAACACCTCAAGAAACAGCGAGTTCAAACACAAATAAGGCTCATTTTCTTTGCAAAAATGTCTCTTTTGAGTGGACTAGAAATGGCATTGAACTGAAGGCAAGTTTTGCTAGTAAAATATACTAATAAACTTCTTTGGAGACTCATAAACTGTGTTGTGTTTTTTAATGGCAAATAATAAAGGAGCCTAATAAAGTGTTGGTTTTTTAATGGCAATTTTTTAAGCTGCTGGAGCAGAGATCAGGAGTTCAGCCTCTTGCCTTGTTCTGTTTGTGGTATATTTATCTTCACGAAGAGAATGGTAGCAGGGGGATTTATTTTTCTGAATGAATGTCTCTAAGCCCCTCATACCTCCAGGGCTTATAGTAAGGTTGGATCCAATGACAGGAGAGTCAACATTATAAGCCCTTAGAGAGGGCTGAGTGCCTTGTAGATAGTCTCAAGTGGATGCGCTTTCAGCGTGCCGTTCCCCCGGCTTACATTAGCGGCTGAAGAGACTTTGTGTGTCCCCGATGCCCTCGGGTGACCCGCGACCCCTGCGACTTGGCTCTGCCGAGATCTGACGCTCGGGCGAGCCCCCGGCCGAGGAAATGGAGAGGGGCATTGTACCGCAGAGAAAGAGCAACGCAAACACGGGGTGTTCTCAAAGGAAACAAAAACCCAGAGGGAAAAAAAAAAAAACACCAAAAAACAAAATCACCACCAAACCCCCAAATCCTCCCCGAACTGGCAGCGAGGGGTGGCTGGGGAGAAAGCGCAGGCACACGCGATGCCCGGCAAAGCCACCCCAAAAAACTCGCTGCTGGAGGGGACTTCTGCAGCAAATTGGGGTCCTTGTGCCGTGGGGTCTCTGCTGGATTTAGGGGTGGCTGAGCAAGCTGGGGTGGAGTGCTGGAAAGTTGGTTTACCTGTGGGTTCTGCGTTTCTAAATGCAGAAAGAAAATAGGCTGGTTTTGCATTTGGGGAGTGCTTGTTGTATTTGGTGGCAGAGGTACAGTGTGGAAATTAAGTGCTGATCCAGATGCCCCCAAGGAAAACTGCAGAGCTCGGCCCTGCCTGTGTCTCTGCAGAAAATGCTGAAACTTTGAGTGTCCAGTGCCAAAAAGGGGCTGGAGCAGCTGAAACCCTCGCGCTGTGGAGGATGCCAAGCCCTGACCTGACCCCCCAGGAGGGTGCAAACACCCACATGTGAGCCAGACACCCAGGCTGGCACTGTCCCTGGGACTGGCACTGTCCCTGGGGCTGGCACTGTCCCTGGGGCTGAACGCCTTGCTGGGGCAGGGCATGGCGGTGGGGGCAGATAGGATGGCTCAGGGGTCTGTAAGCTGTTATGCACAGCCAGTGCCTCACTTTGAGTTCTTAAGGCCACACTGCAGCAAGAAGTGGCTCTCTGTTTGGAGGGGATGCTTGTGCAAACAGCCACATCCCTCCAGGGACCTCTGTGCTGAGTTGGGGTGTTGAGGGTCACCACCTTGCCTGGCCCCAAACCCATGCCCAGCTGCTTCATTCTGCCTAAGTGAGACAGCAACATCCTCACACAGCCTCTGGCTACTGCACAGAGAGCCCCAAAGAGTGTCAGATCTGCCATAAATCAGATGGCATCGTGTTGCCACCTCTGCTCTTGAGACCTGGCCTTGCTCCACCTGTGTCCTCCATCCCCACTGGCTTCAGCCCCGGCTCAGATCGCACACTTTGCAGCACCCCTGTGAGGAAGCAGGACATGTACTGCATGTACCGCCTCTGTGGCACCGACAGGGGCAGGGATGGGCAGGAGGAGACGGTGCAACACCTTCTCCATTACCTCGGAAAGGTGGGACATGCCCCCTCCCAGCCCACCCAGCGCATCCAAGCCTGGTCCACGCATGGGAGCATTTTCCAGATGCCAGTGTGTGTTTAAAGTTTAAAAAGATGAGTGGAAAAGCCCATGTCATGGGTTCCTGAGCTAGAAGGAGCGTTTCACCGTCCCGAGGGAGTGTATTGTTCCCAGGGCCGGCCGAGTGGATTTGCATGCTTAATTCCTGCTAAGTATTTTTGGAGGAGTAATCTGATAAAATCTTCAACCTGCTGATAGCATAAACTTAATCGGGGGTCCTTCAGAAAAAGCCAGTGGGACTTCCAGTTCCCAAACGTGCAGACCAAGAGATGTGATCGCCCGCCGCGACCGGGCTGGGTCCCTCCCAGGCCAGAAGCCAGCGCTCACCATGGGCTGGGGACAGACGGGGGAGAAGACGACTTTTATCCCATTGTTTTTCCCTGTGATTAATCCATCTAAAGTGCTCCTCTGAGCGTAGCCGAGGGCAGTGTAAGAAAGAAGCAGTTTGAGCTTTGTGGGGCTTTTTTTCGTTCTCCTTTTCTCCCCCCTTTCCAAGCGTGCTTTACAAACATCCTCTCCGCTCGCCCTCTGTATTTGCAAAACCGTATCCTTCTGCCCATGGCTCCTGATGAAGTCCTTGCAGAGCTCCTTGTCCACCTCCAGTCTTTTCAGCACGTATTCAAATTAACCCTTTTGTCCCATTCACACCCCCTTTCTTCGGCGGATATTGTGGCTTTGCCAGCAGCGATCCAGCAGCGGCTATTCTAATGTAATTGCATTCTGGCAATGCCTTGAGAACCTGATCAAGATCATCCCGCAAGTTTAATCCCTCCAAATTACAAAATGTTTACTATCAATCACCTTTATGCAGCTTTATTTCGTGGGCTTTCTTCAAGGAGCGAGAGGGACGTGTGTGTTGCCAGAGATGCCCCTCCACGTCTCCAGCTGATCACCTCAATGGGACCAGAGTCAAATGGTCAAGGCCATATGCGTATGAAAGCCCGGGCTGCGCTTCCAGCTATTCTCTCTAGCTCTGCATGGATTTCACACTTTCTATCCTGTTAGGATGCCTACCATTTGCTTTAGCGTTGAATTTATTTTTTTTTTTATTCCATTTCTACGTCCTGTGTCATCTGGATTTAATCTAGTTAGCAGATTTTATGCCCAAAAATTGCATTGTTAAAGGGAATTGTTTAAATGGGGACCGGTGGAGAACCCTGAAGCCCTTGAAACCGGGGTGTCCCCCCGCCCAGCGCCGGCCACACATACCTCGACTGCCGCGGCCCTTGGCTTGGTGCGAGGGGCTCGGAGGTGGCTTTGCTTTCTTGAAAGCATCCATTGCTATTTTCAGAAGCACAAACAGATGCAAATGTCTCTGCAAACATTGCACAATGAGATGCAGGGAGAGGACAGCCTTTCAAAATCTCTGAATAGCCCTTCAAAGCAAGTCTAATTAGGGTAAGTAGAGGTAATAGGCCCACTTGCGTTTTTTACACTCGCATTTTTCCCCCCTCAAAGCCTGCAAGGCTCTTTTTCCCCTATGGCTGGGGGTGGTGGGGGTATATACCCTCTCCCATTTGTTTGCGCTAACAAATGTAGGGATGGAAAGAAAGGGGAGAAGGGGAGGGGGGAGAGGAAGGAAAAAAAAACCCCAATCATTTGAAAAGTCTCCTCTGCTCGTTTTTTTGGTGGCTTTTGCTGGTGAGATAGATAGCGGCGGAGCCAGCAGCATCCCGGCTGGGGCCGGGTGTGGGGCAGGCACCAGAGCAGAGCCTGCAGCTCGTGTCATGTGGAACTTCAGTAAGTGAAAAAGAAAAGCAGAAGGTATGGGCTGAATACTTGGGTAAATCAGTAATAGAGCTAAAGGGCATATGCCTGTAGGGAATATGTTGGCATAAAAGAGCTTTAAGAGGGGCCATTCATACTGACAAAGGGAGATTTGAATTGCTGCCTTCACAATAGCATGAAAGGATGGGCTTGGGGTGTTCTGAAACAAAGTGGAAATCATACTGCCCTGAACGGCTCTAATAAGCTTTTAACTATTTTACATTATGGCATTACCTCTTTTTTTTTTTTCCTTCTTCTTGTGAGCCGAGTGCCAGCCCCACTTAGAAGTGTGATTTATACTTTTTTCTTCATGGTAACTTTGGAGGAAAATAGATGGGAACTCAAAGGCAGTAATTCAGCTTTTTCAAGACAAGGAGGGGGAAATGCCATCATTTCTGAATGTCCCAGAAAGCACACCATGCGCCGGGCTACTCAACCTCCGCCTCGCCCAAGCCTGCGCCAGGGCTGGGGGCTCATGGCACCTACCACGCGTTTAATTGCGCTCATTAGCAGCCTTGCGCTCCGAGCTCGCTGTGCGCTGACACCTGCGGCCCTTGGCTGGGCAGCTCAGGTGGACTCCAGCGCGCACTCCCAAAATTACAGGTGGTGCTTGGCAAAACGCCCGCACCTTTCCCCATCGGCGGGGGTTCGGCATCTCCGCCCGTGCCTGGGGGGCCCGGGGGGACTCGAGGGGGATTCAGGGGGCTGCAGCTCTCTCTGCTCGCCTGGGAAGGAGGCAGGTTGGCCGGCCTGGGTGTGGAGAACCGCTCCGGCTTTGTGTGCGCTGGGGCTCCCTCCCCGAGCTCCCCCCAGATGGTGCGATCGCACGACTGCACTGTTAAAATAGAGCTCGTATAGACAATTAGCCAATTACTCACTCTGTCATTGCACTTTCTTCTTGTAACTGAGATGCAAACTGGACTATGTCTTCTTTGGTAGCTTCATTCATTGGCAGCATTATTTAATGACACTTTTGTCAGCTTTGGGGCTGCCCAAAGATTTCTGAACGTAGCTTTATGAACCCAGAAAGGGCGCCCCGCGGAGTGAAAGCGGACTTTGAACCTACAGACGATGCTAAAGACAATGAATTGCCCAAAGTCAGGGAAAGAAATCCAGAGCGTGGCTACCACAGGGCATGTGGCTCAGCCCCTCATTGTCAGCAGCAATGGCTACAGGGAGAATAGCCCAAAAAATATTGCTATAAGTGCTGCTGGGTCTTTTTAAGATGGGGAGATTGGGTGGCTGAAACAGCTGTTTTGGACCAGGATCTCACTCAAGCTCCTCTCTAGGACTGGCCAAAATTTAGCTTCCTTTGCTTTGATGGGTGTTTGTCTCAGCCCAGACTTTAACTGTAGTACAGTTATGCAGAGCCACAGACACAGGACTAACACAGTGGAATTGGTAAGAGAGAAGTTTGGGTTTGCTCCTGGCATTTTTCAGGGAAGAACAAAAACTTGGCTACTCCCTAATGGAGGAAACTCCATCCTTCTACATATGTAGAAATGGGATAACACATTCACTATCCATAACTTTTGGCACCAAGCATCATCCTGTCTTTCATTTACCTCTGAAGTTCAGCCCCATACAGGTGCAAGAATAGCTCCAAGGAAGGAAGGAAGGAAAGAAGGAAGGAATCCCATCTGTTTCCTCCTGGAGGGCAGAGTTTCGGAGAGATTTATCTTGTGATTCCTCCAAACCTGGTTAGCATGAAGAGTGCACTGGACGCTCACACTCCAATCCAGGGTGTTCACAGCCACCACCACCTGCCTTCAGCTGGCAATTCCCTTCCCTGCATCCCATATGGCTCCCTGCATCTCCGGGCATCCCAACAAGTGCTTCCCGGGAGAGCAGCGTAGGTGACAGCCGTGCTGGTGACAGGTAGCCCGGACCCTCCTTCACTGAGACCACAGACCTCATTAGCTGCCACTTGATTTATCAAGAGGGCATTATGGCTTTGGAAGCTGACATCTTTTTGGATTGCAAATAGGAGAGGAGGAAACTGTACCCTGTGAAAAGATTGATTAAATACTAATTAACCTCTTTTCTTAGATAATGAAAGCACTTCAGTGAGCTGGATAAACACGATGCGCATCAGTTGCTCTCCTGGCGAAGCAAGGGGTAATTGAGAGAGCAATATCCATTACTGGTGTTGTGACAGGAAAGGTTTTCCTTTCAGATTACAAAAGACTTGTTGCAGGAAAGATGGTACTCAAATAGGAAGGGAAAAAAAAACCCATATTCTTTTATCTCAGGAGTTAAATCCCTTCGGTTTGAAACCTTCTACCAGTGAAGTAGAGAAGCAACTTCTGCATTTATACCTAGGGATTGTCAAGTGGAAAAGTAAAAAAGTAAATCAAGGTCTTAAGCTTTGAAGGGAGGGATTGACTCAGCTGCAAAGTTGCTGGTCTTTACTGGCAAAGTCTCTAGCTTTTCTAGGTTTTGAGCAAAATAATGTATAAATAAATGTTGCCTGTTTCCTGTGAATCCCAGAGACCAAACTGGAAAATCACAGGGGAAGGGATGCTTTTCATGTCAGATTTACACCCAAAGGCCATGAGCCATTCTCCCACACAGACAGCAGCCTTGCTGAGGGGGGACATTTGCTTCCTCAAAAGGGAATATTTTCAAGGAGAAATCCAGGTGAGAAAGAACTATTTAGTGCTGCTTGACCAACTTTTATCGGCCAATAGTGATTTTCCTTGTTTCTGACCCTGCCTTTGAGACTCTCTTTTCAGTTCATTCTCCTGGTGGTCAACATGGAGAATCCAACATAGAAATGACCACGCTGGGAATTTTGCCTTCCTCCATTTGTTCTGTAACATTTACTTTCTCTGTTTGGCCTCATTGATCTCAACTGAAGTGTTCATCAGAGACCCCCAGATCTCTTGGTCCCCACAATAGGGACAGGGACAAATTTCTAAGTCCACGGTGTCCCTTGGCCTATATGTCTCCTCTCCTGCCACCTCCAAAAGTGAACTAACCCCATTTTACTTTTGGGATTTTGTATTTTCTTGTTTACAAATGTTGTCTTTCTTCAGGCTTCTCGTTTCAATGGAAGCAGCAAGTTGGCAAAGCAGGATGGTCTGCCAGGTTTGTGCTGGGCTGTAGGTGCCAGGTGCTGTCATGGTCCTGCTGGAGGTACTCTTGGGTATGATTTTATAAAGATTACTGACATCTGCCATGAGCAGAACAAGTTGCTTGTTTGTAAAAATAAGTCCAATTAACTCCTACAGATGGAACTTAATCCATTATTTGTGCAACAAACCATTTTGGTCCGTAATCACCTCGGACTGCCATTAGACAGCTTTAAATGCTTTCCTAGAAGGCAAATTTGTGAAATCTTCAGGTTAAAAAAATAGAAGATTAGCCTGGAATGTGCAGAATGTAATAATCCAAGAAAGAGACAGTGAAGTCCTGAGGACTCTGCCAAATCCCTGTTTGGGAAATAGAGGCATCAGCCCCCTCGCCTGCTTCAATTTGTAATTAAGCACATCTCACAGGCATGAAGGAAGAGTGGAAAGAAGACCGTGCACTGACGCAGGATGGTCCTTCCCTGAAGCACAGGGAATCTTTTGGGTGGAAGCAAAGGATCAGGGGGCTGAATAGTGCAACTAAATGAATGAGATCGGGGCAGAGATGTTAGTGAGACACTCAAAGCATTTTCTTTCCGGTTCATGCCTTAGGAAGCCCAATTTCTGCACTCGATGTCAACGCTTCCCCTGGCAGAGTGCATGCAAGACTGTATCTGTGGACCCTTATTCACTATAACTCAAAGAATAAAGCTAATCTCTCTAAAAGTCTTGCTTCTGCAAGTTTTTGCTCTATGAAGAATGATGCTGGATCCATCCTACTGACCCTTGCCAAAGTCCTATCGGCAATCAGTGAGTAAATCAAAAGGGGTAGGAGCCAAGCCAGAAGCAATTCTTGTACCAGTGGAGTCATGCCCGTGGCACAGACAAGGGTGGCATCTCTGTCTCAACCCCTCTGATGTGGTATTTCTTTTTCCTTTTCAAACAATTAGAGTTTCATAAGATTTTCCCTCAGTGAGATGGCAGCTTCTAACAGATGCAATATTGGGAGACCTGAATAACAACGAGTTCTGTGCCATCAGCATTTCCACGCTGACGGAGAAGAGCATTATCCACCGGGAAGAGTCTTTTCACTCTTGTCTAGCAGATCTTAAACTGGAAGACTGACAACTGAAAAAGTAGTAATGGTGATAATAGAGGAGCATTGCTCGGCGTGTGGAGCCTTGATCTGCACCAGCAGGGCCTCACGTGAAGCCTCTGCCACCTCTGCTGAGGGGACAGTGACCTGAGCAGTGGTTCCCCCTCAGCAGGGTGAAAAACCCCGTTTCCAGGGGGGGTATTTCACCCCCTCAGCTCAGCCTTACACTCCTCATTGCCCTGGTGATTAATAACAGGGCTGGGTCCCAGGGGGCTTTTAAAAGGATCTGTTACTTCACCAGCTCTCATGACATCTGTGGGATCTCCAACAGTTTTTCATATTGACCATTACACCTTTAGGTTGAGGAGAAGGAGAGTACAGGGATTAGTTGTTCATGGGCACTATTGCTGGGCTACTGGGCATACAACTGCTTTTAACAATTCAGTTAATTTGTTCATCTAGATTGAAAAAGCTTCTACTAGTGTTATGTGAAGACTATAAGAGTTAGGCAAAGTATTTGATGCAGTGTTTTTGGATCTCTGTTCTGCTCAGATGCAGTGCAGTCCGTAAATCTGCTGGGCCCTTGGCAGCTCTGCTCCTGCAGATGATTTCTTTTAATTGCATATGCCACCAATAAAAAAGCCCCTGAAAATTAGTTCTCACCTGCTTCTGCTCTGATAATCTCTACCCACTATACAAATCAGTCTTAATGGAGCATTTGAGCCCTAGAGATCTCTAATTATGGTATTAAGTTTCATGTGCTCAGTGGTAGTAGCACAGCCTGTGTTTTACAGATCATGTACACAGTAAAATCAAGATCTGCAGCAGATTGACACCCAGTAATGAAAATCCTTCTGAGGATGCTTTTGTTAATAACTAGATCCTGAGCATCATTTGAGCCTCACCACAGCGGGGATGACACCAAATAGGGCACCACATGGCATCGAAATCACAGAAAATACTTGTTATCTAAAAGCTCTGCAGAATTTTGGATTTCGCAGCTCACTTTTTGAGCAGAGGTGATTCACAGAGACTCTCTAGAGCTTCCAATCCTTAGGAAAAGGCTGAATCAGAGTAGCTCCTGCTGCTGTGGGCCCTATCATGAGAGCACACGAGCATCCTGTAGTTGGTAGTGGCCTGTTTCCCCACAGGAAATCTCAGCAGAGAGAAAGTGGGATAATCCCAGCTGTGTTTTGAGAAAGCCTGTGCTGGAAGCACATCTCGCAGCTAGCAGGGGAGCCCTATCAATGGAGCCATCTCAGACTTTCTCTCCTCACTAAAGGGGAATTAAGAGAGACGCAGGGCTTGCAGAATCTCCTGGCAGAGGGTCCCTAATGTTTGCATGCCCCGGAGGTGGTTGAAGAGATCCAGCAGGGAGAAGGGATTACCAACACCTAGCAGCAGACATAGAAAAAATGCATATACACATATAATGTGGTGCCAAGATTAAAAAACTAAGTTATTTCAGTTATTTCTGAGATCAGTAAGGATCTTGCCACTGGTTTCAGTGGGACTGAGACTGGTGGCTATTTATGGATGGTCTTTTTACCATAGGTATGGGTATATACAGATATTTTATATATGTATATTTTTAACCTGGTATTCCCAAAGAATTTGCCATTGATTTCATCAGCCCTAGTATTTAATTGATTTTTTTTCCTGTTCAAGTGCAAGAAATTATTTTAGTGCAATTAGAAAAAAAAAAAGCCACCTGTTTGCAGTTGGGGAACCACGTTCCAAATTAACCCGAATATTCTTTTGATGAAAATAAACACAAACCGCCTTGTTGTAAACGGGGGTGCAGGTTGGTGCTGCAGCCTCTGAATATGGGCATTCCATCTGTCCCAGCGGCAGATTTGTTCAACTATGTCTGAACCTATCACTGCTCGGGGGGAAAACTGTTCTCTGACTCATGTTAATGTATGAATCTAATTGTATCCACACGCACTTTGCAGCTTTCATTGCCCATTAGGAACATTAACATCATACCCTGAGTGCTGCTGGATGTATGGGCTTTATAGACTGCATAATGTCCACAGATCTCTGCTGGCAGCTCAGAAAGCACAAAAGAATAGAGGATATTTTGAAGTTTTGTGGAGGTTTTTTTCCTCTTTTTTTTTTTTTTTTCTTTGGGATTGAAGTCCAGTGTCTTGGGACCCAGTGACTTTAGATGACCTTCCGCCTCCATGGACTGTACTAAATTTCAGCCCCCGGAGGCTCCTCCATACAAAACCTCCTGGCTTTCAAGGGCAGGTGCAAGCAAAGCTTCACTGCGTCGCAGATCAAGACCTGTTACTGCCAGAATTAGATTTCACAAATCTCTTTTATTGCACAGGACATCATTAAGGAACTGCCCTGTGCTGGTTGATGGTGTCTTTAATTAATATAAGTATTAGGCTGCTATTAGGATTTCCAAAGAATAACATTTCTTTTTCAGCATTTGTAGTCCCTGAGAAACAGAGGTGGGGGTGTGTCTGTATAGACACGCACATGAAAACTGTGTTAAAGAAATATGTATCTGTTGTAGGCTCAGGCAGTGAAAAAGGACGAAATGCTGACACTAGAGTGTCTGCAAACTTAATTCAGCTCCCTTCCTTTTTTTTTTTTTTTTGGTGGCAACTATGTGACCCCAAATTATGTTTTTGATGATATCTCCACCTTCTTCATTACATGGGAGGGTTAATTTTCAGGCAGAGATTTTGCCTGTGTGATGAACAGCTTCTCAGTGCTCTGTCTAATGCTTTCAGTGTCTGCCTTCTGTGTTTTATCCTGCACAGTGTCCTGAAGAATTTCTTCTTGGGCTTTAACAGCAGCCCTGAGCAGCTGAGTGCTCTGCTTAATTAAATCATTAAACCATTAAATTCGCGGATGATGTGAGGGGATGGTGGTATCCCAATTTTACAGGTGTTAAAGCGAGGTATAGAAAAATGAAAGTAAATTCATTCTGCTAATCCTGGGCTGTCCATGTGTAGGAACTGACTTATTTGGGCTTACCCAACACCATCTATCCAGACACGCACCTTCTTTCCCCACAAACACCCTGTTAACTGCCCATCCAGCTCCAACTCACCTATATTTTGGAGATGGCTATAGAGACATGGCTGAGCTGCCTCATTTCCACCATAAATGAGGGCAAAGAGGATAAAACTGTTGCTTTTAAGGGTGTCTGTGTGCCCAGTGCAATATGGGAGTGTTGAGCAGTGCTGAAGAGGAGAGATGGAATCGGGAAGGGTAAAAGCCCTTCAGCAAGGTAGGATTTTGGGGGTCAGACGTCTTCCCCATTACACACAAATGCAGGAGAGGGGAAAGTTTGGGATTTTGCAACAGTGGAGCAGATTTCCTGAAGATGATGGACCTCTTGACACCCTCAGTCTCTATCTGAGAGCCAGAGCTGTGCCAGGGCTGGTACCAAGGCCATGGGATGCACCTTTGGCCACCCTTTCTCCTCTCCCTGCATGGGAGTGAGCACCTTCCAGCTCCTGCAATGAACCATGGCATGAACAGACGCCCTGAACACCAGCACTGCTGGTGTCTCCACGCTGCTCCTGTTCTCTGCCCACATCTCCTGAGCGGGGCTCCAGTCCCATCTCTGTGACAATCAGGGGCCAGCAGATGTTTGCAGGTAGCCAGTCTTGGTGGCCAGCTGATGTTTACAGGTAGCCACGTGTGTCTGTGGCCAGGGGGGTGTCAGAAGTGCTGGCTGCTGCCTTGGGGTGATCCCTTCCCTTCCACCCCAGTCTCCTTCTGAGGAGAGTTTAAGAAACAAAACTCCGGAGGCGCTGCTGAAATTCAGTACAAACGTTAAAAATTTTATTTACAGGGTAAAGTCCGATTTCTTTTTTAAAAAAAACCACAAAACCAAAACAAACCCCCCACTTTGATAAGAGGTATAATAATAGAATAAAGCTCTTTATGTACAAAAATACAATTTTCATATGAATGAACATCTTGAATAAATTAACCCGCTCTCTGGTCCACTCGCTGAATACCCGGTGTCTGCTCCCACTCTAAAGCAGCCCGGCCGCGCTGGGGGTCAGCATCTATAATGCATGAGCCCCTCGGCTGTCCGCCGGGTGCGGGGTCCCATCGGGGCCGGTGCTGGGACCCCCGGGAGAGGCTGAGCCGCCCCGGGGCAGGGCCGGGGGGACGCGCTGAGCCCCGCGCTGCGCCCCGGGCCGCATCGGCCCCTTAAGCCTTTTCATGGCATTGTCAGGGCGTTCAAACCAAATTTTCATGCTCGTTTTTCTTCGCTGGAGAGCTACAAATTGTAAAATTGACTTTTCACCTCGTCTGCGGCAGCAAATCTGTCGCTTTTCTTCTTCCCCGTTTTTTTTTCGGAGCGGCGCTGGAGGCGAGGCGGGGATCGGGGGGAAGGGGCTGGGGTTGGGATGGGGGGGGGGAGTGATGAAAAGTGCAACGGGACGAGGCAAACCCCCCCCTCTCTCCCCTCTCCCTCGTCCGCCGCCGGGCCCGGGTTGGGGGGCGCGGGGCGGTGCGGGGCGGTGCGGGGC
>JAWWMP010000028.1:9013678-9092604 GCA_035047865.1 Dendrocincla tyrannina
GGCCGCATCGGCGGGCATCCTGCGGGAGAGAAGCGCCGTCACCGCGGCTCGGGGCAGGGGAGGACGGGGCGGGAGGCCGGGGGGGAAGGTGCGAAGCTGCCGGGGAAAGGGGTGGGTGGGGTGGGGGGGAAAGGAAAAATCAAAATAAAGATAACGAAGAGGGTGGCGGTGCGAGTGCTTGGCAGGTGCCGGCGCTCCCGTACTCACATGGAAAGGCAACTCCCGGGGATGAGGTTAAGAGATAACGGTATAAAAACACAGCGAGGCAAAAAAGCCGAGCTGGCCGCTGCAGGGGGAGGCAGAGGGGACTCAGCGCCGGGGGTAAAGAGGAAAAAAAAAAAAGGCGAAAAAAAAAAAAGCGGAAAAAAAAAAAAAGAAGCCAAAGCCCGGGGAAAGGCGGGGCGGGGGGACACGCGACCGCGCGTGGCTTTGAAGTGCTGCGGGCTGCGATCCGCTCGTGTGAGCGGCGGCTTTGGCACACGACGGCGCGGCGGCCCCGCTCTTATAGCGGCGGGCGGACAATGGCCCCGTGGCCGCCCCGCGGGGCCGCGCCGAGGCGGCAGGTCGGCCCCGTGCGCCGCGCCCTCCGGAGCGTGCCCGCAATTACCGCGGGCGGCCGCGCATCTGCCGCGCCCCCGGGGGACGGGGACACGGAGGGAGGGGAGGGGGGGGGGTCCCCTGCTTTGTCACCCCCTCCCTGTGCGGGGAGGACAAAGCGGGGCAGGGGGGGTCGGGGCTCAGCGAAAGGGGTGGAGAGGTCACCGTCCCGCTCCGGCCGGGGGGATTGCGGCGTGAGTTTAAAGCGCTCAGAGCAGGGGGTTGGGGAAATGATAATAAAAAAGTTAAGCTGGACTTCCAGGGGATGAGCGGTGGATTATTCCGCAGCCAGATGCGGGTGGGGGATTTCATCAGGTTGTCGTTGCACCTTGGGGTTTATTTCCAAGGGAAAATACCCTGAAGTGGTAAAACTCAAAGCAGGTATTTCCGTCCTGCGTTTCTGAGGGGAATATCGACACGTGCTTTTGGCTTTTGTGGGCTCCGCTTTGAAAAGGGGATTGCAGGTGTTCAGAAAGACGTTCTAAAGGGCGTTTATTTTATAAACTTCGGTGTTTGTATTCACAATATATATACACGTTGTATAAACATATACACATATATATATACATACACACACATATATATACACAATGTATAGATAAAATTCTTTGTCTGTATAAAAACAAAGAACTGTGCCGTTTTGATTGCAAAGTTCTTGCTGCCTCTGCTAATCCCCATTCAGTGCCTGGGTATCACCGTCTCACACTTTGGGAAGCCACAGTTTTGTAAGTGGCTAAAAAGTTTCCGAATTCTGCCATCTGGCTCTTTGCATCCTGCTCTGGGTGCTGAGGAAGCCCCATCGTCAGCACTCAGGTACTTGGCTCCTTGGAAGGTTTTCAGTTTCACCGCCCATCAATAGCCATTTTCAGGTGCCTGTGCCTGAACTCATATGTATTTACATCATTTCCCCCTACACAAAACGTAGATTGATTCCCCCCTCCTTTGATTTTCTCCTATGCCTTTGATAAACAGGGAGAATTGACAGCATAAATTATTGCCTATCTCTGCATTTTTAGTTCACGGCAACCATTCTTTAGAGGAACCTGAGCGAGGAGTTTGCTATCAGAGTTATTTCTTCTGCTTCCCACCCTCCTTTTGGCTTTGAGATGACCCACGACACCAGCAAACTGCCACAACCAACCTTCTTTGTGCCAGGAAGAGCCCGCACAGAAGTGAGCAATCCAGAAAGCCCTGGGTGATGAATATTAACCAGTCTCAAACCAGAAGTAGTTTGCCAGCACCAAGCTTTCAGGATCAGCTCTCTTGCCCCGTTTTAACATCTTCATATCCTTGCAGAGCTTGGGTGTGCAGTGCACCCCTGTAAGGGGGCCTGGCTGTTCCCGGGAGGGACTGGGCTCTCTCAATCACCGGACCTGCAATCAGGCTGAAGTTTTTAGGGCCTTTGCATACATAAATGACTTTCTGCGCTAAGTAGTTCCACTTCACTGAGTTACTCATGTCCTTAAGTGACGGCACAATTAGAGGCCTCGGTCAGCGGGCAGGGATCGGCGGCGGAGTTTCCAGCAGGAGCCAGGAGAAAGTCAGAAGGCACCAAAATTTAAAGGTTATGGAAGCATATGGCAAAAAATGTTCAACTTTTGTTACTGTGCACTTTGTATATAGTGATATAAACTGCAGTGTTGTCTGCAACACTTTTATCGGCTTTTGTTTAGGTGTCTTTGAGCAGTCAATAGTTTATTCATAAAAATGTTTATGATTCCCTAGAGTTTCACAGACTTTGGCACAACCGATCACTTGTCTGAAAGTTTGCAGTGAAAGCGCATTATTCATTAGTCCTTATCCATCATTTGCAGTTTGTCATTTGTTATTCTCTTGTTTTAAAAGTTTGTGCTCCAATCAAGGAGGGGAGAGAGCACCATGTGTCTCTGTGATCAGTCACAGCCATGAATAGCCAGGGCTGAAGTGACTGTTTCACAAACAACCCATAGGCTGAAATTTGTTTGCATAATCTATTCACTGCGCACTTATGAATAACGAATGCATTCACAGAACCAGAATTGTTTCAGGAAGCCTTCGCAAACAGAAAGAAGTGCTAAATATCTTGGATAATTTATTCCCGATGAATAATTCAACCGGTTCTATCGCAGGCAGTCTACTAATTTTGCAGATAAATTATTCAGCCAACACAGATAATAGCTCTTACACCTTATGGGCCCGCTCCTATGGAAGTCAGCTGTTGGAGTTTTGTGGAGTTTCCTGGGACTGAGAAAGAAAAAAAATCCCAAATGGAACAGGACCGTTGATTTCAAGGAACACAGAGTGTGTTCCCAGCATCTTATTCTGAGTTTCAGCCTTTGATATTAACTTTTCCACCTTGATACAAGTGCAGCTGGGCTCAGATGGACTCAAGGATGTTACTAGTTTCATATTTTGAGTTCTAAAGAAGTTGCCAGAAATGCTTTATCATTTACTTTGAGACACCTTACAGCACTTAAAAAAGGAAAGGAAAAATGTTTTAACAGATTTAACACTTGTGAGGCCTCGAGCATGAAGCTTGTTCCTCTGCCCTTGTGTTGAGACATCACACATGGACTTCAGAAAAAGTAGGAATTCACAAATAAAGGTGAAGGAAAGGCCTTGTGCTCCCAGGTGCCTGACACTGCTCTCCTCATGCACTGTTTCTTTCAAGAAAAAGCCAGTCAGTGAGAAGGTGCCATTCCCTGGTAAATGTTTGTGGTGCCCTGTAAAGGTAAATAAATCTCCATGTTAGAAATCAGCCTCACATTTCCAAAACAACCAGAATTATGATTATTGGAGCATCATTCTTCTCTCCAAGGATGGAACGAGTGGTTCACAGTAAAACTGCTCCCTCAGTTGGAAGGTGCCTCAGAGAAGTCAGAAGTGCATCATATTTTTTCAGGTCTTAAGATGCACATCATTGTAAAAACTCACCAAACTCTGTCTTTTGTTACAGTGGTACATGAGGGCTTGAACTAATGCTGGGATGAGTGTCAAAACAATGCATCAAGCAGGATAACACTGCTTTTTTGCTCCCTCATTGTTTGGGAGCATGGCCAGAAAGAGAAGGCAGAGCTGCCTGCAGAGGATGCTTGAACTGAATTTAGAGAGGTGATGTGGCTGGTGGCAAAGCCATCACCCTGGGAGCAGAAAGCTCGACCCAGGGCCTTGCAGGAGTAAAGGGAGGCTTAAGCTCTCTCACCCTGGGGATGCCCAGATTGATGCAGCACGAATTTTAAAGACAGATAGAAATGCAGGAGATGGTTCAGAGGGGCGGCTCGTCTCCTTGTGCTGGGCTGGGCATGGTGTAGGGCACGGTGGCTTCTGCTCCAGCCCGGGCTGGGCACAGACGTGCAGTGAGGGCTGCAAGGGGAGGGATAGACACAGGGGGCTGTGCTCCTGGGACCTGTCACCCGGCTGGAGTCACCTTACATCCCGGCCCGAGGCTCACCGAGGGTTCAGGGATTGATGCTGACTAATGGCCAGCCCTGGAAGCCCAAGCTGTGAAAGGGCTCCTAGCCTGCTGGGAGGCTGCGTTAACCCCTTCTGGAGCAGGAGCCGGTTCTCCTGCCAGGGAAACACCTCGGGGACAGCTCAGGGGCTTTGTCTCTAAAGGATTTGGCTTCTTCTCCCACCTGCCCGTGGCCAGGTTGAGGCTCCGGGCCGTGTGTTGGGGGCTGCAGGGGGTGGGGAGCACGGGGGCATCGCAGGGAGTGCCCGTGTACTGGGAGGGTCCTGCTCCAGAGGAGCCAAATCCACCCTCAAATCCTCCACAAATGCCTGGGAGTTGCAGTCAGGGCTCAATTCCTCCTGAGGGCTCTGCAGAAATAGTGGGAGCGTTTTATTTTCAGGTTTTAAAAGTGTGATGTAACATTTTCCTTCTTTTTGGGAGGGGGGAGTTGAGTAGGTAAACGATTGTTCCCTGCAAGCACAAATGTATTTTGTTTGTTGTAATTAAAATGTTTTAATGAGACAACCATAAAATCAACCATTAATTATTTTTTTTCAAACACTTCTGCTTCCTTTTGAGCTAGGTCTATTTAGAAATAGTTTAGAGAGTAGCCTGCAGTTTTATTCTTTCTGTGGTATTATACACAGGAGTGGAGAAGTCATTTATAAATAATTACACAATGTTTTGGGTCTTTGGGTTTGTATAATATATCAAAGCGATTAGTACACGCATTGTTCCATTGTAAATGGGTTTTTTCCCTTCCTTTCAGTTTCACTTGCCTTGTCTTCTATCTAAACCTTTTTCGTGAAATCCTTTGTCTTCCTCATTCTTTTAGCTTGTTACAGTGCAGGGACATTCTTCTTATTCAAACACTCACAGCATGAGCAAAGAAAGCTACTTCTGTCGCATCTTAAGTTTTACCATAACTTTCTGGCATTTTCTTTTCTTCTGATTTTCCCAGACTACTGATAGGGTAATGAAGAATTATAACATACATCAATTATTGGTGCTCACGGTGTATTATGCTCCTGAATTCAAGGGGAGATAAAGAGGGAGAGAAAAAAAAAAAAAAGCACCACTTTCTGTGGTTTTGAGGCACATGAGAGAGGACTCGGCACAGATTATTTATAACATCTTTCTGAGCATCAATTATGTTTGACTCCTACAACCACTTCCTTGTCCCACTGGTTTTATGGCCAGAAGGAGTCATTTTTGTGTGTGGTAGCTGTGGCATTTAACTTGTTTCTTTTATGAGGAGCCCAAACAATGCATCTTCAGGCCAAACAATCTATCTCCCCGAATAATAGCCCAAATGTCACTCAAGTGCTCCGGGCTGGGAAATGTGTGATCATGGTAAAGGGCCATGGGGAGAAAGTGGAGATGGAGGGGTTTGTGAGGCATCCACGTGGGGCTTCCCAGTGCTGGGTACCCCTGGGAGATGGGCTGGCCCCGGTGTGGGGTGCAGGTGTCTGGGGATGTGATCGGCTGCCTGAGGTTTCAACAACCCTAATCAAAGTCATCCAAGGAAAAGGGCCAAACCCTCCCAGTGTGGCCACACTCCCTGCCTGGCCTTCCCCAGCCTCCTGGCTACCACATTAACTGGGAAAAATGAGATTAGGATGTCACTCCCGAGAAACGAGCCCTTTCCCCCCGACACCTTTATTGTGCAAGAGCTTTTTTGTCTCTTCTTTCCCCGCTCCAGCTTCTCCCGCCCACAATTCCCCCTCTTTTGTTGATTTGTGTTTTGTTAATTGAAACTAGAACACTTCTCCTAAAAGAGAGAGGCAAAATTCATTGACTGCCCTGCAGAAGAAATCCCCCAACAACATCCTAAACAGGAAGGTTAACTACATGCTCAGATACTCAGGTTTTCCTTTATACCCTCCATATCAATAATTCTGTTTAGGGGTGGCAAAGATAACCTGAAAGAATTAAGCACCATAATGTGGGACTGAAATTGAACCTGAGCTCTTGGGGGGGCCTTGGGCGGTCCCCCCCAGGTCTGGGGGTCCCCTTTGGCTCTGGTTTGGAGTCCTGCAGCCGGCAGAGGATGCTCCAGGACCACCAGCAGCCCGCAGGTCCCCACTGTCGCCGTGGGGGCCCGGGGGATTTGCTGCCATTTGCATAGCAGGTGTTGGATCCTGGGTCATTCTTCCTTAAGGGACTTTTAATACGGGATAAATTACTGGCAATGAGGAGGAGGCAGGCGACAAGAAAAGCCCTTGTCGAGTCTTCTCCCGGCCGTGGAATTTGAGAGAATGGCTAAAAAGAGGAGAAAAACTCCAAGGCAGGAGCTTCTGCCCCAAGCCAGGGAGTTTGGGGTGCCCAGGGTTTGAGGGGGGAGCTCTCACCAATTTCTCCTGAAATTGAGGTTTGGCCTCAGGAATGCAGTAATCCCAGGACAGAAATACGATTACTGGCCTGAGGATCTTTGATTGAGTAGGGCTGGAAGGGGAGTTTAAAATGTTAATCCCTGGTATAATCCCTTCCCTGGCATTGTATGGACAAGGGTTGGACCCGAAGGGAATTGCCTGCTTCCTTCGCCAGGAGTCAGGGCAGGAGGGCAAGGCTGGGGAGCAGCTCCCATCATGGATGTGCACACAGACGTGTCTGAATGTGTGCCCACCACGTGTGTGCATCCAGGCATGGACCCTCAGGGCCATGCCCACCCCTAGGTGTGCACATCCACACAGTCACACACACACCTGTGCACACACACGCAGCTCCTGGGATCGTATGGAGTTTTACATATACATGTGTATGCACATCTGCACACAAAACGGGACAGGAAGGCTGGGCCACTCGTGTTCTCAGGGGGTCTTGATCCAAATTCCCTGTCACACCGCAGTCACTGCTTTGCCCTGGCAATTAGGGCACGTGTACGTAAAAGGACTTTGAGATGCTTCACGTGTTTTTTAAGAGGAGAGTCCTTTTGAAGTGCAGTCACTTGTAGGCTGTTGGGGCAGGTAAGAAAGGCTTGTCTAAAGGGACATCAATATGAAACCATCCAGATGCCTTTCACATCCAAAGAGACTGGATATATTAGAAATAAATAAAGGCCATCTATAGGAAAAGATTATATCAGTGAGGAAGAAGCTGATGTTGCCTCAATTGAAAAAAAAAGCAGGTGAATTTACCCCAAAAGAGATGTGAGGGCTGGGCAGGGACCTGCTGGTGCTTGCAGGAGCCCTGGCAGGTGGGAAGGGAAAGGAGACACCTTCAGCCACCAGTCCTGGGCCAGGGTCCTGCTCCCTGACCCCAGGGATGACCCTTCGGGGTGCAGGTCCTGCTGCCCTGGCCAAGAGAGGGACGAGGGTGACACCCCAAGGCTCAGCACTGCAAATTCAGCTGTGCGGGGATGAGGCTTTGCTTCTCATCTCTGTCAATTTGTGGCTTTTATAGTATTAGTTAAAAAAAAACCCAACAGCAATTCTTTTTAATTATCTCAGTAAAACAGTTACATGACCTGGACTACAACTGTAAGGATTTTTGAGGGAGCAAAGACAACACGAAGCTCTCCTGGCTGAGAGCTGGGGCTTTGGGGTGGGTTTAGCTGCGGTGGGTGCTGGGTTTGGGAGAGCAGCACTGGCAGGGCCAAGAGGAGCAAAACAGACGTCACAGTTCAGAGGCCAAACACAGAGCTGGGCACCGGGGTGGGCAGAAGGAGAAAGGGATTTAGTTTGACTTAAAAAGGAGGTGATTTTTAGAAAATGTCAAAATGAAACATGGGGTGGCTTCTCACTTGAGTTGCTTCAATGAGAACACACAGTGATGGTACCCAGACTCTTTTTGAACTAACATTTCCTTTTTCCTGCCCCAACTCAGCCTTTTGAATGTTGCCCACTGATTTTCATTCAAATTTCATTAAACTGGGCTGAAAGCAAAGAGTAAATAATGTGTAGATTTGTTCTGCTTTGTGGAATTTAATGGAGCCCTTTGCACTGACTTAAATGCCTCTGGCTATTCATTTAGCTTACCATTTACCTTAGTATTATATGTGCAATATATCCTGTAAGGTTCCTATTTTTCAGGGTCAAAAACAGAGGTATGAACACCTTAAATTCTAGCCTGAACTCATGCCTTGTTAGTGGAAGCTGCTCCGGGGAAGGTGAAGGACTCCATCATGCTCACAGCCAGGTACCACCTCCCAGTATCTCTTTATGATAATGCCTCCAGGGAAAAAGAGAAAAATAAAAGCACAGTGTTAAACTACAGGTGCAGCAGCCCTTGAAAACTCCCAGGCAGCACATGAATCCAAAGTGTTGGGTTTGCTGGGACCAGTACATACTGGTGCAGCTGAACTGGGCTGAGAGGGGGAAGGAAATACCCTGCAGGAAGACACGGTTGGTGCTGTGCTTTATTGCTGAGTGGGGCTGTGGAGGAGCAGGGTGTGCAGTAACCCTGACCCACACTCAGGTGGCAAGATTGGTTTTCAAGGTATGTGTTCTAGCCCCTGTCATCACTGAACATTGTTCTACTGGTGTAGCTTTAAGTTTTACACCTGCTAATACATCCTTTGGAACGGCTTGAAGGGGTCAAATGCTCAATAAATACAAAGTGCTAGTTCTAGCACTCAGGGAATTAGCGAGTGGAGCAGCATGATGAAGGGAAGGCAAATGCTGTCCTAGGTGAGGGTTTATGTCCCTCGGGACTGGAGGCACTTCCACAGTAATGAGCTCCTCTGACACAGGTTCTTGGCTAATGAGGGGAGACAAGTTTGGCTGAGGTGTTTCTGCTGGGTCTCTGGTCTGGGGATTCTGCTTTCCTTTCTCATTTAAGCATGTATTAAATTGCAATAAAATAGCTAATTATGAAGAAGTGAATGTACTTCTTCAGACTACAGATGTGTCCTGGTTTTAACCCTCTTGGATAAAACCCAAGGTATTTTTTCCTTTACCTCAGGTTTAATGCATGGCAGGTCTTGAGCCTCTTTCCCTTTACTCTGGTGGGAATTAGAGATAATTTCTCTGGAGCTGGTGCAGCTCCCCTTCTCCAAAGCTGCTGTTGGGCTGCTTTGGGCTCTGCACCTCTCACCCCACTGTTCAAACAGGAGGGGACCCAACGGGGCTGGAAAACTGCTGAGAAACATCATTCTCAAGATCACTTTTTAGTACTTGTCTTGGGTGCCTATCCCAAGGAATCCTTTTTCCCTTTTCTTTATTTCTTCTCCCATAAAACTAGTATATGACTTGGGTTTTTTATAGTTTTCAGTGTTCGGTATTATTTATCTTCATTAACCTGTTAATAACCGCAGATCTCAACCCCACGGATGACACGCCAGGTGCTGGGAATTTAATTCTTCAGCCATGAACTCCACCCACTGGCTTCAAGAGACAAAAAAAAAGGAAACCCCCAGTTTTCCGGACTTGCAAGGGATGGGAATAACCACAAGGTGTCAACCTCCACCAAGCTCCATCTCGGAGCAGGGTCTGCTCTCCCGGCACGGATAACCCTGCTGGAAAACCTGGGTACTTCTTCAAGTAAGTGGGGAAAAAATCCCCTACAATACAGGAAAATGATTGTTTTGCCTCGGTTCTTTGCTTTATGGCAATCCTTCATTTCTTTTTTTATTTCTTTTATAATATCCTACAACGAGCTGTAATCCAATCCATTGTCCTGCTCCATTCTTTTCTCCTGACCACAAAAGAAAGTTTCCCAGACATCGTGACAAACCCAAGAAGTCCTTTTTTATTTCCTTTAAAGGTAAATTTGCATTTTCCCTTTGTAGAGCAGCATTTCCAGGCATCATTGTCCACTATGTTGCCCTGTGCAGTTGAAGTGTTGGGTTTTAACTTTCTGGGCAACCCAAACCTGTGTTTCCTCCCAGGTGTTCCCTTTGGGGATGCAGTGTGGGTTGCTCTGTTTTGGTGTAAGATGCACCACACTTATCAAGTGCCATTGCTTTCTGTAAAAGCACTGTCCCAGGTGCCTTTAGATTGAGAGCAATCCCAAGGAGTTCTTGCTTCTCCTTTCATCCCATGACTTCTTGCAGCCTGGGCTGAGCTTGGCGTGGCTCGTGGGCTGGTGGCATCGCTCAGAGCCAGATGTGATGCTTTGACACTGGTTATTGGAATGAGGAACTGGATTTTCCTGCCACAACTGTTTCAGCTGTTGCACAGAAATGGAGAGGGAACACCCTGCCAGCCACTTAACACTTGACACTGGTCCTTACTGGGGAGGAGTGGCACTTGGCTGGGAATTACTGGCCCAAGGAGGGAGCCGGTTTGTTTTTCCTAATGTGATGGCAGAAGTGATAAGTCTGGAGAGATAAGAAAGGAAGTCGAAGTAAACCCCAAGGTAAAATGTAAATGGTGCAATTATGAAGGTAATAGAACTGGAGAAGTATTTTTATGCAACACGATTGAATGGGCAATAATGAGGTAAAAAGACATTTCTTCCGGGATTAGAAGTGAGCTCAAAATTGCCAAGGCCCACTGGAAGTGGAGGGGGAAGGGGGGGGGAAAGAAGCCTGTGGTAGCATTTCTGTTCCTTTAATAAGCTCCTTTTTCTGGGAGCCCTGAGTGTTCAGATGGAGCACACTTAGTGCCTAGTAACCCAACAAAGCTTCGATTGGTGCCTCTGCAGAAGGATTTTCTTTTCCTTGCAGGTTTCTAACCATGAAAAAAAAAACCCCCTGAGATCAGTTGCTTCAGAATCCTTAATTAAACACAACAAAGAAGGGCAATTAGAGCTGTGTTTTCCTTTTGTCATCCAGCAAATCTTGCAAACTTCAAACCCCTTTTCTTGCTCCAAGATTTATGATGGGAATAAATCATAATTATTCCTGTAATTATCAGCCTGAAGTTAACATCAGCAGGATTATTTTTTTTTCCCCTGGGAGGAGGCTCGGAAACCCATTCAGGAGGAATTCACTAACCTCTTTTATTGTGCAGGAAGCAAACCAAAAACGCAGGCATGGTGATTTTCCCCGGCCTTGGCTGCCTGCTTCCTTTCCTGTCACTTCATGTCACATCATTCCTCCCTCCCGGGTCCTGCATGCTCCCGTTGGGCTGGATGCCCTCCATGTGTGTCATCAGAGCCAAAGAGCTCATGACACAAACAGGAAAGAGATGAGGGAAAAATCCAAGGGGATCTGAGGGCTTCAGAGGTCAGCAAAAGAACCAGAAACACAACCTGTCACTGAGAATGAACACTCGGGCACGTTCCATCCCTACGGGCATCTCTCCCAGGGATCTTGGCATTGTCTTGGTGGTTGGATGATGTTGTGCTCGAGCCCAGCAAAAGGGAGCAAGTTCTTCAGGCGTTGAAGGTGACAGTGTGCATGTTGTTGCTGCTGGGGGGTCAGAGTGCCCTGCCTGAGGACAGGACCCTGACACAGCACCTGGGGAACAGCAGCCACAGCAGGTCCTGTGTGTCCTGCTCTCACTGGAGAGCTGGTGGTGGGAGGGAGACCTCCTGGGCGAGAAAACCTCATTGGACAGAAGCTCCTGAGGTTTTTAAAGGATTTCAGGCTGGTGCTTTGCTCGGGAGTCTCCCCAGGGCTGTGCTGCCATCCAGTTTCCCACGCTGGTGTGATGGACGTGGCTCCTGTAGGCACAGAGCAGCCACGTGTCCTCTCTTCCCTTAGTGTCCCAAACTGCCAGGATGATCTGGCTGTGTAAACCTCTGAGCAGCTTTCCCAAAACACAGCTGCTTTGCTTTGCTTTGCTTTGGGTTTTGTTTTGTTTCCCTTTGCTTTGGGGGTGTTTCCCAAACCAAATGCAGCAGTTGAAGCTTTCCTGCAGAGCTGGGGACGAGCATTCCCAGCGCCAGCAGCGCAGTGAGCAGGCTCCGAAGTGATTTATAACGCAGACGGCTGTAGAGGTGTCCCCTGGACGTCTGAGGCGGGTTTTGCTTACCACTAGGTGTCCTTTCAGCCCTGCTTTCCCCACTGCTCCTTCAGAACAGCCGTCTGGGCTGGGAGCTGCTGGTCCCAGCCCAGGAGCTGCCAGACACCGAAGTGCTGACGAGAGCAAGGGCTGGGGCTGAGCCCCGGACTGCTGGGGCCTCCCAGCCATCCTTTTGATCTCGCACAGTTTTGTCTCGAGTAGTGCTGGCCCCCAGAAATAAGGGTGCTCTGGATGCTCGTAATCCAATTTCTGGATCTGTAATGGGTATTAAATACTTGAATCGGGGGCTGTTACTGCAGGGCCACTGCTTAGTAGAGGTGATGGTCCAGGAGACAGCCTTGGAGGGTAAAACGGATGATGACTATCTCAGTTTCACACGATGACCAAGTGGCCGCCCCACTTTGTGCAGGTTTTGAACTTCCTTTCTATGATACGGTAGCTCAAATACCGTTGTGGGCATATTCCACAGAGATGTAGGTATGTGTGGGATTTTCCATGTTCCCTGGCTGCCCAGAATTTTGCCAACAGTGTTTCTGTGTGTATCAATACCTATGAGCACCAGTGACCACTCCAAGCACCTGGAGCTGCTTGCAAATGCAGCTGCATCCACTGTCTCCCAGGCAATGGCAATCCCAGTTGCTGTTCTGGGGTGGGTTATGTCAGGTAAAGGAATTAGAGGAAATCGGCTTTGCCAGAAATGTGTGCTGGTTGCAAGGATATCTGGGGGCTCGTGGGGTGCAGCTTTTCAAGGTGAAATGGGCACCTTCCAGGAAACACTCAGCTCCCTGTGGTTTAGGATCAGAGGAAAATCAATGACTAACAGGCACAGAGTGTCTGGCAGAGCAAACACAGTGAGAGCTGCAAACAGCACTCCTCAAAAATACCTGTATTTCCAGTCGTGACCTCGCATACCTCAACTCACTGAAGGGAAAAACCTGAACAACAAATCCCAGCATGAGTGCCAGGCATGGAAGATCCACAGAATGCCCTGGCATGAACTCCGTGCAGCTGGACTTGAATCCCAACCTCAGCCCAAACGAGCTTACCTTTTTCCAAAGGTCCTAAACAACTAGGAATAAGTGAGGTCTTCAGATGCTGTGCACATCTGGATTCCAATGCTTCGTTTTTGAAACCTGGCTTTGGAGGAAAAGTACCCCAAATGTGACTGGAGTTTCATTTGTCCTAACGGGAAGTGTGTTTTGGAGACTGCAGGCTCTGCCTGGGCTTATACAAAACCTGTGAAGTGATGTCAGGTTGCACAGGGGCCCTTCCCCCTTGGCCAGGCACAGTTCCTGGCTCTGGATCCCAGGGGGATGATGAGTCCTGGCAGTGTTGGCTTTTTTATTTGCATTCATTCCCATTCTCTACAAATATTGGCCCAGAAGGGACCCAATTCTGCTGGTTAATTAGCTCAGAGAGCATTTCTGCTGCTGTAACACCTCCTTTGACTTCCCTCTTGGGTCTCAGGGGTGGCCAGTGCAAACCCCAGCCCCCTGATGGACTT
Organism: Dendrocincla tyrannina; assembly: GCA_035047865.1. Classification (NCBI taxonomy): domain Eukaryota; kingdom Metazoa; phylum Chordata; class Aves; order Passeriformes; family Dendrocolaptidae; genus Dendrocincla; species Dendrocincla tyrannina. Next base: position 9,027,060 of record JAWWMP010000028.1, read on the forward strand.
TACCATCGAGCCCCACGTTTGCTCCCACAGCCCTGATAAAACCTGGTCAGTGCAGAGCCAGCACTTCCACCACATGGATGTGGCCAGGAAAGGTGCCCACGTGTGTAGAATCTGGCATGGCCTCGTGCCCTGATTTAGGCACCCTGGGGCACTGCAGGACCTGCCCAGAGCCATCTCACACAGACCACCAAGCAACTATGCCTTCTTAATAAACTTTTCTGGCCATCGCTGACCTAGACCATATATGAGCAAGTGAAAAGCAAGTGGTGAAAGGCTCTGTGTAATATTACTAATCCCATGTAGTGGGAAAAGTGTGGAAAAGGCCAGGCAGGTCTCCCCACTATTGTGTCCTCTCACTGCAGCTGCTTGGTTCACCCCTGTGCTTTTATTAAAACAAAATCTAATAGCACTGTTTCTGAATGGGTGCAGCCTGTGGATACCTAATGCCCAGGGGAAGGGTGGGGGGTGTGAAGGTCTCCTTTGCAGGGCTTTTTGCTGCCTTTCCACGTGCTCCTGGCTGCAGAGGGCTGGGGAGCAGCTTTGCAGGCTGGATGGGGGGAGCAGTTGGTTCCAGCCCTCCTCGAAGGCTCTGGGGAGGGTTTTCACACTTGTGGTGCATCATGGAGTAAAGGAACTGCAGGGTCTGAGTGCTGCTCCTGCCCCCCAGGAGGCTCCTGCTTACCCTGCACGTGTTCAGGCTCCTGGGAGGGGAAACTGGGAAGTGGGGAGCACTCAGGGCTGGCTGGTGCGTGCTCACAGCATGCTCCAGGGGCTTAATTTTTCAAACTCAAAGCACAAAAATGTGGTTTGCATGTGAGGGAGGCTGGACTGAAGGGTCTCTTGTGGCTTCACACACTGCGGGGGAAAACAAAAGCAGATCTTGAGGCTGCTGCCAGATCTTGGTGGAGGAGGTACCTACAGAGATATATGTTATATACATATTTCAATGTTTTAGCAGGGATGTTTCAGTGTGAGGGAAAGGGGCTCATTTGTTTGTGATTGTGAAGGCAGGTACCTTCTGATGCAGAGCTTTACACCTGCATTCCAGGGATGGCAAGGAGTGCTCCTCCTGTTCCTGGGAAGTTAACAATGCTGCCTGGACAAGCCAGTTAGCACTCTGGAGAAAACCAGCTCAGAATCAGCTTTCTCTCTTTATGCTTTCAATTCCTGTTTCTGAGAGTTGTTCTATTCAAAAGACAAATATTAGGTTAAAGGAAATACAAGTATCAAACCAAATGTTTCGTTTTGGGTTTTCTGGTTTTGTTTGGTCTCCCATTCTGGCAAGTGGGGAAAAAATCAGAATTGGTTTCCCCTGTGCTTAGTTTCTGCTGGTGGTTTTGGTGTGGCAGAGGAACCCAGAGTCAGGAGTAATTTGTCCAGACCATACCCTGTGAGATGTGAAGAATCACTGGGAGCTCAGTCTGGGCAATCAGAACCACACACAGCATTCCCAGGGGCATTTACCCACCTCTTAGGCAACTACATCAATATTTTCCCAGGCAAGGCATTGCCCAGCAGTGGCTAAATAAACACAAACCTTTTTCGAAGTCTGCCAGCATGTTGAAATCAAGTCTTCTCAAGCGAAATCTACTGGCTTTGTCAAAATGTGACTCGAGAAAGGAGAGGGGCAGCATTGCCCAGAGATGGGGTTCAGATGCTCAGCCAGAAACAATGCCTTGTGGTCCATATCCCCAGGGTTTTAATTTCTCAAACACTCTGGGATCTTTCTCAAGATTTTCCCTCGTAGGTATCTGAAGCTTGATCTTCATCCTCGTGCAGACTCACAGGTTTGTCTTGTACAAGCTTCCCTAATCTAACCCAGATCTTGCCTAAATCCCTTTTTACTTGGTTTTATGTGGGTCAGAGCGGTTGATCTACGTTCACTTAACACCAGACTAGTGGCTGTAGACAAATGGTATTGCCCTTATTTATGTCACAGCGTTCCTCGTGTTTGGCTAAAATCCAAATCCTAAAATGAGGAAAGGAAAGGAAATTGTCCTGGAAGAATGTTTTCTAATTCCAGAGTCATCAAGATGCCGTATCCCTAATCAGCTTCTCTGAGTCACCGCTTTCCCCCCAAACCAATTCATCCACAAATAAAAAGATTAGAAGTGCCTGGAGTTCCCTGATGGCTTAAGGGAATTTAAAAGCAATTGTCAACTTCTTTTTTAAATATATTTTTTTATTACTTTTTTTCATTTGTCTTAGAAAGAAATATGAAATCTGCATGCAACCTTCTAAATATTTCAAACATTTACATAGCATATGATAATTTAGCAGTACAGTACATTATACAGCAAGATAATATAGGGAGACTTCCTATAGTGTATTTACAAATGAAAAGGTAGTTTTGTTATATTAAAAAGAGGAATGCACTGCTTAACATTGAAGTATTACATTCAAAATAATGAATATGTTGTATTGTGACTAAAACATACATAGGTATTTATATGTTTGCCCTACCATGTTTTTCATAAAAAGGTACCTTTTAAAGGCTTTCTTTGTTGTTGTTGCTACAAATCTAGGAAATCATACACAACAGCCTTGAAGCTTAAAATGTCTCAGTACTGAAGCCACAAACTTTCTGTAAGCGCTTCAGGTGAAAAAAAAAAACCCAACCAAACCAAACAAACTTGTATTTTCTTAGTAACAGAAATAACCTAGAAATGCTTTCTAATGCACGAAAGGTTACATGGAGATAGGGGACGCTTTGCCTTGCAGCAAGACCTCAAGGCCATGGAAGAAGAGGTACACAAGTGATGCTCACACCCACTCGAGGAGGTGCTGAGGGACCTCACTGCTGCAGGTACAGCCACGGTTCATGGCATCTTCCCCAGAAAGCTCATCTTTGGTCCCTGCTTTGCCTGCCCAAGGTGGAGCTGCAAACACGCCCAAGAAGCCCAGCACCGAAGCTTTCCCACTGCCAGGGGGGAGGGACATGGCTGTGGAACACCATCACAAACATCGCTGTTTGCCTAATGAGCTTATAAAGCTCGATTGCAATCATAGTGCAGTATGAATGAAGAATAATAATAATAAAAAAACCCCCCAAAGCAACAATCCCATTTCGAAGGGAAAGCATGTGGTTTTCCCAATTTCAGTATGGAGCAGACGGGTATGGAATCAGAAGTGCAACAGATGCTTGTGAAATCTGGAAGCCTTTCGCACGCGGCTATAAAATGTAAAAACTGACCCTCGGTAAAAAGTGCTTTATAATAATATAGATTTTGTGTCTTATGTCTGCAAGAGAGAAATAATCTTCTGTCGAGCCCAGTCCTATGCCAGCCAAGGGAATCCGCTCCATTCCTCACACCGCTTTCTCTTATTCTTCATAAACCCTAAAGAGAAGGAGAGACAAGAGCAGGGTGTTTAAACTATGAATGAAAGAACTCCATGACGCAATAACAAAAACAAGGGAATAATAACAATAATAATCATAAATATGCAACCTACAAATAATAAAACCCCAGAAAACAAAGTTTTAGCCTTTGCCCAAGTAATTTGGGAATTAAATTATTGACTTCAGCAGTCACCAGGTTGCAATCCGTGTCCACAAAGCACCTGGGAGGAGCGTTGGACTTTGACACTGCCCCATCCTGGAGGCACGTGGGAAACAACACACTGTGCCACGAATACCAGGATAAATAAGAGGAAGAAATCCATGTCTGCCAATTCACTTTAACCACAGGAAAATCCCTCTCTCCTCTACAGATGTTGAAGCTTATCATGAGCTGTACGTAGATAATAAATTCACAGTATTTGTTATGCTTGGAATAATTTTACTCTGTCATTTTTCTAGATTATTTCCTGATGAAACAACTTGATGGGGCTCTCTGTCTGCATGTTTCCAGAAGGCACAAGCCTGGGGCTGGGCATCCTTCATCATATTAATGATGGCATTATAAAAAAAAAGAAAAAAAGAAAAAAGAAAGAAAAAGAAACAGGGCAAGAATGTAAATATGTGGTTATGCAATAGCCAGGGCTTCCCCACGTGCTCTGCTTGTGAAGCAGATGCAGGGAGCTGGCAGGGACTCAGGGGAGATGGCTGGGGCTTGTACCCACTGCCACTCACAGTGCCCTGGCATCGCCCGTGGCACCGTGGGCTGTGCTGGAGCTCGCTGCTACCCTTGGAGTGCAGAGAGCTTGCTGCTCACTGGCCTCGATTTTGGGGAGCACATTCCCCACCAGATGAGGAGGATGAGGGTTTGGTGTGACTGTACTGCGTGTGGAGGCTCTTTCCATGGCTGGAGAGGGGGCAGGAGTTGGGCAGCTCCCCTTAATTACAGAGGGGGACACCACCACTGGCCATTCATGTTTCTCACTTTCTGTCCTCTCTCTGTGACTGATGACTTGGGGAAAAAAAAAAAAAATCTTTACAAGGCAAAAAGTGTCAAAGATTTTTTACCAGAAAATGACTGTTTTTCTCAGCATGATACAATAGTTAAAACTGGCAAATACCTGTGTCATCAGATACTGATGATGCTGAGGTGGTGTGATTAAAGTGATTTCCAGCTCTCCTGACCGCTTTTCTCATGACTGTGTGAAAATAGTTTAGCTTTTCATCTTGGATTTTTACCCGTAGAAGGGAGGTGAGTGTACGTAAGCAACCGAGAACGTCAGCTGATGAATATTTTAACCCAAAATAATTGCTATTTATACTCAGAAGAGCCTCGTCCTAAAATGGAAGTGTGAACTGCATGTGGCAGGAGAGAAATAATATCAAGAGCACCCATTGAAAATGGTAATTTTGGGAATGGATAGGGCGTGTGCATTTCCCTGGCTTCTCCGTGTCTGGGAGCTGCTGGTTGCCTGAGTTGCCACCGAGATTCCCCCCCATTGAGAGAGCACTTACCTGCCCTTCTCTTTCCATACTCGGTACCACTTGAGCAGCCTCACCGTGTTCTGGCGTTTGGGGTTCAGGCAGTGCTGCTGCTCCCCCCTCACCTTCGTCCACAGCGTCACACTGCAGGGCAAGGGAGGCAGGTTAGGGCAGGTTATGGGGGATTCCCAGCCCTGCTCCCCCTCCAGGATCACTCAGGGGGTCACTGTAAGGCTTTTTATGCTCTGGGGTTTGTGGCAGATGGTTGAGTTTGTTGGAATCATAATAGAGCAGCTGGCTGTGCAGTGCACCCCTGCCCACCATCAGGCTGTGGTACCAGAGGGAGACCCACCCGTGGTTTTAATCGGTGGGTTTGCTCTGCCTACCTGTTAGATACCACCTTTAGAGCCTATGGGATTATTTCATTAGAGCTCATTCAGGCAACCACAAGGTCTTTGCCTGAGGAGACTGTTCCTTCACACTCAACAAGACTTCATTCAAGGGAAAAGATCAGAACTGTTTCACTGTTTGGTTTAATTTTCTTTTCCCCCTTAATTCTGCAATATTTAAAATTCTGGCATGTGGCAGGGTGCCTGTGTGCCCAACAGCCCAGTCTGCGCCTCAGCACGCAGCCCTGGGGGCTTCAACCTCCTCTGATCACAGCCTGCTCCTGCTCTCTTTGACACCTTGGTGTCCCCTTATTGTCAGGACAAAGTGTGTTGGGAAGCAAAACATGGCAAAAGTCTCCTCGTTGGTTTAGGTCTCCTTCTGGAGGGCTTAGTGAGGCCATCACCAGTTGATCTGCTACAAACGAGGTGATATGAGAGACCTGGAGCTGCTTCCCAAGATGATGGCTTTCCAGAAACATCAAGAAGTGATGCCCTGCTTCTTGGAGCTCAAAATCAAGCAGTTTTCTGGTTTGGCTATTAATGCTGTAAATTAGAAAGAGCCAACCAAATCCACCACCACAATTTGTATTGAAATATGAATTTTCTGGAAATAGTATCCATAACAGGGAAAAGCAGTTATTGATTTAACTAAAACACTATAATGGAATTATTTACATTCTGCCAGAGATGTGAGTAAATTATGACAGAAAACCAGAAATACCTATGTACACTGATGGGCTTCTTTTGTGGTTTGGTTCAGAAATTGGCTGTTTGTCTTCTAACACAAGAAAAAGTGCCTTTCAAACTTTCACCCTCTTGGTGCACAAGGGATGTGCCTGATGAAGCAAAACGTGCTGCCTGTATGAACTGAGCTCAGGGTCTCAACATATTTCCAGTTTTGAGATTGCACAAGGTGTTCAAATAGTTCTTTCTGTTCAAATAACCTTCCTCCCTGCTCCCCTTTCTGCTCCACCTCCACCAGGTGTAAGTTAAAGCCACAAAACGTCATGGTGTAATTTCCAGGTTGTTTTCTGGGAGGATGTGCCCCTTTCTCCAGTGCATGGAAAAGCATCCAAGAGCCTCCTTGGTGGCTGCAGGCATCAGAAAGGGAAGGGTCACTGCTGAAAACATGGACTATCTCTGTTCTAAGGGTGTTCTCAGCCAACCCCCCTGGAGAAGAAAATATACATCAAAAGGGGAGTTTTCCTGTAGCTTTGAGTGGGGGTGAAACGAAACCTTCACCAAAGGCACAGGGCATGTGAGTTTTGAGGGGCTTGAGGTCGGTGCAGAGTTTCTCCCTGCAGCAGCCACCTTCTCAGCTCTGCCATCTGTCCTGGCTCATCCAGACCTGGGCTTGGGTTTGTCTTCTGGCAGACCGTAGAGAGTATCTCCAGAAAGTGATGGACAGGCTGAATCACAGGAGGAGAGGAACAGGGACACCTCTGAAAAGCAGCAAGCCCTACACTTGCAGCAGAAGCAGTGAAGGACACTCTGGATTTGCTGGATTCTGCAGGCTGAGCAGGAGGAGAGGCAGGGTTTGCTTCTCAGGTGAACTGGCTCTTTTCTCAGCCTAACATGCATTGCTTTGACATCACATGGAGGTTTTCTGCTTCGGTGTTGGATGATGGACAGCAGAAGAGACGCTCCCAAGGCAGCCCCACAGTCCTCTGCAGTTTCTGACTGGCACAGGGTTGGGTGGCAGAGTTTTTGGGCATCCCGACCTAACCTAGCCCTGCTTTTGGGAGTGCTGCTCTGACATATAAGGGAATGTACCTAAGAGATACTGTGGGAGAGATGATGCTGTGGGAGCTTATACCCTGAGTGAGGAGTTGTCTGGGTGGGCTGCAAGAAGAGGTTGAGAGGGATGGGGAGGGGACTGAAGCACCAGAACTTACACCTCCAGTGAGATTTGTCCTTTTGCTGCCCAGGGCCTGGTGGGTGGAACCTTCACCCCTGCTATATGAGGGTGCCTGTGCCAAAACCCTCCCCAGTATGTCCGTGCCTCCAAAGGCTCTGATGAGCAGCCCTGGGTCGGTCTGTGCCCCTCAGCACCCTGTGCCCTCACACATGTGATCTGCAGGGATGGTGGGGCTGCACCTCTGCCTTCAAACACGCTGGCTCCACAGCCACAAGGATCCTGGCTCTGGTCCTTTCATCCCAACCCGGTGTGGGGACTGCCTTGACTGCCCCTTGCAAAAGACTCCCAGCAACATCTATTTCCCATCAGCTGTTCTCATCCTGACACATCCCAGCTTTCTGGGATGGGGCAAAACACGGAGGGGTGAACATTTCAGGCAGAAAGAGTTAAACTCTTAAACCTCCCTTCTGTTTTCTGCTGCTTTCCCTCATTCCAGGAGACAGATACACTCACAATTACTGGTAGATGTACCAGGAATCTTGATGGGTTGTGACTAGACTGAGGGCTCAGTTTAACTGTCTCTTGCCCTGTACCACAGCTCTGTTGGGGGGTCATGGCCGAAACATCTCTAAACTGGACGCCCCCTCTCCACCTACTGTTGCTTTGCTCGACATCATTTGTGTCATGTTTCTGCTGCATGAAAACATAGGAGAGCTTTTGAGGAGGGCAGAAAGCTTTGACAGCACATTTCAGATGATCACTGCAGCAACAAAAAACTCAGTTGCAGGAATTCAGCTCCTCTGTGCCTTGTCCGGAGACTCCCGGATCAATTTGTTCTCAGAATATTAATTTCAGTTTGTTCTCAGTGCAGAGTTGAGGCTGCATGAGGGCAGCTGGGAAGGCAGCGATGGCAGCGGGTCTGCCCTGCCCCACAGACACCCCCGGCGATGGGACATGAGGGGACAGTCCTGTCCCGGCAGCTGCTGCAAACCCCGGGCAGCCCTCAGGCTTGAATAGCATCGCTCGACATCTGCAGGGCTATCAGGCTGGGAAAGCAACTCCTCCTACACACGGCGCTCCAGCTTCCCCAACTTGCTGGCTGGAAGTGAAATGTTGCATTAATGAGATTTACTTTATACCCTCTGGTCACCATCTGCTTTTGGGCAAATGCCTGGAGTGGGATGTGAAGAGTTGGTGTTCCTCCACACCATCGGTTTGCTCTTGGAGGGTCAAAGCAAACAAGGTAAAGCTGCAAGGAGAAATTCAGGCAGGGATGCTCTGCAAGCATTTTTCTGTTCAGGTCACCCACTGTCAACTGATTTGGGCTTCAAAAAGTGGGTCTGATGCTCCCTGAGCTCAGCACTGCTCACAGTATGCTGGTCTAGCTCTGGAGGGAGCCTAAGGGATCTTGGAACTCCGTTCTTCCTCCACGAGCTCTCGCTGAGTCTGGTGAGCCGGTTCGGTGTGGGAAGTCCGTGGTATCTCCTTGTTTGTGCTGGTTGGATGGGCAGGATTTGTCCCCAAGGGCATTACAGAGTGCCAGAGGTGGTACACAACCTGGCAGGACTCAGATCCTGCTGTTAGGTGAATGGCAAATGTTCCATGAGGGAGCACAAATGCAGGATTAGAGCAGTCCTTGGTGTCCTGGGAATGTGGCTATTCCTGGGACCCCTTTTCCCCCTCTCAGGTGGCAGAGGGGCTTGGTGAAGTCTTCTTGGCTAATTCTGGTCCATATCCAGCCACTTGTGCTTGTTGGATGGGGCTTTGTTGGGGAAAACTTAAGATATGCAAAACGGGATAGAAAAAAACCCAAACCCACCCATACGTAAAACCTAAAACCTCCCTTCCTTTCAAGCCAGTCATGTCAAAAATCCCTGGATTTGCTTGGTTAGCTACTGCATCCCTTTGAGATTTCATGGCAGCATTGGTCCCAGCTGGCAGGGAGACTGGGAGGAAAACATTTTCTTCCATGCTGGGTAATCCCATCAGATGAAGGGGATTGCTCTGGTACAACACAGACAAAAATATCTCTCTGTTTGGGGTAACTCTCCTTGCAGAAACACCATGAACCAAACTCTGCTCATGTTTATTCTGCATGCCCAGAAAAACTTTAGTAAATAGTTCTGAATTTTATATCAGATAGTTTGGAGTAGGATTTGTCACTATTTTCACTTGAACTAATGCCTGTCCTTTTATTGCTACCTGTTGGAAACATGTATTTGCGGAGAAAGAAATTCTGAGAAAAAATGATAGCTGGAATTTTGGCAGGAATCGCAGCACTTCTTTTTTTGCATCTGATACAGCAAATGACTATTCCCAGGAATTAGCATGCCAGGGCATGAGGAACACAAAGAACAAAGAAGGAACTTGCAGGATAAGGTAAAGCAGTTCAGCTGACAGCGAAACAGAAAGCAGTAAATGAAGGCAAACTTACATAATCATCTCTTCCACGCAAAACGGGTACCTCGGTTTTATTTCCAGCTTCCGTACGTTCGAGAATCTTATTTTAGGACCTTTCCTTGAACATTTGCACTTTACGCCTACAAGAGAAAGCATTTTCTCATGCGCCTGCAAAGCCTCCTGCATACCAAGCGTCCCTTCCCTCCAGCCTCTCTGCATCCAGGAAAACTTCACTTGGCTCTTTCAAGCCTTGGTGTGAAAAGCTGAATTTTGTAAAGCTGTTGAGCTTAAAGAGAGATTAAATATTTTTCCTTTGGTGTATCCCAGGAAAAGGTAGTGGCTCTCTGGGAGATGTGTTTTAGAGCATTATATATGTGCTGAGGTTTGTAAATATCAGGGGTTTTTACGGTGCACCTGCTGTGATTAAATATAATTGTACTTAACAAAAGGAAAGAGTCAGAACTCGCTTTAAACTGAGCAGGCAAGCACACGTCTCGGCTACTTTCTCATTCACTCACGTCTCACTTGGACTGTGCAGGACTTCCAGTCATTTCTCCTCACACGGATGCTGTGGTGCAATCACAGTCAGACAAAAGCTGAGCCTTTTTTAACCACCAATTTTTGTGCACAGTAGAAAATGCAGATTGTGCCACCACCTCAAATCCAGCTCTGCTCTATTTTCTCTGAAAGCCGCCCTCTGAGTGTTCATTAAAGCAACCCTAAATTAATCTTATTTCCTGAAGCATTCCACATGCCACAGCCCTCTAACAGGAGATATTTGAGCTGTATTCCAGGATAACAGAGAACATGGCATGACCTGCCACACTGAGAGCTCTTCGCCTTGCACTGAAGACACGAGTGAAGACACAACTCTGTGCCGTGTATTTTACCTCTACTTCACCTTTAAAAAACTCGCGGTTCCCTTACCCACAGACTCTATACATCGCACCTTCCCAACATGCAGGGGACAGCTCAGCCCAACCCGGGGTTATCAAAGGCAAACACGAATTAGTGGAAAAGAGGTTTACATGGGAATAGGCAGAATAAACCACTTTACCTTCTGCGCTGGCCAAGCACATGGCAATGAAGAGCAGAAGCAAAGCTGCTGTCAGGAGCTTCATGGTGAGACAGCAGGTACCCAAGGAGATGCCGGGGCGATTGATGTGTTTTCTCGCCTGGGGTTGGTGCCCTCGATCCCGCTGTCCCGGGGCTGTGTCACCAGGAAGGGGACAGCGGAGCGGCTCCCGGCGGAGCGGCTGCCGGCGCTGCCTGCGCTGCCTGCGCTCTGCCGCTGCCTTCCCTTCTCCTCCTTTAAAGCGGCTCCCGCTGCCCTCGCTCCCGGCTCATTAATATGCAGAGCAACTCCACAGCTCCCTCCGCTTCCTCAGCCCCGGCGGGGAGGGAGGGGACCGGCACCCCGAGGGGGAACATCCCCCATCCCCGCCCCGAGCATCCCGGGGGGAGCGCAGGCGATGGGGCGGCTGCCCCTGCACCTGCCCAGCTGGGACCTTCCCCATCAGAAGGAGGTTTGCTGGGGGGGGGGGTTATGTGTGTTTTTGGATGAATGGGGCTGTCGGGTGGAAAATCACCCGCTTGCGAGCGCTCCAGGGATGCCCGCGCTGCGCAGAAATTCCCATGCACCTTGGAAATAAGATTTGAAGAGGTCTCGCCTGGGAAGGGGCATCACCTTTTTCACCTATTGGTTTAAACATTAATTTTCTAGCTTTAATGGGCTTCTAAATCTAAATGAAAATTTAGTGAATTAAATGGGGGCGAAAAAGCTTTGTTTAGGCGGGTTTCGCATGTGGAATGCTTCAGGAAATAAGATCTGTTTAGGGTTGCTTTAATGAACACTCCAACACTGCTCTGCTCCATGAAGAACAGGGTGGCAACACGCAGGAACTCCATGCGTGTAAACCCACGTCCCCTCTCCCTTGCAGAGCCTGATTTCAGAACCAGCTAAAAACAGCATCTTTAAATCCAGACTCCAGATTTCCGTCCAGCACGAACGGATGAAGATCCGAGCCGGGTCTAACCTCCTTCCTAGCCCCGTGTTCCAAAGGGGCTGCAGACAAAGCCCGTGCCCGTCCCGGTCCATCCCAGCCCCTGTGCCAAGCTCCGGCCGCGCTGGGGAAGGACCCGCCGCTCCCTCCCGGCTCCGCTCGCGTTTTAAGTCTCGCCCATGGCTCGGATCCTGGCGGCTCGCACTGGCAGAGGCCATCCCGCTGCGTTCCCGGCCCGGGGGTTGGCAGGCTGCGAGAACAGCCCTACCACACACAGCCCGCACGTCGCAGCTGCCTCCTCCTGGCCCTGGGGCTCAGGCGAGACGTGCCGACACGCCGGGAACAGCCGGGGCGACTGGCTGACGTGGCAGGGAGTTTTTGGGGTGAAAGACCTGGGTTTGGGCAGGCTTGTGAAGGTGAAACGGGGCGGAGGGGGAAGGTGTGGTAGTTTTTGTTGTGCTGTGGGTGGTTTTGCGGTGAAAAAGTCCTGAGGTGCTCGTTGCGCCGCTGGGGGATGGTTTGTGGGCTCGTGGTGGTGGTTCACGACGGGGCTGTTTAATTAAATGCCAGCAGGACTAAAGAGAGAGGTTTCTTGCACAGCCTGGGGTAAAACCAGGTACCTGAGGTGTGGCAGGTCTCAATCCAAACCTTTCAAATAAATTCTGGTTTCTTACACAAGGAATAAACCTTGGAGAGAGTACAAAAAGCTTGTTTCAGAGTCACTCTCCGCTGGTGGTGAGGAGGTTTGCTGGGCACAGGGGAGACTTGATTTAAACTCATCCTCATCCAGAGCTGTAATCCTGCCCTGCTGCATCTTGGGGTAATTCCCTCCTCGCAGCCTTCTCTCCACTGTGTGCAGGAACAGCCTCGGGAAGAGCTGGAGGAAGGCAAAGACTTTTCCCGTCCCCCTTTGCTAATAAGAATCTGGGTGCAGCTTTAGCTGACAGCGATTTGAACTTTCCCCAAAGCAGGGAAATCACGTACAGGCTGGGGAAAAATTGAAGGAAATTCTTGTGCTTTCCCAAAGTGAATCCTATCTTCTTTGTATGACTTTTGCTCATTTTGAAAGAGCCAAGTTTATTCGGTGTCCAATAAGCAAAGTGCTGCTCTAGTTCCAAGTTTCGTGTAGACATGGAAATATTTGAGGGGTGTGCACACACACAGTGACTCCCACTGTGCACCCGAGCCGTTCAGGGTCTTTATGCCAAGTGCTGCCTTTGACAGTAATTATTTCTGAGAGCTCAAAGGTGCCTCTCGCCCTGTGTGACAGATTTTGGCGGCCATGTACAGCTGTCTCTGACACCTGTTCTGTCTGAAAATGACAGTCACACAGGAGGAAGAAGTTTTAGCGAAAGATCTGATGGAAAATAAACTTACATGGAATTCACCACAGTCTGCCCCGAAAGAAACCCTGTTAACTCAGATATATTTCCTTTGTGCAAGCACGTGCTGAACCAGAATCCACTGGTGCTCGTGTGCCCGTGGCATCTCCGGCAGATCTGCTGAGCCTCAGCAAATGTGTCCTGGCAGCAGCCGGGGCTGGGAAGGGCTGGCCAGGTGAGTGCTGGGCGGGCACCGGTTGGAGCATCCCTTTCATCCCTCACAAAGCCACCCAGCTGCAGAGCAATTCATCAAGGCTTGAGCTTTGACCCCTACAAAAGGAGCATTTCAGGGCACACGTAGTCACCAAGGTCCTGCTGTCGTCCTCGGCTGTGCAGATGGGACGTGGTCAGAGAGCCGTGCTGTCCCCGAGGGAGCACTCGCTGTACCTGCGCACCGAGCGTGTCACCTGCTCTGTCTGCCTAATTAGGGGGCCATTGTTGCTGCTGAAAGGGCTCCCGTTTCACCTCATTCTCTGCTCTTTTCAGGGCTCTGCCCCGGCAGATGGGGGCTGAAGCCTGGCTTTGCCTCTGAGGGTAAAACCCAGTGGGACCAGGGGTGATTTGCCACCCTGAGAGGATGGTTTGCAACATGGAGAATGTGGATGAGTTGTTCTCTCCTCCTAAAATAAGAAGAAAGAGTTTTAGCAACGGGACTACCAACTGAAGCAAAACTGTCGCAGTTTTTGGCCACCTGGAAGCAGAAATGTTTCAAGCTGAGCACAACATGTCCATGAGCTGGAGCAAAAAACTGGTGCTTTAAGACAAGGGCAACCCTGAAATTCACGCTGCCCTTTGAAGGGGGAACTACTGGAATGGAGAAGTTCACCCCCAAAATCAATAGTGTTGGTGGGAAAATGGGAGGGCTGAAGTTCAGTCTGCCAGGGCAAGGACATTTGTGTCTTTATGCTCAAATAAGGTTTGGATGGGGTCCAAGCCTTGCCCTGCCCTCAGGTGAGGCTTTCCCTCCTGCTGTGAAAGTGCTCAACCTCCTAAGCCGGCACACAGAGTCCCTCAGGTCCTCATCTGCATCCCGGGGACCAGAAGACAGACTGTTAGAGTTATCACCATTATTAGAAATATTTCAGTGTCCAGCAGGGTTTGACTATGCTGGTTATTTCCAGTACAAGGTGATCTATGATTTGGATTACTCGCCCTTCAAAATGTCATAGTGTTTCATAGAAAGAAGATGAAGGTGCTCGTCATTTTGAGAAATCTTTGCAAAACGGCCATGAAGCTGAAGCTACTTATTGCTGTTGAGGCAAAACGGTGTGAATGGCTCATCTGAGTTTAATGTTTAAGAATATCCCCATCAGTCCATCAAGGAGAAGATTAAACATTTGAAGTGACATGGCAAAATCCCTGCGTATCATGCCAGGAATTTGGGGAAGGAATTAAGACTTAAATCCTCACTAGAAACTTCAGCATTAAGGTGGAGGTGCACAGATGGGATGTGTGTCGTACGTAGCTTTTCCTCCTGGGTGCTGCACTTCCTTTTCTATGGCCTTTTGTTGTTGCAACCGTTCTGCATGGACCCTCAGCCCTTGCAACAGGGGCAATATAAAACTCCATCCCACGCTTGAAGTGAGGGCAGAATTGCCTCAGATTTTGGGAGGCTGTTGCAAGCCTCCTCCCGCTGTGCTGAGCTTAGTCAGTGGAGGATGTGCTGCAGCCTGTGGTCAAGGCTGGGTTTGCACCTCTGGCTCTAAATGACCTTTTGCTTTCCTCAACAGCCCTCAACAGTAGTTGGGTCATCCTTGCCTGTATTTGTCCATCGTAAGTTGAAAGTCAAAGCTTTGGATTTCATCTTTGGTCTCTGGAAACATGAAACATATTTCAGGGAAAACAGCTGTGTTCCCTTCTGTGGGGTTTCACAACAGATGAATTCTGTAAAATAAGGCTTGCATTGTTGTTGCAGTCACTGTTTTCTTTTGATATTTTCTTTTTATTTTTCTTTCCATAATGAGATTAAATTCTAGACAGTGCTTCTTCCCTTGGGAATGGTTTTAAGGCAGCTCTCTTCCTAGATCTAAATTATTCACCAAGGAGGATTTTTTGCTGAGATGAGAACGAGGAGGTTGGATCTGGGACTGTTGTCATGGCTTGGAGCTCTTTGAAGCTCTTCGTCATGAATCATTAAAAAGGGTTGCAATAACATGGCAAAAGGGAGAACAGGCTCTTTGTGTAGGTGATTTGAGAGTCACCTTTAGATATCCACAAAAGGATTAATCCCAACTGTGGCTTTTTACATAGAGAAAATAATAAGTTGTGTTTCATTTCCTACTGACTCATTTCCTTGCATGCTACAACTTACCATTGGGTTTTATGTGCAAACACAGTTTTCACTTTATACAATTTTCTTAATAGGCATCTGTGAATGGCTGTAGGTGCTTATTTTGTGCTTAATCACACAATGAGTTGGATGGCTTTTTTTGCCATCTACCCCAATGCCTGCTGTATTGTAGGGGGAATAATGGGAAGGGAAGAAAGACAATATTTTAGATCTGACTCACTCCTAGTGCTGGCCAAAGCCTCGAGAAGTGTCCATGGTGTTGGGTGGGAT
Source organism: Dendrocincla tyrannina (assembly GCA_035047865.1). Classification (NCBI taxonomy): domain Eukaryota; kingdom Metazoa; phylum Chordata; class Aves; order Passeriformes; family Dendrocolaptidae; genus Dendrocincla; species Dendrocincla tyrannina. The sequence continues at coordinate 9,042,471 of JAWWMP010000028.1, forward strand.
GAGAGCTGCTTGGGACAAGGATGGGGATGGCATCAGCCCTGGCCTCATCAGTGTGCTCTCCCTCTCCCACCTGTTTTTTAATTCTTGCTGTTAGACTGAGAGAACTGGGGCTAGGATGCTGCTTTACTGCCCAGATGCTCTGTTTGAGCATCACAACAGCTGGGTACCAAAAAGGCAATTGGATGGGAAACCTTCCTCATTGTCCCAGGATTGGAAACACCTCCTGCTGTCCTGATTTGCTCATCACATCCCTGTTTGTGTGGGGGTGGTTTTGGGTAATCTGTGGGTGCCAGCTTTTCTGATGAAAGGCTTTGAGAGTAGGGTAGGGTGTTACTGTATGTAATAAACTACAGGCAGCCTCTCTCTGTGCTATTAATGCCACTCCTCTGAAAAGAAATGACTCTGCTGCCAACCCATCCATACTCCAAAGCACAGGCAATGTGAAAACCCGAACCACAAGGTGTTTTATTTCTGCAAGGGAATAGGGACAAATGAGATCAGCACCTGAATAGTTTCTGATCTGATCACAGGTGAGCCCTTGTCAGGGTGGAGAGCTGTGACAGCAAGAGCCATAAACGTTCAGGCATGAGAGAACCCATTCCTGACACTTCTCCTTTTTGCAGCTTGGCAGAGCTGGGCATGATTTCAAACCCTTCCAGGAATGGCAGGAACGTGTTTCAGCACATCCACCTTCAGCTCTGGTCCCATGGGATGAGAGTCCCTTGGGAGAGCTGGAGAGCACGAGCCTGCTGAAGTGTCCACGTTGCAAAGGTTTTGTGGGTCTTAATACAAGGAAACAGGGATTTTGGGGGAGAGATTTACCATGAGTTAGAGCTGCAGGAGCAGCACCCATGTGCCCTGCTGGCACCCTGGAAGGGAGGTTCAGGGCCTGGAGGCTGATGGCCACTGCAACAGGGACAGCCCTGTGGTGGTAGGGACATGTTTGCAGCTATTTGAGGCTTTTACAAAGCCCTGGAGGGTGTGTCTTTTCTGTTGTCTTTTGGGAAGGCTTTTGAAGCAAAAAGATGATGACATTAAATGTTTGATACGTTGCAAGGGCAGAGCTATGAACGGGGGCAGGTTCATGCTGCACCTCATGTCGTGGTCCATGGTCCAGCTGGTGGCATCCAGGCAGGGATGTGCCCTGGGGACCCCAGACTTGAGGGAATGACTGGGAAGGGTTGACTGCCTCGCTGGGAAGAGATGGTGGTTACCCTGATGTGTCCTATGGTTCTTCTCTCTGGTGGCTCCTGGCATCCTTTTTTTGACTAGTGGCTTCATGTTTCCCCAAAAAACCCCAAACCCCAGAAATCTGTGAGGGTGTGAATATAGCACTTGACAGAGGGTCTCCTCCTCAGCCTTCTAGAGGTTTCTTTCTGAGCTTGCTCCCAGGTGACTGTGAGCTGTTTACACAGTGTAACCACAAGAACAAAACTGCCCAGCACCGAGAATTAAAGCCATTAGATAAAAATGGCCATAATTTAGAGAGGTAAATCATCTCATGGCATCCCCTGTGATGACATGCAGGAGTGCCTGGGGTGCAAGGATGGGTGTGCCAGAACCAGGCACTGTGACACACCAAGCCTGACTTGGGCACAAAGCCACAGCTTCTGTCGGTGCTCACGGGGCTCTGCAGGGTTTCTCCCACCCCCCCAGTGCTTCGTGTAATGTGCAAAAATCCCTTGCAAGCTTAATGAAGCCCCCTCTCCTGCAGGCAGGAAGGGTGCTCCCTATCTCTGTTCATTTTCTGCTGAGCTGTGTGTTAGTAATGACGGGAATTTTTCATCTGTCGACTTTTTTCCTCCCCTTGGGATAGAAAACATATGTAGTGTCTTAAAAAATAAATAAAATGAATGGCTTGACAATGCAGAATTTGAATATTTGATGGAAGATTAGCAGGCTGCAATCAATCAAAAAAGGATCTTTTTCTTCTGAGTAATAAAGATGTTAATTATTTTATCTACCCAGATAAAAGCTTAATTATTGTAGCACTTGGTGATGGTGATGGTTGTTTTGTGTAGTGTTCCTCAGAAAATCAGTTCATTCCTCAAATAAACCAACCAGCATTTCTGCAAGCAAACCAAGTGACATTCCTACTGGAATCCACCTCTCCCGGTGTGGCATCACCAGTAAGGACTTGGTGGGAGCCTCATTGCCCTGAACCTCCTCAGCCTGGATTTGCCCACTTCTCTCAGGTTTCCCACCTGGCTGCAGGCTCATGTGTGACTCCTCCTCACCACCCATCTCTCCTTCAAGTGTGGTCTGCAAGAAAGCTGGGCCAAGCACTTCAGAGCCCAGCTGGCCAGGAAATACTGTGATGTTCCTCACTCCCTACGAGCAGGGTGGATTGGCCAGGCTTGCAGATCATCACAGGGAGAGACCAGGAAGGGAACAACCCCCATAGCATCACTTGCTGCACCTTGGTAACCCCCTCCCGCATGGCCATGCTGAGTGTACCTGCACCAAGGATAGCTAAAGCCCAGAAAAATCATGCTGTGTTTTTGCTGCACTGTCATACCCCTGAGTAGGTAGATGGGATCTTTTAATTTTTTTAATTAATAATCCAAAAAGAGTCACACAAAGATGGCACGTTGCAGAACAAACGTGATGAAGAAGCAGTGGTTTTTGCTGTGAAAATTGGATGAGAAATCAGCTAGAGAACATCACAGGGCTGATAAGGTCTATCAGTGCCAAGGACAATGATGACATGGGGCTGGAACGGGGACAGGGGACTGGCAAACTGGTGGTGCAGCCTCTGCTCTCTGTAAGCTGCCTTAGGTGTCTCCCCCAAATCCAGGGCTTTGCCGCTTTCACTCTCGAGGACAAAAATATGTCTGGCTCTTGATCCTTTCCAAGGGCCTTTGGCAGCCTCTCCTGGCACTTGGCTGTGGCTGAAAAGGCAGGCAGTTGTTGCTGGCGTGATTTGGAGGCAGAAGTGGTGCTCTGGAGCCCTAATGCTGCAGGAGAGGGTCAGCACCTGAGGTTGGCCCCATTGTGGAAGGGGCTGGCTTTGTGCTAGCAGCTCGTCTTTGGAAGGAGAAGCTGGGAGGGTCGTGGCTGTGAAGTCCCCTTCAGTCCTTCTTCATCCCCTGTGTCAGAGCACTGCTTTGTCCCCAGGAAAATTTTGGGGGAACTCAGCAAGCCAGCATTTCTTTGGGTACCTGCTAAGGGTTATGCAAGTGTCTGTCCCATTCCTGAGAGCTCCCCGGAGCTCAGGGCCTTGAAAGAGAAGTTTCAAAGCAGCAGAATTTTCTAGAAGTGGACGTGACTTTATGGGTACCCTCAGAGATCAGGGTGCCAAAGAGTTAACGTGAATTTCAATCAAGAAGACATTAAGAAGAGCAGAGGGAAAACAGATTAGCTCTCCTCTTGCCTTGCTCTATAAGATGAGACAACAAGAGAATGTGATGAGATCAATGGAAAAATAAAAGGAAATGAGAAATCAAAGGAATTGCTGCTTTACAGCTTATTTCACAGGGTGAATTGGGAAATTTTCCCTTCAGGGTATCAAATATGCTCTTATATTTTTAACAGATATGGATAAGTCACGACTGCAAAGATGAAACCCGTGATAGAGGCTGATTCCCTGCAGGAATTCCAAAGGAAGCAATCCGTTTCAGGTCCCAGCAGTGGCACGCTGCTGGATGTCCCCTCCCCTGGTGCCCTTCAGAGCTGTGGCATCTGGCACAACGTGGCTCCCCACAGGCTTGGAGGGCTGGTTATCAGAGCCATCAGTGCAGGCACATGGGCACAGTGACATCCACGGGTCACAGTCAGCATCTCAGAGAAAGCTCCACCTTCCAGGCTGTTGGCAGGGCCGTGTTGCAGATGCCCAAACCCAAGACAGAGAAAGGGATCTTCATCCTTCCCTTCCAACATTTCAGTGATGTTTCTGGAGTCACAGTCCTCATGCCTTAAAGCAGATCCTTTCTGGGACTTCAGGTTTACCTTGGGCTTTGTCATTCCATGCTTTCCATGAGGTGGCATCCCAGCAGTAGCTCTGGGTCCTGGATTTCCCTGGGGCCCAGCTGTGGCTTTGTTTCTTCTTCTGTAGCAGATTGCTGTGCCCACTCCATAGCTCGGGGTCATTGCTGCCCTGTGAAAGGGTTGTACACTCCCACGGTGGCTTCTGCAACCACCAAATCTCTGCCCAGCTGGAAATCAATGCGGAAACTCTGGCACTGGAGGCTGGAAAGCTACTTTCCATGTTCTTGGGTAAATATGTCCTTCTGGCACCAGCAGTCAGAGATTGGTGGTCCATTCCAGCCAGCATTGATGAACAAAGATTCAAGGTTTTCACAGCCACATGCTGCTTCCAAAGCCACCTCGTCTCTAGGAGGGCACAAACACTCTGGTTTTGCTTCTTCCCTGATGGACAAGCCCTTGGACTGATGTCCTGACCAGTTGGCTGGCACTAGGCAAGTGTTGGAGGCCAAGCTGAATGGTTTGTCCTTGTGCTACTGTCAGAGTTTCTCAGGACTGAGGTCTCTCTAATTAACTCCTTCCCCTTCATAAATTCTTCATTAGGATTTTTGTCTCTGCTGCTTCTCCTGTCTTTTCTGGTGATATCAGCTAGATTAGGCATGGTTTCCCCTCCAGACACCTCAATGTGTTTTTCTTTCCCTCACCGCTGACTTTGGCTGTGCCAAGCAGCACCTCTTCCCCTTGACATAGTGAACTTATTGATATTGCACGTTGGTGACAAAAGAACCACATCTGAGCAGTAAGAATGCCTTGGCTTTAACAACAGGCAGTTAAAGCTCCAAAACTGAAACTCCCCACAAATACAGAGAACACCAGGAAAAAAAAAAAGCAAAAAAAAAAAGCTTTTAAGCAGCACTGCTCTCCATGTCTGCGAGTGGTGGGTGCCAGCAGAAAGGAGGCCAGCTCCAAACAATCCCAGCCTTGCCCCACACTCGGCTTCCAGACTTTGAACGTGCTTTGTTTTGATATCCTATAGTTGGGCTATTCGGCTCTCTCTAATTGCATTTAGTGCCTGGCTTGGGGAAGGCTGTTCTGCTGCGAATGCAGCTGTGCCCCTGCTCCCTGCACAGCCCACCCCTTCACTCTGGAGCTGGCAGGTGGGACGACTGCCTTGCAGGGTCTGCTTTTGCCAAGGGGATGTTGAAATTATTGGCCGGCTCTTCAAAGACCTGCAGCGGCTCTTGATGTTCCTCACCGGAGCAGGGCAGCGGAAGAAAGGCGCCTGGGAAACTCTCTCCGGAAGTGAAAATTGAATTCTTTAATGCTCTTGAAGAGCAAATAAAGTTTCTAAGTATGAGAAGCAGCCCACACAGCCTTTAGATGTGTTTGTACCCAAACAAACCCACGTTGTACCCAATGTATTAATTTCTTTAGCACGTAGGTTACTCCAAATAAGCTGTTGGGTAAGGCCGGATGCTGGAAGGAAAAATCCAGGACAGGTTTGCCTTTCCCACAACACTGGCCTGATCTCGTATGCACAATTACACTAGCTGGTCAGGAGGGTTATATCAGATAAGAATGTTACTAATTTGATTTGTATGTGCAGGACAGGGTGGCCTTGTTTTTCTTAGAGAAGCCCTTAAAGTGGTCCTGTTCAAGCTGAGGGACCATCCCCTTCCCCTTCTGTTCACCCCCATAATTATGTCCCAGGGTATTTGAAGTTCCAAAGAGTTGCTCAGAATTTTCTCTTTTATCTCTTTCGTAACCTCTGGATGCAGCAGCACCAGCCATGTGAGGATGTTGAACACCCCTGTCACTTTTAAAGCCTCTTGCATTAACTTTCATCCCCTCTGGTCCTGCCTCTGTCCACTGAGTAGAACCCACAACAGGGATTTCCATTCCAGCCCTTTGCTTTGTCCCATGTATAATTTGGTTGGACGTATGACATGGAGCTGCAGAAGACCTGGCTAATGAGAGTAGATGGGGGAAAAGCTGCAGTAATTGCTTTCTCAGTGTCAACCACCACAGGTTTGAGGTGCAATTTGTGCTTCTGTCTGCACAAATCCGTCTGGAGCTAAAGCATGATAAGACAAGTTGCCCTTTAGCATTCCTAGGCTTCTGTTTTTTGCTGCTAGGAGACAACTTCCAAGGCGAGGCAGCTGGATTTACATTTATGGAGAAAAGTTGGAGTGGGAAGAGAAGCAAAATGACAACTGTGGTAAAAACTGCAGCAATCCTAATGAGTGAGGCAGAATCAGGTCTGCTTCTGCATGCCCAGACCGTGGTGGGACGATCCTACCCCTGAAGAGCACAGGGATCCCAACCCCTCCCTGCCACACAGGGCAGGGCAGGGCAGGCACAGGGTCCAGTGTGTTGGTGCTTCACAAAGGTCCTCCAGGTGGTCTCCAGGTGATCTCCAGACCCAACTCTTGCTTTGTAGTGTTAGAATCACAGACTCATTTAGGTCAGAAAAGCCCTCAAAGGTCATCAGGTCCTGTTAATGAAGTACTGCCAAGGCCACCCCTAAACTCTGTCCCCAAGTGACCTGTCTACACAGCTTTTAAACCCCTCCATGGATGGTGACTCCACCACTGCCCTGGGCAGCCTGTGACAGGGCTTGATAACCATTTGGGTGAAGAAATTTTTCCTAATATCCAATTTAAACCTCCCCTGGCACAACTTGTGCCTGCTTTCCTCTTGCACTGTCACTTGTTACCTGTGAGAGGAGACTGACTCCACCTGGCTACAACCTCCCTTCAGGGCAGCAAGAAGGTCCCCCTTGAGCTTCCTTTTCTCCAGACTGAGCCTCTCCAGCTCCTCCTTATTGGACTTGTGCTCCAAACCCTCCCCCAGCTCCATTCCCTTCGCTGGCCAGGTAAAGATCACTGGGTACAGCTCTTTACCAGGGCTAAACAAAAAGATGCATTAACACATCTTTCTTGTTTAGATATTCAATATTCACCTCTCTAATGCCACCATGAGTAGCCCAACTTGCTCAAAAGCTGATGGAAGACAATGAAGCAAAAAAAGAAAAAAAAGGCACAAGTGAAAATAGCACTTTCCCCACCCTGATTTTTGTGGTGGAATTTGCTGGATGTGGAATTGATGGGATTGACAGAGTATGGCACATCATTTGGAGAAGGCCCTGAACAGTGTAAACCACATATGAGGTCTTCAGGACATATAAGTCAGCATAATTCCATCAGCTGAAACTCTGCTGTGGAATGTTCCGGTTCTTTTCAGTTTGAACACACTTGCTGGCCAAATCCTGTGTCTTTCCCTAATTTATTCAAGACACACGCTATAAATCACCCCTGACTTTGACCCATGAAGGAAAACTAACTTGACAAATCCCTTTCTGTATTCATTTTTGTCAAAACCTTGTTTATGACAATGGGTAGGTTGCTGATAGCTCTGGCTCTTGTTGCCCAGCCCCTGTGGGTTTGATGTCTGTTCAGCCCAAGTCCATGGGAATGCCTTTCCTTGACTGTTTGTTTCTCATGTTAAGGCTTGTGTCTTGTAGTGAAGAACTTGATTTATTAAAAAGCTCTTTATAATAAAGTAAGGCAGATGTCAGCAATGTTAAATACCTCCATAAATTTTGCCTCTCTTGAGCAGATTAAATGTGCAGTTACTTGAGGCATGATGAAGACATCCTGCATCGAGGCAACGTTTTAGTAACCTGGTAATGTGAGCACTTCTTGCTTACAGGAACAAACTCATGGGATTGCACTGTCTCTCTCTTCTCCTACAATAAAGATTTAGACTTTATAGATATGTCCAGCTGAGCTGAACAGAGGGCTTATATCTGATGGGTTGCAGGTGACAGCACTGGGCACCTGTATCTGACTGATTTTTCCATGGCATGTTGGTGATGGCAAAGGTCTGAGATCAGCTGTGCACATGGATATTCGCCCCCACAGGAGTTTGAAGCAGAGCCTGTGGTCCTGCCTGGAGCTTTCCTTCAGAGACATGGGGGCTGCAAGCACTAAAAAAGCCCTAAGGAATTTTTCTGCAATCATTTATGCTTTCCTGCCTTTGCAGGATCATTTTCACCTTCTATTCCCAGGGTGGTGTCCACAGCATCTCTCTTTGCTTGTCTCCACCGTGTCACTGCCAGGTTCTCGCAGCTCCCAGGGCTGTTTGCAGCCCACATGATGCTGGGCTGGCAGCACAGAGCCTGGGGACAAACCCAGCCTGGAGCACAGCCTGGGGCCACAGCTTCCCATTCCCGGCTTGTGGCTCAGTGTGGAAACTGTGCTGTTCACTTGTCTTGTTCTCCCTGTCTGTGAGTCAGTAATGCCAATTCTCTTCCAAAAATAGGTGGAGTGTTGAGGACTTCAAAGATTGTAAACTATTTACTAATGTATATATTCAATATAATTCAATCAGAATTTACATGCACCTTGAGCAAGTAAACATTAATCTTCCCAGACATAGGCTCACAATGCCCTAATACTATTAGATTATTTAGATTATATTAATATTATTTAGATTGGCTATTGGGAAAAATGTCTTCACTGAAAGGGTTGTCAAGCAGTGGGACAGGATGCCTGGGGCAGTGTTGGAGTCAACCATCCCTGGAGGGATTTAAGAGAAGTGCAGAGGTTTAGTGGTGGTTTGGCAGTACTGGGTTAAGGGGTGGGCTCAGTGATCTCAGATGGCTTTTCCAACCTAAATGATTGCATGATTTAACATATCTATATGCAGCTATCACAGCTCCCTTCCAATGCACTGGGTCTGTGTTTCTTTCCCAGTGAGAAACAGGGTGCATGGGGACAGGGCAAAGGTGACATGTCTGCGTTAGGGCTGGGAAGCACTCCTGGATCATGCCCTATGGGCTCATGGGGGCAAAAGCCTCCTACTGATTCCTTTAAAAATCCCACTGTGGATTTCTCAGGCCTTGAAATCATTTAAGCAGGGGGAAATTTGCATAACCAACACAATAGCTGCAGTAAACCTCCTTTTGCCCCCTTGCCTTGCAGGAGTTGCACACACTGAGGGTTTGTCCCATGAAATGCAGTAGCAGCAGCTCTCACTTGCAGGGCAGTGGGGAGACACCAGCCAAGGGTCAGCAGAGAGATGGGAGCCCCAGGGCCCAGTGGGTGCTGACAGCCGTGATTTATCCCCCTCTATTGTAGGCGGACTGACAGTGGCCCCACACCTCTGTTTTCATGTCTTTAACACAACCCCATCCAGCGTTCTGTCCCGGTGCCAAGCACTGTGCGAGCCCCCACCGTGCCTCGCTGCCATCAATCACCAGAGCCTTTCCCTGCCTGCCCCGTGCTCCCTTAGAGACTAAAACCTCCTTATCATTCCCATATAATCCTGTTACAGCTTTGTACCTGCTTGCATGATCCACTTATCAGCCAATAAATCTGAGCAGGACCAAACAGTGGATGCTGGTGGATGTGCTGGTTCCTGCGATTGATTTTCCAGGCACTTCCTTGGGCTGTGCCACTAAGGCAGTTCCTAAACAATCTGTTCTTGCAGTGATGCCTAAATCAAACACACCACTCCCCAGTTCTCCCCTGTGAACCTGGTTAAGGTCTGTTCTCCAGCCATTACTACTTGCCGTTTTCACCTTGAGATATGTCCTATATTATTCTGTGGGTCATAATCCACTCTGCCCTCTCCCTGAGCCCCACAGGCACAGGCAGAGCAGGCAGAGCAATCTGAATTACAGATCTGCATTTCTGAGCCTTCCCACTTTCCTTTGCCTTGGTGTATTTATGCTGGATTTTGGGACAAAGGTTTTATGAGAAAGTTGAGTTTTTAATATGGTTAAAAAAAAAAAAAATCCAGATGAGGGGGGGTTTCCATCACCTGGGTCAACACGCCTAGGGATAAAATAATAACCCCCAAACCAATCAAAGCAGGAAAATTCAAGTCTGACAGTTTTCTGTGAGCTGCAGGTGAGCCGGGAGCCAAGATTTAAGTGGCAGATGAAGGAGTTCATTGCAGTAGTTTTGAAATATGGACCTATAAATCCCCAATCTTCTACATGCACGGCCAAGCATGTTCCTGTATAGTTATTTTGTTGAATGTTAAGTGGTTCAGTTTTACTGTGGCTGCCTTGATTTTTTTTTTCTCAGTGGAATTCAGTTCAACATAAACCTCACTACTTAGTCATTTTGTTCATATTTCCTCATTTAGATGCCTGTGCAAGGAAAGGTTAGGAGCAATCAGAAAGCACTGGAAGCAAAATAAATGGTCTCTAATCTCTCTTCAAGCCCAGAATGAAATGTCATTAGTACTTCTGGGCTTGTCTGGATTAGTTTAAGAAGCTGAAGCTGAACAGATCTAACTAGATTATTAATTTAGTAAAACATGACCTCTTCAGGGACTGAGCCAAACGAGTACCACGTTGCTTTGTTTCTCTCCCATGTACACACAGTTTCTGTGGGGAATTCATCCTTCTTTTAAACTGGGAATGATGTGAGCAGAGAGCTGTGAGCACCAGTTTGTGGGCACCACATGGCAGCAGTGGGTGAAGGGCGCCTTCAGCCTCTCCTCCTCCTCCTCCTCACAGTGCTCCTTGCTGTGTGTTTGCTCTACGAAATGTGGGCTGGAAACAGCTCATGCCTTATTGCCTTTACCACAATGTCAACTTGAATCTCAGCCGATGGTGGTGAATGTTATTACCCTTTTCAACCAGAGCAATTCCTTCATTCCTCTGAAATTGTCTGTCTTACACTTTTACCCAGTGAGCAGATACCGATATGGAAAACCAAGATGTTTTTCCGGGGTGTTTGTTGGAACAGCACACACAGACTTGTTCCTCTCGACAGGGGAGACATCCCTGAGCAGATCCAATGGTTTTTCATGGTTGGGTTTTTGGGCTTGACATGCTGCATCCTTCCCAAATCAGGAGGGGTGAGGGCTGAACTGGAGAGTGTTTGTATGTGTGTGGTGCAAGCCATGGGAAAAAAGCCATCTGAGGCTGTTGGCTTTGGCCATGGGGGCTGAATTTCCACTGGGCCAGTGCTGACCAGGGCCATGCTCTGCCCTGCTGTGCCTGATGCTCAGGGAGGGGATAAAAGGATTGATCACTCCCTGGTGTTACCCCAAGAGAGGCAGCATGGTGAGCAGTGTTTAAACCACTGGGGTTTCAATACATGTTGTAGGCATTGAAGGAGGGCAGAGGAAACAGTGCATCACCCAGAGAAAGCAGATGATGAGCAGGGGAGTGTTTCCTGCGTGTGACCTATATTTAAATAAAAAAAAATAAAGGTCAAGGAATTTAGAGCCCATAGTCAAATATTGAATAAGCAGGGAAGGGATAGGACTGAATGGATGTGTCTGCTGGTAGAGTCCATAAATAAGAGCAAAGTGGCTTGATGGCCTCCCTCTTGCTGTAAGACACAGGTGGCCAGCTCCTGCTCTGGCAGCCCTGGTGCTGTCCCAGCACGGCCAGTGTCCCCCATGGGGACAGCAGGCTCTGGTGGCCCTGGCCTGAGGAAAGCCACCCTGTGAGAATGGTGGGTCCTCCCCCCATTCTCGGACTGCAGTTGATTGCAGCATCTGGTTGGAAGTGTGAGAGCAATTCCTTGTGGGCTTCAGTATTGGTGGTAGGAAAGAGATCGTATTTTGTGAGGTTTCCATAAGTGACACCTGCACTTCAGCAGCTCAAATGCCCCGAGGCAGCTCGTGGCTCATTACTTGAGGGGTTTTTTAACCCTTTCCACAAGGATGGCTGCTGCATGATGGCATTGTTTGGAATTTAGGGCTGGCCTCGGGTGGGACTGAGAGAGCTAAGACTGATTTACGTCCCATTTTCCTCCTTCCTTCCAAAGGAACACGTTTAGGATGGATCTGGTTTTGGAGGTGTCTCTCTCTCCTTGTTGCCTGTTTAAAGATTGTGCAGAGAGAGCTCCAATACCACCATGCCCTTGTTGGAAAAGCCTTATCAGGTTCCTCACAGAGCCAAAATTCCCACTGAGCATACACAGTATGTATAAAGAGGTCAAAATCTCAGGGGTACAGGACACTTTGTGGAAAAGAAAAGCTGCTCACATTTAGGGACGAAATAATGTCATAATTGCAATGGATCTGCCAAAGAAAATACGTTTGAGAGGAAATCAGAAATGTTCTTGTTGAGATCAGGGTAGCGAAGCCTGGAAACATGAAGCAATTTGTCTCTTGCAGGAGCCATATCCAGAACCAGCAGCACTAAGGCTCACTTTAAGCAAACAGCAATTTTTCTTTCTCTCAGTTCTTTTTCTGTTTCCATAATTTTTGATAGGAAAAGAGAGTTTACACATAACTCTGACCCTGTTAGTTTTCTTCCAGCTGCTTTCTATTTGCGAAAGCGTGTGTGTCATATTTATCTTGTGCTCTTTAAATAACCACAACTTTATTAGTAACTCCTTCTAACCTCTCTAAACATGGCACTGTTTGGGGAGGAACATGACAATTCTGCGTAAGAAAACATGAAGTGTTATATAAAATGTGAAAGGAAGGGAAGGCAATGATGATAAGTGGAGCTGAGCACGATGTTTCCGGAGAGTTTTCTGAAGGAAAATGTCCCTTTGCAAAATCAATATTTGCAATGGTCAAATTTGAGCGCTGTGAAGGATTTTTAATTTCCTTTTGGAAAAAAATGAAATGGATTTCCTTAGCCCTACCGGAAAGGCACTTCTCAATTCTCCTTCTGCATACTGCCAGGAAACAACGTGGCTAAAAGTCTTCTAAGCAAGCATGTAAAAATACTAAACCCCCCTCACCCAAAGCGCTCCTAAAATTGAATTGCTTTATTATGTATATTTTTGGGTCATGTTTTATTCCGTGTCCTAGTGGAGGAGGGATATTTTTTAAACACTATACATTTTTGTGGGAAGGGCGTTCCACGTCCTTGTGTTGAGATAAACAAATAAAGATGCATACCAATTTCCTATTTTTAATAATGCTACCTCTGTGTGGTAATAACAGGGCTGGGTTATGAGCTGCTTTGCCCAAGAATTTAATCATCTGTAGAACTTTCAGCAACCGAATGAACTCAAAACTCTTTCTGTGCTTAGGGCATCACAAAATGTTCACAAGGCTTATTTTGGCTCCACTCAAGTGTGTTTCTGGTTCACACCAAAATGACCAACCCATGCTTTGATTTTTCCCCTTCCCTTAAAATTTCTAGGCACAGTAATGAGGACATTGGCACTATTTGTGCAACAGAGAGATTATGGTCCAGTTTGGGACTTTTCAGTCCCAAATCCCTTTGATTTCTGAACAGGCTTCCAGGAAAACCCATGGACATTGCTGAAGGTATTGCTGTGATTCATGACTTCTTCGTATTTTCCAGTAAAAAAAGGTCTTAATCCACTTAAGTCCCTTCAAAATTAATTGGCATGTTTAGCAGTTTCCAGTAATAAATATTATTCCATCTGTTCCATTGTTTCCTGCTGAAAAGTTGTTTTGATTTTAATTCCTTTCTGACGATTCCCCCCAGCCTCTGTTTGGGGAAATCATTCCCTTTTAATTCGTTTTGTTTTGGAGACTGAGTCCTCTGCCAGCGTTTCCCTGCTCTGGGGCTGCAGCTGCCTGTGTGTGCACCAAAAAATGCACCTTGCTGCAATAACCTGGTGGCATGGGATGATATGTTGAAGGGCTGGGACACAAGTCCTGTGAGAAGCAGCTGAGGGAGCTGGGCTTGTTTGGTCTTGAGAAAAGATCATCTTGTGCTCTACAGCTGCCTGAAAGGACGTTGTAGGGAGGTGGGACTTGGTCTTTTCTTCCAGGCAACCAGGGATAGTCGAGGGGAAACGGCCTCAAGTTGCACCAGGGGAGGTTCAGGTTGGATATTAGGAAAAATTTCTTGACTGAAAAAGTGGTTGAGCATTGGAAGAGGCTGGCCAGGGAAGTGGGGGAGTCACCATCGTGTGAGTGTTCCAAAACTGAGTGGACACAGCACCTCACAGTATGGTTCAGTGGGCACGGGGGGGATTCAGTCCAAGGTTGGACTCCATGATCTTGGGGGTCTTTTCCAACCCTTTGGGTTTCTGCAGGCAACAGCAGAGCTGAGGGTTGCCATCAAAACCTGGTGGTCTTGGAACAAAGCTGATGTATTTGCACAAGGCAGTTTTTTGAACTTGTTTGTGGCTCCTCTCACCGTCACTACATCCCTAATTGCTGGGCTTCTAATGAGAGCATGGCCGACATCTACTACCCTGCTTGCAAGCTATTCACAAGTTTTCTTTAAATGGCAGCCCCAAGGTCTTGCTGAGGGTTTCCCTTGTTAAAATACGCACAGGGGAAAGCACGATGTGCTGTCCCTGGGCTGGTGACTGGGGGGTTTCTGGTGGTGTGGAGGCAACTCATAAACCCAGTAGCTGATGGGCACATTTCTGGTGTTGAGCATCACCACAAACCTCTTCCCAGAGAAAACCAAATCACTGGTTGGACACAGCTTTCAGTCCTGCCAGCTGGGGTTTGATTTCCTGACGCTATTCTTCATTTATGTTTTTCTTGTCCATACAAGTGTGTAGCAATAAGAGAGCAACTTCATAAGTGTCTTCCTGCACGTGCAAGTGCTGCTGCAAACCTGGCACTGATTACCTGTGGTTGTGAGTGCTTTTATTTTACTACTTTCTTTCCTAGGGCTTTTCTAAACTTGCCTCTGGTGAACTTCGGGTTGGATTAAAACCACATACTTTGTATGGAGGATTTCCTCCTTCCATGATAATTTTATTTCTCATAAACACACCCTATGGTGGAGTTTATTTTCACCTCAGGATTTATCAGGAAACTGTGGATTGCTGAGAATGTGCTTGGGATGCTGCAGGCTGGGAAGGTTCCTCTGCTTTGCTGATGGGGAACACGAGGGTGTCCAAGCACCAAGCCACAAACACTCGCTCCCTGAACTGCAGAGGGATTGGATCTTCTCCCACCCACCCCGGACTCCCAGTCTTGGCACTGCAGCTCTCACTGATGATTTATGTTAAGTCAATTCCTGCTGGTGGTGACAGGTGACTTTGGGTGGTCTGTGTGCTTAATATAACAAGCAGAATCCATAGGGAATGTTATTTATCTTGTGTTATAGATTGGTTGGTGTCATGTGGTGCACAACTGGTATACACATTGGAGCAAAAGCACACACACCTGTATTGTCAGGAACCCATTTCTAAGAATTTGGTCATGTTATCTCTTCCCTGTACAAAATTCCATACAGATGAAGCAATCGTTATGGCAAAAAAGAAATAAAAAAAATAAAAATTGAACCACCTATTGAGGGCTTTCTGTTTTTTCTGGGATCCTTAGAAGGAATTAAAAGATAGTTTCTGGAAAGGTGTCCGTTCCAGACTCCTACTGTAGGGTGAGTGTCCAGTCAGAGCAGTGTGCCAGATGCTGTCCCCGTGCATCTCCAGCCCAGGACAAGCTGCACTGTCCCTGCTGCTCCCATCCTCCTGTGGTCCAGGGCTGAACCTTGGCCTCTGTGTTGCGGAGGTGCAGCGTTAGTCTTTCCCAGTGCACATCTGGTCCTGCTTGCTGTTCCTCTCCTCCATCCAACTTTTGCCGATGGCCCGGAGTCCTTTGGGGTGCTCGTGGCTGTGCAGGAGGAGCAGCACCTTGAGGAATAGCAGCCCGTGCAGTGGAGCAGCGGAAACGGTGGGGAGGACAGAACAATCTGGATGGGAACTGGGAGGAGTGGGATTCCTGCAGATGCACACCAGTCCCTGCCTAGCCCCGGCACAGCCCAGCGCCCCTAGAAGAGCAGGGAGAGGTTTCTAGGGCAACTGATGGGCTTGGGGAACAGGGAAAGAATGGAGCCAAATCTTAAAGTCAGATGAGGAGAAAATGAGGAACATCTGCTGGGACGTGTGAAAGAGCCATTTGTGCTCACTGCAACCCGAAGCCTTTCTCCAGCAGCCACGGTGGCGTGGGCCAGCCTGCTGTCCCCACACATGCTGGCCAGGGGAGGGGTCATTAGGGATGATTTATGTGCTCATTACAGCCACAGCTCTGGCCACTGCCCTGTGCTTCACTGCTGTGCCCCCCCTGGCCTCGGCACCCTCTCAGGGGCTTCACTTCACCTAGGGCTACTCGTAGAGAAAAGCCTGTGTGGTGCCCTGAGGCTGCAGAGAGGTGAGGTCCTGGGAATGCTGCTGCTGCTGTGCAGTTATTAGTTATATTAATGAGTCATACATAACTGGTTCCTGCCATTCTTTCCCTCCTGACACCGTGGGTGCATCGAGCTGCATGTCCTCTGCATCTCCCTGCTGATGGAAGGGGAAATTTCCCCTCCGCTCTGATGGGGCAAAGAACTCTCCCTGCATCTCTAGCTGGTCCCTCTGCTGTTTGAACAGATCAGCTCTTTTTTTTTGCCTCTAATTAGGCTATTTCTGCCATGCAGAACGTAGCTGGAAGTGCTGGGGTTGGAGGTAGGGAAGAGTCCAGAAGGATTGCACCTGTGCTAGCTCATCAGCAGCCGCTTCAGCGAGCTGAAATTAGGGAAGCACACAAAAGAGGGAGCAATTTTGAAAATCAGGATGAGCAGCCTGACATTTTTAAGAATAATTATGTTTTCACAGCTGTGCTGGTTGCCCCAAATGCATAGAAATCAAGTCAAACCCGAAATCCTTTAACTCAATGAAAATTAACCTTCATGGCTAAGCTCAATGAAAAGTAAACTTACTTTCCCTTCAAATGTATAATATGGTTTTGAAAACAACTAACAGCAAGTTATGCTGTAATTACATTCTTTGAATTAAAGTTTGTCAGTCCAAACAAAATAAATAGAAACGGAGGCAGGGTAAGAGATACATTGTACTTGGAATAAAATTTGACCCTGGTATATTGGTTTCATGCTAAAGCTATGCCAAAGTTAATCTCCTGTAATTGTGCCTATTGCCAGCGTCTCGTATAAATACAGGAGACAACCTGGCAACTGTTGATCTGATTCTTTCATTAACATCTTGTTGCCACCATGGCAGGACTCGACCAGACCTCATTTCTCAGGGATCAGGCCAAGAGTTCCTGAATTACCCAATAACTGAATGTTTTGCTTCGAAGGCACTCGGGGAATGTTTCACTCTGGCTCCTGCTCTGCCACTGCTAATAAAGAGTTGTGGGGAGGGCAATGCAGGAGCCATTCCCATATTATCAGTGAGAAGGATTTGACCTGGGCAGTGGCTGCTGATGGGTCACAGCTGGATGGGATGGGGGTGAAGCTCTGGGTTTGCTCTGAGGGTACTCTGGGGGGCTGGAGGAGTGGTCCCCAGGATTTAGGCTGAGCACTGGATGCAGCTCCCCTGCACCCAGGCTTGGCTTAGACCAGGAGCAGCATACAACACTTTTTGGAGGTGTCCCAAAACAAAGCTTGCCTAAAGTTCATGCAGTTTAAAAAGATGCTGGGGAATGGGGCAAACGGAGCTCTCTGCAATCTCCATGTGCCACTAATGTAATAGAAGTAGAGAAAGGAAGAGTTTAACCCACATTCCTAAAGTTATTAAGCAGCAGAAGTGAAAAAAGTCCTCTCCTATGTTTGATACATTTTTCCCTAAGTGACTATTACTTTTTTCTTTGCATCCAAAATAGGAAATTGTCAAGATTATGAAATCCAAAGGAAATAAGAGCAAGTAAGTAGGTAGGACAGGGTACTGAAGAAAGGTTAAATCCTTCAGCAAACCTTGTCTCCTGCCATATAATGTGAAATATTCCAGGGTTGATCATCTGCAGCTTATTTCATGTTCTTTGCAGTTCATTGTTTGCTCCAGTGGAAAAAGGTTTCATTTTTTCAGCCAGCCCCTGGGTGAGATCAGATGTTCATCAGTGTTCTCCTCTCTCTTTCCAAGGGCTGAGTTCCCTTGGCTGTTTCCTGGGAACAGGATTCAGGGGAGACCCTGTTCACTAAAAGGGACTCTGTGCTTATGAAGAAAGGGTTGAAAAATATTCCTTTCCCCCTTAATTTTGTATGCATTAAGGTCTAATTTCTTGATTCAACTTATTCTCTGGGGCATTGCCCAGGTCACCCTGGCACATCCCTGTCCCCCAAGGACAGACTGCCTCATCCCTCCTCCCATGCAGCCATACCCTTTGCTCAGGAAGTAAAGCTGGGATCTGCCAAAGCATTAGCTGCACAAAAGATCCTAAAAATGAAAGGGAAAATGTTGATAGTTCAAGGAACCATTGCCCATCTGTGGGTTGGTCTCTAATCCTCAGTCCCCCTGGGCTGCTTGGTGGATGGCAAGCAGATTATATCTCTTCCCTCTTATGGAACCATGGGGGAAAAAAAGCGACACAAATTTGCAAAGTTCTCTGCCCCACCAACAGACAGAGAAAAAGGGAGGGCACCAGACACGGGTGAGGATTTAGTTTTGACTCTGTATCGTTGGGGAAGTGCCCACCTCCTGCCATCCCACTGACTGATCTCCAGTTCCTTTGCCAAGCTGGATCCTCAGGCTTTTCCCTTCCACCCTGCTGCAAGGGGAGGGAGGCTCCTTCACCCAAAATGCCTGGGGCAAGTGCAGGGGCCCTGGCTGAGGGAGAACTCATGGCACAGAGCAGAGGGAACAGGATCCTGAGGAGCTGTGTTTGACCTCAGGAGCTCTCTCCAGCAACCAGGCACATGGAAAATATGCAGGCTGGGAAGTGGCTGCTGGCTCTGGCTCCCTTTGCATTCTGGACCATTATTTTATGCATAAGCACCTCGTGAAAATACAAAAGGATATGGTGCTGCCAGTGAAGACCTTTTGTTCTGCTGAGAACTGTGATGTGAACGGAATGTAAACGTGAGGAATGAGGCTGGTAAAGCTGGAGCTGCACAGCCACACCTTGACTCAGTGTATGGACTGGGAGCCGTCAGTGGCCTGACATGGCCACAACTGGGAATGGTCCATGAGAGCTTCTTTTTGCTGCTAGTAAAGATGGGGAGTCCTTGAATTCACTTCAGGAGGATCAAGCTGATGTCACCAAACCCAGGATTCGTCGCTTCAAGTACAGATTTTCAGCTAACAAATGCTACACGTGCACTTAAAAATGCCTTCATTTTGTGTGCTTTTCTGGGCAGTAAACAAAGATGTTGTGCCTTTTTCCCTTATCTAAATATTTGTAACAAAGTTGGTGGCTACTGGTTGAATGTGAATGTTTGTTGTTCCCAGCAGTTTTGGACATAGCCTACCAAAGATTTACATGTGGTTCTAATACACAGTAACTTTCTACTGCTGGAAGGGCTTGGATTATGATCAACTACAGGAATTGCTTCTAGAAGGAGAGAGTCAGACGTTTTTATGTGCAGAAGGCTCTGTGTTGATCAGAAGCTGTTTTGATAAAGAGGTTTGGGAATAGAATCCTAGAATGGTTTGGATTGGAAGGGACCTAAAGGATCATCTGGTTCCAACCTCCTGCCAGGTTACACATGGGGACATGACTTTAATGATTTCAGATTGACTTGTGCCTGTTCCCTTACAGGATATAGCAGGGATATTTATAAATACACCACATTTTCAGTGGGTTTTGAAAAGGTTTGCGTGTCTCAGCGTCTCCCCTGCCCTGCCTACCAAAGCTTTGTGCATCCCTGTTTTTCCTTCATGCAAACTGGATGACCAGAAGTTATATTTGGAATGACTCAAAGTCAGCAGTAACCAGCAATGTGTGTGGGCAGAGCTACATGGCAAAATGCTGGACACCAGATGAGGTGACACAGAGACTCCTCAGATAATTCTCCTCAAGCCACAGGGAGGAGAAGGGAAGATGCCATCACCCTTCAGGAACATGAGTAACCTCTCCCCATAAAACCAGTTTACTTGAAATGCAAACAATTATAAATTGACAATCCATGTTCTGCCAGGAAAAAAAAAAAAAGAGTTTTCCTGGATTTGCTAGTGAGAAAATGGATGGAATTCCTTTTAATCTGAACCAGATTTCCCAAATTCTGGAAGAAGGGGATGGACCCTCTTGTAGACAGGCTGGTGGGGGGCTTAGGGATGTGATGGCACATTGGCATCTTGCTGCTTGACTGGTGTCACTGTGTGCAGACCGTGGTGCCCCTGGCCCAGCCTGGACAGTCCCTCTGCCACCACACGAAGGGGAGGAGATAAAGTGGGATGAGCAGCTCAAGCCAGGCTCGAGCACTGGCAGCAAACATTAAGTTCGACTCTCTTTTTTAACTCCATTTAGTGGGAAAGTTACAGTCTCCACTTTCTCACAGCATTAACCCTCCCCAGGCATTTGGAGGGATGGCAATGCTTGGCAAAGCTGGACGACTTGTGTTTTAAAGCTGTGTGGCCTCACTCGAGGCGTTTGAAGTCCTGGGAGCCTGGCAAAGCTGCCTGGTTATGTCCTGAGCATTCAGCTTCTGACAGAGCCCTGAGAAGGAAGGGCCTGCAACATATGGAAGCAGAGTATTTGTATTGCTGCCCAAAAGGAGGGGGAAAAGGGGCTATAACTCAGGGTAAAACATGGCCTTGATCTCAGTGCTGTCACAGACAAAATCCCTGCTGCTGTTCAAAGCAAACCGACTCATCCCTGCTGCATTTGTCCCGCTTTCCCCACACCTACACTCAGGACAAGTTGCTTTCTGCAACTGCAGCTTCAGGACACTCAGTCATGTGTGTGATGCTACTCGTGAGGCACCTCCTAGTCCTCCTTTCAGGCTGTGACAGACATAATCCTGCCACCAGCAGAATGCAGCAGGTAATAAATTACACTGGGTATAGAAGCGGTTCTCTCAGTTGCCATGGCTTGTTTGGGCTTGTTATGATTGCCCACAGCCCCTCCACTACACTGGCACGCCTGCAAAATACCTGTTGTGTTTTAAAAGGAGTGTCTGGAGACAAGAAAGGAGCAGAGTGGAGAAGGGAATGAATGCATCACGTGTAAACGGGTCTTTTTTGCTTTCTTTGTTTAGCTGTTTGTTAATGGACCAAGAAGGTCCCCTTGACAACAGATGGAAAATGAGTCCCAGGATTGACCAGGGGCTCCAGTGAAGATCATGGCCCATTGCACAGGAAGGATGTATCCACTTCCAGAAGATCTCACAGTCTAATTTAAGCCAGGAAACAGAAGGAAGGTGGAGGAGGAGGAGGAGGAGTGTGGGGGGAGAAGACCTATAGCCTCCAGGAAAGTCATGAAGGAGCACATGCCTTCCTAACTTCAGGTCCTTTAAAAGTGTATTTTCTCTCTCTCTGTTGGGCTTTGAGCCTTTCCAAGTTTGTTTAAGCTATTGCAGACTTGCTGACTTAGGGAGTAAATAAGCCTTTGGGATCAAAGCAGCTGGTATTGTCGGAGGTATTGAGGGTGAAATAACACATTAGCAGAAGGAGAGCTGAGAATAAAAAGGGAAAGAAAATCCAACTTGATATTTTGTTCCCTTTTGCTGTTAGCCTCCATCCCAGCTTGATCCTTTTCATTTGAACTGGTATTAATTTCCTTTGTGTTTATTCCAACAGTATAAATATTTAATGGGCCTAGATTACAGAGTTGAAATATGAGATGAGTTCCAACCTTAAAGATTTGTGCAGGATCTCTTCCCCACATTCGGCTGGCTCCCACATTGCAGGGAGGAATATCTCCCATCTCGGCAGGAGGAGCATCTCAAGCTCTATTTCGAATTCATTTGCTTTTTTTGGTCTTGTTTGAGGCTCAGAAGACATAAACACCTCGCCCCCTCCCAGTCATTCCATCAGTATTTCCTGGTGACATGCTGTGACAGAACGATGGCTCCAGGTTACTGGGGGGCCCAGGGCATGCAGGTTCACGAGCCTGGATGCTCTTTCTTACCTGCCTCAAGCAGGTGCTGGGCTTGGGGACTCTGCAGAGCATAAGGCATGGAAAAATCCATGCAAATAAGGGGAAATGTGGGTAATGTGTGCAATATGGCAGGGTCAGGGAAGTGCCTTGCACCAGTTTTCCTTATGCAAGCAGGCAGATATTTCCCTTCTCAACTGCTGCCACTCCTGAAAAAGACAGAAGAGAAATACAGAGTAAAGGAGGACCAGCCACTGATTTTCAGAGTGCTCATGTGGAAAGGAATGGAGATTGCAGCACTCAGGTCTCTAAGGCCATGCCCTTACAAGCCTATATATCAATTTTAGGTGCCTACTTTCAAGCCCAGAAGTGGAAAAAAAGAAAGAATTTAATTATTGTGGTGTAAAATGGTGTAACAGTTGGCAAAGTTTGGGATTGAAGCCAAAGCCTGTGGGATCCCAGATACAGCCTCTCTTTTGGGGACAGTGGAGGTTTACCAAGGCAATCAGCAATGCTGTGGGAGAGGCCATCTCCAAGCTCTCATGAAACTCTCCTAGCTCTTGGTACACCAGTGGATCAAGGGAATGATGGAAAATAGTCAAAATCGAGACACCCCGACCCCCTCACCCTCTGTGCAGCACGGCTCAGCCACATCTCCCAGCAGCAGAGCTCCGTGGGACAGGGAGCTGACAGCTCTTAAGGTGATCCATTAATTTAATGCATCAAATAGCAGAACAAAAGCACCTCAGACAAAATGCAACGCGAGAGATGCTCTAAAGGAGACACTTGTGTGAACTCCTAAGGTCCAGCCCGTGGAAGCAGCAGGTCCTGCAGGACCTTGGCACTCACGTCATCGGGTGGTTTTGCTGAGCGTGGCAGCTCAAGTGGTGTCAGACCCCGGCAGGATCCTCAGCTTGTCTTCTAAATCCAGTTCTGCCCTGGGAACGAGTGCTGCAAATGTCAAAGGAGCTTAAAATATTCATTGCCCAAACTCCTCATTCCAGCCCCCAAAATGTGCACGGTGATTTTCTCCGGTGGTTTCGCCGGGGCTTGGGGAGCTGCCAGCAGGGTTATGTGATAAGCCACAGCCAGTGTGTCTTGACAGAGGAGTCCCAAATGAAAGGCTGAAGCACTGCCCATTTTCCTAATCCTTCAGCCACATCACAAGCCTTCAAAACTTACGTGCTCGCTTCGAAAATCCTTTTACCCAACTAAGGTTTCAATGTGCCTCTCCCAAGTGTGATTTCACAGCATTAAGATGACACTGCCATTTGCATGGGGAAGGGGATGTGACATTCCAGTTTATGTATTTATAGCAAAAGTGGGACACATTCACAGCTCCTGGAAACCACCTAGCCCCTTTTTAAGGGTCTTCTTTGATTTATGCAAGCCGAGATTTTGAGGCAAACTCAGTGGTCTGCTCTTGAGCCCCTTTTGGAAATTAATGATATCAAAGCACGTTCTCTAGAGAGCCAGAGTGAAGATACAGCTGCTCCTTTTAGCTGAAAGATCTGAAACATGGCTGGAAAAATTGTTTCCAGGCATTTCAACTGATAGGGCTAAGTTCGTTTTCCCTTTCAAAAAGGAATGAAAAAGAAGTATTCATTTATTTCATTTAAAAACTTAATCTATTTCTTCTGGAAAATGCAAAAAAAAAAATAGAGGAAAAATACTTTTGCTTCTTTTTAGCAATACTGCCAAATAAGCATCAATGTGTTATTTGAACATATTAATCTATTTTTGAGAGCCATTTTAGAAGAGTCCAAGAACAAACCTCCCTTCCCGCTGCTAATGAGAAGCTATTTGCTGGCTGTTTTCAGATCACTTTGGGCTGAATTCTCTATATGTTTGTTGTTTGGATTTACTCAATGTTTTAATTAATCCAGCTCACCTCAAATAGGTTTAAGGTGCAGTTTTCAGCAAATTCATTTTGTTGTGTCTCAGCAGACAAGGCATTAATTACTTTTGTAATTAAAAAGAGAAGTGTGTGTGCAGTAAATACGCCTTCAGCTCTTCTGGGTGCTTAAAACCAGCTTTTAAGAGGTTTTGGCACAGCTCAGACCTGTGAGGGACATGAGTGAGGAGGTCCCTGCAGCCCTGGGATGCTGGTGCAGGTGTGATGCTGCTGCTCTGCATCCCCCAGGGTGCAGCCCCAGCATGTGGGAATTGTTATCTCAAAAAAACCAGGTATTTCTGGCAATATTAAGAAATCCTTTAAGGGCAATGTAGTGCAGTGCATTGATGAACCACATCAGTATGTTGTGCAAATATGTATTGGCCTCGGGGTGTAAATGAAAGCAGGAGGAGGCAGGGATCCAAGAGCTTCTCCTTCTCTCTTGTCCTGGCAGCAAAACAAACCATAAATACTAGAAATTGAGGAGTCTTGTCTAAATTCTCATGAGGTGGACTTCAGAACTGTGAAAGTAAGTGGAGAGATTGGTTGTTTTTTGATTTTGAACCATCAGGCTAATGAAATCTAGATTTCTACTGTTCAGCTAAGAGGGTTTGAGAACAGAGGTTCTAATATAATCTCATTACTTCAAATTGAGAAATCAAAGACAACTATAACTGCTTGCAAAGGGTCCAGCAAAGCAATGACGCTTCCTACGAGTGAGGAGCATCCTCTGGGATTGCCCCAAGTGCTCATGGTCAGACTCCTTTCCACCTGGGAAGGAGGAAGCCTAAAGGGGCAAATGTGAGAGGCAGACAGGTATTTTTGTTTCTGTAATTTAAGATATAATCATTACAGGCACTTGCCACGGCTTTGGTTGCATCTCAGAACACCGTGGCCCCTCCAGGACAGGCCATGTAGGAGCTCTCAGGGGTGATGGAACAAAGGAGGGCTTGAACTTCTGCATTTGGACTCAACACTTTTCTAGATAAATGTGTTAGAAATGTCACTTTTAATCAGTCCCATTCTCTGTCCCATGAGAGGAAAAGAGCTTGCCTGACTCCTGGCTCCCTCCTGTCCCAGAGCATGGCCTAGGCTTGACTAGAGGAGCTATTGGCAATTTCTATTCTGGTCATTTACTCCTTTTTGCAGAGTCTGACTCCATAGTACAGATGTTAAGGCACAGCTGTTTACCATTTTTTACTGGTCAATCATGTGAGTTGTCCCCTGGTAGGTTGCTTTTCTTTTTCCCCCTAACATCTTTTGGCAAGATCTGTGGGGTTTTTTTCCCCCCAAATTCTCATAATTAGTCACAGTGCCTGAGGAAAGAAATGAAATGCTCCAGCAAAGAGCTGTCTGTGTCAGCTGTGGATTCCTCCCCGTCGCCTTCGCAGCGAGGAGGTGTCTCAGCAGCTGTGCATGAAACTTGGGCTTCTGGGCTGTGTGGTCTCACTGCTGTGTCCCCCATCCCCACTCGGATCTGCATCCTCATTTTTAGCACAGCCTGGTTCCTCCCCTGGGCTCATCCTGGTGCTGCAAAGAGGTGCTGGAGCTCAGCATCCCGTGCTGCCTGTGCTGAAGCCAGAGAGCACTATCAGAACATGAAAGGTGGGAGTGGGAGTTCCTCCAGGCATCTGAGACCATTTGGGAACCATCATTTTCCAGGAAATATGTTTCAAATGTGGTCCTTCCGCCGATGTGTGTCCTCTGACAGCCTGTGCTGCCAGCTCTCCAGCTCCGTGGGGAGAGCCTGGTGCCATGCAGACGGGACAAGGATGCTCTGCTGGGTTATGGACCAAGCCAATTAACCCTGGCCATTTAGGAGGCATCACAGTCCTGGCAGGGGCTCCTGTGCTGGGGCTCCACATGTTTTGTAGGTCCCTTTGATGCGGGCAGGCTGCAGTGTTCTCCCTCCCCTCAGCTTCCCTGGCCTGCTTTTGGGATGCCTCTCCTAGAAATGGAGCTGCAGGAACAGCACTGCCTCTCCCCTACCCCCCGCACAGCTGGCTCCCACCACCTGCACACCACTCGGACCAGAAAGTAGCAAAGGGCTTCAAACCATGGCCTGGAAATTCCTGAGAACCCCTTATGCTCCTGCAAGTGGAAAACCACACGGATCTGAACAGCTCCCCTGGTTCCCAGAGCATCACTCAGGGCTTTTGGCAGCGTTTGGGTTTGAGATGAGTGGCCTGTACCCTTGCAGGCTCCCAGCAGGGCTGCAATAACTGAGGCATTTTGGCAACTCGGTAGGAATAATATACCCCAAAACAGGTTTGCTTTGGTATATTTCAAGTTGTTAAGAAGACATCAAGTATTTCCACTCTGATTGTTTGACTGCCTGTTAACAGTGACTAATGAAGTTCCTTGCAAAGTTCTACCAGCTTGACCAGAGAAGCCTTTCTAGTGCTGTCCCTCAGTCACAGATAGGACACGCTCTGTGTTTAATCTTTGCTCCAACATCAAACTAGTGACGTTTACCATTACTTTGCTCCACTCAACTAGTGGAGTGCAGGCAGCTCCTTCCTTCCAGGTCTGGGAATAAATCATAGAATCACAGAATGGTTTGGGTTGGAAGGAACATTAAAGAACATCCTATTCCAACCCCCTGCCATGGGCAGGGACAGCTTCCACTAGCCCAGGGTGCTCCAAGTCCTGTCCAGCCTGGCCTTGGACACTCCCAGGGATCCAGGGGCAGCCACAGCTTCTCTGCCCAACCTGTGCCACCCTCACTGGGAAGAAATCCCTCCTAACATCCAATCTCAATCTCCTCTCTTTTAGTTTAAAACTGTTCCCCTTGTCCTAACACTATTGGCCCGTGTAAATAAAGCTCATTCATGCGAAGAATTTTTCTTTCTCCTACAGTTTAGTTGCAGAAAATCAGATTTACATCAGCTTGACAGAGAGTAGAAATTTAGCTGCGTGTCTCCTTAACATATCTACATAAGATCATGTGTGTCTGAGATTTCTGTGCTGGCTGACACAGTTTTAGATAAGCCTCTGGTAGTAACCACACCGAAAAAGACAAAGGTTTAGGAAGACTTGTTTTGGTGTCCTCTTCCCTTGCACCTCCAAAGTGAAAACAAGCAGATAAAATCCAACAGCTGATGTTTGCACCCTCTCCCTGAAGCCAGGAGTGTGTCTGGGCAGGGCAGATTATCTCCAGATCCCAATGCTCTAAAGGCTTGCAGGGATGCTGGCCATGGGAGCTGCCTCGCCGAGAGCCTCTGACTTCAAAGCCAGGCTGGGAATTTGTTTCTATCCCGTCTAAATTCATCTCTCCCTCCACGGTGGGGCTGTGGGCAAGCACAGAACGGTTCAGCCCACGGGGAGGCTTCACTGAGACACAGGAAAGGAGGCTCAGGACAAATGTCTGGATTCCAGTGGGACATTTCTTCACAATTTTCTTGTTTCCTACCACTTTAACAGGTTCCCAAGCATTTACTCATCCTTTATAGAGTGTTAATCTTCTGCTGCCTGTTTTCCAAGTGTTTGCAACTGCAACGTGTTTGTAAACTGCCCCTCTTAAGCAATGACAGCCTTGCCTAAAAAAGTGACTTCAAAATAACTTCTTCATTAAAAAAAATATTGTCAGACTGGTGATAAACAGGTGGCAACTAGAGTTTCTCAAGACTTTGGTAAACCAAAGTCTGGTTTACCAATAAGAAATAAAACAGTTCCAGCAATGCAAAGAAATCCTGTGACAATGCTGGGCTTGACCAGGGCACCAGGATAAGGGTAAAGATACTTGATTATTCTTTAAAGAATAAATGGGACCGTCTTTTCTGTTCCAGGAGATGGGTGAGGATGGGATTTAGGAGAGTTAATTCCTTCATGTAAATGAGGGGGAACAAGAGACCTTGGCTGTTATATCAGGCTTCCCATACCTGCCTGTGCTTTTGCTCTGAGTTGTGGGGCTGAGGTAAATTTGTGCATCCTTATGGTGCCTAAATATGGTACTACTGACCCACGCATTGCAGTCACAGGGGTCAAACCCATCTGGGGTTGTCCAAGACCTTTATCTTCTGTTTTACAACTTCTCTTTAGGGCAGCTGAAAGTTTGTGTCCCTGCCCAGCTCAGTGTGCTTTGACCGTGCCAGGTCCCTGCTGAGGGCAGAGCCAGCAGCACAGTCTGTGTGTCCTTCCTCCTGGGTGGTGCTGAGCCCCTCTGTGTGTCCCCATGGCTACAGATGAGCCTCTTTGTTCAGCCTGGGGTAATTTTCCACTTTCCAGTCCTCCTCGGTGCGATAAATTAAGTCAATCTGGCTTCCCAGCTCAGCCCCTCGTTGGTGCAGGGGCTGTGTTACTGCATCCTGCTCCCACCCAGGACTTCAGGGCTTCTCCAGGGTGTGGGATCTGCATGCCCATGCCAGGAACACGCCACGTTGCCAAGCAGTTCTGCTAAAAACACCACCAGAAATCATCAGCTGTGTGTCACCTCTGTCCACAGGTTGTCACAACAGTTTACGTTTTTAGAAGGGAACATCAGACAACCCAGATGTGGCGCCTCCAAACCGGCATGACTTAAATCAGAAAGTCATGCTCTGTTATGTGCAACGAAATAGCTAATAATGTCAAACATTTAGCTTTTATTCCTTTGGTTTTCACTCTCTTTTAGTTCAAATCTCCAGCCTAAAATCCTTGTGTTAGTTTTCCACTCAGACCTGGGTGGAAATTTCAGGTGCTGCTGAAACCACCAAGTTGTTTGTCCCACTGAATACAGGGCACGTTCCTGGGACTACTGTAAAGAGCAAACAGGAGGACACTGTGGACACACAAAGGAGAAAAAATCCTGGGAAAAATGATGTTAATGAACCAAGCTGGTACCCATTAAAAGGTAATAATTCTAACCAAAGGAAGGGGGATTTTCCCCGATGTGAAATGAAATAAACATTCAGAAATGATTTGTGTGTGTGTGCTTAAATTTCAATTCAGACTTTTATGAAGCATGTTGCTCCAAAGCCCTTCTCTTCCCTGGATGGTTTGGCTACGATCTTCTCCTAAGAGAGAAAAGCCCTGCAAAGAGCACGTTCTTTGCTCAGCCTTCCCCATGCAAACACCACCAGAATGGTTGGCAGCAGATCTTCCCCTTTTTTAATTGTGTTCCTGGTAGATGCACAACATCTCAGAGCTGAGTTGGAGGGTTTCTCTGCTAGGTTTGTGCTGAAAATAAATACAGACATTTGTGGTGCAGGTGAGGGGTGGAGGGAGGTCCCTGCCTGATGCCCTGCCAGGGGCTGGGGGATTTCCAGCCTGGAGGATGCTCAGTATCCAACTTTCAGACCATTTTCCTTAGGAAATGATGCTTCAGCTCTCCTGGCTTTATCATTTTAAGTCATTAGAGAGTGTGTAAGTCCTGTGTAAGTGCCTGCCCTGCACCACAGCAGCAGCAGCAGAGTGGGGCTGGCACCGGCTCTCCCTGCCCTGGCTCGGGGTGCCCAGGCTGTGCCCACCCTTTGTTGGGTTTTTACCCTGTCTAAACCACATTGTTACACATTACGTGCCCAAGGGCTCTTCATTTAAGTCCAAATCCAAAAACTTCCATGCCCTGTTCCTCTTAGGAGGTCAGGTTTCCCACAAAGCTCTCTGTATGGCAGCACTTAGGTCGGATACAGGTTTTTGAAATTGCTGCAGCATTTTTTTTCCCTGCAATTATATTCAAGAAACTCTTACAAAGCAGTTATTTATGGAAGGCAACCTGGCTCATAGCTGTGGCCTTTCATCTTGCCTGCTCCTTGATTAAAAAAGGGGCTTTTGTGCATCTTGAAATACTTTCCCGAGCAGAGAGGAACTTGCCCTGAAACATGTGTATGCTGTGCTGCAAGGTAGAAAGGCTGAGGGCCCTGCAATTAAAAGAAAAGTATCATTTGTTAAAATGTTTGTGTTTGCTGAGCACAATGAAGACTCTGTGCTCTTATTGGAGCCACAAAAATAACCATTAATTCTCTCCTGGCCCCACTCCAAGAGTGAAAATCAGCTCAGGTCTGCGTCATTAACTCAATGTGTTATCTGAGTAATCGCTGGGATCTCGGGGTTTTTCCTTCCTATCCTACAGGAACGTCTGAGTTTTAATATTTCCATACCGTTCAATGTTCCTGTCTGTGGTCCCATCCTGTAGTGTGTCCATTGGAGACCTCTTTCACTGAGCAATAAAGTATTTTAATTGTGCACGAGCCTTCATCCTATCATTTCACTGATTAATAATTCAGTTTCTCTCTTTAGTTCCTCCATGGACTCCTTGAGCTGGCAGGGAAGAGTCTTAAGTTGCCTTTGCCCATAAAGCCCTTTGGCACTGAGTTCACTCCTGGGATTCCCCTGGAAATTCCAGCTGGGGGGGGCTGGCAGTGTCACCGTGTCCCAGCCCTCTGCAGACAACCAGCCTGGATTGCCTGAAATGCAACATCACCTCAGAACTAAAAATTTGGCCCCACTGATCAGGATGCAGATGGATAAATTCGAGCTGGGGGCCCACTTTTGACCCATAGCCGATTGAAATGCAAAGCATCATAAATCATTTGAAGCCTTTCCTGCATGTGTTTAAGCTCAGCCATGTGAGCAGTCTCGGGGAAGTCAATTATGAACAATGGCATTTCTTTCTTCTTTATTCACTGCTGATTTCTGGTACAGGGTGTAAATGACTCTTTTATTGCCTTTGACACCAAAGTCCCTTAGCCTTACAGGGACATCACACTAATTGATAAATGCTGCTTGATTGGGGAGGCTTTTCATTTTATAATCCTATTAAGAATGATAGATATGTCAAATATTTGTGCCAACCGGACAGAACATATTATTCTGCTCTAAGGTTCCCAGTTTAATTTTTCTTGAGCAATTGGGCAGAACCACTGCTGGAAGACAAACAGATGCTCTTCAGCTGTACTTTTCCATAAATGATTTTGTTCTGTGGCGTTTTGTTGTTTTTTTTTTTTTTTGTTCCCCCACCAGGCATATCAAGTTCAAAAGAAAATGTTGCCTCTCGCTAATGAGAAGATTAATCTCCTTCCCATATGCAGCAGACTTTGTCGACTGTTGAAAGTTTGATGACCTTTAAGAGACAAAGTTTTAGTGTGCCCAAAATAAATAATTCATCCTTCACAGATTTGCCCTCTGTATCCATCTGCTTAAATCTGTAGCACGCTGATTAAAACCTCCGAGTGCAATTATCTCCCTCCTTCGTCGAGATAAAAATCTCTATTTTCTTATTGTGCTCCCAAGTGCAATTGCTCATTTAAGAATATTAACAATCCAATATACGTGGGGCTCATTTTTGCTCTGACTTATTCTCTCCACGGCATTCTTCAAAATCTCACGAAAAGCCATGAATTCTTCTCTTCCATTCCTCTTCTCCAGCACTGAGAGCTGAAACGTGTAACTAATCCTCTTGCCAAATCTTTGAAATCATCATTTTCAAACGCAACCACAAAATTGATCTCCGTTCTCACGTTCAGGGGGGAAAATGTCCTGTAGGCAAGTGGAGAGATGTGATTTACTTTGATTACTGCAATTATTGTCCCTGCTGGGCTCCTTGCATCTCCGAAGGCTGCAGACAGCTCATGGCCAGGAGGACCCATTGCCCCCTTCTGCCCCCCGGGCAGTGCCCACTTGGCTGAGTTCTCCTCCCACCTGTTGCCCTTTTGGCTTCCAAAGAGTGATGAGTGTGAGGAACATCAGCTCGGAGTGCAGCCAGAGGGGCTGCTCTTGGAAGGACACTCAGGGCAAACCACAGAGTAAACACACAACATCCTGGGCTGGGAGGGACCCTCGAGGATCACCGAAGTCCAGGACACCCCAAGAATCGCACCCTGCGCCTGGTCCCTGTCCCATCAGGGCTCCCCTCCAGCCATCGGTGCCAGGGGGCAGGTTTGAAGCCTCCTGCAGTGCCCACATGCAGATAAAGAAGCTGATTAGGAAATAGCCAAGCAGATGGTCTCTTTTGTTGCTACCTGTGAAAATAAGTGCAGCTCTCCTGTTTCCCTGGGAGGAAGGAAACAGCTCAGTGGACACCACGCAGCTCGTGGTTTATTTAGGACACCCTCGGAAAGAAATGCTGAATGAATATTGCAGCCATCTCAGCGAATCCTTCCTGGCCCCACGTGAATTTAGACTGAACTGGCACCATGTCACCTTGTCCCTAGAGAGAACAAATATTCCCTCTGGCAAAAATCCTACTTCAGGCTTGAGAAAATGTTGGGATTTTTTTGTTTTGTCATGCAGAAGTGGAAGTTGGTCTTAAATGCTCTCTGGATTTAATGTTGCTTGTTATAGATGAAACAACGAAAACGAAAGAGGGAATAATAAGGGATTGCTGGGCTTTTAAAGGTGATTTACAGAAGAAAGGAAATCCAAGAGATTAGGAAGTTGTTTAAATACCAGCGACAGTCAAATATGGAAACATTCCAAAGTCAGAGATTAGGGGGGAAAAAACCCAGAACAACAAGAAAGAAAAAACATGAACTACAAAGAACAAAGCCATGAGGAAGGAAAGGTGTATTCAAAAAGAAAAGAGTATCCAGGGAAAGTGAAACAAAAAGCCACTCAAACCCAGAAAGGAGACACCTAAATCTTTCTGGCAGTTGCCACAGCAAGGAAGACTCTCCCCGCCAACCCAAATTTTGAACATCACTAAACCACCATGTGGGTAAAATAACAGGATGGCGGAAAGGAAACAATTGTCGGTAATTAGCGTATCAGATACGGCTCCCACGCCCTCGGAGCTCGCAGCTCTGAGCACAGCTCAGGGTTTGCTCCCTCTTGGGGAGGATAAACCCTCTTCCATCCATGTGGACATGGATCTCTGTCTGGGGTTGGCTCCACGGTGAGGGACTGGGATGGAGTTGTCCATGAGCCAACATGATCCTCCACCCAGCTGCCAGCTGAGGAAACTGTGGAACAGGGAAAGTTGGATGATAAGAGGGATCTTGAGATGCTGAAGCCAATCCCTTCTTGGCAGTGCAAAGGAAATTTTAAATATTGGAGAAGGTGTAATCAAATCTTCCGAGAAAAGGAAGAGCAGCTTGGTTGTAAGATCACCCCTAGCTGCTTGTCACATCTGCTCAAACCTCAAAATGCTCAACAGCTCAGCCAGAGGGAGCATAAAACAGAAAAACAGCAGTATATGAAGGGGGAAATATGTCATAAAATAAAGCACCTACATTAAAAGAGGAATTTTGAGCCTCTGGACCAACATGAAGTCTGTGCTGTATGTGGAGGGTCAGACTCGTGGCTTTTGTTAAATGTAATGGGAGTGTTGGAGCTGGAATGCCTTACCTTGCCTTGGGAAGGCACCACGTGGTGGCAAGGTTGCCTTTGGTGAAACCACTGATGGCCAGTGACTTTGATTTTAGCTTGCATTATGATGACCTCATACTGTCACAAACCCTTCTGGCCTGTGAAGTTTGCTTGGCATGAAGTGAAGGGAGCTGTGGCTAAACTGATGTGCAGAAATCCCCCAGGGACTGTGGCCATTTCAGGGTTGCAGGACAGTGGGAGACCACTGCAGTTTTGCAATGTTTGAGTATCTGGATTGTTTGCCAGCACTGAGCTCGAGTTTACTTGTGAAAAGCGAGACAAGATGAAATAAATCCCTAATCACAGCTATATACTATTGTTGATGCAAATTTGGTGAAGGTGCCTGATGAGAATCGTAAGTGAAGTTCTCTGGCTAAGATATCCTTCAAATAAGTGCATAAAAAATGAAGTAGATCTCAAAGGTGTGTGGTATTTCTGGAGAAGATCCTGCCCTTCTCTGCCAGGCCATAGTGGGATGAGCCAGGCAGACAGCCCAGCTCTTTTGGTTTTAGTGATAAGCAGTGTTAACCTCACCACACAGTTCCTGCTCCAGGGAACTCGTGCCTTGATGCTTTCATTGCCTGGTCAGAAACAGGACGAGGAAAGGCACGAAGAGCCCTCTGTCTCTTTGATCAGTGATCAGAATCCCCCCACTGTATCTCCTTCCTGAATATCATCAAAGTTCAACACCATATGAATGCCTATGAAATAGTGGTTCTTTAACAGATGGGAAACCATAAACAGTTTCCTAAGATACATAAACAAATTAAAGAGAACGTCCAGCTTTGACATCTTAATAGGCTGTGATGGATAATTTGGCATCACGACAATATCTCTGTCATGATAGGGAGCCTTGGGATGAAAATGCTCTTTGAAAGAGTTGTTTAGTACCTTCCCCATCTGGGGTCAGATTATCTGGTTTGTGGAGGACACTGAAAGGTCTCGCTGGGCAAGTTTATCTCACTTGGCACTTGGGGGCTTTATCCTGTCATCAAGGTCATTACCACGATGCCTTTCATGGGATTCAGCTCTGTCCCTGTATTTTTCTTCAAAACAATGCCTGACTCATGTCTCACAAATAACATTGGTACAACAGGGGAAGGGCTTAGTTTTGTGTTGAAGGAAAAAAAAAAATATTAGCTTCTTTTATTATGGTTTGGTTATTTTCTGTGATAACAATTTTCCCAAAGTAAAGTGTAACTACCTGGGAAAAAAAAGAACAAAAAAGCCCCAAACCCAAGCAGTTGTAACTGCCTATTATTCACCCTTAATTCATTAAAATCCATGGCAAGAATAAATCCTTGAAAATGAGGCTCCCTTCACATATGTACACAATTCGGTTGCAGTGATTCATGGCCCATGAAGTTGGAATTAATTAGAGAATCCCTGCTCTGTGACAGCCACCCTGTTTTCTCTAAGCATTTGATGGCTTTGGGAAGATAATGGCTCTTGGCACATACAGTGGCGCAACAGACCCGTAACCAGGATTTTCCACTTTCCCCAGAGACCAACCCTGTGTTGCAACAGTGCAGAGCATTGTAACACAGCGAAGCCCCAGGATGGGATGGGATGTTTGTCATAAGGCACTTTCTGTCCTGCCATCTCTTGGTTATTAATTGCAATGTTCAGTGTAAACAGAGACATATCTGGACCAAGGCTTGGCTGCTCACATCTTGTATCCCAGCAGATTAAAAGGACTCCAAGCCCAGGAAGCTCCAAAGGGTAGAAAGGGGAGTCCTACCAGAGGGGCTGTGTAATGTCTATGTGTGGATGTGGCACTTGGGGACATGGCTCAGTGGTGGACTTGGCAGTGCTGGGTTGAGGGTTGGACTTGGTGACCTTTGAGGCCTTTTCCAGCCACAGTTCAGCACAGAATGGTCGGTGGCCTCTTTCAAGTGTGACCAGAGCTCACACCCTGCCCATACCCTGCTCCTCCAGGTAACATCAGGCAGAGAAAGTCCCTTCTGGGAAAGGGAGAGCAGCAAACTGCAAACAGTTGTGCAGCTCAGCCTTTGGGTCCCGCTCCCCTGTGCACCCCTAATAACCCCTGAAGATGCTGCCTTGGCAATAATCTAGCAATTAAAAGAAAGTACTGGTGTTTAATTAAACTTGTCAATCAACCAGAAAGAAGTTTTCCTTATCAAGTGGAGCTGGATTTGATTTTCCCACTTGGAAACGAAGGTTAAAGACTCTTGTAGAATAAAACTTTAATTAAGAAAGGAGATTTGGATTAACATGTGAGGCAGAGAGAGAATGAAAGGTCCTCAAAAATCATCTGAGTATGATTCACAGGAAGAGAGGAACCTAAATATGGGAACAGATTTATTTATTTTTTTTTTAAAGAAAAGGAAAGCTGTATGGTGCTAAAACTCATGGGTAGAGGAAGCCCAGGAGGGATTTTTATGAGGCCAGGATGTCTCTTTTCAATCCACTTTCCTGCTCTTGCTATTTAGTCATTTCAGATATTTAAAGTGTGGTCAGAAAGTGCAAACATACACTGTGGGGCATTAACAAACCCTCAGGATTCGAATGCTTGACTCATAAATTTAGATAGCAGAGGAACAAATGGCTTTTTTGAGAGATTTGATAAAAACCAACTTTCTGGTTGTGTTGGTGGCACATCAAGGTTGGTGTCCCCCTGCTGCACAGAAGGGCAGGGTTACACCTGGGCTGGCTTTGAGCTCCAGGGCTGGTGATGGTCAGAAACAGGGCTGGATGCAGGGACGTGATGGCACTGCTGCCTACTGGGTAGACTGGAAAGCAGGTCTGTTGGCACTCCAAAATTCTTCCAGCTGGGAGATGTTGAAATTTATGGTGTGAATTCTTGGGTCTTTCTACAATGCGCCCAAAAATCCAGCTTTGCATGGAGCAAACTGGCAAATATCAGAAGGCAACGGGAAACCTCCTAAGAATGTACTGAATGGCCAATGGCAATGGAAAAGTACTTCATATGTTGCCAAAGATATTTTGGGGCAGAAATGAAAATAAAACCCAACAAATCCCACACTCCCAAACAAATAATTTCCTGACCACTTACAGTTCCTTCCCTCTGGAAAAAAAAATGGCAGGAATCAAACCCAACAGACATAATTAATGCCATATTAGCAATATGGGAGGATGCTGCCAGGGCGGGCAGGGGCGGGTGTGCCACCAGCACCCTGGTGACACTGGACTCCAAGGTTTAAGCCACGCTGAGGACTTGCTTTTAAACTTTCTTCTTGTGGTATCATTCTGCTCAATTATTGGTTTCTCTACTGAGTACATTCCACCCCAAAAATCATTTTTTCCCCAAATTTGTCTGCCTGGACATGTTTCGGGGTATTTGCATCATATCACCTGTGATCAGGATAAAATTTGCCTGTCAAAAAGCGATGGGAAATATTCAGCTTTATAGCTGAGGAAACTGTTTGCCATTTGTTGTGGTCTAACCTGGCAGAAGGAATTTTTCCCTGCACTATTTATGCTTTGAAGTCTGTCAAAATATTTTCATGGTGTTAGTGGGGGTTTTATCCCAGGGCTGCCTCAGCCCTCACAGTGGGGGAAACACTTAAATCCCTCCAGACAGAGAGCTCTGGTTTCAGGAATGGAGCCTTGTGTGGTTTTCCCTCTTTTTGATTGTGGTCAGTCATACCTTCAGCTTGTAGAATCACAGGATCCCAAAGGTTGGGAAAGACCTCAGAGACCACTGAGTCCAACCATTAACCCAGCACTGCCAAGCCCACCACTAAACCAGGTCTCTAAGTGCCACATTTACGTGGTTTTTGAACACTTCCATGGACAGGGATTCCACCCCTTCCCTGGTCAGCACGTTCCAGTGCTTGGCCATCCTTTCCAGAAGAAATTTCCCCTAATATCCCATCTCAGTTCCCCGAGGCAACTGGAGTGTGTTTTATCTTGTCCTATCTCTCAAGACCTGGGAGCAGAGCCTGACCCACCCTGGCTCCCCCCTCCTGGCAGGGAGTTGCAGAGCCAGAAGGTCCCCCCTGAGCCTCCTTTTCTCCAGGCTGAGCCCCCCCAGCTCCCTCAGCCACTCCTGCTGCTCCAGCCCCTTCTCCATCTCCATTCCCTTCTCTGGCCACACTCCCATCCCTCTTGCTAATTGTTGCTTCTTCCTATGCAAAACCTGGACTTTAATCCCATAGCCTGGACGAGACAGCCATTAATCTGCAGGCACATCCCGACTTTCCTTCTTGACCCACATTTGTTTTCCTTTGATGATTGTTTCAGATGCATCTGTGTTTGCTTTAGGACCCAGACCAGAGCTCTTTGCAGACACTGGGGCTCATCCTGAGGTCTTCCATGTGTTGTTTTCATTAGAATCCTGCTTGCATCCTGCAGAAGAAAAAAAAAAGTTCAGTATTGGAAATACCATGTGGCCAACAGGATCATACATTTGTATTATACAACCCAGCAGTGGGGTTCCCTTTTTCTGGGAATTCTTTGTTCTGGAAAAGCAGTGCCAAGGCAGTGAGATTGATTTATGTCACCAATAGAAACCAAACAGTCATTGCAACATTTCCCAAACAGCAAACCTTGGTATGGAGGTGACTAATGCTGCTGTCCCTGAGCCCCCACAGCTCCCTCCCTCTTGGGACAGACACAGGGAACAAAGCCTGGACACACCGTGCTGCCTGTGTGGGGTTGGGGACCAGGCTGGGCTGGTTATCCCACCTGCAAGTCTCCCTTTGGAGCGTGCCGGTGAATGAAGTGACCCAAGGTATTTTTAGGAAGCACGGGAACACAACAGATGAAAGGATGTAGAGTTTTTAAATAAAATAACTAAAAAAAATTTAAAAAACCCAAACAACAAAAGAATCACAAAGGTGTCTGTAATCTGGGCAAGTACAACAGGGGGCACAGGCTCCCCTTGTTCCTGCAGCCAGGTCTCTGTGGTCCTCCTCACACGGGTGGTGTTGGCTGCAGCTGAACACAGGCTGCCAGGGGAGTTAAACCTCGGTGTCCCACGGAAGCCTTTTGTGCAGTTTTACATTAATCCATTTGTGTTACTGCCAGGATGATAGACATTTTCCCCATCCTGATTTTCCTCATCCTGGCTGTTCCACCCTCAGAATTCTGCTGTTTTAAACCAAATGTTCTTTGTCTATTTGACTGGACCCATACAAGGCTTTTGGTGTTTCTGCCTTCCACTACAGATCCCAATGCAGATGCCTGGGAAAAAACCTCTGGAAGCCCAGGGTGTCTGGACTTGCGTGGCAGTGAATGGCTCTGCACCACCAGAGAGGGTCAGACCAAAGTGCACATCCCCGTCCAGGGCTCCTTCCCAACTTGCTGCCTGTGAATCAATGCACCACGTACAGACACTGAGCTCTACCTAACTCAGTCACACTGTGGTGTCTGCATCCTGCACCTCTGAGAACGCCACATGTGTTCCCTGTATTGAATACAGTCCCATCTTAGCTTATAATACGTGGGGCTCAAACTCTTCCAGGTGAGTGCAGAGCAGCAACAAGAAGCAGTTTGCTCAGGGGTTTCCATTCCCTGTGCCGAGCAGTGTCTGTTGTGCAGCCAGGGCTGAGCTCCGTGGTCCCCAGAGCCTCGGCTCTGCAGATGGAAGGGGTGGGCAGGGCTGTCTCATCCTGGTCTGATCAAAGCCCGGGGAACATCTGCTGGGGGGTCAGGGCAGCCCTTCTCCCCCAGTCTCTGCCCTCGGCCTCTCCATGAGCTCCCTGTGCAACCACAATCCCAGCCACGCATCTCAGGCTTCGGGATGATGTCCTCGGGATGGAAAACATCAGGATTTAAGCAGCAGGTGTCGACTGGGGGAGCGTTATACAAGCAAAACTTCAGAACACAAAGAAGCACCTTTCTTCTCTCGGCACTCATATTTGATCTTCTCTTTTCGAGATCTGAAATTCCTGCAGGATTTTCTGCTGGAGACACAAAGGGACAAGGACAGCAGCTAAACAATCCCTTTGCTTGCTATGCCTGTGCTGGTGTAGAGATCAAGGAAGTGTCATAACATGATCTAATTCACTGGATGGTGTGACTTCCCCAGCTATAATAAGTATCATATAATTCCAGAAGGGGATGTAAGCTATTAACCATGCCGAGGTAGGAAATCCAGGGATCAGGAGTTAAGTGACCGTATTAAACATTTTAGTTGAGGGTCAGAAGTCACATGGAAGGACAAAGAGCCTTGAAATGAGATCCAGACCAGCTGATGGCTTGGATGAGGCCAGGTTGGATGGCCCTGGGCAATCTGATCTCGTGGGTGGCATCCCTACCCATGGCAGGGGATTGGAACTAGGGAGCTTTAATGTCCCTTCCAACCCAAACCATTCTGGGATTCTGTGAAGACACCACTTTGCACATCACTGGAGCCACATTGATTGCTCCAACAGGGAATGTGGCACTTGCAGGGGTTGTTGCAGGAAAGGAAAATAGCTGCTGCAGGAGATGCACATTCAGCACTTCTGTTTAGAACAGTGTGAAAAGAACATCTTTCCTCTCACACACCAGCCTGAAGAGAACTAAGTGGCTTTTTGCAAAATGCTCACCAAGAAGCCTGCGGAGAGAAATGCACGGAGGAAAATCCTGACCCAGTAAAGGAAAAGGGACGGTTTAGCATTTTCTGACACTAATTGAAAATGCATTAGTGGCTGAGAGCAAACATTAGCTCTTGGGCTGGAGAAATTTCCTTTGCCACAAACATAATTGTAATAAAAACTGAAACACCAAAATAAATGTTCGAGCATTTAAAAATCATAAAGCCTTCCCTGTTTCCGCTTTTCCTCTGCAATAAATTAAAAGCAGGAGAAATTTCCCCCGAAGGCTCAAACATTAAGAAATCATTCGGCAAATGAGCTTTTTCAAGCCTGGCGTGTCTAGCCTGGGGAGAGCTTTGGAAAGGTCACAGGAATTTGTCCCATGAATGGCTTCTCTTCGAGGCTGGGGGGTAGATCTGTGGATCTGTGATTCTGGGCTGGCAAGGACGAGCCAGCAGATTGTAGGAATGCTCTTTGCCAGGTGAGTTGTGCCACCTCCTCCCCTTTCTCACATGCATAGATCCCTTTGCTCCAGGGGGCACCTGAGCGTGTGTTTAGGTCTCATTTCACAGGAATGTAAGTCCTTTCCTAGAGATCTCTCCTGAGCAGCGGCCAGGAGCGATGACATAAGCTTGTTGTGCTGGCTTGGGCAGAGACAAGAGCACAGCCTGAGTGCCAGGAAGGCTGGCAGTGCCAGCCAGTCTGGGCCCTCGGGCTCCTGTGCTCCCAGGATGGACAGACCCTGCCCAGCTGGTCAGAAGGAGGCAGCAGGTTTCACACGCTGCCCTCTCAGCATAGAGCGCACAGATCCCAGCACCAGCCTTGGCACGTTCCCCCTCAGCAGGAGAGAATGGGCTATGCAGGACAGGCAAGAACCCAGCTGGTCAGAGCTCACATTTGGCACGCTGTGTGCAGATCATGGAGCTCATCTTTAGGTGCCTGAGTTTTAAAACAAATCATCTCTGTGTGTGTGTGGTAATTTCTTCTGAGTACAATGATTTCCTCTGAGAAGCAGAAGGTCCCTCCTGCTCCAGTCTGTGTGCTCTGTGTCAGAGGGACCTGTGCAGATTCGGCATCTCTGTGCTTCTAAATTCTCTCTCTCTCTCACAATAAATGAGGGGGATGTGCAGACACAATTTTTTCTTTGCTTCTCCTGGGTGCTAAGCTAAGGGCCCAAGAGTGCTGTGTTTCATGCAAGATCAAGTGTTGCAGTGTGAGAAATGCAATACCCAGCCCTGGGACATTGCTCATTGTCCCCTTCTTGGTGGCTGGCTCTTTGTTGTTGCTGCCAGTCATTAAAATGCTGCTGTGTTGCTACTCTCTTCAGGGTTGGTGTCCCTCAGAGACCTAAATGCATGGGGAGTTCCCTGTGTTAAGTGAGTTTTCTGTAGGGAAAGTATTGAGAAGAAGCATTTTGTGTCCAGCCACCAGAAGGAACATTCTATGCCCAGAAGGAAAAAGAAGGGCCATTTCAAAGAAATGATTGCCAAACTTTGCATTGTCCATAAACCCACACATTCTCCATGGGACAGGGGTGGAAATGTAGTCCCCCTGAGAGTGACAAGTGTGGTCTTCCCATGGCAGGCGGACACGGGCTCAAGTTTCCTAAAAGTCATCTGGTTTGGCATTTATGACTTATTGTGAGTTAGAAAAACTGCTGCAACTGTTTTCATCCCTGTGGACCATGCCTTGCTCTACCACAGGCTTAGGGAGGGTGAGCCAAGTGAGGCTGAGAGCCAGGGGCTGCCACAGATGGCCACCAAGCAAAGCTGCAAGGTGGGATTCCTTCCCACAACCCCCAAACTTTGGGATTCTTTGTCACGTACCCTCCAGGCAGGAGCTGTCATCTCAGCACGTCACACTGGGTGTAACCTACAGAAACCCCCTCCCCAGCAGACAAGGTACAGGGTGACTCAGTTGGGGTGTGATGTGGACTTTGAGGCCTCCTGGTTTAGGAGGACCCCCCTTCTTGCCTAAACAGAATAACAAAGTGAAGCAGAACCCAAACCCTCCTGGTTCTCACTGCAGGCAGAAGGGAAGTGTCACAGACCCAAGAGACACTGCAGAAAACTGGTAAACAAATAAAAGGTCCAAAGCTGCCTTTTATTTTCTGATGGAGCAAGACAGAATCAAGTGTCTGTGCAACCAAAGTGTAAAATGAGCAAAACCGAGTTTTATATCCATTCACACCAAAGAAAGTATTTAAGTTCAGCCAAGGTCTTCTTCTGGCTCTTTAACAGTGAAGAGTTCCACTCAGGGAGAACAAATGCAGCTTTGCTCACATAATAATAATAATGTCTCAGGCTTTTCTTGAGCGCCTTTGCCACACATTAGCCAGAGGGAGAGAGCTAAAGCCGGTGATGGAAATAACTCTCATCAAGAACAAGTGCTCGTGGGGCTTGGAAATGTGATTTTATTAACTTTGTGTCCTTTTTCAGGGCAGGATAAATGTCTGTTTAAGAGCATTAGCGATGCATTCCCTCAGAAGAGACGTTTGCAGGACCTTGCTCTGCCCAATCTTCTCCCCAGCAGCTCAGTGAAAGAACAGGCAGTCAGAAGGGTTGTGAAAGGATGGAAGGGGAGGCAACATGGACCAAACCTGTCCAGGGCTGCATTTCAGCCCCGTTTGCACCAAGCCTTCAGCAGCTGATGCTCAGAGCAGGAAGGGGAACAGCAGCCAGGGCAGGGAGGGGCTGTGAGAAATGCCAGGGATGAGCAGGAACCCCCTTGACAGTTCAAATGGTTTGTTGGAGAAGGAAGCAGGAGCCTTGATTGTCCTTCAGGGGCACAGCATCTCACAGGCAGGAGTGCAGGGTTTGGCACAGCAAGGACAGAGGTGGATCCCACCATCAAGGGTGATGAAAACATGGTTTGGCAGACTAAGCTTAACACTGCTGAGTTAGACCATGTATCAAAGCTCACTGAGAGCCTGAACGCTGGGAGATGGGGAGAGACTGTTCATTCCTTAGGCACTCATTGATTCATTTCCTGGCTGAAGGTACAACAAAATGGGACCTGAACCCCACTTGAGTTTCTGGGTGCTGTAACTGACCTCAACGTTTAGGACTTTCAGCTTGAAGACTGGGACATCCGTCTGTAAAATTAACATTGAATTAATGCTTAATGCTCCCCACTCTGACCAGCCAGAAGGACAGGATGGTGACTCAGGAGAAAGGGTGAAATGTCTCCCCATAGCATTTTCAGAGGCAGGATCTGAAAGATATCCACCTGTCCCACAGTCAGGAGACCTTCCCTTGGTACCAACTCCTCTCAACAGCAGAGGTTTTGTATTCCCAGATGTCCATCCAGAAAATCATCTTTGCTAAATTTCCAGAGGACCCAGCAGACAACCAGGAAGATTGCTGGTTCTCAGTGCCAGAGCACAGAGAAATAGGGGAACGTGCTGTGCCACGCCATGAAATGTGTTCAGACCCCTCCAGAGATTTCCAAAAAGCAGAGCAGAAAGGCACGTCCATGAGCTCACTGTGAGGGGAGCACCAGGGCTGTGAGGAGAGGACAATCCATGCTGTCCCCACGCAGGGCCCACCGAGGGAAGGGAGACCTGTGACCCCCCCAAATTCCCTTCTGCCCTGGTAAAACACCCTGCTTTTGAAATACTCTTCTGCCATTCCAACCCCTTCATCTGTTTATTCTTAACAGCGAATGTTTTCTGAACTCAAATGTCATCTCAGCTGGATTCTCAGAGCTGAAATCCTTCTGGCCCCATAACCACTCTTTTGTGCTTATAGCATATATTTTGAATTAGCTAAATTAGATTTCACTGGGTTGTCAGTGACTGTCACTTGTGATGCTTTTGAGTCCCAGTTGCAGAACGTGTGCAGGTTCAAAAGGCAACAGAGTGAGCGGATATTTTAAAGCCGAATTAGACTTTTAACAGACCAAAAATACTCAGAAG
This sequence comes from Dendrocincla tyrannina, assembly GCA_035047865.1. NCBI lineage: Eukaryota > Metazoa > Chordata > Aves > Passeriformes > Dendrocolaptidae > Dendrocincla > Dendrocincla tyrannina. The sequence continues at coordinate 9,085,672 of JAWWMP010000028.1, forward strand.
ATGGGACTCATAAATGACTTTAGATATGCGGCCGTAATTACTACATGCATTTGATTTCGGCATACATATATAGGGATTTTTAGGAGGCTGGTTGCCATGGTAACCTCTTTCCTGAATGGTCCATATGTTGCTTCTGAAATTCTTTTTCCTTAATGGAAAATTACACCCATGGACATGCATGGCATTTGTAAATCTCCTAAAACAGCAGTAATTTTCCTTTTCTTCCGAAATGTCATCGGCTGTGTAATGGAAGGCTTTGAAGTTTGATTCTCTCCCTTGTCAGTTCAGCAAGCAGGAGACGTGAACTGCATCCAAACCTTCCCTCTCTGCCCCCAACCCCTTGCCTTGCCTTGCTGGAATCCTGCCTGGCAGCAAATGCCCTGACTGTGTCATGGGTGAGTGTGGACTCACCTCTCTGGAGGTGAATGCATTTGGACTGGAAAGGCTTCCCACTGCCAGAGGGTGGGCTTAGATGGGATATTGGGAAGGAACTCTTCCCTTTGAAGATGGGAAAGGCCTGGCACAGGGTGCCCAGAGAAGCTGTGGCTGCCCCTGTATCCCTGGAAGTGTCCAAGGCCAGGTTGGAAGGGGCTTGGAGCAACCTGGGCTAGTGGAAGGTTTGCTCATGGTAGAGGAGTTGGAACAAGATGGTCTTTCAAAATGCCTTCCAACCCAAATTCTTCTATGATTCTATCAAAGGAAATCAGTATTTCTGAGTGCAGAAGGGAAACTGCTTCTAAAAATTGCCCTGGAGCAGAATTGCTGTCTTCCCTGGAGCTCAGTGTGCCCCAGCTGTACAAAACCAGAGTAAGAGCTGGAGAGCAGAATGAGCTGCAGGTGCCTGCAGAGCTGGGAACTCCGTGTGCTCTGGGCTGCTGCTCCATGCTCTGCTCCCAGGGTGGACAGAGCAGCAAATCAGAGCCACCCAGAGGCATATTGGTACTTTCTGATGTGGTTTTTATCAGCTTTGAGCCTTCAAGCAGTCCTTTTAAAGTTCTAGCATTTCTCTATTCATTTATCGGGGCTGGGGGGAAAAAAAAACCCTCCAACCTGACTAACCTGCACTGCTGCAATCAATTGCTTTGCCTGGTGTGGTTTTGAAGTCTAACCCAAGGGATTAGGAGCCCACAAGAGAAAGCTCCAGCTCTGGGGCTGATGGAGCAATTCCCTGAGCCGAGAGCCAGACTGGGCTGTGTGGGGTGTCCCTGCTCAGACGGTGCCTCAGCATTTCACTGCTGCCCCCAGCCACGAGCACAGGCACGTCTCTAAAATATACATTTCAGGGAGACTGGATTAGGGGGGGATTTCACTTTGTGCATTTGAAGTTTACCAAAAAAACCCCGAGACACTTAAATACATTTTTAATCTTATTTTTCCCCAGCAATCCCGAGTAACGGCTGGGGCTTGGAATGAACTGCCTTTATATACCTAAAGAGTCTGTGAGTGTTGGCTTTGCACAAACCTCTCTCCGTGCCTTCCACAGCTGCACTTCTGGTTCACATTGGAAGGGTTTGACACCTCGGCAGCAGAAAGTTAGAGGGTTTTAGCCCTAAAACTTCCCCAATGCAGTTTCCATTATTAACACCATCGTGACAGCTCTAGTTTGCTTCTATTGCCTCACCTGGGGCACATAAACTTCAAGGACTGAAAATACCTCGGTGCAATAAAAGAATTTGATATAATTGCTACCTCTTGCTGTAAGGGACAGCTGGCCTTTGAAAGTTGGGAACTCATTGATGTCATTGAAGGAAAATGTAAGCCTGGGGTTTAAATGGCTGTAATTTATGGTTCTGGAGCTCAAAACACAAATATGGGTGTCCAAAGGGCAAATACCTTTCCAAAAAACACTCATAATTCATCTCGGGGAGTGTAGATGTCTATGGTCTCCTTACAGGAGGCTTTCAATGGCTGCTTGCTTTTGATGCTTGTTCTTTTATGAGCTCTGCTTTGCTCTTTCCAAGGTGAAAATTTCGATTGACACCTTCCCAATTCAGCTGGTTTTGATGTTTCCCAGTGTGCTGTGCAAGGCTGTGCCACATCCCTGTGGGGTCACCAGGGACTCATCCCAAAGGTGCCACCCATGGTCACGGGGGGCTGTGACCTGTCCAGCCCCCCAGCTTGATGTGACAGTGGCTGGGTCATCAAAGTGTCTTGAGAGCACTGCCAATGACGAGTTTCTCGTGGCTGGACCCAAATCAGTGAGTAGAACAGTCAGAAATCCCCCTGCAGTTCTTGTGCTGAGCGTTCTCTTGTCACTGTCTCTCAGCATGTGGCTGAACATCATTTATAGGTTTTGGGTTCCAGGCCCCATTCCAAACAGATGTTGCTTGTTTAGCTTTTTCAATTTTTTCCCCCCTTGTTTTTAATTTATAACACTGAAAATCTCCCTGGAATAGGCTGACACCAAAACTGTTTGTTCTAGCCTTTGGCTGAAAGCACCCACCCCGTGGCCCAGGCTTTTATGAGTTACAAACTCACCAACATTTATTATGGCATTGCAAAATGACTGTGACAAACAGAAATTCAACCACAGCTCCCTCGCAGCAAATTCCAGGCTCGGAGCTCGTCTGCAAACTTGCATCCCATCATCACAGGGGAGCCTGAATCCATTGAGATGGTTTCTTTCCAAACCTCATTTCTGCTATGATCATGCTCTGCCTTGGCTCCATCCAGCATTTGCCATTTGCTTTTAATATGTGTTCCGATATACCTATGATTTAAAAATTAATCTCATTTTCCTGGTGTGCAGGAGTTTGGTTGGGCTGCCCTGGTAAAGCTCAGCAGAGAGAGGGAAATGGCAGGTTTGCTGTGTCTTGGGTTGTGTAAATGTGAATACTGAAATCAGGTTTCCAGTGCCAGCTGAATCCAAATTTCACCTGAGCACTGTGGGTGAACTCGATTCCCTCCCCAAAAGCACCTTTTTGGGCAAAAGTGAGCACGAAGTAGACTCAGATAAAGCGAGGCTGGATCTTCAGGTCCTCCTTGTGTGTCACTGGAGCTTTAATTCATGGATTGGCCTGGTGTTTGGGGGTGCTGTGGCTCACCAGGGACACTGTGGGACCAAATGTCCCTTCTCCATAGAGGTTGTCCCCTGCCATGGGGAGATGTGGACACACGGGTGGAAGGACTGAGGCAGGTGGGATCCTGGCTGTGACACAGACCCTCGGCACGTCGCGGGCTGACCTTGACGAGGGATTATTTTCCCTTCTGAACCGAAACACTGGGAGCACCAAGGCAGGAATTTGGGAAAAACACAGACGTGGCTTTAGGAAATGTGTTCAAGCCCTGCTCCCGAGTGAGAAGGAGCCTGAACACAAGCCCAGTCCTTCCTTCCCAGCACAAGTGCAGCCCTGGGATGTGCCGTCACGGCCCCGGAATGTTCTTCCTGGCCACGCTGCATCCCCCTCCCTCTGCTCACTGTGCTGGTCCTGCCGGCCCATCCTGCCCCCCTGGCTGGGCTGGCTGAGCCTGCTCTGCAGGGACACCTCGCTCTGGGGGCCAGGGGCAGACCCAGAAGGACCAGGACCTGCTTCTCCCCTGTGTTTTGGAGGAGCAGAGCTGCTGCTGGGGAAAATCATGAGTGTGGATGGGACAAAACCCCCCAGCCTGAGTGACCCCAGAGTGCCTGGGGGCAGCTGGGACCCAATTCCCACCATCAAGACCATCAGGACTTTGTCAGAGCAAACTTGAGGGAATGGCAAACCAGAGAGGATCCCAGGATCCCAGAATGGTTTGGGTTGGAAGCAGGTTTAAAACTCACCTTGTTCCAACCCCCCTGCCATGGGCAGGGTCCCTTTCCACTGGACCAGGTTGCTCAGTGGAGAATTTATTTCTTAAAATAATATCAATGGGGAGCTGAACCAGCAAGGATGAACCCCTGGGCACTGCCACGTGTGCACAGAGGGGGTGTTGGGCTGGTAACCCAGACAGCAATTTCCTTTCTTCCTCCCCTTCCAGGGCTGGATGTCACAGGATGCAATGGGAATGTCATGTTTCTAAGAGGACACTGTAAGAAGAAGGTTTGCTGCCAAGCAGGAGCTTGTCCCTTCCCAGGGATTACCTGATGGAGGTGACTGCCACCATCAGGGACTTCTACCAAGGTCCAGCCTTCCCTCTGTGTCACTGGGACATTTTCATCTCTACCTGCTCAGAAACAGCTGCAGATGCTGAGAATTTAAAGCCCAGCCCTAAAGATCTAACATGGTTGAGATGTCTATAAACACCTTGAGTCTCTTCAGAGATCTCTGTGCTTGCCAAACTCGGCAGCTTCCTGGTGTGTGTCATTGTTTGTGGTGCTTCCCCCTCCTGCAGCCCATGATTGTGTGAGAACTGCAGGAAAAAAACACCTTGAAAGGCTTCAGTACACCCTCGGTGACTTAACAGAAAAGGTAGGTGAAGAAACTCTAATTTAATGAAAATTTGAAACACTTTGATACTGTTCAAGATGACCTCAAGATTGGAACCTGTCTGCAGCTTTCTTCCAGCATTGGCAGGTAACAATATTGAAATATCATCTGAATCTTCTCCCCTTGTTTCTTTAGATTAATAACCCCAGAGCACCGATTGCTCAGCTGAAATCCTCTGAACATTAATAATCGCTGGATTCTGTGATTTAGGGCTGAAATAAATCTGATCAGAAAACAGAGAAAAATAAAGCAGCCAGTAAAACTAGTGGCGTGATTCACCACGATGAAAGTTCACTGATGGGAATAGGTGGCTCCCAGGAGGCAAGTTGTGATTTTAAGGGGAAATGCCATCTTGCACAGCTGAGCAGGGAGCCACGGAACGGTTCCAGGCTATTCATCAGCAGGTCTCCTCCCTGGGGACGTGTGTGTTCAGAGGACGACAAGAGGCTTGATCCACAAGAGCTCCAAGGATCTACAAAAGGCAGGGTTTTCCTGGATTTGGACTATAAGAGACATTCATTTTCTCTTCCTTTGCAGGGCTGGGTGTGGTTTGGGGGCAGCAGAGCTGCTCAGCATCCTCCCTCCCTGGGATGTCCCCCTCAGGGGTGGGTGCTGGACCCAGGAATGGCTGGGGAAGGTTTGCCATGGCTTGGTGGGGAGGTTTGGGGTGGCTCCGTGCCCAGCCCAACTGTGACCACACAGATATCCCCCCTCCCCAAGAGAGAAGGGAAAAAAGTACCCCAAAAGACAATTTTAGTGAAACTATATATATATATTCACATATATTACAATTATATACAATCAAACACTCTGAATCTACAGAACAAATCCCAGAACAACCCCAAGGGGGAAAGGGAAATGGCACCAAAATGGGTCAAACCAAACCAAACTAATCCACCCACTGGTAACCTCAGGGCCAAGCTCCCTAAGGAACGAATCCAATCAATTCTCCCCAACACTCCCTGCAGAGAGAGCAGCTCCTTCCCCTCCGTGCGGCTGCGACAGGGACAGCAGCACTTAAGTGCTCAAAAGTGTCCCAAAGAAGCACTTAAGTGTGCAACTTAAGTGCATTAATGTGTCCAGGAGGCACAATTTAGTGCCCAAAAGAAGCGTCCAAAAGTGTCCAAATTACGTGCTCTAAAGCATCCGAAATAAGCACTTAAGCGTGGAACTTAAGTGCCAAAAAGTGTCCAAAAGAAGTGCCCAAAAGTGTCCAAGATGCACAATTTAGTGTCCAAAAGGAGTGCCCCAAAGCGTCCAAAATAAGCGCTTAAGTGTGCAACTTAAGTGCTCCAATATGTCCAAGATGCACAATTTAGTGTCCCAAAGATGCACCCGGAAACTGTCCAAAATAAGCACTTAAGTGTGAAACTTAAGTGCTCTAAAACATCCAAGATCCACAATTTACTGTCTTAAATAAGCACCGAAAAGTGTCCAAAAGAAGCACTTAAGTGTGCAGCTTAAGTGCTCTAATGTGTCCAAGATTCACAATTTAGTGTCCGAGAGAAGCTACCAAAAGTGTCCAAAATAAACACCTAAGTGCAAAACTTAAGTGCCCCAAAGTGTCCAGGATGCACAATTTAGTGTCCTAAAGAAGCGCTGAAAAGCATCCATAGTAAGCACTTAAGTGTGCAACTTAAGTGCCCAAAAGTGTCCAAGATCCACAATTCAGTGTCCAAAAGAAGCACCTGGAAACTGTCCAAAATAAGCACTTAAGTGTGAAACTTAAGTGCCCCAAAATGTCCAAGATGCACAATTTTGGGTCTCAAATAAGCACTGAAAAGTGTCCAAAAGAAGCGCTTAAGTGTGCAACTTAAGTGCCCAAAAGTGTCCAAGATGCACAATGTATTGTCTTAGGCACCCAAAAGTGTCCAAATTATGTGTTCTAAAGTGTCCAAAATAAGCACTTAAGCGTGCAACTTAAGTGCCAAAAAGTGTCCAGGATGCACAATTTAGTGTCCAAAAGAAGCACCGAAAAGTGTCCAAAAGAAGAGCTTAAGTGTCCAACCTAAGTGCCCAAAAGTGTCCAAGATGCACAATTTAGTGTCTGAGAGAAGCACCCAAAAAGTGTCCAAAAGAAGCACTTAAGTGTGAAACTTAAGTGCCAAAATTGTCCAAGATGCACAATTTAGTGCCCTAAATAAGCGCTGAAAAGTGTGCAAAAGAAGCAATTAAGTGTGCAACTTTAGTGCTCTAATGTGGCCAAGATGCACAATGTATTGTCCAAAGTAATTGCCCAAAAGTGTCCAAAATAAGCACTTAAGTGTGCAACTTAAGTGCCAAAAAGTGTCCAAGATGCACAATTTAGTGCCCAAAAGAAGCACCCCAAAGTGTCCAAAATAAGCACTTAAGTGTGAAACTTAAGTGCCAAAAAGTGTCAAAGATGTGCAGTTTAGTGTCCCAAAGAAGTGCCCAAAAAGAGTCCAAAATAACCACTTAAGTGTGAAACTTAAGTGCCAAAAAGTGTCCAGGATGCACAATTTAGTGTCCAAAAGAAGCGCCCCGACACGTCCAAAAGAAGCACTTA